>CM030876.1:19290620-19890620 GCA_018132145.1 Boehmeria nivea var. tenacissima
CAGCTTCTAAAAAAAAAAAAAGGTCACTTTCGTAATCCAGACAAGCCGTACAGAGGCCCTCTTCGTCACTCCTTTCACATGCGCCAATTATTTTATTTTATTTCATTTTTTTCCGCTCTCTTTTCTTCTCAGAGAATGGCTTGATTGAGTTTGGTCGCTGAGAACACAAAGAAAGTATATAAAAGTCGAGATTTTATGTCAACAATCCCACCAATGATATCGTTGTTTCTCAGCGAATTTCTTTTTGATTGCACCAATTAATTGTTGATACACAAGTTACAGACAATACTTCTGGGATTCAGGTATTAAAATTTACCTTTTTTTCTTTCGTTTTTTTGTTTCTATTTAATGTTAAGTTTGAATTTTGACAGAGTATGGTAACAAGTCTCTAACTTTTAAGCTTTCAAACGAATTTAATCAGATAGCAATTTATTTCGTTGAACATCCTGATGAATTGAGTATCCCAATTCCCAACCTTGTCATAAAGTATAGGTCTTAGGCTATATGATCACATAATTGAATTGAAATCAACAATGTTGGAACAAAAACACAAATATAGAAAGGAATGAACAATTGAGACCATGATTTTGGTGTAGCAGTGATGTTGAAGCTAGAAGTAACAAGTGACACTACTAGCCTGAGCTACTGGTTGAACTGGAGATTCTTGCTATGCGCAATTTGGGTATTGTCGCCGATGATCATAGGATCATTGATGATATGGAAATACGAGCGCGTTAACGGTTTGAAATCCGGCAGAGGTGAAACTCTGCAGGGTCGTGATCAGCGTTTGCGGGGCAATGAAGCGTGGAAACCGTGCTTGAAACAAGTCCACCCCATTTGGTTGCTGGTTTTTCGGGTTATCGCGTTTTGTTTGCTGTTGGCAACGTCGATTTCGAAAGTTGCTATGAGTGGTGGTCACATATTTCTCTATTATACCCAGTGAGCTTTTCTTGATTTGGCCTCGGATTGTATGTTTGTTTAAGTGATACAGTTTGAACTTTGAAGATTTTAATTTTGTGATGTGTTTATGGATGATTCAACAGATGGACTTTGACCTTGCTCACTCTCTATTTTGGGGTATTCATGGTTTCTTTGTTATTGATACTATATATTTGTCTCAATTTTATTTTGTATTTGGTCACTCTTGAGCTCTGATGTGGCATCTTTGTTGTTGTTTGTTTTTCGCTTTGTGTGTAGTGTGGATTATTACTTTCGGCTTACGGTTGTTACCAGTATATGATTCAAGACACAGAGAGAAATTCTAATGTCGGAGGAGATACAGAAGAAGGATTATACATGCCTCTCATGTGTGAGGAAAACACAGATACAGTTAGAAAGATAAACTTCTCAAATGCTCGAGAGAAAATAATTGTATTTCGATTACCGAAGATTTTTACTTATCTCTTTGAAATTCTATTCCAGGTAAGTTCTTTCCAAGAACTTGTATTTACTTGTCACAGTATTTAGGGACAGTGAAAGCATGTTGTTTTGTTACTGTGTTTCACATACACAAGCATGTTTTTTATTTCATTTCTTCTAGATCTATTTCTTTGATGCTCTATTCCTTGTATCACCATCTCAATTTGTGAAACAAATCGAATTACTTGATTTAGTAGCAAATAATTATATCATTTGATGCTTATTTTTTGTTAATGGTGATATGCCTTAGCAGTGGAAGTTATTCCTTTCCCAAGCCTTATTGATAAGCTAAAAAGCTTCTTATGAAGTATACAAGGCCTTCATTTGGCTGCATCATTTGACTAAGCTCAAATTGTTACTTATATTAACTTGTCACAAACAGATTAATGCTGGAGCAGTGATGCTTACTGATACTGTTTATTGGGTCATTATATTTCCGTTTCTCACCATCCAAGATTACGATCCAACTTTTGTAAGTGTATTCTTATTTGCGTTTGTTTTTGCTTCCGTTAATCTGGAATTTTCTCCATCGTTTCTTCTTAGTCTTATATGACAATTGTATCATTTTGCAGATGACAATCAACATGCATTCAATCAACCTCGTTTTACTGCTCGGCGAAACAGCTTTGAATTGCTTGGTATTTTAACTTAGGTTATATGTTATGTTCCAAAATAATATCCAAACTTTTTAATATCTTCCTCCAGTACTGAATTTCTTCAACCTACTCTTTCAGCAAGTCCCCTTCTTTCGTATCTCATTCTTCGTCATACTTACGGGCATTTTCGTCATCTTCCAGTGGATCGTTCACGCCTGTGTATCGATCTGGTAATTTCTACGAATGTTATAATAATCTGTTAAGAGAATATGATGACTCCAATCAATCAACAAAGATAGTTCTGTTCTACACAGGTGGCCATACCCATTTCTCGACTTGTCATCGCCATATGCTCCTTTATGGTATGCCATCTCTAACCGTTCCCGAGGCATCTCATAGTCACTGTGCCATTGGCAAGTTTTTAACTTCTTAGCATTTTGAACTTTCAGGTACTTGGTGGTTGCCGTTATGCACATACCGTGCTACGGTATGTTTGTGCTGATTGTGAAAGTAAAACATCGCTTGTTAGCGAAATTGTTTGCTCTCTCCTTTCAGTGTTAATAGATGTTCGACAGTATCTTCTTCTCGAAGTTCCTGAATCCCGGTTTTGCCAAAATCAGGCAAGACAAGGCTTGAGGTTTCCTATCAGAACATTTCTGAGCAAAGCTGGAAACAAAAGGACTTGAGTGCAGGGGCGTAGTGAGCGAATGGTTAATAGGCAATTTGAGCTTTTATTCTGATTTTGGTATTACCTCTTGCACTCGAGCCATAATTTTACATTTTGTTATTGTAAGATTTTGAATAAGCTTTGTCACATGGTGTCTAACGACTAACAATGAATGGCTTTTCATGTTGCAAAGAAGGGACTTGTAATTTCGTCACACGTATATCAATGAGTTAAGCGGTAGCAAGTTAATTTCTTAGTTTCTTGGCAGATTCATTGCTAGCTTTTGAGATATGGTTTTGGAAACAATGGCTGTACTGGCACTTCACGTATTATAAAGTTTGAAAAGATTCCTAGTTGTAAAAATCGGCGAGTACAAACTACATATTTGTTTATGCATAAGATTATAAATTTAACCCGGTAATAAGAAATTGATCTAGAGAAATTTATAGCAAATACAGATTTAAGGGGAAAAAAAGTACAGATTCCATTTTATTGAAACACAGAAAAAAGTTATATGCGACAGAGAAACCTCTCATATAGCAAACTTATACCCATCATACTTTACTACTAAACAGGTGATTTTTGAAAGTTTAGGCAGTAGCAGAAGTTTTGGCAAGAGCACCGGCATCGGCCAGCAGCGGAACCAGCTTCCCTTGCTTGTGCAACGCCTTTGTGGCTACAAAAAAACAGTCGAGACGAGAGTATCAAACAATGAGAAATTGCAAAAGGAACACAAACAATACTACATATATGTTAAGAACAAGCCAACGGTTAGTTTGGGAAAGGGCTGATGAAGTACACACTTACCATCACATCCACCGATGTGGTTTCCGCCGATGAAGACATTGGGCACTGTCCGCTGCCCCGTCCACTCGGCCAGCGCTGCTTGAATCTGAGGCCCGTCGCCTGCACAATGCCACACGTTTATGTTCCGATCAGAATCAACTCGTCCATTTAAACAATACAAGTTTCAAACATGATAACCAAATGTTTAATTGTTATTGTTTGAGAATGTTGTAGCCTTTGCTTCAATTACAAGTCTCTTAAGCAACACCCCGAAACGTAGCTAGTGTTTACTAATTACAAGATCTAGGTTTAACAAATTGACTCTTAGTTCTGTTAGTTATCATGCGAATTGGGTGTGTTACAGGTCATAGGCATATTCTAATATCAGATAGAAAAATCTATAATAATAAACTATATTCGTATAATAACTTCACAATTTTATAATAAATAAAAAATTGAAAAGGTCAAAGCATCAGCAGAATCTCGTGACCATTCCAGAATTTCGTCTTTTTGGAAAGAAAAACAAACAAACAAACAAATAAATAGATGACACAAAGAGGAAGTGTATGACGAGAAACGAATCAAGAGATTAGGGTTTTCTCACTCTCAGTGTCAAGCTCAACGGCTTTGAAAGTCGCCCCCAAATCGGACAATAGCTTCTTCACCTCCACGCAGAACGGACAGTACGTCTTGCTGAAATTAAATCATATAAAACAAAATCAAAAACATATACAAAACACACAAAAAGGAGAGAAAATGATAGAAATAAATAAATAAAAAGAGCAGAGGAGAGACCTGAAAACAGCAACGGGATTGGACGAAACAATCTCCTGAGCTTTGGCCAACGCCATTTTTTTTCTCTCTGTGATCTCTCTCTCTCTCTCTCTCTCTCTCAAAGCTGAATACTTTTTCCTCAGGAGTTTCTCTCACTTTTTCTTTTTTTTTCCCCTTTTTTTCTCGGTAGCCAAGCAAGTAACAAGGACATTTGTTTTTATAGTGTGCTCATTTTGGTTTTCGGTTCGGGTTGGTTCGTGTTCGAACCGAGCGATTGTCGGCCACCGAGAGATTTCAGTAACATGAAAGACTCAGAAGAAATTATCAAAGCCTTTAGACCAACGAATCCAACCGTGAATCTCCTCCCTTCAGTTTGCTTAATGGGCCCACCTTGGAGTCACGCACGGCATGACATCATCAAGGATATTATATATCTTTTAGGGTCATTTACATAAATAGTCTAATTGAAACCAAATATTACATATTTGTTCCTAATTTAAAACATATATTAAAACTATTCAACCTAACACTTGAGATATTTAAAATACCCTTGTTCTATATTTAATCCATTCAAAATTAGTTCCTTGATTTGAGGAATTGAACTGAATATAATTTTAAAAAGTTGTGAAAGTAAAACTGAAAGAATTTCTTTCTAAAGAAAATCCAATAGAAATTAAAAAAAATATATTTGAAAATGCTTAAGACAACGACTCATATATATATATATATAGATATATACACGAGCTAAAATATAAAAAAAAAACCTTTCTAAAAGACTGAAACAATTGCAATATAATGGAAGTAAAAATTCATAAAATAATATAATATTAAATTAATAATGTCATATTACAAAGATAAAAACAAAATAAAAACAAAAAAACAATCTTCGTCCAGGTAAAAAATGTAAGTTTATGTATATGATATTAAAAAATAGGATATTAAAATAATAGTTTATGTTAAATATGATAGTAAAATAATAGTATCATATTAAAAGTAAATGATATTCCTCTAATTTATTTAAAAAATAAAAGTATCTAATTCATTAAAAATACGATATTAACAAAATAGTATCATATTACAAAATCGATGTAACAAATCAATAGAAGATATGTGAAACTATTCTAATATGATATAATAGATTATACAATTTGAAACTAACACAACTAAATACGTAGGAAAATTGAAAATAATAAAGAAACTTAAAAAAATAAATTTTGCAAAAGAAAATACTACAGCCTATAAAACTACGTTATTAATAATGCAATATTACATTCCAAAGCCTTTAAAGAATCAAATTATGACGAATTAAAACCAAAACAGAAAAACCAAAGAAAATTTGAGAAAGAAATTACCTATGGAGATTAAAGAATAGAGCTCATGAGCATTACTTGGTTGGCACTATCATCTAAGCCAACAATTTGGGTAGGGCTTATTGTGGTTTTTATTTTTGTCCCTTATCTGAAGACTCTGTCGTCTTTTGAAAAAAAAAAAAAAAAAGCTCTAAAGTATTTCATCTTCATAATATGCTTCAAAGCTCAAGTTGTGGCGATAAGCCGATAACCCCTAGTGGGATTAAAAAACATAAACAAAACTGTAATGGATTTGAGTTTATATATGTGTGTGTGTAAAGCATTAAATCTAGGTTGTTATATAATCTCATAAATTAGGGATGTAAAACGGAAATAGAATCTGTTTGGGGATGTGGTTAAGAATTTTTTTTTTTTTTGTGCTGCAAATGTGGCTAAGTATTCGGATAAGAAAAAACAATCTCCAACATATCAGTAAAGGGTATAAGTGGAATCATATTATTATACACGTAAGCAAATGAATATCTACGTAATATATTTTGAACATTGAACAATTGGTAAAATATAGTCTCAAGTAGACTAATGGCGTAATTAGTTCTATCTTATATTATAGCAAGTGGATATTTATGTGAATTAGGATGGAAGTTTATTCCTTTATTATATGAGACAAAAATTATAGGTCCGCGAAGTTCTATTTCTTGATCCCAACCAATGACCGATCCACGTTGAGACTGACTTTTTAGAAATTTCTCTTTTTACCTCAAACTTTGAGAAATTTATTAATTATGTCATTTACTTGCCCTTATAAAATTTTTAATATTCACAACTTTATCTATAATTTCTTTAAAAACTTTCTTTTTTCCTTTAATTTTTTTTAATTTCAAATATTACACATAATTTCTTCTAAAAATTTTGATTTTACTTTAGTTAATGATATATAGTCGAAGAGGACTCATATTTTAATTACATTTCTAAAAAAATTATTTTATATTTTTATACTATTTCTTAAGCTAAATTTTATTATAATTATACACTACAAGATTTCTTGATCCTGATTCCAAAGCAGGAAAGTGCGTCGAAAAGAGATGCATATACAATTATATACACACACAGTGTCTCTCATGCATGAACGTCTTGTATATTTCCAAACAACGAATAGAAGAAGAAAAAAAAAAACTTGTATTTAAGCGACCTCAACAGGTCTTGCTTGATTCAGAGCATATCCATTTTTCACAAATTAATCTTTATTGGAGACGGGTTTTGGTTTTAGCTAGATACTTGCCCATTTGATTTGATTTTTTTTTTTTTTGGTTTGGATGCCCATTTGGTTACTATTATAATATCTGTAAACACTACGGATCAATCACATTCGGTCGCCAAGTCAAAGAATTACGAGACCTCAGACTTGGTATCTTTTTATTATGTGATAAAAAAATGCCCAACTGTTCATGGGGAAGAAGTCAAGAAGATGTGCCATTAAAATATTCATTAATGCAACTTAAGTCTTGAGTTGACTCTGGCATAATTCCCTCCAGCCACCAGAACAATAATCCCCAAGGTCTTGATTTTTTAAACTATGGCAGGTTGTCTAAGCTTTGTTACAAGATTCTCAGCGACGGCGTCAATGAATTCCTCGGTGTTCAAGTAAAACTCCCTGGTCACCCTGAGTAGAGAATTCAAAGTTTACTACATTGCCAAATTGATCGTTCATCACAAGGGACTAGTTTGAGTTAATAATGTGAGAATGAAGCTCCAACTTACTTAGGTCCATGAATCAGAAGGGCGAGATCTTTGGTCATTTTTCCCGATTCCACTGTCTCAACGCACGAAGCCTCCAACTTGCGAGCAAAGTCCAGCAATCTGTCATTTGTATCTAGTTTGGCCCTGCAAATGATCAAAAGATTTTAGTTCATCTGGTATGGCCTTTTACAAACTGGCCTCTATGCTATAATTCGTTGGGGACCTGAAGTTTTTACCCCATCGAAAAGGAGTATGTCCAATTTGGAGTTATAATTTCCTTAGGTGAAACACAAGTTGTGTGAAAACTATTCAAAAATTGAGAACATAAAACTAGATGCTATTGTATGGTAGGTCTTGCAATTAACAAATCACTTCTTGTCTCGCATCCACTATTCTTCCAAAATTCTCCTCAAAATTATGAGGAAAATTTAGGATAACTTAAAGTAATAAAATATGGAACATATATACAAAAAAATTATATAAAAAAAAAATTACAAGAGTACCTATGTTGTAGTCCTCTTGTCCATGCAAATATTGAAGCAATGCTATTTGTACTTGTTTCTTGTCCCTTCTGATGCAACCGGAAATGCCGAGTGACAGTTCCATGAGCCGCCTCGGCTTCTAACGTTTTACCATCAGAGGATAACTGCAAAACCACATTTTAATACAAGTTTGCGTCTTCAAGAAGAAAAAATAAAGATGTTTGCAGTAGTAAAGTAGTAGTCTGATAGTCTCTGATACAAACCAAAACCGAGGTCATGAGGCCCAAGGAGCCAAACCCTGCACACAACATAGAAGGGCTTTTAATGTCAACAAGGAAAGGGGAAAAAGAAAGAACATAAATGGTACAACTTACACCTACGCATCAATATCATCATTTGCTATCTCCATCACGGATTTTATTCGTACCTTGAGCAAGTAGATCACTCTGAACATCGCCATCATAATTTTTGCATGCCCAAACATATCCACCTTCACTTTTGAGTGCATAGGCTACCATGTCATCAATTAACCGATGCTCATACCTGAACACAAAACAGACTTCCTTAGAACTGTTGAGATGTATGCTGAGCTCAGTTATAGAAGCATACTTTTAACAAGGCAACTACAAACCATATCGAATACTCCTCAAACTTCTGCTTCCACGTTGCTTCATATACCTCCTGGAATATGTCCTTGAACCTGTGGCAATCGAAAAGTGAATATCTTTTTGTGCACATCTTTAGCAGATAAATGTAGACTAAAAATACAGTACAAAGATTCCAACTAAAGAAACTTAATCATGTTTACCTGCCATCATATTTCTTAAGGATTGTGTTCTTGGTACTCAAGTATAAAGGCCACTTCTTTGAAAACGCAAGTGACATTGATGACTCAGCAAAAGCTCGAATAGACTGACAAATTACACAGGGATTCGCCATGATAATCAATAATCCATACGCATACTTATGTTTCAGTTAAAAAAAATATTGCAATATGAATACTGAAGAAGTGAAAGAGCTGATAAAACAAAGACCTCATCAACATTATACATGGCAAGCGCTATCCCTGGGCCTGAGAAATTATAAACATCAAGCTCCTTCGGCGCACCCCCACCTTCCGGGACTAAAAATTAGAAACAAAGGACAGATACATCAGGAAAGGTATTCATAGAGTTAAGAGAGTGAGAATTCGAAGCAATTTATAGACTCAACCTACCAAATACCATTTTTAGCTTTCCTGGTCCATCAATAACTGTGTCGGTAGCACGATACTGATCACCAAAAGCATGCCTACCTATGCATATGGGTTTCTTCCAACCTGAGAATAAAGAACAAGTATTCATACTATATTTTTTATAGTTCTACCATATTGAGGATTACAAGATGAACAAGAAATTACCAGGAACAATTCTTGGAATGTTCTTGCATAGTATTGGTTCACGAAATACAGTGCCTGCAAATGTAGCATGAGTTTCCACTTTGGAGCATCTCCAACTTCAGAGAAAAAATGACATATAGAAGAGTTTAAAAATGAGCAACAACAGCTAAAGAATCTAACATCACGTTGCACCATATGCACTAAAAGATGTGGATTATGAATAGATGTAGAGTCGAATTCCTAAAGGACCTACTGAGTTTCATGCATTTACAACCATGATAACTAGTTGTCTTTACTCAAATTAAAATCCGACTTACATTCAGTTAAATGAGATTGAAACCCATAGTATTCATGTACAGCATATGACAGTTAAGACTAACTTAATTGAAAACAACGCTTTTAGCTGATATATTATAAACCCAAATGGAAATGAAATACAAACAAAAACAAGGTGCACATTAATCACACGCTACCATTTAGAATGTTCCTGATTGTGCCGTTGGGACTCCTCCACATTGCCTTGAGCCCAAACTCCTTCACTCTGGTCTCATCTGCAAAGTAGAACATAAAGATAAAACCACTTTCTCTTTCACATAAATTGCAGCAAGATGTACGTGACTCGTGAATAACTGGAAATATACAAACTCCCTCTCTGAGATAGAGAGAATATGACATCTATATAAAGCAAAGGCTGATTGAATTCTGCTCTTTTTATACATGATATGAGCCCCAGAAATAGTGAATTTACAATGAAAGAAAATTAGATTACTACCGACCAGGCGTTATTGTAGCACATTTCACAGCAACATTGTATCTGCAAAACATAAAGGATCGGAGTAAAGAATTTTTAGTCAAAGAAACTACTTCTCTTCAAATAACTTTTTGAAGTCCTCGCAATTATAAGCAAAGCAACTTCCTTCTGTAAATCCATCAGATAAGTATCAAGTATAATATCTTAACTATGCATAGCAATAACCCAGATGATTCCCAAATCATTGATTCACCAAAATACTCGAGGCATATATAAATACTAACAAGGGTGTTCTTCAGTGACATATATTATCCTCTTGCAAGTCAACCTTCTGCAATATGTGCTTAACAGTCGAAATACCAACTCGAAAGCAACAAGCAACCCCGAATTCAAAAGCTCCAATGAGCAGAACAAAATCAAATGAAAAGGACTTACTTTAGAGTTGCTTCAGCACTCTCCACTGTAACTCTATCATCGGTGGCATCACGGTTCAATATTCCTAAATCAAAGTACTTTATATCCAAATCCAGGTAAGGGAAAATAAGCTGCAACCAAATAAACACAATCAAATTTATACTCCAATCTCAGACGATTCCATCAATTTACAATTCAGAACAACCAAATTCACATCGAAGTTGAAGCTCATACCTTGTCCTTAATCATGCTCCAAATGATTCTCGTCATTTCATCACCTAATTCCAACGAAAAAAGAAAAAAACATCAATCAGAACCATAACTCAACCAGAAAAGCAAAAAGCTCGACCAAAGAGAAAACGCGGAGACTGACCGTCCATTTCGACGATCGGATTCCGAACCTGAATCCGATCGAACGCCGACGAAGCGAAGCACCGGAGCGAAGCGCGACGGAAGGGAGCCGAGAAGGTGACGCGGCTGGCGGAGGCGCCGCCATGGACGCGGCCGGAGAGGAAGGGGCTAGGGTTTGCGAGGGCTTTGGAGGAGGAGGAAGGAGAAGAGAGAGAGCGAGACGAGGAGAACATTTTGGTCGAAGTGCCGAAAATGGCGGTGGGTCGGAGTCGGAGCGGGGGTTTAAGCATAGTAGACTAGTAGTGGAGTTGTGTTGGGGTTGGGGGGGTGCGAGTGAGAAAAGAGCTTAGCGCTTGACTTACGTGTCTGTCTGACTCTGCGCGTTGCAGTCACGCGAGCTCTGTTGCTAGTGCAGAGAGAGAGGTGGGGTTTGGACTTTCGGCTGGCTTTGTTTTTTCGTTGGGGGGGTTTTTGTGTGTGAGCTCTTCGGCTTGGCTGGCGGCTCTAAGCCAGCTGGTTGAGAATATCACGACAGTTAGATGGAATTTTAAGAAAATAATCACGGATTACAAAATGATTTTAAAAGATAATTATAGTTTTAAAAAATTTCAAAACTAGTATTTTTAAAATTTTTTGATAAATTTATAACACGCGTCATAAATTTTTTATAATAATTTTATGTGTAATTTTATTATTGTCAAAAATTTCTAATATGTATTGTGACTAGTTTTTAAATTTTTTGACACTGTAGCTATTTTTTAAAAACGTACAATTCAAAACAGTTATTTACCTAAATGACCCCAGTTAGAAAAAAGTGTTTTTTAGGTTTAGTTGTATTTGCATGGTGTTCTTAGGCAAATAAGTTCAAATCGTGGAAATTTAAATTTTTTGCATTTACATTAGAAAAGTTTAATTGTGCATTTGGATATAAATTAACTAATGTATTTGTTTGGTACGAAGAAAAGTAAGAAGGAAAGGAAAAAAGATGGGGGAAAATGCATGTAGGGTCGATTATTTTTTATCTTTCCAATATTTAATGGATTTATAATGATTTCTAATAGTGCCAAATCATCTAATATTTATACCAAATGAGGTATTATTTTTGAGGTTCTTGTGAGGTCAACTAATTGAGTTTTTCAACTGGTATTTTCATTAATTAAATAAATAATCATTTCATTAACTACATAATATTGTATTTTATTTTTATGTTCTTAATTCTTTATAAAATAATGATTAATTTTTGAATTTTTTAAAACGTTTGTCATTTCATCATTCTTCGAAACATGTATAAAAAACTGGTCAAATACCAAACAGTCTAAAAAACAAAATATTTTAAAATCTAGAGGACAAAAAGTGTGATTAGCCAATAATTTGTTTTAGATAAGCCTATATTTGACACGGTTTAAGAAGTTGAAGCGTTGAAGGTACTAAAGAGTAACATATCAAATATTAGAGGTCAAGTTAGATATATTGCATAAATTCAAGGGCACAAGTGAAAGAACTCTAAACAAACAAGGGAGCAAAAGAAAATAAATGGCTCGAATAAAGCAACCGTTATTACCACACAACCGCCTACAAATACGTCTGAACTCTCAACTAGAAGTACTTGAGAGAGTTGCGAAATCCCTTCACTAAATCAGCCACTTTTATCCAAACCAATATTATATATACAAGCTCGAGAGAGTTGAGAATACAAAAATAGGAAATGGGACATATTAAATCAATGCTTGTAATTTACATACTCATCTTCATGCTCTTGGAAGGTCAATTGGTATGTGCAATCGGCACAAATTTGCAGAGTCAGCCTAGTTCTTCAAGCTCGGAAGCTGTGCTTTTCAAGGCAAGAAGAGGCAATAATTTCAATGAGATGGGCAATATTAACTTCAGAAGAAGAAGGTTTCATCACAATCATGGCTTCAAAGGCCATGCTGATTCTGAAGAACAGAAGAGAATCACGCCAAACGGTGCGAACCCACTTCATAATAGGTGATTGAGATTTTGAGTCCAAAAGTTGGAAATGACTTTTTGGGTGTAATTTTTGTTCCTAAGAGCTTGTGTTTAATTTCATGAAACTGATATTGAACTTGTATCATACTTCTTGTGCCTTAACTTTCTTGCTCTTCGTTCTTCTTCTTTTTCTCCTAGTAATCACTTATTTTGAGTTGAAGTTGTACTTTTTTTTCAACTTTTTTGTAATCACATTGTCCTTTGTGTGTGTGTGTGTGTTTTATTGAGTTAAAAGTTACAATGAGTATTTACTCAGGACTTCTATGAAGTGCCATATGTATCATACGTCCTTATTGGCTTATTTTGTAGAATGCAAAACGAATTCATGCATTTTGGTCCAATACTTGAGAGATTGATATTTGGTTCCATCCATGAAACTCAACCATGCAAATTCCAGCAAGATTGTTCTTCAGCAAAAAGAATCACAAACTAAAAATAAAGCAAAAAGATCAGATCATGATTATTATGTTGACTTGGCCAAGTGGTGAAGGGAAAAGAAAGTTATATTTTATCATTAAGTACCAAAGATTTGCTCTCAAATTAACTAGCCTTAATGGGAACTGAAAAATTGGGTAAAGTGATATAGATATAACGCTGCCAAAAAGCAAACAAAGCTCTCTCTATCTAGTGAGTAGTGACTTGTCACCCCTGTTTGAAAGGGCAATTTGATTAGTGCAATAGAAAGAAGACAACCAAAGCAACAAACAAATAAAAATAAAAATAAATAAAAAGTAATTATAAAGGAAAATAAAGAAAAAGCCAAGGAAAAATCAGTTTCTACTTTGGTCTGAGCTGATCAGTTAATTGGCAAAAAGAACAGCAGGGAAATCTCTTTTCCCCAACTGTGGATCTAAGATTAGATGCTGTAGCCGCCACCGCAGAGGATTCTGGCCCCACTCAACAGAACAGTACACCTAACGTATATGATATATCAATCACCACTCTCACACATTCCTCTAATTATTATAGTAATTATGGCCAATGCTATCTAATGAATCATGATTCATGATATAGTGAATCCTTGGATGTTGAAGTGTGCAAGTTTTATGACTAAGACAATATTTTTGGATAATGTATTATGATATAGAAATTGCTTTATATCACTATCACGAACGTGTCTCTTTAATGCAGCTAAATAACCGATTTATTGTAGAGTTTTTGGAAAGTTAAAAATAAAAAAAAAAAACTTTTTGCTTCATTAGAATGACATATATTCACTTTTAAAACTTTTAAAATTGTAAAAGAGAAAAGATCCTGGTAAATCAAATTTCGTTAATCAGAAAATAACCCTTCTTTTTCTCGAATATTGTCATTACAATATGACAAATGGATGATGCATTTTTGTCATCTTCAAACACTCATAAATGAAAATGTCATTTTGGTAAAACAATGTGAAAATACATATTTCTCTTTTGTTAATTGTTGCTAGATTATGGTATTCAAGAATCAGTATTACTATTTCTTCGGCCAGTTAAGGATTTAGTCATTTTGCAATCTGTGTTTTAGAAATATAGCTCACATTTTAAAATATTAGTAAAATAGTCATCATGTCAATATCTAAAAATTTATGACCAAAGAAATAAAATTTGTGATAAAATTTTAGACAATATTATTTGCAACAAACAATAAAATTTGAATTTAAAAAACTAATGATTGCAATCTCAAAAATCCAGACACAAATGTAGATGACTATTTTATTAATAAAAACAAACATATGCTAGATGTTCAAAACTAACATAAATCGATGGCTATTTCATATAAAAACTGCTATTTTTTATCTTTAGTTTTGGTCTTTTCTTTTTTCTTAGGACCTTAATACAAAATAAAATTATCACAAAAAACATATATAAGCACCGAGTCACATAGTAACATACCTTATTGTTGTTTCATTTTCTTTTGCTATTCTTTCAATTGGATGTTTCTTTTGCTGTGAAGGAGAGTTAATTGATTCTATTACTAATGATAAACAAATGATTTTTTTTTGTTCACACGGTTGAACTTGAACATTACAGGCTCACAGAAAATGGCAGATCCTACCTTTTGTCTTCTCTTTAAGCAGTTTGGTGAGCCAGCTTTCTGCAGAATTAAATAAAAAGCAGATTAAAAACGTTCTAATATTAATTGCACCAAAAGAAATATTAATGTTACGTTTAAGTTCACATGTTTTTAAGTATTGCCAGATCCCAAGACTTAACCCAGAAACCAAGTCAAGAAAAAGAAAAAAAAAATTAAAAATGAGATTTTGAAGATCATTAATTCTGATTCACTGTAGAGGAAATTGGGAAGTGGACAAGAGATTTCAGCTACAAATTGGGCTTTTTGTTTTTGGTTCCGTCTTGGGTGCCAGCAAAAAACACTTGAATATCTATATCATTTATTCAATGTTTGGTTCTCTTTAGTTGCTGTCAATTTGGCAGAGATTCAGATTCTTTTTTTTGTGTATATTTAAGAAAAAAGCAAGCTGGTGAAGTTAATGCAATGTCATTAAGCTTTTTATATGTACATCGTAATATGTGTTAATTAGTCGTACGATGATAACAACTTTTGTTGTAGTTAAAGTTAATTTTTAGCTTGTGGATTTGGATATGATAAGAAGAAAGCAAAAAAATGGGCAGATTCAAACACAGCCAACTGAGCAAGATATTTAGTGTCAGCTTTTACCTCTTAAACTAAATTAACATATTAATTTGTAAAACCAAATACAAATATTCATAATTGTATATGTGCTCCAAGTGTCATATTAACTTAAAGCACTTATATTCAGTTAATGATTTAGCCATTTTGCAGTCTATGTTTTAAAGATATAACCTACGTTTTGAAAAATTAGCAAAATAACCATCAGGCAAACATCTAAAAATCTATGACTAAAGAAATAAAATTTGTGACTAAATAAATAAAATACACAGTCGTAAAATTTGTGACTATAGTCGCAAAATTTCAGAAAATTTAAAATAAACACAATAAAAAATTTAAACATCCATTAATAAAATAATCAACTCACAAATAAATGATTGCCTATATAACCAATTTCATAAAATTTATTACTAAATAAAAAATATCTTATAAATAACAAAAAAATATGCAACCAAAGAAGTCATAAATTTTATGACTAGAGACACAAAATTTTAGACAATATTGCCTGCAACAATCAATAAAAACAGAATTCAAAAAACTAATGACTGCAATCTCAAAAATCTAGACACGAATATATGGCTATTTTGCTAATAAAAGTAAACATAGACTAATTGTTAAAAACATACATAAAAATATGGCTATTTATTTAAAAAACCGTAAAAAAAATATAAATAATAAACATTGTTTTTTTTTTTTAAATAATTGTAGAATTTTGTTCGTAGTTTAGTCGATGTAACGTTACTCATTAGTCATGAATATCATATATCCCTCTCTCTCAGAAGATAGTGGGTTTCACGAAAAACGACATATCATTTTCTGGTGATAAATAAGACAGAAGCAAGCTCGAAACTGCACTGCACTACATGTCGTTTCTAACTATAAAACGACATAAAACTCTACAATTGAAAACGACATGGTGCTTTGAAACCAAGAACGACATTTAATTTTTTTAGTAAAACTAGATGTAATTTTTTTTTAGCAACAATGGAGCAAAGGGAAAAAACTGAAAAACAAGTAAAAACGACATGTAGTTTTAAGTTATGAACGACAAAAACTCTAAAACTGAAAACGACAAGTTACTCCAAACCATAAAGCGACACCCACTCATGTCGTTTATTGAGTAAAAATGGAACATCATGGACAACAGCCTTGCAAAATTAATAAGAAACGACAACAAACAATTAAAGAAATGTCGCTTGCTATACAAAACGATAATAGCGTGCGTTTTAGGCTTTTAGCGGTGATATGAATTATGGACGACTCACCGTACTCTCTGAACCATTCAACGACGCGTCGTTTTTCACGAGCTATAAAAAAAAAAAAAAAAAAAAAAAAAAAACCCATTCTCGTTCGGTATTTGTCTGGCGCTTAAAAACTCTTAAACCCTAAACCCTTCAACAACTCTCTCTCTAGTTTCCTTCTCTAAGGTCATAGCTATGGCGTCAATGGCGAGCCGAGCCAACCCTCTTCTCCGAGCCATCCCTCATTTCCTCACATGGCGAGCCCTAGGGTTCCGAACCGTCTGCAGCGGCCGACTCGGCTTCGCCACCCAGTCGGAGAAGCTCGATGGCGAACCCTCCTCCTCCGCCGTCGCCGTCGCCGGAACCAAGGTCCTCGAGACTTTCCGGGAAGACTTCGAAGTGGGATCGCGATTAATCTCTCTCGAGACCGGCAAGATCGCTCGCTTCGCTAACGGAGCTGTCGTTTTGGGCATTGAAGAGACCAAAGTCCTCTCCACAGTCGCGTCCTCTAAAAGCGGCGATGTTCGCGATTTCTTGCCTCTCACTGTATGTCCCTAATTCGATATCAATTTGGACTTCGTTTCTATTTCAAGTTTTTGATGGTTTTTTTTCTTTCAAGTGCCAAGTTGAGTGGTTTTTATAGTTGAAATGATAATTTCAAGGTATTTTTCTTTCTTGTTTCTTATTAATCTGGGATTTGGTTTGATTAAGGGTCTTCGTTTTTGGTAAAATTTGCTTATTGTAAGGTTGATTATCAAGAGAAGCAATTTGCACAAGGTGTGATTCCGAACACATTCATGCGGCGGGAGGGCGCGCCGAAAGAGCGCGAGTTGTTGTGCGGTCGCCTCATTGATCGGCCGATACGGCCACTCTTTGCTGCAGGTTTTTACCATGAAGTTCAGGTATTCTTAGGTTGCTCTTACAATATATTTATTAAATTATGTTTTCTTTTATTGTCTTGGTAGTCTCAATTGGAAATGACATGGCCCGTTTGTGTAGATTATGGCGAGTGTTCTCTCTTGTGATGGAAAGCAAGACCCGGATGTAATGGCAGCTAATGCGACGTCCACCGCTCTTATGTTGTCTGATATTCCCTGGGGCGGTCCCATTGGAATGATACGTATAGGAAGGATTGCTGGCAAGTTTATAGTTAACCCGTCTATGGACGAGGTGTGCTTAGTATAATCCCTTATTTTATCTGTTAAGATTTTTTTACCAGCTAGATTATGAAGCCTACAATCTCAATTTTAGCATCCAAATTTAGTTATGGTTTTGTATAAGTAGGTTTTTTTGCAACTTGCATTGTCTAATTGTCACTTATTTGGTATTGCACAGCTTTGCATAAGTGATCTCAACTTAGTCTATGCATGTACAAAGGATAAAACATTAATGATTGATGTGCAAGCTCGTGAGATATCCGAGAAAGATTTAGAAGCCGGGTTAAGGTTTGCACATCCCGAGGTGAGTTGTGAAACAATTTAACCATCTTCTGTAGCTTCAATATTAGTTGAACCTCGTAAGATGTTGGACTCGATCATACAGGCGGTCAAATTTCTCGAGCCACAATTCAGATTGGCTGCGAAAGCGGGTAAAAAGAAGAAGGAATATAAACTGTCAATGCTGTCGGATAGAACTTTGGAGAGAGTCCGTGAATTGGCAGAAGCTCCGATAGAAGCTGTGTTTACGGATCCCACCTATGGCAAAGTGTGTTTCATCATCTATGCTTTTTCGATATCAGTTCAGTTTGGATAGCTACAAAAATGTGTGATACTTCGTTCCGCCATTTCTTCCTTTTAGGCCTTATGTTGTGACGTATTTGATTCAGTTTGAGCGAGGAGAGGCTTTAGATAACATTACGAAAGATGTTAAAAAAGTGCTCGAGAAAGAATGCGATGAAGAGAGCTTGAAAGTTTTACCCAAGGCAGTAGACACAGTGAGGAAAAGGGTAAGCTGAACCAAGAATCAAATCTACTTTGTTTCTTCTTTTTTTCTTTTTTTTCCTTCTTTTTTTTCTTTTCTTTTCTTATGAATTTCAAATCTATTTTTGGAAATGCCTTAAGTTTGGTCAAAATGACAGATTGTTCGCAAAAGGATCATTGATGAAGGGTTTAGAGTTGATGGAAGAGGCCTTGATGAAGTCAGGCCTGTGTTTTGTGAGAGTGGTAGTTTACCAAATTTGCACGGCTCATCAATTTTTTCTCGTGGAGACACTCAGGTAGGTGTAATTTTAGACAGTCTAATCACTTCTATTTTTTGCTTCGAGAATGAGTCGCTTCTATTTGTTCTAAGCTAAATACAGACACATTTGATGTTTTATAGGTTCTTTGTACTGTCACACTTGGTTCCCCTGCTGATGCTCAAAAGTTGGAGTCACTTGTTGGTCCTTCTAAGAAGCGCTTCATGCTTCATTACAGTTTTCCACCTTTCTGCATTAATGAAGTTGGTAAACGAGGTGGCATGAACCGACGTGAAGTTGGGCATGGTAATCGATGACACTAAAAAACATTTTTATATTGATTATTGCTGGTATCAGATGAATCATAATGACTGTAGTTCTGACTAGAATGTCTGGATGTCTACTTACAAGTGTGTCCTTAACCCGACAAGTAAATAAATACCTTCTGGAAATGAATCAAAAAATTAAAAGTAGAATTGAAAATATGGTGGTTCTTTTTTGTTCACAGGCACTCTTGCGGAGAAGGCTCTGCTTGCTGTATTACCTCCTGACGATGATTTTCCATATACTGTTCGTGTTAACTCTGAAGTTATGGGATCTGATGGTTCAACATCAATGGCAACTGTTTGTGGAGGTATGCTTTCACTTCACTGCATTATTAGTCGGCAATTTTTTTATTTTTTGCTGTAATTTACTCTTGTTATTCTAGGAAGCTTGGGGTGCTTTTCTCTTTTTTCAATTTTTTTCTGGCAAAAATCAACTTGGTGACAAACACGCATATGGAGAGCTTTCATGGTCACAAATATTATGTCTCTTTTACTTTCTATTGGTTCTAGTCCTACTATAATTTGTATTTTACTTTTAGATTGGTTTCATTTTGGCTATGGTGTGGGTGTGACAAGCTTCTTTTTATAAGATAAATTATGCATTGCTTGAAGGCCTTGAGGTACTTATTAATATTATAATTTCGTTTATGACAACAAATCTATTCTCATGATTAGGCAGTATGGCTTTAATGGATGCTGGCATTCCAGTGCGTGATCATGTGGCTGGTGTCTCTGTGGGTCTTATTAGTGATGTTGATCCATCAACTGGTGCAATCAAGGATTATCGTATACTGACAGATATTCTGGTTAGTTACTTTGTGGCTTGTCCTTGTAATTGCTTCTTACAAAGTGGTTTTCCGAGTATGGTCTGTTGTGTGCTGTTTGTTCCTTGGCAGATGTTTTAAATGTTATGTAAAAACCCAATTTCATCTCCTCTCTCAAGTTACAAGACTTTATGGTTTTTTAATAATGGATATTTGTTTATTTTTAAAGATCTGCGATCCTTTTGCAGGATTTATATTTGTCGTTTCAGGTTACTATTTTCTATTTTTAGCATTCGGTCATAGTATGTCTTGAACTTCAATCTCTTCGTAGCGTTTTAGATATTTGTTCTATTTTCCAGGGTCTGGAAGATCATCTAGGGGACATGGACTTCAAAATTGCTGGCACCCGAAAAGGAGTTACAGCAATTCAATTAGATATAAAACCTGCCGGAATTCCTTTAGATATTATTTGTGAAAGCTTGGAGCCTGCTCGTAAAGGTCGTATTCAAATACTTGATCATATGGAAAAGGAGATCAATGCACCACGTGCCCAAGATGCGAGAAATTCTCCTCAGATAGGTTTAACTTTCAACTTTTGTTGTGCATTTTTAAAATGCCACCGCAAACATGTTTAGCCTGATTTATGATGGATTGTTCTGGCAGTTACTATGAAATATAGCAATGACTCACTTCGGCGCTTGGTTGGACCTATGGGGGTGTTAAAGAGAAAAATTGAAGAGCAAACAGGTTTAGTTCATTCATAAGCACACTTTACGAATAACCCTTTTTAGATGCATATGATTTTTTGTAGATATATTGATTTTATGTTTAAGAAATTCATCTTTGGGTCAGTTAGGTAAATAGCCATTTTGGACTATATGTTTTTAAAAAATAGCCACAGTTTCAAAAAATTTAAAAACTAGCCATAAAACTGTAAGAAATTTTTGACAATAACAAAAATACACATAAAAATACTGTCAGAAATTTCTGACACTAGGCAAAAATTTTCTCAAAAATTTATGACATGGCTAGTTTTAAAATTTTTTGAAACTGTGGCTATTTTTTAAAATCATTTTGTAAACAGTGGCTATTTTCTTAAAATTCCCTTCATCCCATCTCTCTTAATACCGTCACTTTGCTGGTTAGGGAACTGCAATTAAGCAATAAGGTTTGGGGCTTTGGGTTCTGTTTACCATGCAAATATCGTTACACTTAATTTCACTTTCACCATTTATATACGTCGATGGTGTTGGTCTTTTGTAGCCATATAATTTTTCGTGCCTCCTGAAAAAATCTATGTAGAGAGGATATCTACTGATATACTATCCTGTCTCGTGTTCTTCAATTCTTTTCTGTCTAATGCATGTATGTTTCGATAAACGTGAAACTGTGATAGCACCTAGACAGCAGTGGAAGTGGAAACGGTTACATGCCTTTTTATATGGATCTTATGCTTGGAAATAATTATAATCCAAAATATTTTGGAATTCGTTTAGGCCTCTTGATGCTAATAATCCTCTTTCTTGGTTGTTTGGCTCGGCCAAAGACACTCATATCATTACTCGTCTCATGCTGTATCATTACTAGGTGGGCGTATCTCCGTAAGTGACGAAACACTTACTATAATGGCTAAGAATCAGTCTGTAATGAAGAAAGTGCAAGAAAAGGTACTTTTTATTCCTCCAATGTCGTGTTTCAGTAGATTGGTGAAATTGTAGAATCCTTGTGTAGCTCTCATGTGATGCTAGACTGAGCGACAACAAAATTAATTTACTGAATATTTTTCATGCTTGCAACTGGAATAAAATAAAGAAATGTCATTATTTTCAGACAGATGTCCAAAAAAAAAAAAAAAAAACCCACTATTCCAAGTAATAGGGAATCTAGTTTTCATTTTCAGACTCAATGAGGATTTTAATCGGTTGACAAAAATATTTATATTTGCAAGATTGCATCAATTGGCTTGCGAAAACTGTTCGAAGGAAATGAAATAGTATTTAAAGTTTGCAAACTGAAAAGCTAAGCTAATGAAGAAATCCAAGTGTGAGAGGAACTAGCAAATACTGAAGATGATAGGACGATGCCAATTATTTACATTCGTATGGTTGTTTGACATGTTGATTTTTTTAATCCCATTTTGCTCCTCAGATTGAATTTATTCTTGGGCGTGAGATTGAAGTTGGTGGAATTTACAAAGGTGTTGTAACTACAGTCAAAGAATACGGGGCATTCGTTGAGTTTAATGGTGGCCAGCAAGGACTTCTGCACATCTCGGAGTTGTCACATGGACCGGTATGCACTTTTTTTTTTCACTTTTAAAAGAAAGCAAATTTTTCCCCTTCTGTTCACTCATATCCATTGGCAACAGAGATAAAATGGCTGTTTTGGCACTCATATTCTTCCTTTATCAGGTTACCCGTGTTTCAGATATAGTGGCTGTTGGCCAGACATTGTCGTTGATGTGTATAGGTCAGGATGTTCGCGGTAACATCAAGTTATCCCTTAAAGCAACTTCGCCAGAACCTTATACTGTGGAAGGTAAAGTGGCCAAAGCATCTTTCCCATATTTGAAAGAAGCCGTTGAACCTTCTGCATCAGAAGAGAGTAATGATATGTCGGAGGAACTGTCGGAAGAAAACAGCGAAGTTAGATTAGACCCTTCAAGTTCCTCTGTACCACCACTTGTAATCCGAAGTGCTGCTGAGTGTGAGGAGGCAGAAAAAGCTGCTGGTTTGACTCCAAAACCTAAAAGTAAATCTAAACTCTCTGGCGCTGCAGAAGCAGAGGAAAAAAGTGCTGGTCTGGTTCAAAAACCTAAAAGTACTTCTAAATCGTCCAGGGTGTCAGAAACAGATAAGAAGTCGAAACCTGTCTCTCCGAGGAAAGGAGTGAAAGGATTAAAGATTGTACTAAAAACCGAGTACGCTGATGAAATTACCAAACTTCTTAAAAATGACACAGCTACGAAAAACAAACTCCAAACGACTAAGAGAGACAAGTTGAATGGCATGCAAGCTAAAACTGAGGCTCCAACCAAACTTCTTGAAAACAATACAGCTACAAAATATGAACTCCGAACGGCCAAGAGAGATGAGTTGAATGGCGCACAAGCTAAAACTGAGGCTCATGGCGCACAAGCTAAAACTGAGGCTCCAATAACGACAAAAGGCCTGAAGCTGGGAACAAAAGTTATTGCCAGGGTTTATCAGGTTCGAACCCACGGATTGGTCCTTGATTTAGGTGGAGGCCTTCGAGGAATGTATCGGTTTGAGGTATGTGTGTTTACTCTTTCCTTTCTGTCACTTGTTCCTTGAGAAATTGCAAAAACTTTAGCATGAATCTACTCAAAGAAAACCTTGCTTCTAAACCTATGGAGCCTTGTAGTCTCGTTAGATTGCTACGAAATAGCTAAATCTCCTTTGTTCTCCTTGCAGAATGGACAGACAGACTTTGAAGTAGGCGATGAGTTGAGAGTCCAGTGTTCAAGTTTCTCTAGCAAGGGAATTCCAGTTCTGTCTTTGGTGGATGAATAGGATTTTTTCGTCTTGGAAGAACACTACCAAAGAATTGGCGTCTGGGGAGACGATTCATTTGGAGAAAATTTTTTTGTGATCGGAAGAAGTTTGACATTTGCTACAAAGTTTCCAAGAAGTTGGAGTGACAAAGTTGTGAAGGACAAAGGGTGTTGGAATATATGGCTTTGGGTTGGGAAAAATCAGCATTGAGACCCCTGATAATGTGAAGAAAAACCAGGAATTTTGCTCGGATTTTGAAAA
This sequence comes from Boehmeria nivea var. tenacissima, assembly GCA_018132145.1. Taxonomy (NCBI): domain Eukaryota; kingdom Viridiplantae; phylum Streptophyta; class Magnoliopsida; order Rosales; family Urticaceae; genus Boehmeria; species Boehmeria nivea. The sequence continues at coordinate 19,314,210 of CM030876.1, forward strand.
TTAGTAGTTTTAGGCCAAGCTTAATTAATAATTAAAGGTTTCAACAGTACATTATCTATCTATCATTTGTTGCAAAATTGACCAAGTACTAGATAGCGCGACTTACAAGTTTTGTTTAGGTTGATGTCTTTGGCTCTAATTGATTTTTGTCAATTCGGCCTTGATCTATATATACACATGTATGTCTATGATATAGCGCGCTCAGCTGATTTTTTTTTTTTTTTTTAATTGTTGAGATGATTAGACAAAAATGCCACATCCATCGGGAAGAACTGTAGTCAAACTTTAGCGATATTTTTCTTGACGTTCAAAAGATTTTTTTTTAAAATTATTTATTTATAATTGCAAAGAATCTCTATATATAGTATATGAACCGTGGTTTTCTTTATGTTAGTTTTTTTCCTCGATAGTTCCAAAAACAAAAATTACAAACAAGAAAAAACAAATAGATGATTACGTTCCCTTTTCCCTATTTTAACCCCAAACAAAACCGCCAAAACAAACATAAAGAACAAGACAGGAAAAAAAAAAAAAAAAGATGAGAAACGAAACAAATCAAAACGAAAGCAAACAACCAAACCTCTTGTCCCCTCATCTTCTTCATGCATGGGCATGGCGACCTCGTCAACCCTCGTACTCGTACTCGTCTCGTCTTGTGCCTCACGCGCCTCTCCAGCGCGGCGTCGAGGCCCGAGCTCGTGACGCGCCTATGCCGGGAAACTCCCGCCCGCAACGCGTCGAACTATGTGGGCGAGTTCCGCAAGATCGTGGCGTCGATGGGGGAGAAGATGCGGCGGGACAGGTTCGCGCTCGGGCAGTCGGCGCCGGTGGGCACGTCAGAGCGCCTCTACATGCTCTCGCAGTGCATGCCGAATTTGCCCGCCAAGGACTGCGTCAAGTGCTTTAAGGGGGCCACGCAGATCATGTCGAGCTGTTTCCCGGCCACCGGAGGCCGGATTTTCTACGGCAACTGCTTCATGAGACTCGAGAACTATCCCTTCTTCAGTCACGCCGTCGAGCCAGATGATTTCAGGGTATATATCATATCATGTTGCGTTTTTGTTTTATTTTTATTTTTTCCAATCATGATTTGTTCATATGTTATTCATTTTCTGGTACTATATTGATGGATGTTTTTCAGTATTACAGCAAGATATTGCCAATTGAGAAAATTATTTGTTTGTTTGATCATAAAACTAATGCCAATAGAGCATATATAACATTGTATAAATATTCTACTGTATTGAATTTAGAATAATGTTCGTATTTAATTTCTTGTGTTGATTGATATATGGTAATGAGTACATATACGAAGTAGAAATACAAAATTGATGATGAGTTTCTAATTTTTCCCAAGTTAATCAACTTAATTTACCTTGCTTTTAATTTTTTCACGTGGTTCTGTGCTAACTATACCGGATTGTTGATTTAACGGTCTTTGGAAAAATTTTGTTTCTTCAATTGTATCTTAATTATCTTATAATACTTTCATAAACTCAACAAGGACTCATTTTTCTTTTTACCGCAAAACTCCTACAATGCCTCTTGTAACTTTTTCTCATTTGACTCGTTGAATTTATGGGAACAGAAATGCGGCGACAGTGTCGATAAGAGGCCGGAATTCAGCAAGACAGGAAGGCAAAAGATCGACGAGTTAGCGAAGCTAACAATGGAGAAAGGGTTCGGTGTGGCCCGCAAGAAGACGGGCAATGTGTTCTTCCTTGCAGCGGCTGCTTGCTTGAAGACTATGGACCCCAACATGTGCGGTGTCTGCATGAAGAGCGCGGAGCAGAGCTGCGCTTCCTGCCTGCCCGCCACCGAGTGCCGTCTCATTAACTCTGGCTGCATCATGCGTTACGCTGACTATGATTTTGGGAGCAACCACGCCCGGATGGCCAAAGGTAATTTCTAATTCAACCAACCATTCATAATAATTCAAAGTTCCCACAGAATTGAATGCCAAGTCCCAAGTATAGCAACAATCAATTACAATGAGTCTTTGGAGAGTACTTCAAATGTTGTTGTTTTTTCTTTTTTAATTCTTGTATTGTTTTGGCAATCTGACTCAAATGGGTAATGTTTTTGATTTCATTGCAGAGAATTTGATAATGTATGCGTCGTATGTTTTTGGTGGGCTTGCTGTGAGCGCATTGATAGCTGTGGTTGGAATCTATGTGGGCAAAGCTCACTACAAGCGAAGAAAGGCAAAAGGTAATTTTGCTCAGCTGATAAAATAGCAGTGGTACAGCAAAATTTATGAAACTATATATCCTCATGTTGGTGGTATTTTTTTTTTTTTGTGTGTGTTGTTAGACTCTAAAACGTTGCAGATGAATTTATCAAGATCAAAAGGGGGAATGAATTTCTTGGAGTTCAATTATTCAACACTTGAGAAAGCAACACAGTGCTTTGATCATACCCTCAGGCTTGGCCAGGGAGGTTATGGTGAAGTTTTTAAGGTATTACACTGCATATTTTCATATAATATAAAAGCTAAAATCCATCACATGGACTTGGAGATCACAACCACGAAAATTTACCAGGATTGAGTCTAACTTGCTCGGCCTCATATGATATGATTTACAAGCGGGATCCACAATCTACTAAATGCTAAATCAAACTCGATTTGAGTATGATAGCATTGCATATAAAAGTTAAAAGATCAATCAGCTATATAAACCATTTTCTAAAAGATTTTTTAAATTTTAGCCCATGCTTAAAAAAAAAAAAAAAAAAAAAAAAAAAAAAAAAACATAGCCATGTTCCTCAAGATGCAATTAACTTTATTTTTTATAACTACTTGATGACTATTTTTTTAATAATTAAAAATATTGGTCATATTTTTAAATCATATGAGCGGAAGGAATAATTTTTATAATTTCTCAAAAAATTTTAATAAATAAAGCCAGGATCCTTGTAGTCTCAGAAGTTAAGATGCAAAGAGTAGATCACACTGCTTTTAAAAAGTCGTTGTCGTTTTTTAGGATAGCGTGTCGTTTGGTGCCTCAAAGTTTGCTGATATTTAAGACGATAAAGCTACATGTCGTTTGGTACTACTTCGTGTTTGTCGTTTTCTATCGAAACGACATTCGGTTTCTTATGAGCGATTTTGTTGTCGTTTTTTATAGTAAACACCAGGACATTGATTTCACTTGTCGTTTTTGGAGTACCTTATTGTTTTAACAATATTCACGTGGAATTATATGAAAGTACCGTCTTCAAAATACAAAGTGACGTGTCGTTCTGCCTTCAGAAGTTTGATGACTCTCAAATAAAAAACGACATGTCGTTTTCTTGAAAGGTTCTTAGCACGGTTGATTTTTTTTTTTCCTCTGTTGAATTATTGTTTCTGATACAAAAACAAATATCAACAAAGGAAAAAAAATAAAGTTAAATATCTTTATATAATGCATGGTGAGTTATTGGGGTAAGCAACCTTTAATTTATACTTAAGGTTTTGATTAATAACAAATATTATCATTACTTGATCATAACAAAATTATCATTACTTGATCAAAAGCTACCATAAAAAAAGTTCACAATAATTATATTTATCTTCTTACAGATATATCTTAGTTATTACATTTAATTACTAAGTAGAAAACATAATTAGCGACTACATTTTAGAAATATTCAAAAATTGATTATTTATTAAAACTCATAACTAAAAACGACCGTTTATTATAATCTTTACAGAGAAATTATAGTGAATACCCAATTTTTAAAACTTAATGTAAGTTATTACCCAATCGTTTGAAAAATATAACCAATTACCGAAATGATGCAATTACTTACACAGTGATAAGTGGTGGTAATTCACTTTGTTACCAAAAACATGTGCAAGTAATTCACAAGCTGACTAGAAACTCAGTTACTTCAAAAGTTTTGGTATTTAATTTTATTGTTATATAAATTCTGGGTATTTGCCTACTTTACCCATCTTTACACACACACATATATATATATATATATAGATATATATAGATAGTAAACGATGCTAATAGTATTGATAAAACTTTTTTATGAAATGATTAATTTTCTTTGCAGGGTACTTTGCCTGACGGCAGAGAAATAGCAATAAAGCGTTTATTTGCATCTGGGAAAATTCAGAGGGATGATATTTGCAATGAAATTGATATTATAAGCAGAGCTCAACACAAGAACTTGGTTCGCTTCCTTGGTTGTTGCTTCACTAACACAAATAGCTTTCTTGTCTATGAATTCCTTGTGAACAAAAGCCTTGACCAAATCTTATTTGGTAAGCCATCAATTTCACTAAACCCCATATATATATATATATATATATATATCATGTATTTAGGTTGCTTTATGAATAAAACATCTCCAACAACCATATGTTGAAATGCATTACTAGATCAAGGAAATAAATAATGTATGCTCAATGATTATTTGCTTTTAGTACTAGCTAGCTTTTGTTTTCTTGAGCTAATGGAAAAAAGAAACGACCAACTGAAAAAGTGTCATTATGGTGTATTAGTTTCTTTTCAACTCATGCTTATTGTGTGGCCATTATTTTAATCAGATTTTTGGGACTCTCTTTGTTGCATGATCACATGATTGTGAGTCTTTTCTGGCTTCAACTTTACAATATTGAAAAGTTGTACTCAAAAATTTAAAATACATGTTCGAGATAGGCAATCTCTTTCACTCTCTTTCTTTAAAAAAATGGATAACAATAATGTGATAGGCAAACTAATATCTCTCATCTACTTGATTGATATTGTTACTTGTTTTATTGGAATTTTCGTTGACAATGACACCCAATTTTATATCTCACAATTGGAAAATATATTTTTTCAATAAATATATATATATATATATATTATTTTAACATATTGATGCTCGTGTGTGATCTCTGTTTATGAAAGACCAAGAGAAGAAGAAAGAATTAGACTGGAAAAAGAGGTGGCAGATAATTATGGGAATAGCTGAGGGCTTGGAGTATCTCCACAATGGTTGTCAATTGAAGATAATTCATAGAGACGTTAAAACAAGCAACATTTTGCTAGACTCAAAATTCAAGCCGAAAATCGCAGATTTCGGGCTGGCTAAGTGTCTATCATGTACAAGAAACCAAATTTCTAATGCTACCATTGCAGGGACATGGTACGTTCATAAAAATGCTGTCATCACTCACAAGTTCCATTAGACAAATTAAAAAAAAAAAATATTATCTTTCATATTTCGTGACTGATAAAAATCGACTCAAATTTCGTGGTTTTTCGCAGTGGTTACTTGGCTCCCGAATATCTCACTCAAGGAAGACTAACCGAAAAAGTCGATGTCTATGGCTTCGGAGTTCTCGTGCTGGAGATAGTTACTGGCGTGAGTAACAACAAGTTGCGCGGTGAATCGTCTTTCGAATCCCTAGTTGCTCATGTAAAGTGATCGAAAACTTCCATACATAATCTTCATAATTAACACATTGATAATAATTAGCTAGCTAGCCTTTTCGTTTCATGAAAATTTCCCTTGATTTCTAATTTTTTAATTACTTTTTTCTTCAACACACACATATATGTAGGTGTGGAAACACTACCAATCAAACACAGTGCCACTAATTGTAGAGAAAAGCATGGACATTGAGGACATTGAAGAAATCAAAAGAGTTGTTCAAGTGGGTCTATTGTGTACCCAAGAGTCACCAGATCTACGTCCCAATATGACAATGGTGATTCAAATGCTTAAAAATAATGATGGCACTGAATTGCCACAGCCCTCCAGTCCTCCTTTTATTGATGAAAATTTAGAATTATCTGCTTCATCGACATGTCGGTGCAAACCTTCATGCATGTCTGATTTGTAATACCCCATTTAAAAAAAAAAAATCTGAAAAAGGGTATAATGACTTTTATGTAAACTTTTCATTTTCATAAGATAAGATATAGCAGTTAGAATTGCCATATATTTTAGGAAAATTGTAGGAAATAGCAAAAAAAAAAAAAATTGTTTTTAAAGTTCAGCCCATGTTTCAAAAAATTAAAAAAATAGCCATGTTACGAATTATATAACAGAAAAGTGTCACATAAAATATAACACATTTGTAAATATTTGTAATATATTTTGTAACACTTCAAGTTTTACTCATTATTTTTTGAAGTGTTAAATAATATCTTACAAATACTTATAGATCTGTTATATTTTGTGTGATATTTTTCTGTTATACAATTCGTAACATAGATATTTTTTTAATTTTTTGAAACATAGGCTATCATTTAAAACAAACATTTAATTTTGGCTTATTTTTGCAACTCACCCTATATTTTAAGTACCAATTTTGTCTTGGGGTTTTTGCCTTTATCTAGTAATTTGTGGTCCTTAATGATAGTGCAATGGTATATAGCCGGTATTTTTGAATTTTTTTGAAGATGTTTCAGATTCAACACATTAATAATTTTTATACTTGAAATGGGTTGGAATTTAGAATAGAAGACAAAGTTAGGATGTGAAATACACGCCATTTGTGCAGCAATTGCATGATCACTTTTTATCACATTTCTGTCTCTGCCTAGAGAAGAAAAAAAAAAAAGTGAAGAGAGGAAAATGGACAATTGACTTTTAATCATAGAAAATGTCAACTATGATTCATGTCGTAATCATTTAGCCGGGGGTCTGAGTGGGAGACTCGGAGATAGTTCTAAATTCTCTTTGCTAAACGAGTAAAAGGTTCTTTTCAAAGTTTGGAAATGTCACTAAATTACTTATCTTTCAAATTCTACTGATATAATGATTTTTCGAGGAAAAATGTTTTGGGCAAATGCATTGTCATTTTTCCAATTCAAAAAATATTCAAAAAAAAAGAAAACCGTAGAATTTTCTACCATTGGACCCCAAAGCAGAATAAAAAAGAGTAATTTCCAATATCATATTCATGTCCTATTTCTGCTTCTTTTATAGACTCTTGATCTAGAACTTTAGTGCATTTACGTTTATGATTTTGGTTGAAGTATCTTAGTGTATTTATCACTGCAAAAGCCAAAAGCTGTTCATACTTTGATTCGGTTTCGGTGTAGTCCTACAAAGTACACACGGCAGATAATATATCAGCATGTAAAAAGAAAAATAAGAATGATAATAAAAAATTAAGGAAAGTCCAGCAAGTGGGTCCCACGGGTTGGTGAAAGCCGTGGACAGCTGAAACTCTATAGCCCATTTGTCACAAGACACGTGGCAGTGAAAAAGAGTTCTCAAATCCATTTTCCGCACCCACAAATAATTCTTTTCAGAAACAAAAAAATAAATACATGATAAAGAAGAAGGGAAGTAAAAAAGTTCCAACTTTGAAGAGTCAAGTGTAATAATGATTAGGCTTTACACGCTAATTTGAAGTCTAAGCAACCTCTATAATTCTATTTTGAAGTTTTACATCACCAACTCACTCCAATCAAGAGCTATTTTTAGAGCTAAAATATTATTTTGCTCAAAAAATAAATAATTTGGATCACTACTATTCATGATGTTTTTTTTTGAATTTATTTTTTAGTCATTTTACTTTTCAATATTTTTAAATATAACTCTATCTTTAAATTTTTCTTTATATTTTAAACAATATTTATTGTCTAAATATTATTTTAAAATTATAAATATAATTAGAAAATGGTAAAATACTTGAACATGAAATATAACAATGACTTAAAAACTTTTAAATAAATACATACTTTGAATAGAATTCTATTTAGTGTAAAAATACGATTAAAAACTAAAAATTACATAGACATAAATAAATCAAGATAAGGTGTAATGTTTAAATTTATGTAATTTATTTACGTCTTATTTTTTTGTTGTAATATTTTATGATAAATAAATCAACATATTTCATGCAATAGAGAAAATATGCATTTAGTTTGTCATACATATATATATATATATTTAATTTATATTATTAGATTAATAATATATTAATTAACTTTTATTGTAGGTAATTGGTAAAATATTGAAATTATAAAGATTTAAAAATAAATTATTATAAAAAGTTAGTGTGAAAGAATATATTAAGAATATTTTTTTATATAAAAAATAGAATATAATTGAAAATAATAATTAATGTTCACTAATGTATAATGCTATTTTGACATAAAAAAATTAGAATTTTACACCTCTGATTGGAGATGGTCTTAGGCGCCAACTAGGAGAAGCTAATTCTAGAAAGAGAGAAAAAGAGTGGTTTGCGAGGAGTCTAAAAGTAGCTAGTAGTACCGTAATCTATATTTTAGAGTTTAGACCATAGAAAAATAGTTGGCCTATTTGGAAACACCAAAAAGTCTTGAAAGGGAAAAAAAAAAAAAAGAAAAATTGTGACCAACCCACCAAACTATAGAAATTAGAAAGAGTGTCGCTACATAATTAGAAAAAAAAAGGGGATTTTTAGGAAAATAGTCACTGTTTATAAAATAATTTTAAAAAATAACTATTGTTTCAAAAAATTTAAAAATTAGTCATGTAAAAAAATTTTGAAATTTTTTTTTGCCTAATGTCATAAATTTTTGATAATTTTTTATGTGTATTTTTGTTATTGTCATAAATTTCTTATAGTTTTATGACTAGTTTTTAAATTTTTTGAAATGTGGCTATTTTTTTAAAAACACACAGTCTAAAATAGTTATTTATCTAACTGATACTTAAAAAAATTGACCATAATAATGTTGTATTAATTCATTTGATTACAAAACATATCTAATAATATATTTTATTTAAAAATTAATTGATACATTATTTTAGTCAATTTTTTGTTCTAAAAATTTGGTTGTTTATGTGTTGTTTGAGGTAAACATCCAAGATATTTCATTTAAAATGATTTTAACATTGCAAATTTTGAGATGGTATAAATTATTGAGATTAAAAAATATTGCATTGTGATTAAGAAAATAGAAAAATAAAATAAAATGTAATATTTTGGACAGTTGAGGCAAACAATGCAAAATAGTCTCATTCTCTTATAGAGAAATTGTGGGGAAAAAAGAAAAAAAAAAAAAGCGTGGCTGCGAAACAACCAAATAAACAATCCCAATCTTAGGTCTTAATCTTCGCATTAATTACACAGATAACCCTATATCATTTACTTGTTAAACTATCAAGTCTAGTTGCTTTCACTGCTGGCCTCAACAAATCGAATGCAAGAGAAGGACAGCCAAAAAGCAATAACACAAATCTCAACAAGATGAAGAAGAAGAAAAAAATAAATAAATAAAAAAAGCTAAAGAAGATGAAGAATAAGCCGTCAATTTTGGCAGCACTTTCATATTAGCACTTTCCCATTTCCCATATTCTCTCATCCTCTCTAACCAAACCAAATAACATCAATAAAACAAATACCAATAACCAAAGTTTCAAAAACACACAAACAAAACCATGAAAACCATGCAAACTAGCCCAACAACCTCAATTCTCAACCTCTTCTTCTTCTTCTTCTTGATCAGTCCATGCCTTTCCGATCCCCGGATATCGGAAGCCGGGCTCTTCTGCGGCGCCGGAAGGCCTCCTCCGGGCACGAACTTCATACCTACGTTCGTGAAAGAAATGGAGAGCCTCTCAGAGGGAATGAACAGAACGCACCAATTCGCAACACACATTATGAACTCCACGAAAACGCCAATGTTCGGCCTGGCTCAGTGCCACCAAGACCTCTCCAACACCGACTGCCTCCTCTGCTACGCCGCCAGCCGCACCCGCCTGCCCCGCTGCCTCCCCGCCGTCTCCGCCCGGATCTTCCTCGACGGCTGCTTCCTCCGCTACGACAACTACAGCTTCTTCGCCGAGAGCGTCGACGCCGCCCGCGACGCCGTCAACTGCACCTCGGGCCTCGGCTCCGTCGCCGAGGGCGAGCGGGGGGAGTTCTCGAGGGGCGTCGAGGCGGTCGTGGCCCGCGCGGCGAGCTCGGCGGGGGGGAGCGGAGGAGGGTTCGGCGTGGCGGCCCGGGCGGGCGTGTATGCGCTGGCGCAGTGTTGGAAGAGCTTGGGGGTGAGAGAGTGCAGGGCGTGCTTGGACAAGGCCAGAGCTGAGGTGGTTAACAAGTGTTGGGGTAGCAGAGAAGGAAGGAGTTTGAACGCTGGGTGTTATCTGAGGTATTCCACTCGGAAGTTTTACAGTGATGGCAAAGATGAGGCAGACAATGGAAAGAGTGAGTGGATTTCTCTTTTGGTCGTCCAAACAGAGCCTTATCATGTTAAAAGAATAATTTTTTGGTTTTTTTCTTTCTCTGTTTGATTCGTGTGTGTTTTTCATTCAATTTCTTTGTGATAATAAGGGAGAGGCAGAGAAAGGGAATTTTTTTTTTTCCCCCTAATAATAGAGCTTTTCAACAGTTTGATTGGTCTATTTGCTAAAATTTAAACCTCAACCAAGCACAATTTAGATTTTTCCATTTTCTTCCTTAGTTTAATTAATTAATGTTTGTTATTTCATACATATTCATTCTAAATTTTCTATTTTATATTTCAGGCTCTTCAAGAAAAAGAATTATGATAGCAATAGTTCTTGGGGCATCTGCATTTTTGGTGTTGTCCTTGTTTGGTGCTTATGCGTTCTATGCAAGACTATCAAAGATGAGAGCAGGTATAAGATAAAATATAATTACATACATTTACTATTTAGTGCCTTGGAACTTTTTTCATTATAAGGAATGTTCATTTTTCTTTTTGGCAATTGGTTCTCTGTCTAGTGCGCAAGAATCTCGGGAAGGTTTCGATCACGCTGAACAAGTCGGGATTGAATTTCAAGTACGAAACACTCGAAAGGGCCACGGATTTCTTCAACGCTTCGAAGAAAGTCGGGCAAGGCGGGGCTGGTTCTGTGTACAAGGGGACACTTCAAAATGGCCAGACTGTGGCTGTGAAGAGGCTGATATTCAATACCAGGCAATGGGTTGATGAGTTCTTCAATGAGGTCAATTTGATCAGTGGAATTGAACACAAAAACCTTGTCAAGCTTCTTGGTTGTAGCATTGAAGGGCCAGAGAGCTTATTGGTCTATGAGTATGTACCAAATAGAAGCCTTGATCACTTTCTTTTTGGTAATTTTTTTCTCTTCAAATTTAAATCCCAATTATGCATTATATATATATATATATATATATATATATTGTACTAATCATGAAGTGGTCGTGATCTTTTTGGACTATAATTGTGTATGTGCAGAGAAAAACAAGGTTCAGATTCTGAATTGGAAACAAAGGTTTCACATAATTGTTGGCACAGCTGAAGGGCTTGCATATCTTCATGGAGGGTCTAAATTGAGAATAATCCACAGAGACATCAAGAGCAGCAATGTCCTTTTGGATGACAATTTGACTCCAAAGATTGCAGATTTTGGGCTTGTGAGGTGTTTTGGTACTGACAAGACTCATCTCAGCACTGGCATTGCTGGTACACTGTAAGTTAAAACCCCCAAAAAAAAAAAGAAGACATTCTCATTTAATTCCATTTTTAATTGGGGTTCTAAACTAATACATCATACTTGTCTCTCTTTCCCCACCTATAAATGCCATGGTCCCATACAGCAGTTTCCCAACCATAATTTATGTACTCATCTAGAGTTTTTTTTTTTTTTTTCTGTTTTTTTAATTTTCTAAAGAACTTTTCCATTGTCTACCTAATTAATGTAGTGTTTATTGTGTTTTTTTGATGCAGAGGATATATGGCCCCAGAATATCTTGTTAGAGGACAACTTACAGATAAGGCAGATGTGTATAGTTTTGGTGTGTTGGCTCTTGAGATTGTTTGCGGAAGAAGAAACTGTGCTTTCACACAAGATTCAGGCTCTCTTCTACAGACAGTAAGTTCCTTTAATGCCTTAAGTTTCGGGTTTTGGATGATTGCTTTTAGATTTTATTAAAGACCCGATTTCGACCTCATTATAATTATTGATTAGTCCTTTGTTGCCTTTGATTGGGTTTTCTAAACCTGTCATCAACGGTTACTTTAAAAGCTACGACAATATCAAACTGGCCGTTGCGTCATTGAGATGAGTTATCGAGATTGCTTAACGAAATGGGAAATTTTTCTTTTCGCATTTTGACTTTAGGTATGGAAGCTCTATAAATCAGAGAACTTGCCGGAGGCCGTTGACCCTTGCTTGAAGGATGATTTCCCAGCGAAAGAAGTGTCAGATGTGCTTCAAATCGGTTTACTTTGCACGCAAGCTTCAGCTTCTCTGAGGCCATCCATGGCTGAAGTGGTTTCAATGCTAACCAACGAAGACAAGGAAATACCTACACCAAACCAACCACCTTTCCTAAACGCCAGCGTTTTGGACCCAACTTCCTCTAGTAGCACACAAAGCTTGATATCAAACAATGGCTTAACCAGAGTTCAAGGGTCTTATAGTACATCCACAGAGATTTATAGCTCAAACAGTTCAGATGGGCCAACAAGAGTGTGAATGTGATCAAAAGTGTTTAGCTTCACATCAAGGCCATAGATAGATGTTTTCAGGGTTTTGTGACTCAAAATGAGCACTTGTTCTAAAGTATGAAAAAAAAATTGTAAAAAGCTCAAAAAAAGAAAAAATAACGTGTCACCATATGGGAGATACAACAAAATTTTGATAAATAAATAACCTAGATTAAATAAAATTTTTAACCAATCTCAATTCGGAGCTATCGTGCTAAATTAACAATTCACTAAATTTATAAGAATATATTGTCAAGAAAATCTTTAGAATCAACTTTATATATAAATTAATAATATCTAAATATATAAATTCTATCTTTTAACATTATTTAGACTATTTTATAAAATAAGTATCTATCTAGCTAAAAATTAATATCAATATAGAATATAGATTTACATACTTAAAAAATACATAAAATTGTAATAATATTTTCTAAAAAAAAATGTTAAGCATGACACATATTTCCATAAATAAGAAAGTTATCTCGATTAGTTAATAATTCGCTAAACTAAAAATTTAAGGTTTACTTTATATATTATTCTAGATTACAGTTAATCAATAGGCACTAAGAATAAGTCACGGGGTTATAATAGTTTAGCCTTGTAACTCCAAACTTTGGGATACATATGTGTCTATGTGGAATCTGCCCGGAGACAAATCTGAATTGATTTTATTTTTGACCGCCAATTTTAATTATTATTTTTGGGTTCCATATCACTATGTCTCTCCTAAACTTAACGTGTACATAAATTAGAAAAGTTGAAGCTAAGTGGGTGTAGATGGTGAGGGACCACTAATTAAAGACGTTATTAGTCCCATTGATGTGCTTGTTTCATTTACTATTGGCTTTGCTTAAGCTGTCAAAACACAATCTTCTTCTACTATAAACAATAGACAAAAGACAAGCATGAAGAGCTTAAAATCCTTTATAATATGGTTTCATTTAGTGAATAAAGGTGATTGCCGTTGGGACAAGTACAGTGCTTTTGTGTGTGCTCTTTCACAAATTGAATTATACAGCAAATTGGTAGTAGTTATGTAATAATACTAGATATGACAGCTTGAATGGACTATATAATTGCGATGTTTCCACAATTTTTTGGTTCCACGAAACCATATATTTGTTAAATAAATGCACGGAATTGTTGCTAGAATCGGAAGATTAAATTTTGCCAACCTTTATATATAGCCTAGTGGATAATTCTAATTCGATGTAGCTGGGACCATTTATGGCCGGTTTTTGTGACCAAAATTCTCAAACATGTTTTTGTCCATATTGAAAATAAAATATAATTTCTATATATGTGGTAGCCAAATTTGCGCGCGCGCACCAAAAAAAAAAAAAAAAAGAGTAATTAGCCAAAATACATCTTTCAAATCAAATTCATTTGAGATTGTCCATCCAAACTCTACCAAGCAAACCATGCTTTCAGTTCCCAAATGCCAAGACATCAAGAAAAAGACATTAGAGTGGTACTTGACGAATTGAAGGGTTTTCTAGAGAATCTTTCTGTGAATAGTTACCATTTGTTGTTATAACATTATTCAAAGAATTAACACTACTGTGAAACAATACCTCCAAATACAAACCTACCCATTATGCAAAATAAAAAACCCCATCACATGTCACAATATCCTTAATCAATTCACTATTAAACTATAAACTTTCATGATAATTATATAAGTACATATATAGGGTAACACTACTCCACCACATCATGTCTAGTACAGACTCCCTCAAACTACAAGGAAGTTTTAGTGTCTCTGAATTGTACAAAGCACAAAATTCAACAACAAAGAACCAATGTACAACAGTGGCAAATTAGCTAAAACAAAAATAGTTTTTTTCCTTTCAAAATGGTAACTTTTTTAACTTGTGATATAGATCTTACTATTGATCTTCTTCAACCACAACACTGATCTCACCTCTATCAAGCATCTCGTAAAATTCCTTTCTCCTCTTCTGAATATTCCAATGATGTATTTTCCAAAGAAAACCAGCCATGAGACCAATACTTAGTCCATAGAATATCTCCTTCGCGATATTTGGACCTCTATACACAACACCAGCCATGTCTTATGTCTATTCTCTACTAGTGCCCTCCAGTCCACTATAGTACTGCAAAATGTGTACACGTGTTAATTTAATGTTACTCATTTTATATGGTCACTAAAAAAAAAATAAAAAAAAAAAAGAAGGTTGAACAAAAGTTCCTCAAATCAACTATAGATTATGAGCTTAGGGGATTTTGTACCTGATTAAATGAATCGTCAAGGAAGAGAGAGAGAGAGAGAGGGGTTAGGTAATTCGCAAGAGCAAGGTTTTATGAAACAGAGACGATACGAAGCAGCGAATTTTTAATTACTTTTAACTAATTTGTATATTTATGGAAGCTATGCGAAACTCGTGTCAAACCATCTAGTTTAGCTTTAGGACACGTTGTCCTATTTGCCACGTTACACGCGGTTGCATGCAAAGTCACTGTCGTTTTGTTCTTGAAAGAAAGGTTCTTCCAAAAAAATCACTGTCGTTTTTCAGTATATATATATATATATTAAAAATAAATAAAAAATTTACTCTCGTTTAAAATTATTGTCGTTTCTATTCGATGACGTCAATATAGTCAGAATTCCTTTTGATGTCGTTTTCCGTTTCGTGTCGTTTTCACTTAATTTCATTTATGTTGTCGTTTTTATGTTGTTTGTCATATTCATCTTTTCAGTAGCCGTTGTCATTTTCTAGTTTCCATTTTTTTCTTTCTAGTTTCATATACGTCATCCGTTTCTTGTCGATACGATCAATTAACATGTGAACATAAAACAAACAATGTATATAGTACAAAACAACCAATTAAAGAAACGACATTAAAACACCAAATTAACGACGACATAGACGTTATATGATTATAAGACAATCAACAAAAAGAGGGGAAAAAACATTAGGATAAAAAAAAAATCATATAAGGCAATTCACCCATTTTACCCCTTCCATTTTTTCCTTTTTTTTCGACTTTTCTAATCCTACAATCCATCACATTCTATTCTATTTTTTAAAACTATTTTTTCAACTTTAAAATCTCTATACAGTATCTTTAAATCTTAACTATTTATACAATATCGAAATTCGCAAAGTCAAATCATTCTACACTATTTTTCTAAATTATTTTCAAACTATTTTTTTCATCCCAAGAAATGGGATGGAATGGGTGAAATGATCACCCCAAACAAGTAGTAAAAAGAGGAAAAAAAGATAGGAGCAAACAATAAGAAAAATAAAATAAAAACGACAACAAATTGGAAACGACATTTAGACATAAAAAGAAAAAAAACCCACTACATAGACATTATATGACAATAAAGACAGTTCAAAAAGAAACAACAATATCAGAGTGAAAAAAAGGACAAATATAGGGGCAAAAAATGAGAAAGGATGAGAAAAACGACAAGAAAGTATAAAACGACAATAAGCATAAAAACGACAACAAATGAGAAACGACTTTTATAAATTAAACGACAAAAAAGCCTCAACACAGACATTATAAGACAACCTAACGATCAACAAGACAAAACAATACAAGAGTAAAGAAAAAAAAACAACGATAGGAGAATAAAAGAGAAAGGACGAGAAAAACGACAGTAAAGTATAGAATGGCAATAAGCATAAAAACGACAAAAAATGAGAAACGACATAAAACGACCAAAGACCCACAACTTGGATATTATATGATCAGATCAACAAGACAACAACAATAGTACAATACGGAGATAAAAAAAAATGCAAAAATTGAGAAAGGACGAGAAAAACGACAATAAAGTATAAAACATCGACAACAATTGCGAAACGACATTAAAACATCAAAAGACAATAAACCGACAATGTAGACATTTTAAGATGATCAACAACAGAGAGACGAAAAAACAAAACAACCATATGAGCGAACAATAAAAAAGGATTATAAAAACGACATTATAGTACAAAACGACAACAAAACTGAGAAACAGCGTAAATGCGGTAATACAATACGTCAATGCGAAAAATAAAATGACAAATAACAAGAAAACGACAATATAGTATGAAACGACAAAAAATGAGAAACATTAAAACATCAATTGATAACCGACTGACAATGCAGACATTATTAGATGGTCAACAAGAGGGAGAAAACAAAACAACGTTATGAGCAAACAATAAGAAAGAACGGTAAAATTGACCAAAACGACAATTGAGAAACGACATTATCCGTCAAATGAAAAAAAAAAAAACCGACATTATAGTTATATTTATTGTCGTTTTCTCTTTATTTCATTTATGTTGTCGTTTTATGCTGTTAGTCAATTCATATATTCAGTAGCCGTTGTCATTTTCTAGTTTCCATTTTTTTCTTTGTAGTTTCATATATGTCATCCGTTTCTTGTCGTTTCTCTGTTGTGTAGTTTTACATTATATGTCGTTAACAGCTCTTTTTTATTTTGATACTGGCTTTCGTTGTCATTTGACCATTTCCACTTGATGTCACTATTAATCTCGTTATTTATTATTATTATTATTATTATTATTATTATTATTATTATTTCTTGTCGTCTTCATTTTATATCGTTTCAAATTTTGATGTTTTCTCTTGCCTGTCGTTTTCGATTATTTTGTCTTTCTCTTTCTTGTCGTTTTTACGATTCTTTCTTTTTTTTTGGGAAGGGGGTGGTTTAATTCATACATTTTTTTTTTCGTTTCTGTCCAAATTAAACCAAAGCCTCATGGGTGATAACATGTGGTCTTGTTAGTTATTAAACAATGTCTTGAAAGAGGGGAAAAAGTTTAGCTTTCCACCGTATTGCAGCGAACTCTATATCGATCATGTCAATCCATACTTTTTAGTTGACGATTTTGTAGAGAATTTCGACATTGTCAAATAATTAATTTATTATAATTTTTTATATCATCAGATGACGTTCTAAAACTGGTTTAATATTTTCTTATCGTTTCTATTTTTGTTGTTTTTTTTTCTCATTACCTTTTTTTGCTTTCTGTGTCGTTTTTCTGCCAATCTTTTTTTTTTTTCTCAGTTTTATTATTATTATTACTATAATTATAGTATTGTTTCCATTTTATGTCGTTTCATTTTGGCATTGTCGTTTTTTGTTGTTATGTCATTTTCTATCGTTTTTGTGTTTAGTGTCGTTTCCTTGTTTATTATCTTTTTCCCCTCTCTTTTATACTGTCGTTTCTCATTTATTGCATTTTGTTTTTTCTTTTCTTTTCATTTTTAGCTTCGTGCCATTTATTCCATCTATTTTTGTTTATCTGTCTATTCAATTTTTCATGTGATGTAATTTTTCAGAATCTTGTTGTTCGTTAATAGCTTTTTTAGTTCTCCGTTTCCGTTGTCATCTTTCATCCACGTTATATGTGGTTCATTTATCCCTTTCGTTTCTTGACGCTTAAGTTTCTATGTTGTCTTTTGTCTGTTCATGTTTCTTTTTTTTTCGTTGGAGTTTTTATATTGATGTCGTTTTCTCTTTATTGTCGTTTTTCAATTGATGTCGTTTTCTCTTTATTGTCGTTTTTATATTGATGCCGTTTTATCCTTATTGTCGTTTTTACATTGATGTCTTTTTCTCTTTATTGTCGTTTTTATATTGATGTCGTTTTCTCATTCTTTGTTGTTTTTCATATCGTTTTTCACTTTTTCTAATCATATTTTTTTGGTCATAATATGGTTTCAGGTTTTGCCCTTTTTTTTTTTCCCCCTATTTCTATATCCTGTCCATTCTAGATTTCTCCTCAATCAAAGCTCTACAGTTGGATGTGATTGTTTTTTGGATTTCTTCTGTTCATGTTTCTCTTTTTTGTTGGCGTTTTTATATTGATGTCGTTTTCTCTCTATTGTCGTTTTTTTATTGATGTCGTTTTCTCTCTATTGTCGTTTGTCTATTGATGTCGTGTTCTCTATACTGTCGTTTTTATATTGATGTCGTTTTCTCATTCTTTGTTGTTTTGCATGTCGTTTTTATAATCATGTCGTTTTTTGGTCATGTTATGGTTTCAGGTTTTGCCTTGTTTTTTTTTTTTTTTTTTCTTGTCCCGATTTCTATATCCTGTCCATTCTAGATTTCTCCGGATATGATTATTTTTTGGATCGTTTGTTTATGTTTCTATTTTTCGTTGGCGTTTTTTATTGATGTCGTTTTCTCTTTATTGTCGTTTTATATTGATGTCGTTTTGTCCTTCTTTGTTGTTTTTGATGTCGTTTTTGGGTCATAATATGGTTTCAGGTTTTGCCCCTTTTTTTGTCGTTTTTTTTTCTTGTCCCTATTTCTATATCCCGTCCATTCTAGATTCTTCTCAATCAGAGCTCTACAGTTGGATGTGATTATTTTTTGGATCAATTAGTTAAATAGGCTATCTTTTAAAAAAAATTTAAATTTTAACACATGTTTAAAAAAATTAAGAAAATAACCATAATCCAATAACAAAAAACAGGGACAAATTTCATCCCTTATTCCTAAAAAAAAATATAACAAAAATCGTTCCTTATAACTACTTGATCTATTTTTTTAATATTGAAAAATATTGATCAAGTCGCTTAATGACCATTTTTTATAATTTCTATTTTTTTTTATTAGCTCAAGAGATCCATGCTGACCTTTCTGACACCTGTTCACGACAAGCCTTTTATTGTTTGCTAATAGTTCACCACAGCTAATTCTTTTCGTTGCTCTCAGCTAATAGTTCACCACAGCGAAAAAAACTCTGTCGTTTTAAATTCTTTTCCTTTTTGTTTTCGTTTGTTGTCGTTTGTTGGCGAGTATCCAATGCAACGAACTCTAGATCAAACTTGTCAGCCTATCCGCATATCCTCTAACGACATATCAAAGAAAGGAAAAGACACTCTCAAACCCAAGAAACGATTGTGCTGTCTTAGCTTGGGCTGGTGTCTCCATCGAGCATCGCTGGTTTTGTTGCACACTCGGAGAATTCTGTTGCTTCCTTCTACTCTCCATTGAAATGCCTTTGTCATCAGTTCCATTGTCGTTCTTCAACATTGAGACGTCAAACGGCAACACGTTGGTCGATGATAGATCAACGTCAACGCTTGAAACTCTAGGAGAAGCATTTACTTTCACTTTCTTACCCGACCTGCTGTCGCCAACGTAGTCCCCAACATCTCGGGTTTCTGAGTCCGTAATGATCATCGTATCTCTTATGACATTGTCTGATATTTTCCATTTTGGTATGCCACGTGTGTCGCTGCCAAGCTCGAGCTGTTTAGGAGACAGATGGTGGACTGAAGCCTCATTTGGAGTCTGCGTTTCGCTAAACAATGGAAAATCCTTGGCTTTTCGGCGAATGTGATCAAATATTGTCACTCCATTCAAAGTTTTGACAGTGACAGCTTCAGGTTCAAGGGAAAGATCACCTGCAGTGATACAACAAACGGTTTAGATTTTGATATGAAGAACAAGAAGATGTCGATAAAAAAGTGTCCTTTGGCAAAAAAATATGTACACCTCTTTCTTCCATGATGATTGAGGTCCTTGAGCTTGTATGATTTTCTGACGATGGGGGATTTTCAATACTTTCTCCATTTTTCTCTCTGTTACCAGGGTCTAGTTCTACAGTTGGTTTGAGCAAAGCTCGTCTTGCATTTATGCTTCTTTCTATCTGCTCCACAATTTCTAATTCTAGAGATTCAAACTGCTTTTCACGAGTGCGCTTCCTTGCAATATTCAGGGTATCGGTTGAAGGAGAATACATGGCACTTGGCGGGGCTAATTGAGGGAAACATTTAGCCTTTTCACGTATGTGGTCAAATATTTTACTCTCCTTTATGATTTTGCATTCGTTGTCATTAACTTCCACAGCAGGCTCAGCTTCAATTTCTAGATGAAGAAGTCATTAGTGAAAGGGAAAAGCATAATGGGAAGAACAAATCATGAAAATTGTGTTGGGTTATCTTTCATCAATACCATCTTCAAACTCCTCTAGAAGGTTGAAGCTGGGCCTGGGATAGAAAACAATTGGGGATGGTAAAAATCATAAGCAAAAAAATAAAATTAGAAAAAAATAAGAAGAAATGTATTGGAGAATAATATTACATTGAATCATCCACAACTTTTGATTGGGATGAGTTGGGAAGCTTTTCTGTCGGGGCTCGAGATGATCGTTGATCATCATCGTCTATAACAAATACTTCCTTCGGTGGAGCAAAAGAGGAGAGTGGTAGTTTCCCCTTTTTGTTCTTGAAGTTTAAATTGCTGAACCTTGTCAGTATAAGTTTTTGGTGCAGATCAATGCCAACTACATGAGTAAAAACCAAGATATATAATATACTGATTTAGAATCCAGTGTCTTAAAACAAGAAAATCTGGACATATCATGAAAGAGAGATTACTGTATTCTTCAAAAATAAGATCAGCCTTAACAGTCAGCTTTCCTTGTTGGGGATTTGACAGGTGAACTACTGTGCTATATGGGCTGCAGTGAAAAAAAATAACCTGAGTCTCATTTCAGGGCATTAAGCTTCCTTCTCATGAAGTATCAAAGCTCAGAACCAACAATTTTTGTCATTTTCATTGATTGAAGTACGGATGAAATAAGCTACTTGGTTTTCGTTGCAGAGAAGAGATTCAAGATTTATATATTCTTCATACCTTGAGAACTCATCCACCCTGCAGTAACAGATCAGATAGAGTTAACATATTGTATATGTTATCGTAGACAAGCACATAATGATTGTAAAATCATGCAAGTACTAAATAAATGAGATAGTCGAAGTCACCTTATTTTCTCATGCAAGACAATCTGGTTATCTTCTTCAGAACCAACGATCTGTAAGAATCAATCTTCAATAACAGACTAGCTAGCAATTAACCAAAACTACAACGTAGAAAATTGAAGAAAATGATCGGGGAAAATTCTAAGACAACATACCATGTCAGCATAATGACGTTTTGTTGGCCGAAGAGCTTCTGATACCCTTGTCAATGTTATCACCAGCTTTGACTTCCCTCGTCTCTGGGATTCACTTTCCTCAACCTTCATGTCGACTTTTGGAGGAAGTGACAGTAAGGAGTCTTTGATTTGGTTACCAAATGGGTATTTTCGGCCAGTGACTATCTCTATCCTCCGGGGATCAGCTTCAGCCAGTGTTTCAAATGATTTAATTCCCATTGAATGTAGTGCCTATACAAGAAAAGAGAAGGCTTGCAAGGAGTCAACGGGCAGAGCCAATTTTCCAACAGAAATCAAGAAAGCCACGGAGTGAGTCAGCAGACCTTGGCTGTCACCATGCCGATACCGGGTAATTGTTTCAGCAGGTAAGGACTATCGTCCCACAGTTTTTGATCCAGTGACTTAGCTAGAAGGGCTGAATTCAAGGCTCCTTTGTAATTCTTTTTGTATATAAAATAGTCCTTCATGCATTTGGAAATTCTACATCCATTTGAGCATATAGAATTCATGTCCTATAACAAAGAGAAATCAGTGGATTTATCAGCAAAGTTAACTCGGAGCATAATCCAACGCAACACAATTTATGAACTAAAGAGTCTAGAATGACTGTAAAACAAAACCTGGGTCAGAGATAAATCATGTATCAAAGGATCTCCTGTCAAGCAGTCATTAACTAGAACAAATATCTTCTCTTCTCTAGTTTGAATACGCTTTTTACGTTTCCCATTATCACTGAGAACGTGAAAGCGTAGCCGAACATCTTTATCAGTGTTGATGTCATTCAGAAGCTTTTTCTCAGTGCGCCTGAGCTGTATCCCTTCGTTTAAGTAAAACACTTGTCAAATTGACAATTCAAACAATGGAAAGACAAGGAATAGACAAGAACCTTGAGGCGATTTACATGCAATTTCCTCAGCACGGGATATAACACGAAGAGTATCTTCCAATGTGCAGTTTTCGGGGGTCTGCATTATAAGTTTCATTGTATCGAATTTCAAGTAATACCTCGTCATCAGCCTTCCAGGCTCTAAAGAAAGCAAACGGAAAATGAAAATGGTAAGAAATAAAACATTATCTTTGCATCTACAAATTGAAATACCACTAATGTACAATACATGGATTATGCTAATAGTACCTTGTGGTTTCAAGAGGAAACCATCTCCATCAGTCCAGACCATTTGATATCTGGATAACTCATTAACTTTCTGAATGCAAACCTCTGATGGACATGACATGATTAAGAAATCGAGGGAGTTGAGAAATGTGGTATTCTCTTTTAGTTCCAGCAGTTAACTATAGCTGTACCTTGCAGATGCTTTTCTATACGGTCACTAGCAATCCCTTTCTTGACAGCATAATTTCCAGGGTTCTGATCAGCATCACAGTTCAGTTTAAGAATTAAGAGCTGTGAAAGAATGTCAAGATTAAAATCCAACATGGATGCGAAATATTACATACCTTTTTCATTCTCACATACAAGTACGAGCACTTCATCCATTCAATTGCCCTTGTTATGTCTGAGACAGTCATCTGAACTATCTCAGCAGTTAAATGCTCCGTCACACATGGAAGCAACCTAAGTATGAAGACGATTGACAACAAATTAGAAGAAGAATAGTGTTTTCCAAAATGTGTTTGGAAGTCCTGGCTCACTCGTTGCAAAGTTGAATAATTATAGACATACTGTGACTCCACTACTTCGCATCCATTCAACAGGTTCTCATACAAGTGTACCTGACGTAAGCGTAAAAGACAAATTAACGATCGTTTCCTATGAGAAAATCAATTCAACTAACATTTTATGAAGTACAGGGAGACAGCTTGAATAATTACAGAACACCCTACGTCCACGCATAAGCATAAAACAATTAAATCATAGTATAAAGGTCAATGTCTACCGTGTCTCTTTTTGTCATGATTATAACCATTCCTGTATCATCAAAGGGTGGCCTGCCTGCCCTTCCGCACATCTGCAAGATGTCGGAACTAACTTCATAAGAAAAAATGACTAAGAAAAAGTGAAGAACAATTCAGAAAAATCAGAGAAAGAAAGCTATATATCCCTCTCTCTTCATGTAATGGGCTAAATGTAACAAGATGTTGACATAATAATTCAATTATTAAGTGTGTTGAGAATATTGACACACCTGTAGTACCGTCGACCTATCATATTCCATGTATAGACCTTTTTCTTTGTTGCTGAGACAAAATACACTTTTGGTAAATGATATTGAACAGGTATCTCCAATTTTCGTACTCTTGTAGTAGAAGTGATAGTTCAACATACAAGTGCTGTGTTGATTTTATTACAACTGTATGTGCTGGTAGGTTGATTCCATGGGCTAGAGTATTTGTTGTACACAGAACCTGAACATCACCCTTAAGAAATAGACTTTCAATGTGATTACGGTCCTTCAGGCAAAGTCCACCATTGTGATAACCAACTGCATCACAGATATGATTTGGTATGGTACTTGTCACGGTTCAAAGAACAAACTATATTGCAGCATCAGAACATATTTACGCAGAGTACTATACAGAAATATAATTTTCCTTATACCACCATAAAGAATATAGGACTGCATTTGTTTGTCACTGCACGATAGTGAAGCTTCCCTAAGCCTTTCCTGCTGCTCTCTGTCTTTGATGAAAGGATTTGAATGACCCAACGCCATTGCTGACTGAGCCAGTCGTTGAGCTGCTTCTTGCGCTCCTTTTCGAGTTGAGCAGAAGACTAGAGCAGATTTCCCTCTTGAATATAGCATGAGGATATCTGTAAATAAGTTGTAAGAACGTAATTTTTTAGCATGAACGCTAAGTAGGCATAACTTTCATTCTCAAAGCATATCTGTCAAAATATTAGTTGAACAGTCTCTGCTTACCGTATATATAATTTTGAAGGCGCTGGATAGTTGAGCATGAATAAACCATAAGACAAAGCAAGAAGCAATTCAACTAATTGATAAGAACGTGGAAGTGAAATTTCATAAAATAACAGTAGCATTATTTTAGGATGATAATCCAAAGTGTCAGTCATAAATTCTTGCCTTCTCAAATAGAAAATCATTTTTTGCTGGTGTATATCCTGCAGCAGTAAAAGTCAGATATGCATGAATTATGTAATGTGAGATATGAATAAACAATCCAATGTGATTGCCGATAAATTCTTATCATCCTCCTAAAATTCATATCACTGATGGAGCTAAGGCTTTAAGGAAGGAGATAAATTTTCATAATTTTATGTTTTAAGGAATAGTAGAGCACGTCCATACCAAAAACCTTAGTAGTCAACTTCACAGGTCTCATTTCTTCTCCAAACCTGTGAAGAAGGATCATCACTAGTCAACTTCACAAGTCTCAATAGCACAAGTATATGTATATGTCTTTATGTATTTATTTATGTGCACGCCGTAATGAGTTTCAAAATAAAGGCACCTTTTAATTCCTTGGGGAGGAACCTCGAGCCATTCGGCTGCAATTAGTATACGAAGCACATAAATCTTCAAATGGATTTCATTGCTTGAGATGCAAAGAATTAGTTTCTTTCATAACTTAAATCTATCTTACCAAGGTCCTCAACATTTGGAATTGTGGCAGACACAGCGAGTAAACGAACATTGGCCAGGGAGGTCGATTTCATTTCAGGATTTCGTGCCAGCATTTTAATCCTGCTAACAATTGCCTCCAAAGCTGCTCCCCGTGGATCATTCAAAAGATGAACTTCATCAATTAGTAGAAGTGCTATGTCGCTGAAAAAGCTCAATCCACCATCTTTTATGCCATGCCGAGTTACTGCGTCAAATTTCTAATAAGAGTGAAAAAAAAAAAAAAATTAGCCACAAGTATTGATTGTAAACTCAATCAAGGCGTAATCTGTTGTGAGACCCCAAAAAAATAATAATAATTCCTCACCTCAGGAGTGGTTAGAATGATATCTGCTTCTTGTATATTTTTAAAGTTGTAAGATTCATTATCTCCTGTCATCTCCAAGCAATTTATGCCCCATGATCCGAACTTCTGGCTCCAATGACGAAGTTTCTCTTGCACCAAAGCCTTAGACGGGGCTATGTAGATCTTTATACAGCAAGAGTGAAGGTAAAAGATAGCAAATAATCGCTACATATTGGAATTGTCCACAACCTAGCTGCATAATTTTATCAGGCATCTACGATAAAAACACACTTCTAAAGAGAACCATGAATCGTATGAGTGACTTACTGTCTTAAGAGTCCCCTTAGCATGTACAAACTTCGTCTCCTCCGAGATGAACCGTGAGAGAACCCTCAAGATGCAAAGCTCGAAAAGCACTGTTTTACCACTTCCAGTTGGCGCTGAAACAACCATGTTTGCATCCGAGTGGAAACAGACCGGAAAACATTCGCTCTGCAGAGAATTGAAATACCTGCACAAGAACATTGTTCAGTCCATACTCTAAACTCTACATGGCAAGAAAAAATCCTGATTTTTTCATGGCGTAAATGATACACTGATTACCTGAAACTAAAAGCCGACCGGAAAATTGCTGGCAAATCTGACACAGACTTCAACGTGTATGAATCCATTGCTGTGCTCGTTTCTTGAACAGCTGAGGAAATTGAAAAAAAAAAAAGATGAGAGGAAACTTAGGCTTAAATCTAATTGAATTGGTTACTTTCAAGCAGTAGAATTGGATTCTGAACTGTTGATTTTCTCATTTCGGTTCCAAAGTTATTTCAAGATAGTCATATAAAACTGAAAGAACAGGAAGATAGTATAAAATGCTTTTCTATACATTTAGAAGCGGTTTCAATTATATTCAGTTCTCCATGAATTTGCTTGTGAACTCACAAATTTTTTGTTTAGTTTCTTGCTGAGAGCCTGAGATTACACATAAGATCAAACACGAAACTAAAATAACCGAATCAAACAGTAAAAATCACATCAAAACCACCTTAGATTCCTTTAAGATTTTAATCAACGTATAAAAACATTTTATGCATGAAAACTAAGCATAAATTCCTCGGACTTGCAAACGAATTTCTCATAAAAAATAAAAAATAAAAAATAAAAACGAAAATCAACAAGTTTATAGCCGAAATTTTACGAAGACGAAACACACACAAGAAATTCATGATTTCTGTTAGTTTGAGATCCAAAGTAGCGACAAAGTGTCGTTTTAATACAAAATCAGCTCCAAAAAATAAATAAAAAGAAAATAAATGCTCAATTAATTTTCGGCCATTAAAATCGAAATCAACAGTGAAATTTCAAGATCCGATCCTCAGTCATTGAATGAAATACCAGATCGTCTATTGAGGTTGCCAAACAATAATCACAGAGCTTAGCTCTTTGTGCGTGAACGAAGAGAAGAGACGAGAGAGAGAGAGGAAATACCTTGAACTTGAAGAGCAAGAATTGAAAGAAGCTCTGACACTGAAACGAGCGAAATTGAAGGAATTTTAATAAATGGGTTTGTTTTGGCGGGAAAACCGGACCGGAAGGCTTTGTTTTACTCTCTCTCGGACCAAATGACTTTTTCTCTTTTTAAAGAAATGATTTTTTGGAACTTACAAGTTACAACTTACAAGGCTCTTCTGTTTTTTATTTTTGTTTTTATTATTATTATTTCATTTTTTATGAACCATAAATTGTTAGGTCTACATTTTAATTCCATATTTGAATTTTCTATAGATTTATTGATAAATAGTTACAAAAATATTGAATGTGAAAACATAAACTTACATAAATAAAAGTTACATCATTGTCATCCCTAATGTATTATCATATATGTTAAGAGATAAAACTTCTCTGGTGGATTTTTTTTTTCTTACAAGAAACAATTGTATTTGTAGATTGTCATATTTATGTTTTTAAAATATAAGGCCCACTGAAACAGTATGACGATTAAGAATTGTTTTTTCTATAAAAATAAAACTCACTTCAAAATTTCTCGTTAAAAAATTATAACAGTTCTGTGTTTTTTTTTTTTTTTTTTGAAAAAATATAATAAGCATTCCTGAGCATTTACGAAGTGACGGGTATCATATATGTTAAAAAACTATAACAGTTATGTGTTTTTTTTTTTTTTTTTGAAAAATATAATTAATATCCCTGACCATTTACAAAGTAAAATAATTATACCCTGAGTTCGTAACTGTATTACAAATATTCATTACTTTATTATATTACGATAAAAAATTTCCAGTTATCAAATAATGACAAAATAATCCTATTATTAAATTTTATAAGGTTTTTGTTTTTTTTTTTTCAAATGACCCTTTTCTACAACATTTTTGTATATTTTTAAAAGTAGCATATTTATTCTTAGCCGAACAATAAAACTATTCCCTTAATTTTTATTAAACGATAAAAATATACCTTGAAATACAACAAAAACATCCCCTTGCTTTTAAATCTTTTAATTTTTTTGTTGTTCGAAATATGTTTTACCTATCAAATTAAATTTTTATAGTTTTTATGAGTTCAAAAAAAAATAATTTGAAAAAAAATTTAAAATTTGATAATAGTTATTATATTTGTCATGATTTGATAATTGGAGTGATATTCTTGTTATAATTTGTAAACTAAAGTTATATTTGTTATACATTTTCAAACTCAAAGTATCATCTGTTATTTCGTGTTGTTATGATATTTTCTTTTTATGCGTTAAAAATTATGATAATTTTGTCTTAAATTGTATATGGCGTTTTTGTTATAATTGGTGAAGGAAAGTATTTATAGTAATTATGATGTTAACATTTTTCTAAAATCTATTGAAAATTTGATTCCCTTATCAAAATGGGATCCATTAGAAAAATCATGAAAACGACGGCAATAAGAAAACGACACTGACACTAAAAACGACGATATCTGGAAAGCCACAGACCGGAACAAGCCAACAACAACAACAGGAGGCAAACGAGTTAAAGTCAAAGAAACGGCAAAAAATAAAGGAATAAAAACCCATAAAACGACGCTAATACGATAAACGACACTAATTTTTTTCACCGATTAAGGACATTAACTTTAAAACGATGATATCTGGAAAATTACATCCCCGGAACACGCCAACAACTACACACACGTAAAACGTAGCAAAAAAAAAAACTACACACACGTAAAACGACACGAACTAGAAAAACGACAAGTCCATGAAAACGACTCCAATAACATAAACGACACTAACACTAAAAACGACAATATCTGGAAAACCACACATCATAAAACGACGTCAAATAGAAAAAACGACAGCTTTATTAAAACGACGCTTATACGATAAACGACACTTTTTTTTTTTTTTTTTGGCGAAAAACGGCATTAACTTTAAAACGATGATATCTGGAAAATTACATCCCCGGAACACGCCGACAACTACATTCACATGAAGCGACATGAACTAGAAAAACGACAAGTCCATGAAAACGACTCCAGTAATAGAAACGACACGACATTAAAACGACAATATCTGGAAAACCACACACCCAACAAGCCAACAGCTACACGAAAACGAGGTTAACTTAAACGAGTGATAAAAAAAATAATAAATAAATTTTCAGACTATATCAAATCGCTTCCATTATAATTCAGAAATTAAATAGGAACATCAAGAAAAACAACAAAAGCAAAAAAAGAAAGAGAGAAATACAAAAACGACAACTCCAGAAATGAGGCAAACGATACGAATATTGAAAACGAGAATAGTTGGACAACTAATTTTAAATGACGTCAGATGTTCTTATCTAAAAATGCCTTAATTAGAAGTTGAAATCAGCGAAATATTAAGAAAAACAAGAAAGACTAAAAAATAGACATGAAAACAATCACACGAGTTCAAATTATAGGAGTAGGGGAAAAAGAAAAAACCTTCAAAATTCAAATTTTAGTATAGGGATAAGTCAAATGAAAATTAGATAAATGACACGAATATTAGAAACAATAATTGGAAACAACTACCTCGCAACAGCCACACGAGTGCAAAGTATAAAACTTTTCAAAATTCAAATACGACATCAAATTTCGTTAGGCTCCTCCAAAAATTTTTGTAACATGTAACAAATATTCCCCTACTCATATATACTCTACATTAACAATTACAAATGTTATGCAAAATGTCAAAACTCAATTTAAATTTGTCACAATATTTTTTAATATATATATATATATATACACGGTTATAGATATTTTAATACGATACACATACGTGAGGAAGTCTAAGCAAAGGCAAGAGTGACTTTTAAAATGTCATTAAGCCTTGGGAGAGAATAAGGTAAACACCTATATATGGATGTGAGTGAGGTCAGAGAGAAATCTTTGTCTATCTTTCTACTTAATCACTTATTCTTTGCATTATCAATACAATCCTACTTTGCTCGAGTCTATGGCTACAACGAAAATAAAAATAAAATAAAATTAAGAACCAAAAAAAAAAAGTAATTAATGCTCAAGTTATCTCGTTATTGGCTTAAAACAACAAGCTAGCGCTTTCATCAATTCATTTTATTTTATTTTTTGTATTGTTGTCTGCAAAAAATCATTTATATATGTTGTATTTCATAGTACAGTTTTACTAATCTTATGGCAATGTAATTAATTGTTACATAATTCTTCACTTTGCAACATTGTACAACTATAATTTCTGAAAACTATAATGAAATAGAAATACTCATGATTTTCATTCCTTTTTTTTTTTTTTTTGGCCTTTCCATAATATTGGCCTCTCGCAAATATAGGATGTTTGTTATCCAATTAGAGCTGCTATTAGAATAATTTTTTCTAAAGTAAGAAATAGTCTTGCAAAACTCACTGCGCCTTAAAAGGCAGGATAATTTTTTTTAACAACTTTGATCCCAAGTTTTATTATATTTTCAAACTTTTTTCCCCTTCAACGTCTAGAAACGTGTCTCACCTCACACTGTGGTCAAAACAAGTAACTATAACTCCACAATCTTCTCCAAGATTTTGAATATATGTATATATTTACACATTAACCAAGCAATATAATTACTTCCTATCAATTTGAAACAATCACAACCAAGCAATGGCCTTGACACTTAACCATGTGCTAACAATATTTATGGCTCTATTAGTTCTAGGGTTATCATGGACATTCCAAGCCGAGAGCCGGCAAGGACGGTCCAGATCTCTGGCGGAGAGGCACGAGCAATGGATGTCGACCCACCGGCGGGTCTACAACGACCCCGCGGAGAAAGAGAAGCGTTCGAAGATATTCGCGCAGAATTCGGACTTTGTAGAGAAGTTCAACAGCCAAGGGAACAAGACGTTCAAGCTGAGCACTAACCGCTTCGCGGATTTGACCAATCAAGAGTTCCGACAAGCTCGCATCAGAGGGGTCAAGATGACCAACTTTTCGAGGGCAATTACTCCGACGACATCGCCATCGCCGATGTATGATCAAAGCCTGAGCAGTCTTCCTGCTAGTGTGGACTGGAGGCAGAAAGGAGCTGTTTCTTCAGTTAAGGATCAAGGCTTTGTTTGTGGTAATAATTAAGTAGAGACATTTTATTCCTTGCAAAACAAGAAAGAAAAAGTAAGACATTTTATTGGCAACCATTACTAAATATCTCGTATGTGCAATTGTGCATATAGAATTATATGTTCCATTTTTTTACGTAAAATTTAGAAAAAATACTATAATTGATCGTTTTGGTTGATCATGTCTTAGTTGGTTGTAAATGTTGCTATAATTTTGGCGCATAGCAAGAAAGTAAAATATACGCATACTTGGTTTCCATTCAAGGGAATTACTTGTTAATCAGTAAAATTTTTATTTTAATGTAATGAATATGTTATTATAGTATTATATTATTCAATACAATTTAAATAGAAATAATTCTCTACACTATCTCTTGCATCATAATCTTATATAAAGAATTTATGTATAGGATCTTGCTGGGCCTTTTCAACTGTGGCATCCGTGGAGGGGATTACAAAGATCAAAACCGGACAACTGCCGACGTTGTCCGAGCAACAACTAATAGACTGCGTGAAAGACAGCTCAAACACCCGAGGTTGCGACGGCGGAAACCAAGACGATGGTTTTAAATACATAATCAAAAGCGGAGGCATGACTACAGCGGCGAACTACCCTTATAAGGCAGCCGACGGAAATTGTGACACTTCTAGAGCGTCCCAACATGCTGCAAAGATCAGCGGCTTTGTAAACTTGCCTTCAAACAATGAGGCAGCATTGCTAAATGCCGTTGCCCAACAACCAGTCTCGGCTTTCGTTGATTCTTCCTCGAAAGAGTTTCAGTTCTACTCCAGTGGCGTCTTTACTGGAAACTGTGGCACGTCGCTGGACCACGTTGTTACAATCGTCGGATATGGTGTAGCAGACGGCGTCAAATATTGGTTGGTGAAAAATTCGTGGGGCACCAGGTGGGGCGAAAGCGGTTACATAAGAATTCAGAGAAACCCGGGTTTCGCACAAGGTCGATGTGGTATTGCCATGTATTCTTCCTATCCAACAGCTTAGTAAGTAGTTCAAGGGGGCGTCTTAGCAGTGACCGAATCCAAATTTCAATTCTGTAGGTGGGACTTAAATTTAAATTGCAGCAAGCATGTAATAAAAACTAAAAACTCTAATTGCTTATGATCACTGATAAGTGGCGAAATATGAATGTCTCTTACAGTCCAATTTGTCACAACATGTCTTCTTATTTTGATAACAATGCATGATAAACTTCATTGTCGATATAGTATTAAAAACATTTTTTTTTATGCACACAACTAAAATGTTGATTCATCCATTAATCTCTTATTCGATTTTGTAAATTATTTTTTTGACGACATTCATAACTTAGAATATTAATTTCTATATGTTGGTTGTAGTCAGTGAAAGAATTAGGGCTAAGGTCATGAGACTGACTGCAGATAGACTTTATTCTTTTTTGTCTCAATCATTATCTTAAATTAATTATAACAATATTTACATACTGTCAGACAAACCACCTCTTTTACTATTTTTCTTCAATTAAAACATAACTCGGATTAAATAATTGGTATATATGTGGTATGTTCATATTCATTCTGATAATTCCATTAATATGACGCCAATAGAATAAACTAACATAAGAAACGACAATTTCAGAAAAGCTACATATCGGAAAGCAACTACAGGCAAACGATCCAATATATTATATTGACCCAAGAAACGACATACAATAGGAAAAACGACAACATTATAAAAACGACGCCAATACAGGAAAACGACAACATTATAAAAACGACGCCAATACGCTAAATGACTAAATTTAAAAATGATAGATATTTGAAAACTACACGCCGCAACAAGCGAACAACTATGAAAACGAAGTTAAAATCAAAGGGAAAAGAAAAACAAAACAAACACACACACACGAACGACACGAAATGGAAAAACGACAAGTACAAGAAACGACGCCATTAAGAAAAACGACACTATCTGGAAAACCACACGCCCCAACAACTAAATTAATTTAGGCAAGAAAATTACTTATCTTTTAAATAATAAATAATTTGACTATTTTCTTAAAACATCATTCAAAAATGACTATTTACTTAATATTCTTTAAATTTTATATCTAATTTGTTTGACAAATTATTGTTATAATTTCACGTGTTTAATAACTAAGTAAATTAATATCAATATTACTAAAGAACAAATAATAATATATATATATATATATATATATTTGTTGTATTTTTCTCAGCAAAAGATAATTTTGTTGTATGTCATATTTCAATACTACTAATCTTATGGCAACGTCATTAATTCACGTAATCTTCACGTTGCAACATTATTGGTACAAGTACGACTATAATTTCTGAAAGCTAAAATGAAATTCCGATGAGCGATGATTTTCCATTGACTTTTTTTCTACTTCTTGTCCCATTGTCCTCGCAGGTATATATATAGGATGTTTTCTTATCTAATTATAGTTGCCATCAAATTTTTTTTTTTTTAATAAAGAAGAAATAGTCTTGCAAATCTCACTGCGACTTAAAAGGCCTGATAATTTTTAAGAATCCCTAGTTTTTACCACGCTTAAAGTTTGTTTTCTCTTCAACGTCTACAAACATGTCTCACCACACATCATGGTCAAAACAAATGTCTACAAACTCCACAATCTTCTCCAAGCTTATTGAATATATACACACACATAACCCTATCTAAGTACAACCTTAGAAACTCCAACATTACTTCCTATAATTTGAAACAATTAACTAAAAATTAATACAAATATACAATGGCATTAACACTTAACCATGTGATAACAAGTTTTGTGGCTCTATTAGTTCTAGGGCTAATATCGTGGACATTCCAAGCCGAGAGCCGGCATGGGGCTCGGCAGCTGCGCAGGTCTCTAGCGGAGAGGCACGAGCAGTGGATGTCGCTCCACGGGCGGGTCTACGACGACGAGACGGAGAAAGAGAAGCGCTCGAAGATATTCGAGGAGAATTCGGACTTTGTGGAGAAGTTTAACAGCCAAGGGGACAAAACGTTCAAGCTTAGCACTAACCGGTTTGCGGATTTGAGCAATGAAGAGTTCCACGAAGCTCGGACCCGAGGGTTCACGATGAGCAGCCTCTCGAGGCCGGATGCGTCGACGACATCGACGTCGCCGTTTGATCAAAGCCTGAGCAGCCTTCCTTCTAGTGTGGACTGGAGGGAACAAGGAGCTGTTTCTTCTGTTAGGGAACAAGGCCTGGAATGTGGTAATTAAGTGGGGACATTTTTCGTTGACAATCACTGAATAGTACGAACATTTATTTCTTGTAGGAAATTTTAAGAGAATAACAACTTTTTAGAAAATGATTTTAAAAAAATAGTAAAATAGGCCTTTCAGAAATTTCTTACAGCAAATTTTATGTGTAATTTTGCTATGGTAAAAATTTCTTAAGAAACTTTTTATGACTAGTTTTAAATTTTTTAAAACTGCAATTATTTTTTAAAAACACACCATTTAAAATGATTATTTACCTACTTATTCTTGCATTGTGCATATAAAAATATATGTCACATTCTTTTTTTGGCTTAGATCAAGAAAAAAAAAATGATTGAAGGAACAATTGCAGCGATATTAAAGAAAGAAGAAAGCTTAGCAATATATAAGTCCCCGCATGTCTTTTAGCTCTTTTTGTTTTTCCTTTTTTTTTTTTCTCTTAATTCATGCATGTCTGATTAGGTGGTACAGAACTACAGATAGCTACAATTTTGGTACCATGGAAAGTCAGATTTAGCAAGCATACATGCTTTCTATTCAAGGATATTTATTACTAGGTAATAAATAAACAATAAAAAGATAACACTTAGATCTGTAGAAATTCCGTGCCCCTTGAACCTGGAAATGTGTAGAATATGACACATTTATAATGATTTAATTAGGTCATACAATTTGTAATTGTATTTATGTATATATAGGATCTTGCTGGGCGTTTTCAACTGTGGCAGCCGTAGAGGGGCTTGCAATGATCCAAACCGGAGTATTGCCCTCGTTGTCTGAGCAACAACTAATAGACTGCGCAAGAGACAACCCAAACACTCGAGGTTGCGACGGTGGTAACCAGGACGACGGTTTCAGATACATAATAAAAAACGGAGGCATAACCGCGGAAACAAACTACCCGTACCAGGCGGCGGACGGAACCTGTGACACTGACAGAGCATCCCAACACGCTGCAAAGATCGGCGGCTTGGTGAATTTGCCTCCAAACGACGAGTCGGCATTGCTAAACGCCGTTGCTCAGCAGCCGGTGTCGGCTTTCGTTGATTCTTCGGGGAAAGAGTTCCAGTTCTACTCCAGCGGAGTCTTTACTGGAGACTGCGGGACATCGTTGAACCACGTCGTTGCAATCGTCGGGTATGGTTCAGCCGACGGCGTCGACTACTGGCTTGTGAAGAACTCGTGGGGCACGGGCTGGGGCGAGGATGGTTATATGAGGATTCAGAGAAACTCGGGTTCTGCGGAAGGTCGATGCGGCATTGCCATGTATACTTCCTATCCAACAGCTTAGTAACCAATCCAAATGGGCCCTTAGCTACACTTCTCATTGTCATTGTTTATGCAATTTGGAAAGAACTAATGTATTTTTTTTTTTTTTTTGATGTGATAATAACCTCCAAATAAGGAAGAAAGATTAGTTATTCTTGTAAGCAAATAGTGTTTGTAATTTATACAATTATACAATCAATACAATTGCTTCCATGTACCGTAATTAGATTTTTAAAATATTATTGCTTATTGTAATTAACATAATCTCTTCCGGGCTCACCCCAACTTAGATTTTTAGATTTTTTATTATTTATTTTTTGCTTTAAATTCTCTATTCAAACAAGCAATTCTCTTTCTCCAAAAAAAAAAAAAAAAAAGGGCAATTCTCTTATGGGCGTTTTGATGATTGTTTGTACTATCCCAATCACATTCATCTACTTTCCTCAGTGGGGTGGGATGTTCTGTGGCCCGATCCTATGATTTTATTTGAGAGGCAAATCATTATCACCTGCTTGAATAGGATGATTCTGAGATCTTACAAATCCATTTAGTATATAGTGTATATAGGAAATAATACAAAAGAGTGTATTAGCATTTCAAAATTAGAAACTATGCCTTGCTTGCCATGTTCATCCCCCACATTCTATTCTTTTTTTTTTTTCAACTTTCATAATCCCAATGCAATATTCTTAAATCTCAACCTATTATACCACATCGAAATTCACAAAGTAAACAATTTCAAAATAAAATGGTCCTGATGTTTACCCCAAACAACACATAGCATTTTCATGGTGTATCTCTTCAAGTCAAAATAGGGGATATGATTAATTCCCTTAGACAGTAGCTGAATGTAGTTACCTTAAATATAAAGTTTGAAGAAAACTATATAATATAACCTACTGTTTATTGGCTTTTGCAAATGCTCACTGTCATGAGCTTGAATGTACAGTAAGGATTTTATAAGGAAAAATGGAACCAAGTCCAAACTGCTATCACTATGGTTTTAGTTTCTTAACGTTGCTTCAGAGCTCTAAGTCTGCAAACCGAAAATGTTCCCCGACTTACCCTAGGCAAAGCCCACCACCCACCGAGAATTCCGACTAACGTAAACTTTTCATCTCTTATTTCCACTCTTGCAAGGCAGAGAAGCTTGTAGTCTTGGACTTCGACTTTGTGCGCGTATAAGGACTGACACACAAAGAATCAGCAGCAATCAGAAGCGGGAAAGAGTAACTTTATAGGTTTTACTTCTTAGGAATTAAGAAAAGAAACCAAACGATGAGCATCTAGGCACTTCTCAAGAGAAAAACAGGAGTACAAGTTCATGGTAAAATTTCTAGTGTCTACAACTAGTTCCACTATCAACAAATGGTTGACCGAATCGTCGATATGTCCATCTCAATTCTTTTACTACGGTATAATTCACAAACAAGAGTTCAGACAGTCAAAAGTTCGTTCAGTAATCTAGCTTTTAACCAAATAAACTACGATCTTTCACAGTTACCGGTCAACGAAAGTAGGTAAACCATACGGTTAGTTATCATACTCATTCAATTGATAAAACTCGTAGGCGTATATTTACCATCCTGCCAATTCTTGCATCATGATTATCACTAACAGCAATGTTGGGAGAGATTTATATGTAGTTATGTACATGTTATTCTTCAGCATTGGAAAGAGAAGACAGCAACAAGTAGGATGTTGAAATGTTTCCAACAACGTATTATTACATAAACTACTACTTCAGGTAACACATTTGGACCCGAATCACGCACCTTTACGATATACAAGTGAGGCTCTTGGCGCATAGATCGATCACAAAGCTGAAATATAGTTCAGTTTTAAGGTTAAACAAGTTAGGCAAAACCACGACAGTCTCATCAAATAATCTAATTCATGCTGTTAATAACATGACACCTATTATAACTGCTGTTCTATTCTTTGTCTTAACAGTTAAACAATGTACAACCAAAAGATACTAAAAATAAAAAATCGCAAGAAAGGACAGAGACAACAAGAAGTGATGCAATGAAATTCATATGCTAGCTAACCTCGTGAACGGATACATATACTGAGAAAGGACTGGGTTTCGTGCTGAGAAGGAAAAGGATGACTTTGGACACAATTATTGCCAAAGGGTCATCCAAGTGCGACAACACGGTGATAAAGAAAAACACAGGCAGCCAGAATTTCTTTGCAATCTTCCACAGCACAGTTTGATTTTCCTCTACATCCGAAGCATTCCATGAGTCTATATCATCTTGTGTCAGAATATCAAGTCCTACCATCCAAAAGTTCAGAGGAAATGAGCGACTAGTAATCACGCACGTTGATCACCCAACAACATGTACAGCGACCGTTCCTGCTTACCGTCCATAGCATATGAAACATTAGGCCGAAAGCTGTTTGATCCAAATATAGCGGACACAGCAAGAATGCCACTTCCTATTCCTATTCTTATTCTACTCCCTGAAAGAGTTCGAAATCACAAAGACAGACATAACAATTACGAAACAAAACCAATTAGATCCTAAAACACTGCATCAAAATGAAGATCGAAAATATGCGATACCATAAAAACTTCTACAGTTCACGGATTTGCTTTAGCAGCTCAATAATGCTACAAGCCTAATAAGTCTAGGGAAACTTATCAAATACTCGAACACGACTTCAAAATCTATATATGACTGTCTTCGGTAATTGGAAAAATCAAGTCATAAAGAATTAAAAACAGAGATGCTATTAAGGAAAAACCCATTGTATTTGTTCTATTATCTGAAAGAGATAACTGTTTTGGATATCAAGCTTTGTGCAAGTAATTCTAAACCCTTGTAAAAGAATGTGTAACAGCGAATCAAAAGGCTTTTTTGCACTGATTTAACTGTTACCATCAAAAGAATGTCCATATATCCTAAGCAACTTGACCTTTCTCTTCAAAAGAATTACTTACAAGCTCGAAACTTTGGCATCACCAATAAATGAAAACAAAAAATTAAAAAATAAAACACTTGCCTGAGAAATGGCTACTTTGAAAAGAAATTCTTCGAGTATTTGATTTACATTGAAACCCAGAGACACGATTTCGTAGTAAATATTCAAAGCCCTTTGTCAAGCTCTTTAAAGGGTCCAATTTGGCATAGACTGTGCAAGAAAAAGACCAACCTTTTTTTTTTTTCAATTTATGTGATCAAATACAAAATTTGACGAACAAAGCTTGTAAGAACAAAAAGCTAAAGAAGAAAAAAAGAAAAAGAACTTACAAAATTGTTTGGGGTGAGAGGAAAAGGAACTTGAAGAGGATAATAAAGCGAGAGATTGTCTCAATGGAGTAATAAATTTTTTCGAATAAGCCATTTTTAGTCTGTGTCATCTATTCCGAGCCTTCAGGTTTAAAGAAAAACAGAAGGAAAAAAAAACGATAATTTTGCTAGTACAGACCACAGGGCACGGGGAAAAAAAAATACTGTTGTTAAGGAATAAACGACCTCGCTGTTGTGCTCAAAGTTGTGTCGTTTGATCCTAAAACATTATGTCGTTTTTTGGTTGAAAATGTGTTTGGTTGATCGATGATGTGTTACTAGTAGCTTGTCGTTTCAAATTTGGCTTCGTCGTTTGTTTTCTTAGAGAAATTTGCTTCTACGTACGCTATCGTTTGAGAGCTTGAGTACTTTGGTGAATTTAAACGACACGTATTTTGTATGTCGTCACTATTTGTCGTTTATGTAAAAACGACATCGATTTCGATACTCGAGAATAAATAGAACGGAGCTGATATCTTCACATCTTCGAGAGACCGCCGCTCTAAAAATATTGTCGTTTCTTGTAGTTTTCAGATAGCTGGGTCGGTTTTTGACTTTTTAGCTGCTGTATCATGTTTCTATTTCTTTGTTGTCGTTTATTGAAAAAAAGACGATATTTATTCTAAGTATTAGTTCTGTTTATGAACATTACGGATCATGTATTCATGTGTCATAAACCCTGGTGTATTGTCTATCAATTTGTCGTTAATGCTATTAAGATGCAACTGTTTTTCAGGATGTTGTTTTTGACGTCAAACGACAAGAAGTTGTTAACTTATCATTTGCCGCCCCTACTTATCATCTGATGTAATAAACGACATTAAGTTCATTTCTTTAAATTTATGTCCTTGGGGAGAAACATATAGGCGATTATTGTTCATAATCATAAGAGTAAGAGCACTCTTGTAACACGTTTTCAATAATTAAGATTTGTCGTTTTAAGATCTACTTCTAACTTCTAATCATTATACGTTGTCGTTTTAAGAGTTCATAAAGCTCATAGTTCATTTTGTTGTCGTTTATTGTGACATCTGGGGCTTTTTGCAAAACACAAGGTAATAAACAAACGGAGTGGAACGGCAACGTTTCTTGACGTGTCGTCCTTTTATTGGTTGGTCCGACATGATATTCGGACAGCTGATCTCGTGTGCAAAGAGCCAAAAGACCTTTTCGCTTTTAAGTGCTGACGTGGAGAGCTACAATTGGTTAAAAGACCAAGGCCGTTCAGAAAATATCCAAAAACTCGTAGAATAGAAAAATATCCCAAAACCAAAATACAAGAGTATATATCATCTCAATTTCAAAGCTTCTGCGAAAAAAAAAAAAAAACCATAATCCTAACAAGACAAGTACACAAAGAAACATGTCAGTTTCTCTACTTTCAATCTGCCAACTTCATGTTCCAAAAGCTTCCCAAGTTCATGAAAATTCCAAACCAAACAACCCCTTTCTGAGGTAAACATATTGCTAGTAACTTTGCTATTGGATTTTCGTAAAAACTCAATAAGCTTTGTACATCATAGTCTGAGCTTGAAGAGGGCTAAATCATATACATACTCTTTATGTTTGTTTGCCTTCAGATTATGATGTCACTAACTCTATAGTCCTTTTGTGCTCAAGATATGGTCAAACGCGCCCTGTAATCAAATGTTGTAACAGAAAGACAATGAAAACAGTGAAGACAAGAAAGAATTACTATGAATTACTAGGTGTTTCGGTGGATTCGGATCCCAGGGAAATCAAAGACGCTTATAGGAAATTGCAAAAGAAGTACCACCCAGATATTGCAGGCCAAGAGGTCATTTATATTTATATTTCTTTTATCTCTTATCTTTCAAAGATACATATATTTTCGTTATAAGTATCAACAAAGTCTTGATCCCAAAGTGACAGTTT
Source organism: Boehmeria nivea var. tenacissima (assembly GCA_018132145.1). Lineage (NCBI taxonomy): Eukaryota > Viridiplantae > Streptophyta > Magnoliopsida > Rosales > Urticaceae > Boehmeria > Boehmeria nivea. Next base: position 19,354,736 of record CM030876.1, read on the forward strand.
TAGTACATTAATATTTTCTTAGGGACATGAATACACTCTAATGCTCAATGAAGCCTATAAAGTTCTGATGAGAGATGATCTGAGATGGAAATACGACACTTCGATTGGTCGAGCTCAAAGACGCTTCAACAGATCGAACAAAGCCGAATTTGGTTACAGCACATGGAATGGACCGTTGAGACCCGAAGCCTTATTTGTTGACGAAAATGCGTGCATAGGTAGACCATAACTCTAACGAAATTATGTCAACTTTTTTTTTGTTACTTAATTAAGTTTCTTGTTTAATTTTACTCACACTCTGGCAGGGTGTAGAGAATGTGTCCACCATGCTAGCAACACATTTTTTATGGATGAAGCTATTGGATGCGCGCGGGTTAAAGTGCAATTCGGAGATGACGACCAAAAAATCGAGGCAAATTCCGCAATTAAGGATAAGATCATGCCAAGTTTTTTTTTTTTTTTTTTTTTTTTTCAATGGAAGTGGCTGTGAATAGAGTAATAATCTCAGTGCTAAACTTACATAGGTATCGGTTGAATCGTGCCCAGTGAACTGCATTCACTGGGTGGACAAAGAGGAGTTGCCCGTGCTCGAGTTCCTAATCCAACCTCAGCCCAAAGAAGGGTATGGCGTGTTCGGAGGAGGGTGGGAAAGACACAAGAACGTTTTTGACGCAGCTAGGTACTTCAGCAAACAACTCGAACGCGAGGCAAGCGTAGATCACCAACATGGAACGAGTAATAACTTTCATCGATTGTCACTGCGCTATGAACATTCTTGGAATGTAACATTTCCTAGGCCAACTACTTATGTGGCCTAATTTTATTTTTGTTTTTTGCAGTGTCACATGAAGAGGAAACTCCCGCGCAAGCCGAGGCTCGTGCTAATGCGAGTAAGGAAATAAGGAAGGAGAAATACTCTAAAGTATGGAATTGGGCAAAAGAAGCCTTTTGGTTCTAGCATTTTCAGCAGAAAATTTGGAGTGAAAGGAAAAAGTGTTACTAATTAGCCACTAAATGTGGTTTCACTAGTAATAGCCTAATAGGATATAGTTTTTTCTCAAGTAAAAAGAAGTGTATAGAAATACAAGTGAGCAAAATTAGGATTGTCATTTTGTGGTGCTTGTTGTAATTAGTACGCTCTTGCTAAACCACCATTATGATATCGTAAATAACAGTAGCAAGTTTCGTAGCTTAATCTTTAAATTAAAATGTGACTTGAAATATAGGCTAAGGCATTATGATGCAGGGAATAGTGGAAAAAGATAAGTACATGGAATTTAAATTTTAATTACGGATACAAGGTTAGTAGTGGTAAAAAACCAAAATATAAATATATTGTCATCTAAACCTTTGCTCAACTTATTCATTGGTTATTCTAAGAAACAACTTATTAATTGATTATTTTGTATGCTTGAAGAGTTGTAGTTGCTGATCAGCTAACGACTGCAATTAGTTGGTGAATTACTTGCATTAGAAAACAAAATACCACAAGCCAAAGCTGACTAATTTATATTTTATTTATTTATTTATATGAATAGTTTTTAATTAAATTTCAATATGTAAAGTGTGACAATGACTCTCAACAAATAGCTCATTATTTGATTGTAACAACTAATGGTTGGTGACTTGGTGCTCTCGCTATACCTTCTTATTTGTCACCCCTCATGAAACAATCACAATCAACTTGTCTTTTTTGAATTATATATATATATATATATATATTTTGCTTATTTATAATTTTCTTTTTGTGTCTCATTTGATGGTTCATTATTATTTGAAATAATGCTTGTTATAAATTATTTCCCTTCCGTTAAATGTCGATGTATTTTGGTCTTTGGACCATCTTTGCCAACGAATCCCCAACCATTTGTTTTTTTGTTTTAATAAAATTAAAACACAGATTGGCGTTTTGAGTTTTCAGATCATATTAGTGAGCAAAGTCACAATGTCAACATTTCACTAAATGAAGCTCTTGAATTTGATTTTATTATTGTCAAAACTAATGTCGTCTCTATTAAAAGATGTTGACAAACTTTGTATTTGTCTAGTTATGCACAAAAGGGTGTGATTTTTTTTTTTTTTTGGGTTTTGTTTATATTAGCTTTAGATATTACTATACATTTTTCCAATTAAAAACTATGTAAACCTATTGAATAATGTTTTACGAAGTTTCTATTTCCCTTAATTGCTCTTTCTGCATAAGAGGGCGAAATATTGATACACAATACACATTCCTTTAGAGTAGAGAAAAGGAAAGTTTATTCAATTAAGATTTCTATTGCATACATCATTGATTATATACAACGCTAAATCATCTACAATGAAAGGAACATTGATTGTATCTTATGTAACAAAAAATAAATTGGAAAATTACACTATTTGAGTATTTTCTTTCATATGATACAAAATAAATTGGAAACTAAAAAAAAAGATGAAAAAAAAACTTTCAATCGTTAACAGGATTTTTATTGAGTGAAGTAGGGAAATACTCAGAATTTATATAACAATAAAAATAAATACCTAAAATTTTAAAGTAATTGAGTTTCTAGTCAATTCGTGAATTACTTACACATATTTTTGATAACTAAATGAATTATCATCACTTATCAATATGTAAGTAATTGAATTACTTGAGTAGTTGCTTATATTTTTTAAAAGATTGAGTAATAACTTGCATTAAGTTTTAAAAATTGAGTATTTATCGTAATTTTTTATTTATTTATTTTTTGCTAAACAATCATTAATAAGAGGATTCGAAATTCGATCTCCTACATTACACGCAACAAAAAAAAAAAAAAAAAAAAAAAAAAACTTTGCAGTTTACAGTACAACCAATGAACCAATTACCAAATCAAATCAAGAGAGAAATTAAAAAGAAAAGAAATCCAATTTACAACTAGCATTTTGCAAAACAAAGCCAAGTCAGTATCAGTTCAACTTTCTCTCTCTCTCTTCACTCTTTGGTCTCTTTTCTCTGAAAAATCCCAAAAACCTCCACATGCACTGTTAATATACAAACACACTCTCATAAAAAAGTCTCTACAAACCACGAGACTCGAAAAGAACTTCGCTTTATTTCCCAAAAACCAAAATAGACTTGAAAAAAGCAATAACTTATCAAAAAAATTACAGCAAAATCAGAATTTAACTTATCGAGAGGAAAAAAAAAACTGCCATTGGAGAGTTTTCCGAGCTTCAATCGGATCTGATTCCAGTTTCCGAGCCAAATCAATGAGCTTGAGCTTGTTTCAGAGCTAAAGTTGTAGGGTTTTTTTTTTTTTTTGTTGGCTTGTTTTGTGTGTGGTTTTCGCTTCGGTGGATGAATGAAGCGAAAACTGAACCAGCAAAAATCGACGTACAAATGGAAGAGAAGGCTTTTGGCTTTGGTGTTGCTAGGTTTTTGCTTCGGAAGCTTGTGGTTGACGCAGAGTCAGTACAGTCGAATCATGACGCTCTCTTCGTCGCGAGCTCCGAAGCCGAAGATCGCCTTCTTGTTCATCGCTCGGAATCGCCTTCCATTGGACTTGGTTTGGGATTTTTTCTTTCAGGTTAGGTGTTTTTTTTTTTTTCTCTCTTCGGTGCATTTTTCATTTTCAAGCTTTTTGCAGTGTTGAATTTGTAGTGTCAAATTTAGCTCCCAAGTTTCTAAATTTGTACTGAATTTCCGATTCGGTCTTGTTTATACCCTTTTTTGGTTACATATATTAAATTTCAATTTTTATGGCGGTCAAATTCACGTTCCTGGAATTTTTACATCCTGTACAAATTTTGTAATTTAATTCTTTAAATATTCAGTGACATGTGAATTAAAGTATGATGTAGAAAATTATGAGACTGTGTTTTGTTTTTCCTTGAAAATGAGCTCAAATTTCGTTTTCTTTTCGGATGCTTGTAAAAGAAGCAATTTTTTTTATATTGTTAGTTTTATTTTTCAGAGAGGAGAAAATAAATTCTCTGTCTATGTACATTCAAGACCCGGGTTTCTATTCAACAAAGCGACCACCAGATCGGCCTATTTTTTGAATCGCCAAGTCAATGATAGTATTCAGGTGCCGATTCTTAATCTGAATTTTCAGTTTAACAGTTACAAATTAATTATTTTGAATCTGTTCAGTGTATTGACCAAAAACTCATGCTCTCTTTTTTGACCTTAATATTCCGAGTTCCCCTAGTTTGCTTGTCAGAAAAGTAGCTTAAAGATTGAATTATTGGGTGACCATGAAAATATACGGATGCTGTATCCACACAATGCAGTTGATTTAGTTATTTTTTCATACATGGAAATGATGTATTTAGTTGTGACAATTAGATTTAATTTACTCAGTTTCGAGACATTTGTTTGCAGTTTGATACAAATATGTTCCTTCTTTTTACTGTGTTCTATTCCAGGTAGATTGGGGAGAAGCAAGCATGATCGAGGCAGAGCGAATACTGCTTAGACATGCACTTGAAGATACTCACAATGAACGCTTTGCGTTTCTTTCAGACAGGTGAGATTTTCTATATAGTAGGTTCTTTGCATTTCACTTTATGCTTATTTTGGTTATTGAGATAAGACTATCTTGGTTTTGTTGACTGAGGTATCTATTTTCTCTTAGGATTCGAGTTTTGTTGTCCTTGTTCACGAATCAATATTCCGTCTCGTGTTTTTTTGTTATATAACAGCATTTCAGTTTTGTGATATTTTTGCAGCTGCATCCCCCTTTACAACTTCAGCTATATATATGAATATATTATGTCGACGCCCACCAGTTTTGTAGACAGGTGAATAACTTAAATTTGTAGATTTTCTCACATCGGAGATGATTAGCATTTGGCTGTCTTCTACGTTGCTTTCTGGGAGATTTATTCAGACAGCTTAAGTAGTTAGAAAAATTGTTTTCTAACTTTTCCACCGATTCTTGTTACCACTCTTTATGTTCTTTCATGCATCAATATCAACCTAAAGTATTGCATTCTGTAACTCTAGTGTATTTCTCACATGCTAGGTTGAGTTTTTGGTATTGGAATATATTCTATGTTGTTAACACTCAGATTCTCATATCAGTTTCGCCGATACAAAGGAGGGCCGATACAATCCCAGAATGGATCCAGTAATTCCTGTTCAAAACTGGAGGAAAGGATCTCAGGTAGCCTTCACTTTTGATGGTTTAGTTGGTTCCTTTATTTGCAAGAAAGACTTGTGACTAAATGAAATGCCCATAATTTGCTGTCATTGAATGTGCCAACTGATTACCTGTTTATTGCCTTTTGCATCCTCTTCTTAGTGGGCCGTTTTGACCCGGAAGCATGCAGAGGTTGTGGTGAATGATGATACAGTCTTCCCTATATTTCAATGGCATTGCAAGGCATGTTATCTTCACACTATTTTGGCTGGTTGTTCTGTTTATCAAACTATTTTGCTTAGCTTTAAACTTCTATGTCATTGTCGCTTATTCTATAACTATCAACAACTTTTCTTTTGGGCACATCAGGGGAAAAAAAAAGGTTATATTAATGGGCAGTAAACTTCTCTCGGTTTATAAATCCTCTTAACAAGAGACTCTACTAAGTAGACAAGTGACACTTACAGGTGACAAAATTTTATTCAGATGGAATAGCCATCCAACAATTATACGTGTTAAAGAATTCACTGCTAGAGCAGCTTCTGAAGCTGGACACATTACTGGCAATTAGAATAGTCAATCTTCCGTTGAGAAAATGGCTAACCTGCAATTAATCGTTAAGCAGGCAATTGACTATTTTGCTATTGCATAGGGAACTGATAGGTCTTCATTTAAGAGACAAGTGTAAAATTCTTTTGATCTTAGCAATTTTGATCTTTTGATTACCTTTTGTTTGTTTTACTTCAGCTCTGCCTTTTTTTTAACTTGTTTTCTGTGTGGCGTCAAAGCAGAGGAGGTCATTACCTGAGTTTTGGCGAGATCATCCTCTGGTGAGTACACTGGCTTTACTCTTTGCTAACCCCACACTGTTACCTCATGGCTGTCTAGTGCCCAGCAAAAAATAAAGCATATATACAGGAAAATCCCATACTTTTGAAAAATTGTTGAGCTGTGAAGTTTAATTTAGTTTTCTAACGGTTTACCTCCTGTGCCAGCCAGCTGATGCGTCTAAGGAGCACAATTGTATACCAGATGAACATTATGTGCAAACACTACTAGCAGTACGTTCATCTCTCTCTTTCTTCTCTTTATCCTTGTTTGAAACAGAAGTGCCAAGTGCCAAAACCACTTTTTTATCATAAAACTCAGAACTCTGAAGATCTTTCCCTTCAAATTTTAGCAAGAAGGCCTTGAAGGAGAAATAACACGAAGATCGCTGACACATTCAGCATGGGATCTGTCATCCTCTAAAGACTTTGAACGCCGGGGATGGCACCCTGTGACTTACAAGTTCTACGATGCTACTCCCGAACTTCTTCAATCCATAAAGGTATGCCAGTATGCTGTGAAATGCAATCCATTATACGAAACAAGGATAGAGTTACGACTGGAGGGCGGTTACTCCATTCTTTATTGTTAAGAAAAACACCAAAAAAAAAAAACAACAATCTAAATCATTCAAAAATGAAAAGAAAAAATAATAATATCCTTGACCTAGCACAGACCAAAATAATTATACAGTTTAGCTGTTCGGGCTTAAGCCGCCCGCTGCTTTGGTCTATGGATGGAGTTGAATATGGTATTACTTTTCTTTATTAAATCTAACTTATTTTACATTGCAGGGGATAGACAACATCAACTACGAGACCGAATACCGAAAAGAATTGTGCACAAGCAAAGGAAAATCCGCCCCTTGCTTTCTTTTCGCCCGAAAATTCACACGGCCTGCCGCTCTCAGGCTTATCAATTCCGTAAGTTTGACATCTTCATCTGTAATGGAGAAACAAAGAGGCGTATAACTAGCCACCATATGGCTTTTGTTTTTGACACAAGTTTACAATATTTTATTCATACGTTTCTACGTTATTTTCTCTGACAGTCCGCACTGGAGATATAGATGAAGCCAGAAGTATATCCTAACTAGTGAAAGTTTATATTTTAGCGCTTTTTTTTTTTTTTTTGGGCCTCTATTTGAAGTTTATATGTATGTAGCTTATAATGTCTATTCTTAACCATATGAAATAAGAAGGCCGTAGGTTTATAACAAACAGGGTTGAGGAATGTTTATTATGGTGTATAGATTTAAACGTTCAAAATATCAATAACAAGAGTATTTCTTCTCCACCTCTCTCTCTCTCTACTTTGGCGCTATCAAAAATGCAAATCTTTCTGATACAAGAGAAGTAATATGTGAGATATGAAAGATTAATGATGGGACACGTTGTAGATTCTATAGCTTTTCTTTTGAACGGGGTTCTTAAAAATTAAAAAAATAAAATAAAAAGAAAAGAAGATGAGAAAATTTGACGAACTGCTACTCTTTGAATACTTGTTTTGATTAATGTCATTCTGTATTTCTGTTTACATGTAACTCCACTTTTATGCCACATTTTTCTTAAGCTCGGCAATGGCTATTGTTTTCTGATGGGTATTAGTTGACCTAGCTAGAAGCCAAACCAATCCAAGAAAACTGGCCTGTTTTATTAATAACTCTCACGCTACTTCCGAGCAAATTGAGTCAGCTGTCAGAATTTGGGAATCGGGGCAACAAGTCACCATGCTTGCTTGGTTGTGTAGATGATTTAAAATATATAAATATTTCTCAATAATGACCCAAGCTAAGATCAGAGATAATGCGGTTGGATTTGGTATTTTGGTTTGCGATGTGCTTTTCAAATTTAAGTCCTGCCCATATAAAATGTTGCACCTCAATGCTACATTGTCCAAAAACTTGAACCAATTATATGACCTCCTTTCTAAATTAAGTAGAGTTATTAAATATATTATTTAAAACCACTTATTGACTATCACGATTTCGACTTATTTTTATTAATATTTTTCTTTACCCGAGTATCACTGTACTCGTATTTTACAATCTACCATACCACCACAGCCAATGAATAATAATAATAATAATAATAATATATGTTTTGTAGATTATCTGTCCACATATTGGATTGTGGAACCGGGGGGTGGTGACGGTGAGACTTTGATTTGTCAATCTCCAATCATATATTTGCATTTGCACCTTCTTATCCGGTAGTTAATTTAGCCAACACCCACCATTTAAGGCTTCCATTTTATACATAGCAAAAGAAAATAAAAATAAATAATAAAAAGTTTCCATTTCGATTATAGCCCATTATTGAAAAAAAAAAGTACTTAGACACGGAAACGCACGCGTATTTGATATTACAAATATATATATATATATATATAATATTTTAGACCAAAATATTGTTAAAGTGTAATTTTCGTGGATCCACCAAATGATGTCTCTTATATGGGTCATACACTCGTACTCATGGGTGGCGCAACATAGCGTGGGCAAGTGCTTGCTGAATTCCGACTCAAACGACAGATTTCTGCCACGTGTCTCATGGCCCGTTCTCACTCTGTCGTTTTCTTACTGAACGCTGGGAAAGTAACTGTCGTTTCGACGCACTATTGAAAAAATAAACAAATTCGTTGCATAATAAGACAAAAAACGCCAACCTTTACCAATTGGAACTTGGAAGTTGGAAGTATAGTAGAGGAAACAGAGTCCACCGTTTGGTGTGTAAAAAACGCGTTGATGAAACAACATAGATGTTTTTTGTTCTTTTACGAATTTTTTTTTCCTTTTTTTTTTTCCAGACATTGCTTTTTTAAGACGTTGATTGAGCAACTAATGGTAACAAAATAATGAATTGGGTACACCAAATTGAAATCAAAGGAATTGTTAATACAATTAGTAGAGAAAGCAGTATCTAATTCCTTTAAAAAAGTCCATATAACTAATTCCTTTTCTTTCCTTTCCTTTAATTAAGGGTACATTTTTTTTGAGTTTGTTTATTAGTATAGCCATGGAATCAGGTTCTTTAAAGCAACATTATTTGAGGTTTTTTTATTTCGTGTTAAACTAATTCCTTGTTTGGAGAGAATATTTTGGTCATTCTATCTTATTCTTTAGGATGAAAAAAATTATTTGAAAAAATAATATAAAATAGTTTGACTTTGCGAATTTTGAAATTGTATAAATGGTTGAGATTTTAAATATTGTATAAGAATTTAGAAAGTTAAACTTTTTTTTGAATAATTTGAAGGATTAAAAAAATTTTAAAAAAAATAAAATGAGTAAAATGGGAGACCAAACGTGTGGTAATATCATATTTCTACAATTTCAAATCAAACTAGTCTCGTTGGGCCCTATAACACTATTCAGTTTCTATTCTTATATTGATCTTCTCGAATGAAAATGATTCAAATAATTATTGTAACATATTTGAATAGTCGATTAAAATCAGATCAATTTTGGCATGTATTTTCCTTCCCATACACTTATCTAAACAGTTTGAACATTCAAAATTTCTCATAAAAATAGCCAAGCAAAATTAATGGCTCGCCTACATGACTAAAATCTAAATGCAAAACTCAAAAAAATGAAACCATTACGTGGGACATTATGATTAGAGGCCTCCAAAGTCCAAAGGATCCAAGTTAGTTGATCCATTTGGTAGTTGAGACAAACGGTCTTGACTGTTGGTGCTTCTTTTTTCCTAGCATTTTCAAACCTTGACCTTCATCATTACAACAACCCCTAGTAAAACTAGCATTGAGATTTCTTACGCGACAAGCTTTCCACGTTGCATGCGATGGACAATCCACGTCATTGGTCCCACCTTATCTAAATCATTATTTTAATGCTCTTTAAACAACGCAGGAATGCCTTTGCGGTGTCGGTGAACTTGGGCCCACCGAACCCACACGTGGCAGTGGTCGGCACGCCATCAACGGACACCGGTGGTTGCAATACAAGAACCCAAATAGTAGATTGGGCCTTAGTTAATTGAGCAAAATAAATAATAATATAAATATATAAAGAATTTTAAAATAAGATTATTTTTTATGCCATTTAATAATCAATACCTCAAATAGTGTGTTGTTTTTATTTTTATTTTATGTTTTTACTGTAAACTTTAGATTATAAATTAAAAGTACAACACACATGTGATATAGATTATCATTGTGCAAAAAATAAGACATTCTTCAAAATCTCTCATAAATAAATAAAAATTTGATTAAATGCCCCTTTTCAAAATTAAGGCGTATCAATAGTAAATGTGTGGGCTAAAATCCACATTGATTTAAAAACTCTTTAATGTTATGTTACATGTAGCATTTGTTTTAGTACGTGTTATCTTCGTTTTAAAATTAACATTTTGGTATTGTATGTTTCTACGTTCGACACTATAGATACCATCTATTTATTTTGTAATAAATTTGGTACGAAGGATAGTAGGTGCTAAACTTAGCAAAGCATTTAAGAGATTTTTTTTTGTTTAAATAAAATTTTAGCAATGACAAAACTTTTAACACGTATATTGAGACACTTGAAAATATGTCACTCTTTTATTAATAAATTATTATTTCACTTTTTTTCTGTCTCATTTGAAAAGAAAAATGAATAATTTGAACCACCATTTTTCAAAAATCCCTAAAAGATTTAACATTTAAAATCATATATATATTTTTTTTTTGAAAAAAAAAGGGTAAAACATCAACTTGGCGAAGTACTAGAGGGTGAAGGATTGAAGGCCCACAAATCTTTCTTCTTTTAAAATAAAAATGACCATCCCGCCTTTTTTTGTTTCCATAAATATTTTTGTCATTTGATGGGGTTATTTGGGGTAAACATTTAAATCATTTTATTTTAAAATAATTTGACTTTGCAAATTTTGATGTGATATAAATAGTTGAGATTTAAAGATGAGGATTTTTAGGCATTTAACCAAGAGTAATTTTTTAGGATTTAATCCTAAAATGTCGAAATTAAAGATTTAGCCATAACATGTAACATAAATATAACATATATACGTGTAAAAGTGTAATATTATATTTAACGTTATATGTAACATCAAATGTTACATGTTATGGTTAAATCATTAATTTCGTGAAATTATGGCTAAATTCTTCAAATTTTATTTTTAAAATGACTAATTACTTAACTGACCCTTAAAGACATCGCATTGGGATTATAAAAATTAATACATATATATATATATATATATATATGAAATGTGGGGATGAATGGGCAAACAAGGCATAAAACTTTATTTTGTTTTTGCAACTTTCATCATTTTTTCTTCCTCTTAAAACTAAAGTGTACATAAAATGAATAGTGTAAAAAACTAGTACATAGTTACATATCGTTCAAAAATGATATTTTTCTTAAAAAAACAAAAGAAAACCCATATCTTTTCACGTAAGCCCGCATGCTTTAAGGTAGAATATATTCATTTTTATGGACCTTTCGTGCTCCTTCGGACGTTTTTTATGCATGAAATAATACGTGGAGCAACCACCAAAAAAGGTCATTATTCTTGTGACTTGGTGGCAAATTTTCTTTGTTACGTATACGTATTTGGTAGAAATATACCTATTGAATTTGGAGGCTTATGGGCGCAGTTGATGAAAAGTAAAGGAACAATAAATTATGGAATTTTAGGACATAGATATATACCAGATAAAAAAAAGTTCTTTTTTAATATTCTTTTTCTGCTTTTATGTGACGATTGAATAAGAGTTCTAAATAATGAAATGAGATTAAGATTCTGACAACTGAAACTAGCTAGTAAGTTCTTGGTATATTCTGAATCCAAACAAACCTAGCCATAGAGTAGTCACCCCCATATACAACATTGGAAACGAAAAAATATATATATATATTGTGGACACACACATGCTGGAAATTTTGAGGAAACGATGAAAAACGAGGCTTGAATCACGTATAAAATGGTTTCCCAACACACGAATACGCCGCAAGATAAGACAAGTCTTGTATGAGTTTGCGTAGTGGAAATGATTTTTTTCAATCAAAGAGTACGGTCGTAACGTACTGCTTGGCGCCTTCGCGACGGGCTCGGGCTCGCGTTCGCTGACACACTATTAACTTGTACTTAGTTCAAACTCATTAAAGAGTCATTTCTTTATAAAGAGCACATTCTCTTTATAAGTTTTTCATGTGAGACTCTTCTCCATACTATGTTTCATCTACACACACTTACATTCTCAGCTCATTAATGAACAAAATCCAACAACACATATATATATATATATATATATATATATTATGATCATTTGTCAACTAAATTTGTTAAAAAAAAAAAAAGTCTCTTCCTACTTATTACAAATTCATTACTTGCGGATTTTGCAAATGGAATAAGTATAAATGTATAATATTGCATTAATTAACTATATATACGTGGTTTTAATATTTACAAACTTTGACTTTAAAGACCTAGCTACTAGTTATCTGTTATCTGTATGTTCTCGAAGCTCTACATATTTGTGCCCTGTATTTGTATATATATTGTTTTCTCTTGCTTACGTTAATTGTTTATATTTTGGTTTAATTTTTTCCAGCTGGTTGCATTTTCTGTACATTGCAGCTAGTGAGTTGTTACTACTCACGGATCAGCTAGTGAGTTGTTACTACTCACGGATCTTTTTTTTTTTTTTTTTTTTTAACAACTCAAGGATCATTCACGAAGGTTTTTTTTTTTCATTTATTATTATAATTATTATTTGCATGGTGAAGAGGACTTATAACTCAGAATATAATTTACTTTATGAAAAGTATAATTGGGTCCATAGAATTATTTCAGATAGGAAAAAAGTGAAAAAGAAAAAAGAAAAGGACTGTAATGTTTGTTTACTATTTATATTTGGAAAAATATATGTTTATATATACTTGTACTGTACTGTTATCATAGAGAACATAACATGTTACCAAAGTAGTCCTCACGTCACATTCATGCCTGGTTATAGAATTCTCTAGGAGTTCGTAACTCATAAAGATTCAGCGCTCGATCGCTGCAATTTGAATAGACATGTCGTGAAAAATTGCAATGAAAATATTGGGACATTATTGTTCTTCTTTTTCCTTTTTTGTTTTGTCGTTTCTTTTTTCTTTTTTTCCTTTATGCAAATTCAAACAAATCATCGATCCCTAAATGATGAGTTTGATCCCTGAGTAATATTAACTATTAAGAGTTAACAATTTTTTTAGTTTGTTAATATTGATTCTGAAAATGTTTATAAATTTTCTCAAATTGAAATGGACATCTAAATTTGAAAAGGAAATTTCGTTACTTTTCTATGCTTGTACTCCTTAAAATTCTCACGTTAAAACTTCTTGTATAGATCTAAAGTACTGCAAAATGGAAATTGTTTCAAATTACAAAAATATACAAATTGTGTTTTCAGAAAAAAATATTGTCAAAATGCAATATAAGTTTATAGGCAAATGATGTTTTAATTAACATTTTTTTTTTCCTCTGTATAATACTTGGAACTCAAAATCATGCCTGAATAAAGTGAAATTTAATAATTCCGTGATGAAGTGTTCGATTCATTATTTCGAAGCAGATTGATTTTTTTTAATTAAAGTGATTAAATTTAGTTTATAAGAAGTTGTTTTTTTTTTTTTCTTATTAGTCTTGAAGATAATCTAATTACTGTAATATCGTTTTTTATAGTGCGGTTAGTCTTTGAGGCTGTAGTGAATTGATCAGTTACTATTTTTAAGAAATTTTCAATGACGTCCTATGGAGATATAACATATTTAATTTGTTATCTCGTAGTCTAATTTAATTGCTAAATGAGTCTAGAAATTTCTTTAGCATACATTTTCCTAATAAAAGAAAATGTTCAATTAATTGCTTGTCTTATAGGTTAGTCTACAGGGAATTAATAAGGTGCAGTTGTGTCTCAATTATTAAGGATTGAATTTAATGGCAACGAACTATTTCCCAAATACATGTTTTGTTAATATAAGCAGTGTATTGCAGTACTAGATATAGATTCCCTACATACACATCATATATACATGCGTGTCAATATACAGATGGAGCCTGGAAGCATTTAACAAATAAGGAACCAAATCTACTGTCTCATCTTGGCTGTGCCATTTGAGAATGGTAAGATTTTTTCCCCTAACACATCTCAAAATTATGATTGTTTCTTTCTTTCTTTTTTCTTTTTTTTTTTTTCTCCATCTCTTTGTAGGGTGCGGTTTGGATATAAATGTAAACCATGTTTATATCTAATAAAATTATTTAAATTTGACTTTTTGTTAATTTAATTATTCTAGCAACATGGTTTAAACGAAAAAAAAAAAATTCCAATTGCAATCCAAATAACCCCTTAACCTCTTTTATTTGTAATTTAAACTATTGTACACTAAAATGTAAATAAAAGTCAAATAAGACATATTTTTGTTAAGTTTTCAAAAAAATAAATATACTTTTGCCATTTCAGCTAATAGAAGGTGATAATTCATTATCGATAAAAATGTATAGAACACTTGACATTTTGTTAATTTAATTATTCTAGCAACATGGTTTAAACGAAAAAAAAAAAAAAAAGATTCAAATTGCAATCCAAATAACCTCTTAACCTCTTTTATTTGTAATTTAAATTATTGTACACTAAAATGTAAATAAAAGTCAAATAAGACATATTTTTGTTAAGTTTTCAAAAAATAAATATACTTTTGTCATTTCAGCTAATAGAAGGTGATTTCATTATCGATTAAAATGTATAGAACACTTATGAAATTTTTTAATCACCAAAAAGAAAAACTAAAAAAAATGGATGATATTTCTAGTAAAAAAACATATATAGCACAATCGTGTTAAGAATTATTATTTGAGATCATTAAAATATAAAAACGATGATTGAAACGATAAAAAAAAAAAAACAATAATAATAAAGAGAGCAGAGAAATAATGACAAATCATAAAGGTCCTCTAAATTTGCAAAAAACCCTATTAAACTTACAAAAACATCCCTAAAAAATTGCAATAAAAACCCAAAATAGCCCCTATTGAAATTTTCAAAATTCAAATAAAAATAAAATAACTTTACCTGTTTATGAGTCTTATAAGTAATGAATTAGTCATCCATAGCCAACCCAAAAAAAAAAAAAAAAAATTTGTATAGTCAAATATCAAACTTTTTGACGGGCTTGATTATATCTATCACCGTCCCCACCTATGTGGAACAAAGAAATCAACAATATTTTAACGGATAATCTAAATAATCTTAACCCTCTAAATAATTATTACTTTTCGCATTGGAACGACCAATCAACTTTTGGCGAGGACTCTTGGCTCAGGTTCACAAACACATGAAATCAATGAAAAAATAGTAAATTCATAACCCACTTTCTCACCTACCTTCGCACTCACTTCCCGTAAACCCCACACGACTTTCTCTATAAATTGCACAATTCCCATATACTCGTAAATCACTCAAACTAAAACCACAAAATCACAAGCTTTCATTGCTAAACACTTATTTTTATAAACACCTAAAAAAAAAGTCGATTCTTTTTCTCATTCCTTTTCAAGATTGTATAGAATCTTTCTTCTTCTGATTCTTCGTTAATACATATTTTCTCATATACATTACATTACGTACGTATATATCTCAATTCTTAGTCACTTTTTTTGTCTATATAAACACTTCTTGTTCTCTTCATTCTTCACCAAAATCCCACAAAGCAAAGCAAAAAAAAAAAAAACTCACACTTATTATCTCACTCAAATCACCAAAAGCTTCAAAATCATGGCTCCGAGTTTGAGCAAAGCCGGGTCTGACGTCACCGCTATGGTAGACGGTTACACCAACACATCGCCGTTTAGCGTCAAGGGCTCGAACCTCTTGGTTAACGGCCACGTCATCCTCTCTGACGTCCCTGATAACGTCACCTTCACACCGTCTCCGTACGCCGACGGTGAAGGGTCGATCTCCACCGTCGGATGCTTCCTGGGCTTCACAGCCGACGAGGCGAGAAGCCGCCACGTGGAGCCGATCGGAAAGCTGAGGGACATCCGGTTCATGAGCATTTTCCGGTTCAAGGTGTGGTGGACCACCCACTGGGTCGGGTCGTCGGGTCGGGACCTGGAAAGTGAGACCCAAATGATGATCTTGGAGAACTCCGAGTCCGAAAACCGACCCTATGTTTTGGTCCTTCCCCTTCTAGAAGGCCCATTTAGGGCCTGCCTCCAATCCCACTCAAACGACGACGATTTTGTCTCTGTTTGCGTGGAGAGCGGCTCTACGAAAGTTCGATCCTCGGGCTTTCGTAGCATCGTTTACCTCCACGCTGGCAACGACCCGTACACCTTGGTCAAAGAGGCAATGAAAGTCGCGAGGGCCCACCTCGGGACTTTCAAACTGTTGGAGGAGAAAAATGCTCCCGACATCATCAACAAATTCGGGTGGTGCACGTGGGACGCATTCTACCTAACGGTGCACCCCCAGGGTGTCCTGGAGGGCGTGAGGCGGCTCGTGGAGGGCGGGTGCCCTCCAGGGCTCGTCCTCATCGATGACGGGTGGCAGTCGATCGGGTACGACTCCGACCCGCCAACGAAAGAGGGGATGGGCCAGGCTATAGCGGGAGAGCAAATGCCCTGTAGGCTCTTGAAGTTCCAAGAGAACTACAAGTTTAGGGATTACGTGAGCCCCAAGAAAGAGGACAAAAAGGGAATGGGGGCTTTTGTGAGGGACTTGAAGGAGGAGTTTGAGAGCGTGGACTATGTGTACGTGTGGCACGCGCTGTGTGGCTACTGGGGTGGGCTCAGGCCCGATGTGCCGGGCCTACCTGAGGCCCAAGTAGTGAGGCCCAAACTCTCGCCTGGGCTGGAGAGGACGATGGAAGATCTGGCCGTTGATAAGATCGTGAGCACTGGAGTTGGGTTGGTCCCGCCGGAGAGGGCTGGGGAGATGTACGAAGGCCTTCACTCGCACTTGGAATCGGTTGGGATCGATGGGGTCAAAGTTGACGTCATTCACGTAAGTCATTCTCAATCCCAGAATAAAAAAGGAAAAAGAAAAATTGCGTGTTGGAGATTAGGAAACTTTGGTGTATTGTTTTTCTGTTACGTAAACTTATTGCTAGGTGTCAATTTTCAGGGATTAAATGGATTTCTTAAACGACTGAAACTCTTTCTTTAAAAAAGAAAAAAAAAGTTGGATATAGGCTTTAACTGTCATAAACTTTATTATTTATTTTGACTGCTTTGGTCGGCACGTTTTATCCACATAATTTTGACTGTTTTGGTCGGTGGATAATATTTCATTTCGTTTTCCCCAACTAATTAAATCATTGTTAGTCAGATCTAAAAATCGCATTAGACCAGCTCGGCCAATAACTCATGGTAGTTTTTTGTTTTTTTTTTTACTTTAGACATTCTTGCTCACTTTTTTGTTTTTTTTTTGTTTTTTTTTTTTTTTGGGTTATAGCTGTTGGAAATGCTGTGTGAGAACTACGGTGGACGAGTTGAGCTGGCGAAGGAGTACTTCAAAGCCTTAACAGCGTCAGTGAGAAAGCACTTCAACGGCAACGGCGTGATTGCCAGCATGGAACACTGCAATGACTTCATGTTCCTCGGAACAGAGGCCATTGCTCTCGGCCGTGTCGGTACGTAACTTAGCTTCAATATTACGTTACCATTTCTCACTCACCAATATCACTTGTTATCAACATATGGCTTAATCAAGCAGAAGCCCGAATTTCTTTTTGCTTTAACTAATACAAAACTTTAAAATTTTTGGGGCCCATAAGCGATGACAGAATTAAACTAAATCAAAAAAAAAAAAAAAAAAACATGAACGGAGAAGCTGATTCTTATTTGGACGACTGAGAATAAGACAGAAAAAAAATAACATAAGATGGTTTCTCGTAACCAGACTAATGCTAATGTAGAATCAATGTCACATGACAAAAAATAACTGAATTTTAGTTTGTCTTTTTTTCTTGTTTTTTCTTCAAATTAATCATGTGATTAAATTTCTATTTTCGCGATTAATTGAATATATAGGCGATGATTTCTGGTGCACGGACCCGTCCGGTGATCCGAACGGGACGTTCTGGCTGCAAGGGTGTCACATGGTGCACTGCGCCTACAACAGCTTGTGGATGGGCAACTTCATACACCCTGACTGGGACATGTTCCAGTCCACGCACCCCTGCGCCGCCTTCCACGCTGCGTCCCGGGCCATCTCCGGGGGCCCCATCTACGTGAGCGACTCCGTCGGAAAACATGACTTTGATCTCCTCAAGAAGCTCGTCTTGCCTGATGGATCAATCCTGAGGTGTGAGCACTATGCCCTTCCCACCCGTGACTGCCTCTTTGAGGACCCTCTTCATGATGGCAAAACCATGCTCAAGATTTGGAACCTCAACAAGGTGAGGATTGGCGATTGTGTCAACAAAACAAAATTATTTTTTTAGGCCTTATGGTTTGTGTTTTTTAATTTTTGTTGTTGTATGTCACAGTACACTGGAGTTCTCGGGGCATTCAATTGTCAAGGAGGAGGGTGGTGCCGTGAGACTAGGCGCAACCAATGTGCCTCTCAATATTCCCATTTAGTGACATCCAAAGCAAGTGTCAAAGACATTGAGTGGAATAGTGGCAACAACCCAATTCCCACTGAAGGAATCAAAATCTTTGCCATGTACTTTGCCCAATCCAAGAAGCTTGTCCTGTCCAAGCCCTCCGACAATGTGGAAATTTCGCTCGAGCCCTTCAACTTTGAGCTAATTACTGTCTCGCCCGTGACAACTTTGCCCCAAAAGTCCGTCCACTTTGCTCCGATTGGCCTATTGAACATGCTCAACAATGGTGGTGCCATCCAATCATTGGCCTTCGACGACACGAATAACTCGGTGCAAGTCGGGGTGAGGGGTGCCGGGGAGATGAAGGTTTTCGCATCAGCGAAGCCCGAGGCTTGTCGCCTCAACGGAAGAGAGGTTGAGTTCCAATATGAGGAAAACATGGTGGTGGTGCAAGTGCCATGGTCCGGCTCTTCAATACCTTCCATTGTTGAGTACATATTCTAAGGGATTTAGGCTACCCAATATAACTATTTGCACTTGTACTATTACCCCAGCAAGTGAATATCAATTTCAATGTCAATGTTTATGTTTGAAGGAGAAGTGAATTAGTATTACTTTTCCTATGTATAATTAAGAAGTATTGGCGTGTAACTTAACGTGATGAATTTCAAAATAATGCTAAGTGAGTTTATTTTTCTGACTTAACTTCTCTTAGTATTTTAAATCTGCGCTTTCTGATTTAGATTGCTTGGAAATAACTTCCGTACGCAGAAGAAAACATAAGTAATAAAGCTATTGTTTGCTTAGGATTTTAGTAGGTCACAAAAGCATAATACACACCCCAGTACTCTATTGGAAATTAATGTAGATTTCGAATTCCTCATTACTAATTATATATGTAAAAAATAATACACAGAAAATATATAGCAGCATAAAAGGTGAATAGATTGAGGTTCAATGTTATATACCTTTTCAAATATATTTTATAATAAAGAGAAATTTTGCGCTAATTAATATATTCTTCAAAGCATATTTTCAAAAAATACCAATAACTATCTTGTTTCAGGTAAAATGGTTAGTAGTAGTTTAAGTAGGCGGCTTGCCAAATACAGTCTTCACAAAATATAAAAGCCGTAGACATTTAAAAATAAATAAAATTAAAATTAAGCCATTTAGTTTTAAATCTATAAGTGTATATACATATATATGTATATATATGCAAATATACATCATTCTTTGTAATTTCATGAAGTTTCTATGTCTCTCTGTTGAGTTTTGCTGATGCCCATGGGCCATGGCTGTGCCATCACACACCACTTTAAAACGACAATTACTTAAAAGACGACAACCATACCAAGAAACGACGATATTCTCAAAAGGTGGCTACAGATGCTAATTCGTATATAAATATTGACAAATAACCCTGATACAACATCGGCCGGTAAAAAAGACAGTGACCTTTAAAACGACAACGTTATCTAAATATGGCAGTAATCTTATAAAGTGACAACATGTTGAACGACCAAAAATTCACAAAACGACAGACAATAGTAATGTACAACATGCTTTCAAAAAATGACAATAACCCTAGAAATTATAAAATACCAAGGACGGACGAAAATCTTGAAGAGAAACAATAACAGATGCAAAAACACAAGTAATTTCAATAAACGACAGATGACCATAATGCACATCAGTGAAATAAACGACAGCAACTTCAAGAAACAACTTATGACCATAAACGACATAGTCCTCAAAAACGACATTAGAAATATGAATACGTCGAACAAACGTTGAGCAGCTCAGAATATGATTTCCAACAACATAAGCAGATTTAAAATTCAATAAAAACGACATAATCCTAAAAACGACATTCTCAATATAAACTGCGTCAAACATAAAATGTTAACCATCTAAACAAACGACAAAAATTTCCAACAGAAGCAGTTTTAAAAACGACAACAACTCAAAACCAGCATAAAAAAGAGAAACGACAATTTATACAAGAAACGACATAAACAATAAGCCGTATCAAGAAAAATGACATGAAGAAGAATTGGCCTGAACTTATGGTCAAAGAGTTCGGGTAAAGGGAATATTGAGAATGGGGGTATTGAGGAATATTATTCTTTTGACACTTTAATAATTTATATCATAAATCTTATACTAAATAGATAGAGGGTAAACAAAATGAGCACACCACTTGTGGTATAAAATTATTAAAGAGTACAATGATCTTATTTTGCAATTCCTCCTTTTGAGAAATACTTATTCTGACACATTAATAATTTATTTATTTTTTGTTGTATTTTTTATATATAGCCTTATTATTATATGTCAAATTTGGTACCGAATAAAACATAATGCCAATTTTTAACATTTAAAAATAAACATTGATTAATTATATTTTTACCATCAAATACGAAAGTAATTAGAATTAGAATTAGAATTTTATATTATAAAAAAATATTATATAAAAATTTCATTATACATATAATGTTTCTTACTGTTGACTAACATTTATTGTCTTTAATAAGTTGTATAACTAAATAATAATAAAATAGTAACATTTCAAATGACATTAATTCTTTGAAGTTTTCTATGTCATATATAAAATTCTAATCCTTTTTTTGGCATAAATTTTGCATTGGCACTAGCATTTGTATTGAAGATGATTTTTTTTACGAGCATTTAAATGTAATGACAAATTTGTGTACCAATGCTAAATTTTGACATATAGTATATTCTTTAATACAGTACCAAATTTGATATCAAATTAGCAAATACAATACATGGTGCTAAATTTGGCACAAAGTATAACAATATACAACACATTTAACATTTGAATTTGAGAATTGATTTGTTAATTTTTTTAGTAATTAATTAAAGATTGATATAATATTATAAAAAATCTCTTATCAAGCAATCATTATGATTATTTGTAATATTTTTTATTATTGTTTAATATTAATTATTTTTATTGTATTTTATTACTAAAAATAATAAAACAAAAAATAATATTTAAAGCATAGAAATTCTGTAGTGGTTTTTTTTTTTGGCGAAAATAATTTTGAATGATCAGATTCATATTTTTAAGATGCGAGACCCATTAAAAAGGTGAATTCGACGATCCAGAATTCTTTTTTACTGCAAAAAAAAAAAAAAAAAAAAACTCATAACAGAAATATCTTTTAAAATAATATTTATTATTATTTATCGCGTATTGTATTAAATGCCAAATATAATGTCTTTTAATTATTTTTTTTAATGCCAAAATTTAGGATTGGGATTGACGTCCTTTTTTATTTTTTGACAGAATTGACATCATCCTTTTTTATTTCGACGTCTAAGGAATTATGATTAAAAAAAATAAAAAAAACCTCACCGTGTCTTCTTCGTCCACTTCTTCCCCAACACGCTCTCAAGACAAACACAAAACACACAACAAGCAACAAACTCGATTAAGCTTTCTTCCAAATCCAAAAAAAAAAAAAAATTTGCAAAACAAAAACCCTAACCAGCTTGTGAGTGTCTTCGTCCGATAGATGAATACGACGTCGTACATGGACAAGCAGATAATGGATCTATCGCAGGGATCGTCACCACAGACGAAGGACTTCATCGACCTGATGAGCCATAACCACCATCGTCCTCGCCGCGACGACGACGACGACGAAGACGAAGATCAGAGCCTCGTCCATGGCGGAACCGCCAACGGGAATATCGCTGCCAAGAAGGACGAGATTTTGGCCAGCTACGATTTCCAGCCGATCCGACCCTTCGCCGGACTCAGCGGAGGCGTTTCTTCTTCTCAGTCTCAGTCCTCCAATTTCGATCTCGGAGGATCGGCTAGGGCTTGGACCTCCGGCGATTCCAAGCCCAAACCCGTCTCTCCTATCAGAGTAACTCTCTCTCTCTCTCTCTCTCTCTCTCTCTCTCTATATATATATATATATATATATGTGTGTGTGTGTGTGTATCATCTCAATTTTTCCATGTCTTGTTAGCTTGCGTTTTTTGTTCCAATTTAGAGTCCTTTTTTTTTTTTTTTGCTACAATCTAAATTTGTTAGGGATTTTGGCACTAAAATTTTATGAGGGTTAAGATTTTCTCTGATTGTCTGTGACTGGAAAACTGTGCTTTAGGGACTTATTATTGCTATTATTGTTATTATGTCATCTATAGTGTTTGTTATTTTGTTTCGACAAGCTATTGTTTTTGGCTAGGTTTAAGGAGTGTGGACATATATATATATAAGAACAAAGATCGTACCTTGCGGATAATTTCCTGTTACTTTCCTTTAACATTTGTTTTTTTTTTTCCTTGCTTTTTTTTTTTTTTTAGAGAATTTTATTAGTGGCCTTGGACTGTGGTTGTTCTTTCTATGCTTTTGGGGCATATTTACTTAGTGTATAAATTGTGTTTTGAACACAGAATTATTATGGGTCTCTAGACTCCAGTGAACCGTCGAAATTCCTTCTAGAGAAGGACCAAAGTGCATTTGATTCTGCAATCATTGCTGAGATAGATAAGACCATCAAGAAACACACTGATAACTTGCTTCATGCATTGGACGGTGTTAGCGCTCGATTAACCCAGCTGGAGAGTAGAACTCGTAACCTCGAGAATTCTGTGGATGATCTGAAGGTGTCGGCTGGGAACAATCATGGAAGCACTGATGGGAAGATGAGGCAGTTGGAGAATATTCTTAGAGAGGTATTGAATGTTCTCTATCTATGTTTCCTTTTGACACAAGCTTAGCATCTGTCATGTTTTATATTAAGCTAAACTGTGATTTTTTTGCTGTTGATGGTTTAAATCAAATATTATCTGAAACTAAATTGTGTTGCCGGGAAGTATCTTCATGACTGTTAACTGGCCATTTGACACTTCTTGAAATGAGCATTGTTGTTCACTATAATGTGCTAGTTTATTTCTTTTAACACTCTTTTTCCTCGCCCGATGAAGCTCTCTGATGGTTGCCATTAACTTTCCACTCTTGAGAAACTCAAAACTTATCGCAGACAAGTAAACTAGGCCTTTTGGAACCACAGTTGACTTCCACGGTTTAGTTCTTGTTGCCTGGAAGGCCATCCTTGACCATCTAGCTGCTTTAGAACCCTTTAAAGATCTCCCTTTTGTCTGTTTTCATGCTTGAGATAGTAGAACTAGAAAATTGAACTAAGATCTAGAATTACTATTGATATACCTGGTCAAACCTAAGCACCTTAGAAAAAAAAAATCCCCCATATTTCCTTTATTTGACGACTGAAAAGGTTACAGGATAGTTCAAATTTTCCATGAAGCATGGTTTTTTTATTAGCTTTGCTTTCTCTCTTGTATTGCGGAAGCAACACTTGGATTATATGAAGTTAGTAAGTCTGAAGTTGATTTTGCTTCATCGATCACCTTATTGTATTTGTGCTCATAGAATTTTGCTCAACAATTATACAGGTGCAATCTGGGGTTCAGGTTTTAAAGGACAAACAAGATGCAGTGGAGGCCCAGCTACACCTTGCAAAGTTACAAGTCTCCAAGGCGGATCACCATCAAGAAACTCAGAACACGGTGGCGCCTGTGGATTCTGCGCAGACAGCTGCATCTGCTCCTCAACAAATCCCCCATCAGCTCCCTCCCCTCGTTAACCCTCCATCGGCACATGCTCCTTTCTCTTCTCCAAATGCACCTCCCCAACCAGCTCCGCAGCAAAACTTGCCACCACCGGTTCAACTTTCCAATCAATTTCCTCAAACTCAGACCCCTCCTCCTGCCCCTCTGCGGGACCCCTACTTTCTGCCACCTGCTCAAAACCAAGAAGCTCCAAACCAGCAATACCAAATGCCTTCCAACCAGCAGCAACTTCCTCCTCCTGCCATACCACCACCTCAACAATTTCAACCAACCCCTCAACCACAGTTCCCTCAGCCGCCACCCCAACTCCCTCATTCGCACCCGTCTCTTGCACCTGCCAATCCCCCTCAACTCCAACCTCCACTTGGACACCATTCCGAAGAGCCACCGTATGTTTCTTCTCAGACCTACCCACCACCCAGCCTTCGCCAGCCGCCCTCTCAGCCACCAAGCGGGCCACCTCCCCCTCAACCGTTCTATGGGGTGCCAGCCTCTAATGCTTATGAACCTCCATCCAGCCGACCCAGTTCAGGATTTTCTTCAGGATACGGCCCACCTCCTGGGATCAACGAGGCATATCATTATGGTGGATCACCGGCTCATTATGGAAATGCCTCCGGGATGAAGCCTCAACAACTCTCTTCTCCTACACAGAGCGGCGGAACTACTTATCCGCAGCTGCCAACTGCTCGGGTGCTACCACATGCTGTACCTGCCGCATCTGCAGTTGGTGGTGCCTCTGGTTCTTCTGGCAGTGGAAACAGGGTTCCCGTCGATGATGTTATTGATAAAGTGGCAACTATGGGTTTCCCGAGAGATCATGTGAGGGCAACTGTAAGAAAGCTTACCGAGAACGGCCAGTCTGTTGACCTGAACATTGTGCTGGATAAGCTGATGAACGAAGGGGACGGCCAGCCTCCTAGAGGCTGGTTTGGTCGGTAGTGTGCTGCATATGCTTGAGACGGATGTACAGAAAGTTTCAGTTATTGCTGGATCAACATTGCTGTGAAGTTTGAAGACACTAGAAAAAGAGACCGAAACTCTTGTGATTCCAATGCACTTTGTGCTTCCCTTGTCCTTTTTCCCTCTCCCTTTATATGTCCTAATGTGGTTATTTTGAACATTCTCAAACTAGTTAGCCCTTACATAGTGTCTATTTTAAATTGCATTGTGTATACTGCAAATAATTTGAAGTGGATTATTGGTTTTCCATTCGAGTTTTATCAAATTATAATGCAATATTAATGTTGGACTTTAGGCTATCTTTGGTATTGCCAACCATATCTCTTTATTATCTGTTTGATACTTTCCCCGAGTATATGAATGTTTTTGTATTGTTCAATCATATGGGGAAAAGAAAATTCGGTGGATATGGGACAAAGAAACATTGTCGTTTCACAAACATGGATAAACTACATGTCGTATTAAGGTAAAAAGGGCAGCTCCATGTCTTTTTCTTAAAAAAACGGGTGGCAGGATAACATTATGATCCTACGCTGAATGAAAGTAGATCTATCTCAGACAATCAGGAAAACAAAAAAAAATCTAGGTGTCTAGAATTATCTTTTGATACAACTATTTTCTATTATGGTCTTGTTGTTATTGTTTTTTTAATCTAGTTCATGCGTGTATTTTACACCGTTGAAACAAATACACTAGCTAAAAATAGTATGTATTTTGTAAGTAATATGATGAAACATGTTGAAGCAAAACTTACAAACATTTTTTTTTTTAGTTGAGACATTTTCAGCTATTTTCCCATATCTTATCAGCAAGAATATTTTCATGTGGAATCTCAGTCCTACATAATGTACTAACAGTTTTAAGAGCATAGTCTTATACATTTTTTTTGTTGAAATATTACATTGTTATACAAGTCATCACTCGAATCATTGATAACGGACCTATTATTGTAGTTATGTTTAATTAGACAACCACACTCAAAGGTACGAGTGTGTTTCATCGAAATTTCGCATCATTTTTTGAGCTTTTGACAACATATAATTTACCTTTCATTTTTCTAATTAAACAAAAAAATATATTTTATTTTGACTTTTTCGTGAATAAAAAAAAATTCTTTAACATGTCCCCAATATTGTAGTATCTAGTCTGACTATTTGAACAAAGAAATGAGAAAATACAGTCGTAATATAAAAAAATTTTACGTGTTTTTTTTTTTAATTGAAAGTCAAAATAAAGTATATTTTGTCAGTTAAAAAATTTATATGTAGCATAAAATTTGTATCAGCTCAAGGTAAAAACGTGAAATTTCAATAAAATATAGGAGATTCTTATAATAATATGTCTATTTTCACGTTCAAATTCTATAACTACAACCTGTAGTGGAACAAAAAAAATTATTTTATTTAAGCTATTAAGTTAGAGATAAATGAGATTTTTAAGAAAATAGCCATTGTTTACAAAATAATTTTAAAAAAATAGCCACAGTTTAAAAAAATTTAAAAACTAGCAATGTCAGAAATTTCTAACAGTTTTTTATTTGTATTTTTGTTATTTTCAGAAATTTCTTACAGTTTTATGGCTAGTTTTTAATATTTTTTAAAACTGTTGCTATTTTTTAAAAACACACAGTCCAAAATGGCTATTTACCTAGCTGACCCTAGATAAATTGGTTAATTAGGTAAATAGCCATTTTAGACTGTGTGTTTTTAAAAGATAATCACAATTTCAAAAAATTTAAAAACTAGCCAAAATTATTTTCTTAAAATTCCTTAGATAAATTAATAAAGTAGTAACTCAAAAAATTATGGGATTTTTAAGGATTTAACCAAATTTTTAGCTAATTTTTTAGGAATTAGTCATAGTTTCATGAAATTAAGAATTTAGCCGTAACATACGTGTAGCATAACACGTATGTTACGGTTAAATCTTTAATTTTATAAAATTAGGACTAAATCCTTTAAATTTTACATTTAAAATGATTAATTTCTTAACTGGCCATGAATTATTAGCTTGTTAACATATCTTTTCTTATTTATCAAAGTATCCAGTTTTACAAATTATTTTTATATTAGTTACCCGCATAAAAAAAAGTATATAGTATATATAATACATATTTTGTGAATTTTTCTTAATACAAATATTAAATTTTTTATTCAAAAAATATTAATTTATATTAAATTGAGTCTCAAAGATTTTTCTACAATATGTTATCTTTATACATTTATTTATTAATTTTAGAGTATTTTTTTAAATTAATACTTGATAAATTAATAACAATGGTTAAATAATTTTTTTCTTCTTTTTCTTTACTTCAAATTTCTCTACTACTTTCTTTTTAATTTTGCTTTATACTAATTTTGCT
The DNA here is from genome assembly GCA_018132145.1 of Boehmeria nivea var. tenacissima. Lineage (NCBI taxonomy): Eukaryota > Viridiplantae > Streptophyta > Magnoliopsida > Rosales > Urticaceae > Boehmeria > Boehmeria nivea. The sequence continues at coordinate 19,382,184 of CM030876.1, forward strand.
TTTGTTATTTTTTCTATTTAAAATTTTATTTTTAAATAATTATATGTATTATATATTAAAACTACGTCATAAACTTTAATCTTCGTTTACGATCGCTTGTGAATAAATAACTTTGAAAGATTAAAGTAAATTCTTAATGAGTCAGTTAAGGATTTAGTCATTTTACAATCTATGTTTTAAGATATAGTCCATGTTTTAAAATATTAGCAAAATAGCCATCAGGTCAACATCTAAAAATTTATGACTAAAGAAATAAAATTTGAGACTAAATAAATAAAATACAAAGTCATAAAATTTGTGACTATAGTCACAAAATTTCAGAAAATTTTAAATAAACACAATAAAAAATTTAAACATCCATTAACAAAATAACCAACTCACAAATAAATGATTACCTACACAATCAATTTCATAAACTTATTACTAAATAAAAAATATCTTATAAATAGCAAAAAATATATGCAGCCAAAGAAGTCACAAATTTCATGACTAGAGACACAAAATTTAAGACAATATTGTCTGTAACAAATAACAAAAACAGAATTCAAAAAACTAATGACTGCAGTCTAAAAAATCTAGACACGAATATATGACTATTTTACTAATAAAAATAAACATAGACTAATTGTTAAAAATATACATAAAAATATGGTTATTTATTTAAAAAACCGATTCTTAATTCTATTTTTCTACTAGTGAACTCTTCAATATGAATCAAATAGAATTAACAAACGTAAAAGGAGTAAAGGACAACCAAGTTTTTTTTTTTTATTTTTAGTTTCATGGGTGTATAAAAAATTAAAAAAAATCCAAATCAATTTTTCTCTCTCTCCTCTCCTGTCCCCAAAATCCTGTATCCTCCGTAAGCTTCAAACCCCAAACAAGTCACAGTCACATAACCTCTCTCTCTCTCTCTCTCTCTCTCATATTGCTTTGGCTCTACAAATCTCTCTCAAGACAACAAGCTCTCAATCAAAACGGCCCATCAATTACTTCTTTATTACGATCCTGCCCCTTCCGCTCTGGCACAGGTCTTCGTTCGTTCCTCTAAAAGCTCGCCTCGTTGCTCTATCGCAACAAAGCTGATTTTCAATCTCCGATTATTCCAAGCTCTTCGCGCCATTATTCTCTGCTCGGTTATGGTAATTGCTCTGCGGATTTCCATGCCTTGTTTGGTATTTATCTCCACGCCAATCGAGCTTTCGTGGCAAAAACCTAGATTATCATCGGCCAATGCGAATTGTTAGGGTTTTTAGTTTCTTCAACTCCGTTCGCGTTTAGTTGCTGATTAGCGGTGGTTAGTTGAATTTCAAGAATCTCCTCTGTGATTATCTGAACAATGCAAAGCGGATTGTTGGTTTAAGGGTTTATGAAATTATATGTGGGCTTAATTAGGTTTTGGGCTATTGTGGTTGATATTTCAGTGGCGTTTTAAGGATAAAGAAATTGCATAGCTTTGCTCTTTGGACCAATTTGAAATGGAGAAACCTGCAGTTATTTAGGTTTTGTGTGATATTTGTGAGGTTTTAAATATGGAGTTTATAAGTTGGTTTGTCTGTTGCACGCTCGGTGAGATAATATTTATGTGCTTACAGCAAGTAATGGTAGTATATTGGAGTTGGCCTTTTGGTTTCAAGTCATTTGTTCCGAGATTTTATAGGTTGTAGCATATGAACTGCAGGGCTTTGGAAGTTTTCTGAAGAATTAGTTTGAAAAAATTTAGGTTAAGGACAATGATTATGTCTGTGTTGACCATTATTCTTCTCATTTCTCACTAATTATTATTATTTTTTTAATTTATTCTAATGGAAACAGATCTATATTTGGCCTTCTATTTACATACTTAACAATTAGCTCAGGATGGTCCCGTTTTCTAGTTTGTCAATGTAAAATTGCGGTATAACACTTCTAATTGTCATTTGTTAAATGTTATAGAGATTCAAGTAGCTCAATTGCTGGCAAGTGGGAATTGGAACTGTTGGATGCCACAGAAAAAATGGAGTTAGAAATTTCCTCTCCGAAACTTGGTCTTACTCAGTCTGATTGTAATAGTGATCCGGATGAGAAAGAAGTTAGTGATGATGATGATGATGATCGGAATCACAAGCATCGCAGGCGGGACACTCGTTCTCAATCTTTGGAGAGAGATGTGCCTGATCCAGTCTTTACGAGGCCATTTAGAAAGCGGAACAAACCTTTCCCTAATGGGAATCATTTCAGGGATAATGACTCTCAAGCTAGTGTTGCTTGGAAAAATTATAACTCCAATTTTGAGAAAGACTTCTCTGGAAAGTTCGATAAGAGACGCCCTGGCCATGCGTCAACAGCTCACTCAACATTGGATTTAAATCAAAGATTCAGGCCAAATCAACCATTTCCTGGAGATCTTAGTCTTGCTAGGGGAAGAGGAAGGGACCTTGGGCCGTGGAACCAACGTGATTTAAGATTCAGCTCAGATCTTGCTTCTCAAGTGGTTCAGGGATCTATTCCTCCAAGTTTATTTGCTGGAAGGGGGTTGCCAAGTGTATCTAATGCACAGAATGCGCCTTGGAATGCATTTGGCTTAATTCCTGGACTACCTAATGGCAACCTGGATGCAATTCATTCCATTGGTTTGCAAGGACCTCTAAGACCGCCGATCCCTTCTACGTTGAATATGGGCATCCCTCGCCAACGTTGCAGAGACTTTGAGGAGCGTGGATTTTGTCTAAGAGGGGACATGTGCCCAATGGAGCATGGTGTCAATCGAATAGTTATAGAAGATGTTCAGGTATTTGTAATGTCAATATAGTTCCTTCCAGTAAGTTGGTTTTGTCAAAGTTTTTTATTTGTTTTTGAAAGTACAAATTACTGGTCAAAAAATATATATGCATGCATCTGAACTACGCCATTTAATTTATAATCTAAATCAATCGATATAATAATAGGCATTGTGGATACATCTCTAAAGCTTTGTGCATGAATGTGATCTTATACTGTCCTTGGCCATTGCTTTCTGGAGTTTTATACGTTTTTACTGCATTCTCGTATATTTAAATTATTCTGATTTTGCATCACGACCTAGTTGTTTTATTTTCAGCACCCGTTCACAATTTTAATTATCATGCTACCGGTTCTTGCATAATGTTCTTTATGTTGTTTGCTTGAATGTCCGTTGTTGTTGTATTAATCAATTTGTCTTTTCCCCAACCTACAGAGTCTTTCACAGTTTAATCTTCCTGTTTCGCTTCCAAGTGTACATCTACTTGGACCGACCAGTGGACCTGGGCCTGGATCTCTAGCATCGATAAGTTCATCATCGTTGCCGTCAATAAATAATAAAGGATTACATAGCAAAACTACTAGGCCTGGTTTTTCTGATGATGGTCTGGGTTTGAATGGTTCATATTCTGGTTCTGGTTGTGTGGCTGGAGCTGATTTGTATGATCCAGACCAACCCTTGTGGAATAACAGTGGTCCTGAAACATCAAATGCACTTCTAGGCTTACATTCAAGTAAGATTGATGAAACCGAATCTTCAATGAACGGCGATCCTTCGGATAATGAGTTTCCAGTAAGAGGCGCTGGAAATGCTGCTGGTTCTCATGTTACTTCCGTGTGGGGTAGAATTGGCAGTTCTAAAGGTAGATTAGATGTAAAGGAGAGAGTTGATCCTGCGATAAGCTCCTCAGATAATCTTGAGAATGACAGCAAGGAAAATAAGATGGCATCAACAGGAATTCAAAATTTATCTCGTCAAGGAAAGCGGGCTATTACTGAAGATGCTGGTCCAAAACCTATGGATTCATCTGTCAAGGCACAGTTTGATACCATGCGCAATACTCGGAAACCATCTCAAAAGGCATTGCGTACTCTATTTGTCAATGGGATTCCTCTGCAAAGCAACAAAAGGGAGAAACTTCTTTCCCATTTTCAAAAGTTTGGGGAGGTTATTGACATTTACATACCAGTGAACACTGAACGAGCTTTTGTCCAGTTCTCAAAAAGGGAAGAGGCTGAGGCAGCTTTTAAGGCACCTGATGCAGTAATGGGCAATCGCTTCATCAAGCTGTGGTGGGCTAATCGCGATAGCATTCCTGATGATGGCACAAGTAATAGCAGTAATGTAAGTGCAAGTCCCCATGGCGGGGCAGCTGCTTCGATACCACCCCATTCATCTGTCTCAAGCAGTAAAAAAGATAATCCCCAAGCTGCTGCTGCTGCACCAAAGAGTAGCATGGTTCAGACCCATGATCCTTCTTTGCATGCCTCTGATAGCGTTAGACCTGTTGTCACAAATGGTTCCAAGGTTGTACCTCCTCTGCAACAGAAGAAACTGGAGCAGCTAAAGGAAGAACTCCGCAAGAAGCAGGAAATGTTGGAGCAAAAGCGGAATGACTTCCGGCGAAAGTTGGTGAAGCTCGAGAAACAAGTAAGATCTAGTGTTCTATTATTCTTGCTGGATGTCTTGCTATTTAGTGTCATAACACTTCATGCTTGATACAAGTATCATGATCTTATTTTGTGCTCCTAATTTTTGCATTCTTGACATTATTTCTTACAAACGTTGCAGTACTTTTGTCGTTATAGGCTCTAACTCTCAGTGGTTTGCATCACTTGTATCATAACACTGTTTACTTTATAAATGCTCCTTGTCATAATTTCGGTCAAGCATTTTAGTAGTTTCGCTGCTAAGATACTATATCTAAATAGTTTGCATAAATTTAATTGATTTGAAAGTCTAGAGATAGATGTGTATCTGAGGAACAAAAATCATGAGTAAGGTACTAATATAGGAAGCTATTGTGCCTGTCACTAAACATATAGAATATTACCTTCCTCAGAACACACTTCACAAATATCACTCACAGCTTTTGACATTTTTCAGGCTACAGGAAGCAAAGGTGATATGGACTCAGAGCAAGCTGCAAAAAGACCTAAGTTGGTTGCTGAAGTTGCCAATGCTGCTACTCCAGGGGCTTCTGACTCTGTAGCTGATAAGCCGGCAGATAAGAACAAACCAGGAGAAAATACTGTCTCCCATAGTCCCAAAACAACTGCAACAGTTGCGCTGCCGGAATTTACGAGCTCAAAGCACCACCTAGCTCGTCCATTTGCACCAGCAGGGCCTCCTTTTTTGGCAACCCGATACAAATTAGACAATCGTCCTACAACATTTAGAATCCTTCCACCTTTACCCGCTGGGTTTGCAAATGTAAGCTTCTTTCGCCCTCCGAGGATAATAAGTATTAAAGTTAATGTACCCCTCTCGCTTCTTTTGTTATGCTGTCCCATATCAAATTGTTTACGTGTTGCTTTTCAATGTACTGTTTTTTTTTCCCCCTATATATCTATGGAAGGTGAAGTGATTTCTTTGTGCTTTTTAGGTTGCTGCTGTGAGGGAGCACTTCTCACCGTACGGTGAAATTTCTAATGTGGAGCTAGAAGATGTGGACACTTGTAACAGTGGTATCGAGTCAGAGCTATCAAAAGATTGCTCTGCTTGTGTAAGTTTCATAACACGTCGCTCTGCCGAGCGGGCATTTACTGCCGGAAAATGCTGGCAAGGCCATGATTTGAAGTTTGTGTGGTTGACATCAAGTACACCTAGAAGTGACCCTAGTGGCATAGAAAATTCTCCATCCACCTATAAGGGGTCATTATTAGATGCCAATGTGATGCCCGAAGAAGCTCCTATTGGTTCCCAGGAAGTTGCAGTTCCTACTGGTTCCCAGGAAGTCGCTTTATCAGAAAATGTCAAACCCGAAGATCAAGAAAAAAGAAGTGCAGTCGAGGACATGGAAGATACCGAGCAGAGTCCAAACCCAACATCCGAGAAGAAAGAGTCGAACGGAGGTGGTGATACATTTTGAGGACGGGCTAATAATGAGTTTGTACAGTCAAGTAAAAATGTTACATCATAGAGAAACTCTAATCTTCTGGAATCCCTCTTATTGTTGAAATTGGATATTTCTTATTTGTATGCTTGGACATGTCTGAAAGGAAATTTCCTAATTTTTTGACTGCCAACCTAAGGATATTTTGGTCGGTATACTTAAGAGTGGCGAATTTCATCTGTTTGGATATGTCTGGGACGAAAGATGTTAAATTTATGATGGAATTAATGAAATTACATGCAAAATATATATAATTGGGATCGTATTCCCAGTATGTTTCTACAAGAAAGCATGCGTTAATGCAAGTAAACTCTTTCCAGTTATCATTTTCATTGCCGCGATGTTCATTCTAATCGACTAATTATTATTATTATTATTATTTTGACAATGTGTACCTAAAAGTTTTATGTTGCTCTTTTCGTCTCTCTCAAGATTGATTGCCTCCCAAATCCCAAAAGCAAGAAAATGCATCAAAAGTTCTTATTAACTAAACAAACTTTTCACGCGCCTCGCATAGATCGAGTGTTGGAATTGTGGTGGAAACTATGATTACATTTTACAAGGCTACCCACCTCAATTTATAAAGGAAAAAAAAAATAGTTAGGTAAAGGGCCGAGGGCGTGCTTATAAATAAGAGCCACAGTTTCAAAAAATTTTAATATAATTATAAAAAAAATTATTACTTAACATAATAAAAAGAGATATTTAAGTATTTAATCAAATTTTTTGCTATTTTTTTAGTAATTAGCCATAGTTTTATAAAGATTTAATTACCATTATGTTACATGTAATATACGTGTATCATATTATGTTACACGTATGTTACGATTAAATCCTACATTCTAGGACTAAATCTTTTAAACTTTATCTTTAAAATGACTAATTTCTTAACTGGCCTAAAATTTGTTATCAATATAATAAAATTTATGAAGGATTATTTTCTTAAAATTTTAAAATATTAACTATTTTTTAAAATCACTTTCTAAAAAATGACTATTTTCTTTTGTGGTACAATAAAAATATGCATAAATTTAACCCAACTCAATTACATTTAGCTTTCATATCCATTTGATTTTTTGAGCAAATAAAAAATAAAAGGGAAAATCTCCAAATAATCCCTGAGTTTTGCAAGAATTCTCGTTTCGTCCTTGTGTTTTTTAAAATCCCGAAATAGTTCTTGTGTTTATTACATTTGACACCAAAATATACCTTGAGGTAAATTTCAATTGATTTATTGTTAAAATACCCAAACTACTCTTCATATAATGTTTTAAAGAATTTTTAAATTAGGGTATATTAAAATTTTGAAAAGTTTAGCCATCTAATTTTGAGTTTTGATGAGTTTTTTAGCTGGTTAGATTGTATATAATTGTGTTATATTTTTTTTATTTTTTTTTGAAATAAGTTAATATTAAAAATTTAAGTACGAAGATGTAATGAAATAAAAGTTGGAGGGTAATAGTCTTTTTATACAAAAAAAGTCAATTGAAATTTACCTCAAGGTATATTTTGGTGTCAAATGTAATAAATACAAGGACTATTTTGATATTTTCAAAAACACAAGGACGAAACGGGAATTATTGCAAAACCTAAGGATTATTTAGGGATTTTTCCAAAATAAAAACATAACTTGGTTAGTTTTGTTTTTGTTTTGTTTTGTTTTGTTTTTTTTTTTTTTGTTTTTTACTGCATGCATAACTTGGTTAGTTACTTAACAAAAAAGCAAACAAAAGGGAAAATGATTATTGTTGATTAATGATACGGTTTTTACAATAAATAGACATATATTTATGTTTGTTTTTAGCAATTAGCCTATGTTTGCTTTTATTAGTAAAATAGTTATACATTCATGTTTAGATTTTTGAGACTGCAGCCATTAGTTTTTTTTAATTCTGTTTTTATTGTTTGTTGCAGATAATATTGTTTAAAATTTTGTGTCTCTAATCATGAAATTTATGACTTCTTTGACTGCCTTTTTTTTTAATTATTTATAAGATATTTTTTTTATTTAGTAATAAGTTTTGTGAAATTAATTGTATAGGCAATCAATTATTTGTGAGTTTGTTATTTTGTTAATTGATGTTTAATTTTTTTATTGTGTTTATTTCAAATTTTTTGAATTTTTGTGATTATAGTCACAAATTTTATGATTGTGTCTTTTATTTATTTAGTCACAAAATTTATTTCTTTAGTAATAGAATTTTAAACGTTGACCTGATGACTATTTTACTAATATTTTAAAACGTGAACTATATATTTAAAACATAGACTGCAAAATGGCTAAATCTTTAACTGGCCCTTAACGATACACACTAATACAAAAAAAAAAACTAATAATACCCAATAGCGAAGAGGACTATGCTAAGTCTTATCCGTCCGAATACATTTTACTATGAGCTATATACGTAATTTATACAAAATAACTCTTCTTGCCATGAAAACAATTCGAGGACTTGTCATCAATTCATTTGCAACAGATTGCTCGTGCCATTAAGGAATGGTAACGTAGAGTTGCTTCCTGCAAAAAAAAAAAAAAAAAAAAGGTTCATATTTAATAACGCGATTAACTCAACGACTGACTTCGGTTAAAATAAGGAAAATGCTTTATTAGACGTTCCTGACCTTTGTATGTGGAGCGTCTTGAAAAATCACTTGTTCCCATTTAATTTTAACATCAAAACAAACACCTCAGAAATCAGAATGTAGGAGCATCCGTGCTAGTGAATTCAAAGGCCAAAAGTAGGCCCATTTCATAGAATCTGGTGTAACAGGTAGTTTCCTCCGAGCGGAAGCTCGTGCGCATAAAAAGTAAAAATTCAAACCTACTTTGGTTGTTGAGATGATTACCCCGACTATGCTATCGTTATCTGCACACTAGTTCTTGCCTTGAATCCAAAAAGTTAGACATGCTATTAACTTAGGGGACCCAAAAAAGCCTGTTGAGAGTAAAGACTGTAATTATCAGCAAAGTCAATTCTCAGAGAAAATGCTTTCCTAGTTCATGCTAGTTGAAGCTCGTCTCTCTTGACATTTGCACTCTTCCGTAAACCATGGATCACATACTTACATGTCAAGCTATTTGGTGCAAAACCTGCTTTCTGCATTCTATCCTGCAAATCCAACAAGTTGGCCACATCACCGTCCTCGCTGAAAACTCTAGCAATTGTGTTGTAACTTTCAGTATCACAAACTTGATATTCCCTGGCAAAGAAGAACAATACTGATTCTGCTTTGTCAAAATTATTCTCTCTGCAGTATCCTTGTACCAATGCCCTGCACATTTCTAAATCCGGTGATAAACCAGATTCAACCATTTCTTTCATCAAGGATTCAGCTTCTGCACTTCTATTCATCCGGCACAAGGAGTCTATGAGCATTCTATATGCAATCATATTTGGTTTAAGGTTGATGACTAACATGTCAGCCTTTACAAGTAACGCCTCACAAACATAATCGCACTTGGATAGAGACTCAATCAGCTCATTAAAGATAACAACACCAGGCGTGTAACCATCCCGAGAAATTCTCTCCAGCAGACTCTTAGCAGCAAATGGGTGATTTGCTCGACATAATCCAACCATTAGACAGTCATAAACTTCGGGAGAAATGCGGACTCCATATCTATTAAGCTCTACAATCAAATTCAAAGCAGATAACAACTTGCCTTCTTTCTGATATCCTTCAACGAGTAACCGACAAGTGAAATTATCTGGGAAAATTCCATTCCCAATCATCCCATGTAATAGCGACCTACACTCTTGCAGTTTTCCCTCATTGCAATAACCACTAATGAGCGTACTATACGCCACAACGTCCGGGTTCAACCCTCTATGGACCATTCTATGGAAAAGTTGATGAGCCTCTTTCAGTCTCCCTTGTCTACAAAACCCATTCATCAAAGCCGTATACGAAACCAAATCAGGGATCACATTCCTCCTATACATGATCCTATACAAATAAAACGCATCTTCCAATTTTCCTTTTCTACAATAACTACTGATCAAAGTGTTATAAGTAACAACATCAGGATCAAACCCTTCTTCTTCCATCTTTTCAATAAAAGCATTCACTTTATTCACATCCCCAACTTTACACAACACATGAGTCAAAATATTAAATGTGTGCCCATTTGGTTGTATCCCAATTCTACTCATTTCTTCATAGACATACCAACATTCATCAATACTATTCAACCTCGCCAACCCATTCAACAAAATATTACAACAAACCACACTGGGAACAAAACCAAACTCAATAGTCTTTCTAAAAGCACCAAAGCCTTCTCTAATCATACCTCTTTTTAGATAGGCCTTAATGAGCATATCAAAGATCACTGGATTCCAATTACAATCTTCAGTACTCGAGACCAAAGCTCGAAAAATGTCATCTTTTGGTGAAACATCTTTGACAGACACAATCAACTCAGATAGCAAGTTCATGGCACGAGAGAATTTCCGAGACCAAGCCAAGATATGAACGACAAGGCAATAGTTCTGAGTGGTGGGTCTGAGACCCAGATCGTTCTTAACCCAGTTGAAGAAAACTAGAGCCGAAGAGTAATCAGACTGGCATCGCAGCAAAACCCTAGAGATTTCGGTGGGACCCAGATGGGGAAGGATCGATTTTATGTCGTTTTGGAGAAGCGAGAGTTGGGGATTTTCTCGCCTGAGGCTCGAGCAGATGAGATTGACGATGTTGTTGGGGTTTTGGGTCGGAGGAAGGAGATTGTAGAGTGGGTTCAAAGCTGGCTTTGAGTTCGAGTCCCGAATCGTCAGCGAAGAAGAAGAGAGAGTCGATTTGAGAAGTGGGTTTGATTTCGGATTTGTATGGATTCGGATTCGCTTTAGGCATTGGATTGAAGTTCGAATCATTAGATCAGATTCGCAGCAGAATTGGAGCGAAACACAGAGAGAGAGAGAGAGAGTGTGAGACCAAGGAAGGGAACTTCTGCTTCTGCTATGGTGGTGCCATGGTGTTGTCGTTTCTTTTTGTTCGATGTTTTTTAGTTGTCGTTTCTTTTATATATATATATATTTTTCATTTCTGTTTTTCCCTCCCTATTGTGTATTTACTATTTATTTCGTGGCTCTGTTCCCCTTTATGTCCTTTGTTAATCTAATTTTTGTCATTTTATCTTTCTTTTTTCTTTTAATGTCGTCTACATATCCTGTCGTTTTATTTAAATTTAGTTGCTTTGTCGGTCATGCAATAGATAGTGTTTCTTTCAATTGTCGTTTTTAGATTTCTGGCGCTTTTCATTGTTAATTGCTGTCTTAACTCTTAAGGAAAATCTCTATTTGCTGTGTTACAGGATTCTTCTAAACTACGTGCGAACTGTGAACTAAACTTGTTGTCGTTTTCATGTTTTAAGGCAATATCAATCTCTGTTTGCTGTATAAAAAGGTTTATAAGTCACCATCTAATTATCGTGTTTCCTTGAATTGTCGTTTTCATATTTTTGTTATCGTTTTCGGCCACCATCAAACTTCTTTTGCCAGAGTTTAGATTTCTAAACCACATATCATATATTTTCTTGCATTTTTTAGATGTCGTTTCTCATTTTTAGTTGTCATTTTTATGCAACCTTAATCTTTCTTTGATTTTTTGTCAAGAAAAATCTCTGACTTACTAAATATTTCTAAAGTACTTGTACATTGTGTTTCTTTTAGTTAATTTCTAGTTGTCGTTCTTTACTAAATTTCGCTTCTAGCTACGTTCTCACTATTTTCACTTCTATTTGTCGTTTCTAGGATATTTTCATTTCAGGTGTCGTTTTGAGGCAACATCAATCCCTTGGATTGAGTGTTTCTTAATTGTTGTTTTTCATTTTTAATTGTCGTTTCCAAGCAACATCCAATTTGCTGTATTCATTTCTCAACTACAATACTCGTAAAGAGAAACATATTTGGAATTATTAGTCAAAATTTACATCAAGGAACCACCATGCTGGCGAGCTTAAGCTGTTTTTCCAGAGGCAAATGGTCCCTTAAAGATGAACAAGTCGAGTGTACAACTCGCAACAGGAAACCAGCCATTTCATTTTCACTTTCATCTATAGGCTGCTGTAAATCGGCCGTATTCTCACCTTGTGCAATGTGTGTCACCCAGTTGTAAATCCGCTCAGTCGAAGCCCAAAGACTTGAAGCAACAGATTCCGAGATACCTCTCCAACTAGATTCTGACAAAAGTGAGCTTAGCGTAATCGGTAAATCACTCAGAACCGTCTGTTTATCGAGAATCAGCAGAGGCATGTATTTGCTGCGGCTACCAGATAGCAGACCAAGAAACCGCAGGGCCTGTAGCAATCATAGATTCAATAATATGATACTGATCACAAATCTGAACATCTTATACATGGACAAAAATTAATGTTCAAGACTGGAAGAAACTAAATTCAATAGTTGATGTTAAAATAGAAGGAAAGTAATGAAAGTGCCTACCGTGGAAGGATAAGTCGATACACAGCTGATTTCTACAGCGTCCATAAGCCACTGTCTTCGGACACTTCCCTCGACATGTTGCAAGGCTTCTGCAACTTCGGTGAGCACTTCCCATATACCTGAAAATGTTGGAAAGTTTTGAGAAACTAATATGAACGTGAAAAATAGGCAACTTCTATAGCATATAACACAGTTGCATAAAGCCAAATCATTTGAAGCCGACAAGTCTTTATTATATATTAAATAATTAAATCTATAACAAGTTGATAAAATAGTCATAATGATGAATAAATCAACTAACCCTGAGACTTAGAGTTCAATAGAAGAGCTTTTACTTTCCCCAACTCTGCAGATGTAAAGCAACCGAAACCAACTAGTTTAGCTTTCGCTTGAATCTTTTTCAGGACCTCAATGAACTGGTTGCCTTTTTGTACGTCTTCCTGGGACACCTGAGACGTGAAAATGGTTTTAAGTTATAAATCCTGCATCTTAATGAGTTGAAACCTGCAGTTAAAACCAATTCACAAGGCTGCTAAAACATATAAACTCAACATTAGCGTATTGTGAAGCATTGATACTGGAAAATGTCAGCAAAAGAGCAACTCAGAGATATGGATGAATTATGATAGCATGCAATATACCTCTAGAAAATTCAATAGCCAACTCAGCCGAGCCTTTGTTAAGCATCTAACTCCAACAGACCACTCCTCCTTATGAGCCACCTCGATGGTGACATCAGATTGCGGTGGAGGCAACAAAGAAAAAAGCACCTCCATGCATTTCTCAACATGAGATACATACTCTAGAGAGTCAACAGAAGCTCCATCTAAACACTGATAAAGACCCTTCCAGCATGATTTTCTTAACACGCCTTTCTGATCAGTATTATATGCATGGTATGTGGCAAGTGAAGACATGTAAATAGTCACATCATCGAATAATTTCTCAAGCCTGGAACCTGAGAATGCTTTTACAAGGTCGGCAAGATGCATGAGCAGATATGATTGAAGATTTAGCTCAAGTGCTCTGAACCTTGCAAGATCAGACAGTTCATCGAGGAAATTTAGCAGCGGATCGAACTGGTTTGCATGAGCTAATGAAAACTGGATACATTGTTCCCTGAGGGCTCCTTTTTCATATGGATAATCTGTCAGCAGCAACCCAGCAACCTGAGCTTCATATATCATGCAGCGCCTAACAACTGCTCCCCAGTCTAAACTTGGCAATCTAGGAGCTTGTGAAAGACAGCGCAACACTGTTGCAACGGTATTGATATGTATAATGCTACCTGTCTTCGCTCGAACAAAATACATAAAATTAGGGTGACAATAGCAGCTACTAATATACACACACGGGCATATGTAAGAATATCATAAAGTATTAGAATAAGTGGATTTCTAACAAATTAATGTTGTTGCATATGGTCATTCCAAATATAGTATTAAATCAATCAACCACAAACATAAAGGAGAGCAAATACGGGCCACTTGGACCTACTACATAAACAAGACTAGGAAACAAACCAATACCATGCACCAAGTTAAACCAAGAGACTGACTTACCCCAGAAACATTGAGGTACATCAGCCAAGAAGAAAGCTTCATCACTGCACTATCATCAGCAAAATTCTGTGAAGAATATTTTGAACCAGCCATGTCAGTACTGCTATTATTGAGATTCAGAAATTCCTTGGACCATACTTGATTTCTTAGAAAGGAAACTGCCCATGCGGCATATTGCCGCAGCTGATGGCTATCAGCATTCTGCGCTATAAGAAATATCTCCTGCATTAATGATGTCAAATGCGGCTCGCAGACAGGACTTGAAAGTAGAGGGGCAATGAGACGGTTGGATCCCTGTGAACACAACTTCTTAAAAATAGGAACCCAGGTGACAATGAGAAAACATTACAACATATAGAAATAAGCACAGTATGAAAGCAAAAATATATACCTTCTTTTCGTAATTAGCAGATAGTGTCATAGTTTGAGGATGCATCTGAAATAAGATTCCAGCATCTGCTCCCATCGAATTAACAACACCGAGCATAGCCCCCAGATGGACCAAAGGAGGGTGTGGGTTAGAATAACAATTCCTGAATAATTCCAGCAGGGCTTTTACAGATTGCACTTCAACGGAGAGTACCCCTTCATTCAATATGCAGGCAAGAAGATTTCCCGCTCCTATGCAAGATGACATCAACAAGCTTTGATGGAAAATTCCTGATTTCTTGACAGACACCAACTCTGAGATAAGCTCTCTATAACCATTCATTAATTGCTCTACTTCCCTCACATCCATGAGTTCCATCCTCTGGCAGAAAGCCACAATAGAAGGAAGCGCTAGAGATGATCCTACTGCTAGGAGTATCCCAGAGTCCTCAGGGTCAGAACCAGAATAGTCAACCAGAGAACTTACATGTGGAATCCATGAAACAATTAAGCCCTTCATCTTGAGCACGGCATCATGTAACCCAACTCTGTAAATTGCACCAATGGAGCTTGCCAATCCAATAACAACTCCAGCAACACCCCATATATCTTCTTCCAACTCATCACCGTTCTCATGTGACAGTTCATCATTCATATTTGCATCAACGCCATATTTACTTGGTGGGAAATATGCAAACAGACTATCCATAGTATCAGGTGAAGATCGAGTGAATTGAGATATCATGAGCAATAAGGTGCTAACTATCTTTCCTAGTAAGTCTGCTTCTGAGGTCTTATTTGTCTCTTCATCCAAATCAGAGTCATCAGTTGTATCAACCCTTGTAAGAAGATCTTGGCATGAAAAACCCAACCCAACCCCACATGCTCCTTTGACAAGGGTACTTTTGCTATTGCACAGAACCTGAAAGCACATTCCGAGTAAAAAACACAGACTAGACAAGTCTCAAAAGATTATCTTACTACAGATCTATCTGATTAACAAGTGCTAATTGTGATGTAAGATACGATACAAGTGAAAATATTTGGTGGGAAAAGTTTATGCAGCATTATTAAGCATGCATGACATGAAGGTCAGAGAGAGCAATGAAATGCAAACGAAACAAAGTAGAATTCTTTAACGGGCGAATTCTTGTCTTAAGTTTTTTTGTCGTGGACAAAAGAAAATTACAATAAACTTGTAATCGCGGTATGAATTCCACAATATGCTCCAATACTTGAGCACTAAAGGTGTCAAACATAAAGCTGGTATACATATAGAATATATGTAGTTTCATATAAATTTTTTTTTTTAAATTTCTAAGCATTTTAACAGGAAGATTATTGAACTAGAATTCACCTCTAGAAGTCCAGTTATATTATGAAATTTCTGCTTATGATCAGTTACATGTAGGCAACTTGATACCAAACCCAGAGAAATTGCAGCTGACCACTGGCGGTGCTCATGCTCATGCTGAAACAACCAATCCAATAGGAACATCGATGCAGCTGATTTGACGGTATGGACAGATGGGGGTAAAACCTACCAAAAGCAATGCAAACAATTTGGATTGAGCAAAGCATGGCAAAAAGAAATTCATACCTGCTAAATGGACCCCCCACGTTAACATATTCTATGCATATGGTCCAAATAAATTTAATTTGGCACTCTCGAAAGCGTGTATTGCTAGGTTAAGATACTATTGAAAATCCCATTAAAGTAAGCATTGTTTCTAATGTTACTTTTTGAAGCAATGACTTCTCCATAAATTTAAATGCATAGGGAAAAAAATGTAAAACCACATAATCTTACTTACCGCACAAAGTGCACCAATGGCAAGAGCAATGTTCTCAGAAGATCGAGGAATGGAATCTTTTGCTATAAGCATCATTCTCTGAATGAAAGAAAAGAAAAAAGAGGGGGCAAAAGAGGGAAAAAAAAGGAACATTAACTTTTGACAAAGTTTCAAAACCTCAAATAAACTATACAACGTTTTTTGCCCTCCATCTCAGCAGAGATTGTACCTTCAGAATATCATTTGCAGCTTTAGTGGTTTTATCCAAGCTGGTTGATGGAGCTTTAGCATCAAAGAGCAAAATGTCAGCTCTCAGCCAATGACGCATGAATGCTTTCCATGATTGTAGAGAAATAAGGGCAATAAAAATATTTCTTGAAAGTTGAAGAGATGCAGCTAATTCCAGAAGTGATTTCTCATATCCAGCACATACTTCACTCTTTCCCTATTAAATAAAATAATGTTAGAGAACCAAACAAAAATCAACGTGTTTAATCACAAATTATCTCACCTTTGATGTCTGTTGGGTATTCACATTTTTGGGAGTAAAGGAACGACATAACAAAGCCGCACCAGCTAACTCGCTAACATTATTTCCTTTCCCTGCAGAAAAGATGTTACAATCTGAAAGCGAGAAACTAAATCCCAAACTTCTGTTCGAGTGTATTATGAAGACAATACATCAAAGTAAGAACTAAGAAGGCTACAGACACGCAGACCAAAGCAATCATGGGTGCTACAAATCATTCACACGATTACAACATAGAACTAGTTATGATACCTGAAGAGAAGATCACCTGAGGAAATACATCCAGCAGCTTCTCAATTTTACTTCCTGCAACTCCTCTTTCCTTGCGCAGTCGCCGTCGTGTACTGGAGGATATAGATGTAAAAGTTATAATTGGTATACCTAAAAGCTTTTTCTGACATGTACTAATTACATAAAGGAAATATGTTTTTACCTATGCTCATATGATATGATCTTGACTTGAAGCTCTTCCATGGCCCTTAGTACATGCAGATTTGTCTCAGCAAATAGCAACTCTGGATACATTTCCTTAAAATCAGGAAGTTTCTGCTCAATGAGTGATACCTGGAAAATCATGCATAACATGGAATAAAGGAAAAGTCACAATGTTATATCCAAACAAGGGACATAAGTTTAGCAACATCGGATTTATAGATCACACGGTTTATGAAAATTCATTATGCTACACTTGTGTTTATTAATAGTGGGCAAGTATACTTTTTTTTTTTTTGCCTCCAGAAGTCAGTAAAAGGAATCAATTTATGACAAAACAGAACTTTCAGGAAAAATATACCTCATACTGAGCTAACGCCTCTAGTGCAGATATTCTTGCCTTTTCCCATTGAAATTGTTGACCAGGGATAATACCCCACAAAATTTGCAAAACATCTTTTGAAGCTTCGGGATATGCTTCAGCATCCATTGCACCCCATCTTAAGAGAAGGCAAATGCTGAGCATAACGAAGGCACACAAATATTTGTAAATTTTTACGGGCAGTATGAAACTATTATTCTAGAAATTGCGGGAACTAAAATTTTTTTCCAGTGAAATGATGCCAAAATCAACTGTTACATTTATATGAATGAAAATAAATGAATGAATGGTGATAGGTTAAATGAGATTAAGTCGAATAGACCCATAGTCTAGAGTTACACTTTAAACCTAGAGATGTTTACCTGTGAGCAAGAGTTGAATTTGAAGAGTAGTCTTGCGTATATTTTGAAATAGCATCCCATGCTGTATAAAAATCTGAAAAGCAGTATGCAAAAGGTATCTACATTAATTATTCAACAGTTGCCAAACGAACGCTGATTTTGTTATCAAATACCAGGAATGAGTTCATGGGTTGAAACAAACAGGAGGAAGAAAACACATGAAAACAAAATGCTTAAAAAATAGATAAATGTCGTTGACAGAAATTTAAAAATTTACCAATTACATCAGCTTCACAAAGATGAGAAAGGCTTTGAAAACCAAGTGCTTGTATGGTAGGATCCCGGCTCTCAATGCAAGCCTAATAACATGATCGTACAAAAATTAAAGAACATACCTTATAACTGTCAAAATAAAAAAAGATATTAAATAAATTCGTACCGAAACGGACAAGATAAGGTCCACGCCCCTGTCAGCGTTTTTTCTGCAAACATCCTTAATGGAAGTAGCAATACTGATGCATATTTCTCTCTTTGACTTGAACTCAGTAAACCCTTTTGGAAGCAATGCTCCCTAAATACAAGAAGTGCACAATCCATCAGTCTCGGGGTATATTAGCAATAGAAACTGAGAGAAGATAAGTGCAAAGGGTCAGGTGGGATGCCTCTTTTTCTTTCTAAAGAGGCTATCCAGAAAGTGAAATACAAGCGACACAAGAAAAAAGAATCTTACTTGCAAACTTCCAAAGGCACGATCATTCATCTCCCAGGTTTGACAAAGCAAGCGAATTGCCGTTGCATATAAGGTTCTGAAGAATGTAATGAAAAACTTTCTCAAAATCAATTGGTTTAATCAAACCATTACCAAGTCAATGAAAATTAAAATAAAATAAGCAGCAAACATATTTCGGATAAGAGAACATGTCTTCAGAGAACTTTTCAAAAAAGGAAAGCAACATAGGATGACTGCTCATTTCCACATACGGTTTAGAATCCTTTTGAAGCATTGGCATGATGGTTTGGACTACAAGTGGTATCATCCCATAATGCGAAGCAAGTGCTGGGAGAATTCCAAGAATTTTCAGCTGCAGAAAAGTTAAATGGAGAAAATGATAAACATTGCAGATCATAGAGAACAGGGGAAAAGATAAGATTTAAGTTTAGAATGTAAAGCAAAACAACTTACCAACATATTTTGACCAATTACATCTTTCTTGGTGAATATGTTACTGTAAAATAAGATAGCTACCAAAAATTGCGTTCCCATTTTAGGATCCATGATTGCTATAGAACTCAAAGAATCCACAGCAATACTCCCTAACGATTGATGCATCAGTAAAACACCAGCAATGGCAGATAGTAACAAGGGCATTTCTACAAGACCAAAGCAGGCAAGATGTAAGTACTCAACTCAAAAGAATTTTAAGACGTACCAAATACTTAATAATAACATGGATAGTAACATGGACAAATGAAGAAAGCATTTAAACAATTTACCAGACACAAAAGTTTCCTGGGACGGAGGGAGTGGCAGGAGGGACTTTCTTCTATCCACAATCGAAGAACAAAAATGTTTCAGTTGGTAAGCCCATGAATTTGGTATATCATTTATTTCTTTGCTATCAGTTCTCCCACCAGAAGAAAAATTTACAAACAAACTGGATGATGAATATTGATCCTGAAACAGAACAAATGTTTAACACAAGTCCATCAATATGTTCTTCTTTCGTGTACTGGTGAGTTAAGTTACAATCTTCACTTATGAGAAGAAAATAGTTGAAACTAGATAACTACGAGGTTCCTTTTCTGACTGTAAAATTTAACTCATAACATAGTTTCTTGCAAATATAATTATATTCAGCCAGAGAACTTTTTCTCGATATCACTTGGGGAAAACAAAAAACCTGAAACCATTGATGTTGTAGAAGCCTAAAAATGACAGATCCAAGCGTGCTAACAGGTGGGAATTCGTCTTCTTTTATTGGTTTATTCTTAGATGATACGAAGTGTCCCATTATGATTTTCTCCAACATGATCAGGAAATCCGTCGCGGCTCCTTTAATGGATTTAGAAGGAGATGACAGAAGGCAGATGACAGGAAATGCTAATAAGAGCTCTTCACTCAGTGCAAATGAAGTCCCGCCACCAAATTCTGAATAGAAAATGATTGATTCCGGAACCAAAATCATAGATACAATAAGTAAGATTTAGAAGATAGTTGAAACAAAGCTAAACAGAATGAACAACGACATAATCTGTAATTAAGTAAATAATATATATTTATGCTCAAGTATTATCGTGAGAAGCCAGGTGTCAAATTCCTCATTATTATAAACTTAGAGAAGTTCGTAATAGCAAGTAATTTGCTTAAAGCTTCCAATATCTATATGTTTGATGAATGCTTTTGAATAAACTGGAAGCACCAGAGATCTGAAGGTAATGTCCTTCCATGGATATTCAAATTTGATTATTTCACACTTATCATCTTTTAAGAAGTAAACCAAAGTGCTAACTGCTAACATCAAGAATAAATATCTTCTAACAATAGTTATATAGCATACCATTTCCATATTTCCACTTCAAGAGTAGATGAAGAAGCTTCAGTATAGAAAGTTGTTCATGCTCAAGGTCCGACTGAACGAGAATAATAAACAGGGATAAAATGGCTGAGGACAATTCGGGTACATATTGAAACCCAACATCCTTCTGGACAGATAATAAACGCCAGGAGACTTCAGCTATGGGCTCGATCCAATAAAAGTACTTATGACCTGAACAAACAGAAAGAATTGTCTCTAACAGTTCCACACTGCAAAGTTGAGCCTCAGCAATCAGCTGTTAATGAAGGGCAGAAAAATTATGAGTATAAATAGATCAAACGGAGAAAGTTGGTCTCATCTTTATACAGTAAGTGAACTTTCAAGACAAAGTAACAACACAACAGAAGATGGAATTAAAAAGTCTTAAGTACTTACCAATCCCTTTCCAGCCAAATGTCTCAGCAATACTACTTGAGCATCTACCATATGTTCCGCAAAATAAATGAAATTCCTAGAATCCTGAGGAAAAGGCAAAGGTATTAGCATTTAGTTGAAATACAAAACTTCCTAATTACAAACAATCCCCTCTATTATTTGCAAAAAACCCACAAAATATTAATCCTGGCCAAAAGTGTGCTTACTTCTGAATTCTTGCATGACATGTGTTTAAGGCATTCTGTTAACAACCTGAAGATGGGAATAGCCTCAAGAGAAAGAGAGCAACAAAGCGACGCCATAGATGATATCAAATTCCTTGCAAACATAGAGGACAACGAATCTGAAAACGGTATCCTTAAGATCGAATAATTCAGAAAGGGCCTCAAAAAGTCGCATATTTCACCCATTCCCAACTTCTTGCCATGTGCCATAAGCAGTAGAACTTGCTGCACTAGTTCAGACTGAACTTCGGATCGGCACGAGAGAACCTTCAAGAATTCAAACATATGGCCTGAACTTCTAAAGATTTTTATTTATTACACTAAACCGTATTCAAAGATCCTAAATAAAATTCAAATTTCGAAATTCTAAACTCATTAATAAATTCGAAATCCTCAGATCAAACACAAGCAATACCTTAGCAAACGGATGACTCTCACTAGAGCCGAAACGCAATTTGCCACAATTCCTCTGAAACCCTATCCGGACGAGAAATCCCAAGCCTTTGACGAACAGGTCCACGAACCGAGGCTCGCAACCCTCGAGCGCGGACTGGAGCTCGAGCATTCCGCGAGAAACCTCCATGCCAGCGTCGGCGACGAGGCGGCAGAGCTCCCGGACGGCCTGGTCGACGACGGCGGAGGAATCGGCGCGGAGGCACCGGGAAATCGCATCTCTGCCGGGATCGGAATCGGAATCCAGGTACTTGGGAGCTGATCGGAGCTTGGAGAAGATCGTGACGACGGCGAATTTCTGGAGCGAGGGTTGTGGGACCCGCAATTTCTCGAGCAGAGAAGTGTAAGACTCCATTGAAGGAGGAGGAGGAGGAGGAGGAGAAGGAAAAGCGCGAGAGATATATATTGTTTAGTGGAACCAGAAAGAAATCCTATTGGAATTTGGAAAAGAAGACGAAGCACTGGCGGTAAAATGCAAACGGCGTCGTATTTATAGCGTTCGGCTTTCGAGTTGGGCCTCAGAGTGGTTTCTTGGCCCATGAGTAATCACGAAACTTGTGGCCCAATCAAGGTTCCGATAGGATTCAAAGTTGGGCATGTACTGTACCATCTCTATTATAAATAACAAATTTCCTTTCAAATTATCTAAATAAATTTTCCTTTTTCCTTGATCTTCCAAAACTAAGATCGCCAAGGAAACGACATGTAATACGGCCATACGACATCAAAACACAAAACCCCTCTCCACACTCTACTCTACAGTCTACAGCCACCATAGAAAGAAAAACGTTACGAGAGAGAAAGAGCGACGAAAGGAAAAAAAAAAAAAAAAGAAGCAATTTAGTCAAAATTCAGTGCAGAATCGAATCTCCAAAGGAGCGGTAAAGAGGAGGCTTGTGAATGACAATGTCGCTGACGGAGCTAGACGACGACACAGTTCGTAGCATGGCCATCGGAGCCGTTTTCGCCGATTTCGTAAGCTTTTACTCTTCGCTCTCGCTTTGCGTTCTCTGACCACTTATGTACTCTTTTCTCTCCTCCTTGTCACTCTTTCTCTCCTTTTTTATCCCTTAGTTTTTCAATAAAGCCGAGATTTTTATTCCGAAAGGGGGGGTTGGGGGAAGACGTTTTTTTTTTCCTTTTTTTTTTTTTTAGTTTTGGAAGTTTTGATTACAAGTACAATTGATAATCAAGTTTTTTTTTTAATGTTGATTTTATTTTAATTCTTTTAAATTTTCCAACTATAGTGTCATTGATTTTTTTTTTAATTTATAATTATTATTCTTTGTTTGTTACACCAATTTGATATAATATTGATCGTATTTTCAGGGTGGGAAAATTAATTCAATTGATTTCCATCGCAAGGACGATATTCTAGTCACTGCCAGTGAGGACGATTCTGTGAGACTTTATGACATTGCAAATGCTAAGTGAGTTCGAATCTTTTTTTTTTCCCCCTTTACAACTACGGGAAATTCGATATCTTTGATTCTCTTTAATTCTTATCTTCATGGAGAGTTTTAGTTTTGAAGATCTAGCTTGAAGTGAATACTAAGATGTACTCTTTTTATGAATCTAAGATTGCTCAAGACCACGTATCATAAGAAACATGGAGCTGATCGAATATGCTTTACGCATCACCCGAGCTCAGTTATATGTTCTTCGAGATATAATTTGGATTCTACTGGAGGTTAGTTCACTTGGGTGTTGTTGATAATCGATGGTTCATGTGAATGCATTGTGAGAATTGGTCGTAAATGTATTGTTTGTTTTGCAGAATCCCTACGGTATCTTTCAATGTACGACAATCGATGCCTTCGTTACTTCAAAGGGCACAAAGATAGGTTAGCATTCTACAATCTTTCGGAACTTTGGTTGGAAATCTATATTTCTGTGACGATGCATAGAACAGTAGACGAAATTATGATTTAAACACCCAGCAGAAAGTTAATGCTGATACAAGTTTTCTTAACTCTGAAATATGGGTTCAGTTATGATGGGTTTCTTCTCATTTTGTTTGGTCTTAATGAGCTGTTTAACAATCTTTTACATCACCTATACACATGAGTACACACTTCGAAATACAATCCTCTCTTTCCCTCCTTACTTCCATTTCCTCTAAACCCCAGAGTGTGATAAAAATTGTATATTCATGGGAGGAATGAAGTTCTTTATTCATCTTACAGATACTGATAATTTCCAACTAATTGTTTTTTGTTGTAGAATTGTCTCCCTCTGCATGTCTCCGGTCAATGACAGTTTCATGTCCGGTTCGTTGGACCACAGTGTCAGAATATGGGATCTTCGTGTGAATGCCTGCCAGGTTCATTTTCTATATTTTAGTTTCCTTCGTTCTCTTTTAGTACTAGATATCATTGCTCAACAATTACTTTCTCATATAACGCTGTCTCGTTTTTATTCATTTACGATGCCTGGAACCTTTGGTTGCATGTGTTTTCCTGTATGTATATCTGAGCCGTGATTGCAAGTTATGCTTATTGTTGTAGTTTTCAGGGAATTTTACATCTTCGTGGCAGACCTACCGTCGCCTACGATCAACAAGGCCTTGTGTTTGCCGTGGCAATGGAAGGGGGTGCAATCAAATTGTTTGATTCACGCTCCTATGATAAGGTTTGTTGCCATGAAGTATTAACGTTCTCTTTATATAGATAATCTTTGTGTCACAGATCTAATTAGGAAAATGTGTTTCCAAATTAGGGTCCCTTTGATACCTTTCTAGTTGGTGGAGACACAGCCGAGGTTTGCGATATCAAATTCAGCAACGATGGAAAATCAATGCTCTTGACCACCACAAACAACAACATCTATGTTCTTGACGCCTATGGAGGAGAAAAGGTGAAGATTTTGATATATATCTCTGAGAAAATTCTAAGAAAACCTTTGGTGTACATGTGTTAACCAACTTGAACTTTGGTTTATACAGCGTTGTGGGTACAGTTTAGAACCCTCTCCCAATACAAACATAGAGGCAACATTTACCCCAGATGGCCAGTATGTGGTTTCAGGTATCTACTTTGTGCTCTCGTTATCTATGATCACATCACACCATAAAGATATACAGGTTTTAATAGTACTGTGAATATATCTGAACTTCAGTTTAATGTTTATGTCTGCAATGCAATAATCCTTAGCATTATTGACCATTTGCTGGAAAAGCATGTTTACTTGATCATTCTGTGTGTGAAGTTTTTGTAAATTGTAATAGCTTAATTAAGTTATACAATCACTTTGTTGTTGAAGGCTCAGGAGATGGAACTTTGCACGCCTGGAGTGTCAACACGCGAAACGAGGTAATATCAATCTACCAAATTCATCTCAGTTCCTTGGTGATAACGGGCACCACTTAGTAGTGATAATAAATCACACAAATATGATAATGTAGTGGTTAAATCACATACGTGATCATTATTTGCAAATTATAGTGCAATATCTCTGTCTCATCTCATCGACAAATTTGGTGTACGGACGGACAGGTGGCAAGCTGGAGCAGTAACATTGGAGTAGCATCGTGCTTGAAGTGGGCCCCACGGAGGGTCATGTTCGTGGCGGCATCGACAGTTCTCACGTTTTGGATACCCAACACCTCTAATGTGGAAGCTGGTTCCACGGACACTGAAACTGGACCTCAAACTGACCACCTTTCTCAATAAGCAGCAACTGTCTTTTTTTATTTCTATAATAATTATTATTATTCAAAAGAGAATGTTTGTGTAACATTTTGGCCATCACTATTTTTTGTTGATGATCTTTCATAATTCAGAATGTTGACCACGGCTTCGTGCTTTCAAAGCTCAGACCTTTGAGATTGTAGACGTAGCGTGAAAAAGCTATTATTTAACGTTTACAAAAAAATAATTTTAAAATTAGGATTAACAGTCTGCACAATAAATTATTGAAAAATGAAACCAATAATTAGTTTTTATCAAACACCCAAATTGATGGCAGATTCTCTGTAGAAACTAATAACGGCAGTTTCTATTTCTGCAAGCAGTTTTCAGAAATATTACCACACAAAACGGGCCGTGCCTTCGTTCCTCTTTGGCAGAATAGTTTTGCTTGCACGTTGCACACAATACTATATGTAGTATAACCCGCTATGGTGTCAAAAAGCCTAGAGACCCTGGTTTGGCCCCAAAGCTCCAAATTTTGAAGGGGCCGAGCCTGCCTGAACCCCATTGTTCGGGCTCGATAGCTCGAATTTACATCCTTAATAGAGCCTGAAATTTTAGTGGAAAACGACTTGATTTTAGAACTAAGAATATAGCAACTTTTGTGTCGTTCTTTAATGAAATTGCATGTGGTTAAACTCCCAAACCGCATTACTTTGTTACCTCTTTGTTGCGCCTTTGGAACTCTACGTCAGATCTCTCTTGCTTATATCCTACCATTCATTCACTTGATAAAAAACCAAGACAACTCATTTCTCTCAACTATTCTTCCTTCTAATTTTCGTACAAATGATTAGAAAATACCCGTTATATTGACCCCTTTTTTTGGTCCAATTATAAATCAAGTTTTGTTTTAGGTTCTAATTGTAAAAATTCCCTATAGCATAGGGAGCTCCCTAAACCATTGGTCCCATTCATCAAATTGTAGTATCTCTTCCATAATCTATTAAAGTTCGAGATCGATGAACGCAATGACAATAATACTTTGCGTAGGTTACGTCGTACCGTGTGACAAATTATATCATTATTGTAGCTAGTTAGAATTACATTTTTGTAGATCGACAACTAATATAAAGACGTATAACTGTATAAGGACAAGACTACGCAATTATTCCTTAACGCACAGATAGAGTTTTTGATTATTCAAACAACATACATAAACGCTAATCAGTAATCAAATTCAACATGCAAATTGCAAACATCAAAATACCAGCATTCATCTACTAGTAAACCAAGTAGCCAAACGGATCGAATCCTCGACCACCTCAAATTCTGAGCCAAAAAAATATAACATAGAATTAATTAAAACACTTATTAGACCCAATTACAAACACAACACAACGACATCACAACACATACACATGCATGCAAACTCCACAAAACATAATCAAAAATAAAATAAAGCAACATCAACATTTTTCTTTAAATGAAAAATAAAACCCACGCAAAAGCCCCAACATTATTTCCACATTTCTCTGAGTCTCTCTCTCTCTCTCTCTAAGTTCTCTGCTTCCCTTCCTGCACCTTGCTCTGCACATCCTGGCCCACATCCTTGGCCTTCTGGCCGGCGTACATGGCCATCTCCTCGGCGCTACGCTTGGCCTGGTCGAGCCTCAGGTACTTGAACACCCACGAGAGCGACGACATCCCCGTCACGCCGAACGCGCCGGAGGTCAGGAAGCCCGTCACGGCCAGCGCGATGGTGACCGCCGCCGGGACCAGCACGGGGCTGAAGATGAGGAACACCGGCGCGCTCACCGCCAGCCCGATGAGCGTGCCCAGGAAGGTCAGCCCCGCCAGGAAGAGGAGCGTCCCGCCGAGCGGCAGCAGCGTCAGCACGGCCATGATCTTGCCCGCCGACAGGCCCTGCCCGTACTCCCCCGCGCCGACGCCGACGCCGCGTTGCGGGAACCCGCCCTTGCCGTACTGCGGGTGGACTTGGAGCTGGTGGGGCTGGGGGCGATCTGCCATGATGAAGAATCAATTACAAGGGTTTTTTTTTTTTTTTTAAGGTGATTTGTTGGTTTGGAGGGGTGGTGTTTGGTAGGTGGGAAAGTGAGAGGGAAAGTTTTTGGTATGGGTGGGATTTATAGAGAGTGGGGTGGTGACACGTAGGGGGGTGAGATGGTGAGTAGGGGCTTTGCATGGGGAACAAGTTTCACTCTTCTGTGGGACTCTGGGTTGTGGTGTCTTTTGGGAACTTATTAATAACCACACAAAAATGACAGTTCAAAAAAGGGTAAAACTTTTTTTATTTTTATTTTATCAAAGAGTGAAACTGATGGAGAAAGAAAAAGTAGATAGTTTTGTAGCATATAGATTACTTTTTATATAGGGATAAAATGTATTTTGATCTATAATTTGAGGGTAAAAATTGGATTAGCTCAAAAAAGAATTATCGAAGTGAGAAAATAAATGATACGTGGCTGTGAGGGAGGGGAATCTTTTATTGTTTGTCGACACATTTCATATGAGTTCTGAAAGATTGTTGTGTTGTGGTTCTCACAAGTGAGCAATTGTTTCGATGTTTTTTGGGCTGTTTGTGAAAACGGGCATGTTTGAGTATTGACTAGTCGTGAAGCTCTTTTGACTCCATAATTTTTTTTTTTCTTCTTCTTCTTCTTCCGGTTATGCCCTTAACTAAGTTGTTCATGACCGTAGGTTTTTGCCTTTTGGTAAGCTATATATATATTATTATAATATTCGAGCCTCATCTGCTATCCGCTTATTAAAGTTTACTAAAATTAAAAATTGCATGGTATTTATTATTTAACGTAGAGGTGTAAATTGATTCTGCAATATGGCAATTCCCGTGCTTTGCTAGGTAGTAAGTAAACGGACACCACGAATAAAGTTCAAAGACTCTCAACCCAGAATTAATTTCTTTTCTTTTCTTATTTCACTTAACAAATAAAATATCTAATTAGCAGTCTTCTAATAGCTTAATTATCTTAATATCTATAACTTAAAAAGTTCAGAGAAGATTTGATGAAATGTCAATAGTTTACATTAATGTTAGTTTAAACTTGTATTTGCATCTAATGCTATTTTTCAGCTTATAATTAAACTGACACAAAATGCAAAGATAAGTTAAAAA
Source organism: Boehmeria nivea var. tenacissima (assembly GCA_018132145.1). NCBI lineage: Eukaryota > Viridiplantae > Streptophyta > Magnoliopsida > Rosales > Urticaceae > Boehmeria > Boehmeria nivea. The sequence goes on from CM030876.1 coordinate 19,410,343, forward strand.
ATAGCATAGATTTAAACATATCTTACAAAAGATGATATTTTTCTAGATTCCCCAATAAAATTGTATATCGTCAATTTTTCCAGAGAATTTTTTTACTAGTATCATATTTAACATTTAAATTTACAGTTTATGTCACTATTTTTTGGGTTATTTACATATATGTTCAGGATAGGACTAAATATTACATGTAAATTTTGCTATTTGCAATATATATTAAATATGTTCAATCTAACTTTTTATAATAATATAAAACCCCTAACAAGTAAAAAGACGGATCCACAATGGGCATTTCATTAAAAAAAAAAAGCATATTTCTTATTTTTCGGACATAATGATTCTGAAATATCATATTACGAATTTAGATGATTGTGGATATCTAATGATGACTTGAATATCCTATTACAACATTATAACATAAATCTGTAGTATTGGATTTGATTATTTTTTAATATAATATTCAATTTTGATTATTATATTACAAATTTGAAGTGTTTCATTGCAAAATTAGATTGTTATGAATATCTTATAATGATTCTAAATATCTTATTGCACAATTATAATATAAATCTGTAGTATGATATTTGATTAACTTTTTTAATATAATATTCGAATCTGATTATCATATTACATATTTGAAATATGATCAATATTAAATAAGAAAAATATTAAATAAATAAACCCAAATCCTATTGGGTTATCCAAATCTGATAAAGGGGGGTATAATAGTTTAACAAATATTGCCACATAAGCTCAATAAATTAGTGGGATAATACTTATATTGTGTAATGTGTTGTTTGTAACGTGACTGATTGTGTAATTTTTTGAGAGAATTTCAAAATAAAATCATTATTGATGCCACTTAATAATCTATACTCTATATGGTGTACTCCTTTCATTTTCACTCTATGTTTGTAGTGTAAATTTTGAGGTATAAATCAAATGTGTAATACACATAGGGTATAGATCATTGTGTTGGGGTATTCCTTAAAATCCCCCTAATTTTTTCCTTGGCTTCTTTTTCTCCTACCGTCTTCGTCGCACCAAAGGCTCGTTATCAGTTCTTAGTGGCTCGGCTCAACTTAGTTGGCCCATAATTATCGCTGGAATCGAAAACCAATGGGCTTCAATTGTTTGTGGCCCAACATACAGTCTTCGTTTTACTAGGGCATTGCAAAAATATATTCTAAGCGCCGTTTAAAAATAATTTATGCCTCATTATGCCTCTACCTATTGGTGTGCGCGCTTAATTTTACTTTATATTTATAGTATTAAAATACGACTATAAATTACAAATACAATACAAATTAAAAAAAGTATAGATTATTAATATGTTAAAAAAATTGGTGAGTTGTAAAAATAGGTCAAAATTAAATGTTTGTTTTAAATGATAGCATGTGTTTCAAAAAATTAAAATAATAGTCATGTTACGAATTGTATAACAAAAAAGTGTTATACAATTCGTAACATGGCTATTTTTTTTAATTTTTTGAAACATAGGCTGGACTTTAAAAATACTTAAAAGAAGAAAATTTAGAGACAAAAGGTACAGACCATCAAACACTTTGTTCTGGGTTAATACAAAATCTAAAAGCAATAGTCACAAAACTAGTCGTTAGTGAGAAAATGCCAGGTTGGCATTGTACTGTGAGAAAAGCAAACAAATAGTACTGTTAATATTACTCATATAACTGTACATAATATGATACTTCAGAAAGTTCTATTTCATTTCAGATCTGTTATGAGAAAAGAATACATATGGGTACCAATTAGTGCCAGCAGCTAGAAATAACGTATTACCTAATACCTAATTAGTAGCTAGGTTTAGAATATTATATAAAGAGGGGAGGGCCTAGAAAATTTTTAGAAACAAACTAAAATTACGTGGGTCAACATCTTGAAGGGGTCCTATTTTAATTATACATACATTTTATGGGGGCATGAGACACATCCAATCAATCAGTCAGTGAGAAAGATTGCGACTTTTAATTACTTTACACTTTTGCAAGTGATAGAGAGCATAAATAAGCATGTACACGTCGTTGGACTGGCTTGAGCCTCATAGACTCATAGTCATGGATGGGTCATTTGCTCTTTTTGGGCGGTTGTGGTGGTGGCCTATATGACCAGAGTTCTGAGAGTGACGGACATGACCTTCGACTTTGGTTCCGCCGATGCCGATTAGGATGTTTTTTGTCTTTGCGAATCTTCCATAGAGAATTTATGATAAAAGAAAAATATATATATATTGGACTGCCATAGTAATAAGTAATCATATGTATTTTTAACAAATAAGTATTCTATTAAAAAATAAACATAAGGATTAAAAATCATTATCCATCATAAGACATACATACCGAGGATTTGTCTTATTAATAATCGGAACAATATTAATTATCTCTTATAATTTGCTCGTCGTAATAGTATCGAAACAGCTTATAATTTTAGAAGAAATTCTGTAGGATATATTTCGTAAAGTAACGAGGAAAAATTATAAAAGTTCGAAGTATTTTTTTTTAGAAGTGAGATCTATTAAAAGGGGAATTTAATGAATTAAAAAAAAATACGTTGCTCAAAGTATATACATGTACGATGATGCATGCACTAATGTTGATGTCATATGTCTAATAATACTTTATTTAGGGTACTATTTCTAGGCATGCCCTGGATATGCCTTCCCAAGTGAGGGACATCTGGGATCTTGTCACTTCACTAAACCCCACACTCATGACTTTTTGCTGCTCTAGCTCTTGATCCTATTATTGGTGTCATCTGGGAACTTTCGGTTTTTCTTGTTGATTGTGCTTTTAACTAACCCAACTTGTTCAGTTATTATTATTGGTACCTATATATTGAGACTCGACTTTTTTTCAAAGCTTATCAAAAGAAATATATATATATATATATACATGTTTAGGCGGCTGATTGTTGTTGATTATTATGATCACGGTGATGAACCTTCTTTTGTATAATTTTCTTGCTATCATATAAAGCCAGAAAACTTGAACATGTGACCCCACTGTTCTATTTGTCTTTTGAGTACACTTTTAATCTTTTTTCTTCTATAAACACCAAAAAAGAGGTCTTAAAGACTAAAGTTGCGGCATAGTTAGCTTGTTTTGCATCTCGATATATATATAATATATATATATTCAATTTTTTTCTGACTTGGTAAAAATAGTAAGCTTATTATCTTTAACAAAAGTTTGTCACATCTTTTTACAGAATTCTCAAGTGTGTTTTTTTTTTCAACAAATAATTTTGGATTGTCAGATTTATTTTTTTCAGTAGGCCATACATCTTATAAAAGGTAAATTTGATAATTTCAAATTATATTCTACCAAAAAAAAAAAACTCACCAAATAATCCCCTTTTTTCACAAACTTGACAATTTTACATTTAATAATGAATGTTCCTAGACCATTAATCAATGAGGGTTTATGAATTGATTTGCATGTATTTAAAGAACTCAAATCCTCCCTCTAACCATTTAATAACAATTCATCAGAAAAAAATTAATATTTAATTATCATGACATCATTGAAGTTGATAACGAGAAATAGAAAAAGAGAATATATGATTTGGGAACGTATTTAGAATATGGATTTAAGATATATGACCATAGTTTTGTAAGTAAACTATATATATACATATATACATCTATATATATATATGGTAGTTTCCAAGTATACTAAAGCTATATCTAGCAAATATCTATTTATACTATACTACTAAGGCACAATTCGTTTCTCCCCCATAGCAAAAAAAAAAACGCCTCACCATGAGATGACATGTGGCGTCTCATGGTTTTTTTTTTCCTTAAAAAAATTGTATTTAAGGGTCTCTTTCGGGGGTTTTTAAGAAATTTTGGAGGGCTTTTACGTAAATTTAGAGGGACTTTTTTGCAATTCTCTCTCCTCTCTCTTCCTTTTCACTTTTTTTTTGTTCTAATTGTTTCAACGGCTATTTGTTTAACATAATGATCTCGAAAAAAAAATTTCTTGACACGGTTGGATTCAGAATATTTTTCTCGATCTTGTGACACTCATCGTCATATACTTTTTTTTAACATAACTATTATTTATTTATTTTCTTTGTTCTAAGCTTTTATTTTTATTTTTTAAGTTTGAAACTTTTTTAAAAAGCCCCTACATTTATATTAATTGATAAATTTAACCACTTATTTATTCAAAATTACAAAAACATCAATTTTTAAAAAAAAATTAAAAAAAATATACTTTATAATTTTTTTGCCATATTTTTCTTATGTTATATTATTTTACATATGCTTTACACGCGCGGAGTGCGGGTGCAAAAACTAGTCTATACAAGTATACTAAGGGAGAATAAGTTTCTCCAATGTTGCCAGAGGGGCGCCACATGGCGTCCCTTGTGGACGACACATAGCGCCGTTATATATTTTTTTAATTGCATTTAAGGCCTCCTTTTAAGGGTTTTTGAGAAATTTTAGGGGGTATTTTTGCAAATTTTTGGGGACTTTTTTACAAATTCTCCCTCCTCTCTCTTTTTTTCTTTTTTTTGATCGTTTCAACGGCTAATGTTTGACGTAATGATCTCGAAAAAAAAATTTTCTTGACACGATTGGATTCAGAATATTTTTCTTGATCTTTTGACACCCATTGTCATATACTTTTTTTTACAATAACTATTTTTTTATTTATTTTCTTTGCTCTAAGCTTTTATTTTTATTTTTTAAGTTTGAATTTTTTTTAAAAAGCCCCTATATTTATAATAAATTATAAATTTAACCCATTACTTATTCAAAATTACAAAAATGTCAATCTTTTTATAAAAATTAACAAAAGTACACTTTTTAATTTTTTCGTCATATTTTTTTATCCGTTTTATTACTTTACATGTGCTCTACACGCGCGGAGCGCGAGTGTAAAAACTAGTAATATATTAAGGCACAATCCGTTTCTCTAACTTTGCCAAAAAACGCCTAAGGAGGGGGCGACACATGGCGTCTCCTGCAGACGACACATAGCGCCCCTATTTTTTCTTTTTTATTTATTTTTGTTTTTTAAAAAAAATTACATTTTAGGGCTCTTTTTGTTTTTGAGAAATTTTAGTGGGCGTTTTTTTTTTAATTTTGGGGGACTTTTTTGCAATATTTCTCTCATCTCTCTTTTTTTCACATTTTTTTTTGTTTTAATTGTTTCAACGGTATTTGTTTTATGTAATGATCTCGAAAAAAAAATTTCTTAACACGGTTGGATTCTAAATATTTTTCTCGATCTTTTGACACCCATTGTCATATATATATTTTTTATCATTTTTGTTTTCTTTGTTCTAAGCTTTTATTTTTATTTTTTAAGTTTGAAAAATTATATTAAAAAAAACCCTTGTATTTATATAAATGATAAATTTAACCTTTTAATTATTCAAAATAACAAAAAATCAATTTTAAAAAATAACAAAAATATACTTTATTATTTTTTTATCATATTTTTTATCCGTTGTGTTATTTTACACGTGCTCTATATGTGCGGAGCATAGATGTAAAAACTAGTGTGTGTGTGTATATATATATATATAGAGAGAGAGAGAGGGAGAGAGAGAGAGAGTCATTAACATTAGTAAACGCATATAGGCATGCAAAAATGGAATAAACATATCGTGGTAAATAATTGTCCGGCAGAATTTTCAGGTAAATTTCAGGTATTACCCGGATAGTAAATCTGAGTATATACCCAGAATTACCTAGAATAATAAAAAAATTGGAATGTTTTGCCCGGCTTTTATCCGTGATTTACCCAAAATTTTATTCTATATACAACATTTCCTTATCTCTCATTCTCTTCCCTCCCTTATTCTGTGAACAATTTTTTTTTATATAGAAAATCTATCGAAATTACCCAGCTATTACATGGAGTTCATTCCATAAAATGCTATAGAATAAACCGTTCATTCCATAAAATATCTCGGAATGAACAATTCATTCTATGAAATTCCACGTTTGCACACTAAACGCATATATGGCTCTATGGGCTTTTTCCGTATGTACATACACAAAACAATTCAATTGGAATAACTGGTTAGCCTTTAGTCAGAGGAGACAAAAGGTTGAAAATTCAAAATATGATCTGTGTGTCGTGTAGAATTATTTATTTGTATATAGGAGGACGTACTCATCACATGGGCAAGCAATCCCTTTTGTGGATCTAAAGAGAATAGCCATCTGCTAGGTCACTGTTTTGGACAGAGAGAGTGTTATTATTATGATGAATTTGGCTCGAGGGACATAAAATTCACAAGCAAGCAACAGAAACATATATACAATTAAAAAGGAAAAAAAAAATCTAGAGAAGTCAACATATTTACAGGAGTGCCACATTTATATATCTTGTCCTTGGACTTTTTTGTTTTGCAAAAACTATATATATATATATATATATAAATAGATCTTGTCCTTGGAACAAAAACTATATATATAATAGTTTCAAAAGGTTAAAAAATAAATAAAGCTCAGAATATTCTAACATCTAATGTCATTTTTTTCAGATGGTTCACACTGGAGGCCTCATACAATGCATGAAAAGAAATGATTATGTATATGTTGAATAAGATATATGTCTGTTTCCTTTGCCCTTTACATTGTAATCTTGGTCATGAACACTAAATCTTTGGTTTGAGATCTTGGTCATTGAATATCATGTGTGTGTGCATATATCTATATATATATATATATATATATATAAGCTTTTCGCTTTTTTGGTTGAAAGAACATGGAAACGGAAACAATTTGCCACTTACCAACCAGTCAGAGGAAAACAAATGTCTTGTACTATAGTACACCATTTCCACCAAATTAGTTGTATTATATAGTACTAGCTAGCTATACTATTGGTTCTTTTATATATGTCGACGAGCTGTTATATATAACATCTAAAAGATTAAGTAGGTAAATTAGAACTAAAGCTAGTGTGAACATCCAGTCATTCAAGTACTACTTCTGTCAAATCGATCTTAATTAATTTGATTCATATATATAAGCTTGATAGTAATGTATAAACTACCACATATATAAAGAAACAATATCATAAATATATATATCTTAATTATAATATCCTGTCGATCGTCGGTCAAATCTTAATCAGACCAAAAAGTTAACAACGTTGACAAATGCAATCTTTAGAAGCATAAATGATATTTCTGTTGTAATTAGAAGTGCAACAAGACAAAAAAACCATAAGATTATATTAATCTGCAAAACATCAATCCCCAATCCCTTTTGTATGTATAGCTATATAGAGAGAGCTTTTTTGGCATAGTAAAGCCTCCAATACCTCTCTACTTATGCACACAAGAAAGTCGATATATATATATATATATTCTAGCTTTCAGTCAATATCATGCATAGTAGTACTAAGATTCAGTACCACAACACTAATGCGACTAAAACCATAAAATACAATATCAAAGCCAATTAATATTAAAGAAGATACATATAATTTTACATGTAGAGATACATGAAAATTACTATTATACAGGATATCGGATCTCCAATACCATTTTTATTATAAAGCGATCATAGCTACTACGTATACGTATACGTAAAGGAGATCATTATAATTCGATACCACATATCTAAACCCTAAATGGGTTAGCATACGTATATATATAGTATACACCCCCTTTATAACATATCAATTTTCAATCGGTCCAAATCAAGCTTACATGTTATTACCTCCATCACCTAACGACCTGTGATCATGATCATCATTCCACGGAGAAGAGCCATAATAGAAGCCAGAGTTTTGACCAAAATGGTGATATTGATAATTAGAAGAATTAGCAGCAGCACCGCCACCACCCCCCAAAACATTATTCCTTTTGTGGGGGGCTTGATGAGTGGTGGTGGTGCAATTATTGTTGGCGTATCTGATGAGGTCGGCGTTGGTGGCGTCGAGCTCCTTCTGGAGGCGGAGGACCTGGCGCTGGAGGACGGAGATGGCGCCGACGCAGCCGTAGACGGGGTCCTTGGTGCGGGCCTCGGCCTCGTAGGCGAGGGAGTTCACGGCGTCCTCGCGCTGGTGAGGCTGGACCTCGTTCAGGAGCTTGCTCACGTTGCTGGCGCCGAAGATCTTGTGCACGTTCGCGAACTTCTGCGGCTCCTCCGGCGGGAAGTACGGCGCGAAGATGCAGTCCGGCATGCACTTCCGCCGCAGGAACTTGCACGCCGCGCACGGCGAGTTGGAGTAGGCGCTTGATGATGAGGCCATGACCTATTTATATAGATGTGTAGATATATTGTAATCAGAAGATATATATGAGTAGTGCTAATTGTGTGTTTTTCAACGATTAATTGATCATCATGACTAGTTATATGATTGTATAAATAACAAATATTTAAAATGAGCGAAATAAGAAGTTTGAAATCAAGGATCATGATCTTGGCTATCAATTGATTGAGAATGGAATATATATGTATGCATGTTTGAATTTTTGTGTGTTGAAGATAGGACGTTTGACGGCTCTGAAAAACCATGTGTGAGTTTTGACGGCCAGAGCCGCAATATTATAATTAAGCAGCTGGTTGTATAAAATGTAGTTAACTCGCGATATTTGTATATTACTTGATGTAGGTATCACTAAAAAATTAAAAATTGCCTTTAATTAATAAAGTAATTTAAAATCGGTTAGGTAAAGGAGAATTTTTACAAAATAGAGTACTAGCTAGGGTTAATTCTTAGGACCACTTGCTAGCATATACAATCGATCAAGGGAAAAGAACGTACGATAATTAACCAAAATTTTGATCCTTTCAAACTGCTTTTAATTAATTTTTTAGCATGCCAAGCAGTTTTTCTTGAACTTCAATGCTGCTCGTGTGAATATTTTATAATATATATAAAATATAAATGTACACAAACACATACTTATTTATAAGCATTCTCTAAAACCCTACAAGCAATTCTATATATATATATATACGCCCATGGTTAAGGGGTTAATTAGGTAGAATATTTAAATTAATCTTCAGTTTTAATTCGCTAATATAGTCATCCCAAATAGAGTTTGATAAAATCAATAACTTTCCTATCAGTTTTCTGATCTCTCTGTCTAGCTATGATTTCTCCCCTAAAATTATTTTTAAGTATCTGTTGTTATATATAAATACAAATTGTATTCTAACAGTTCATTGTTTCGTCTAGACCAATATTCATAAGTAAAGTTCATACCGACCAGAGCTACACTTAATTAAAACAAAAGCCATTTTCCATCGAAGGCAAATCTGTTTTATGGATCCGAATGCACACAGCCCTGTACATCGAACCCCACAACCTAAAACGACACAGTTTTCGAATATTTAAGGGGAAAAAAACAAAAATATAAAGCAATAATGCGAAAGACAGTACAGTTGTTTATTGCATATATGTGTATATATTCTTAAACTCATTGAAATCCAAGATTTGCTCGATCAACTATAATCAGATCATATGAAATAGCGAACAAATGAATAATAACACATTTACCTTTTTTATACCCTCCTTTTTTTTTTCTGATCAGCACTTTCAAGATCTGTTTCGCCAGGGCAAAAAAAAAAAAGGTTGCAGTACTGACTGAAAGGTAAAGATCAAGAGAATTCCTTGGATTTTCACTGTTGGATGTGAGAGCAATTGAGAGAAGTATGGCAAAAAAAAAAACCCTAGCTAGCTAGTATTTTTATTTTTATTTTTTGCAGGCAAGTAAATTAATTTGATTGATCATATGAGCAGAAGAAAGAAAGAAAGACCTGAAAATACTGTGACAAAAGGGAAAAAAAGTATAATAAGCTGGGAAGAGAGAGAGAGAGAGAGAGAGAGAGAGAGAGAGAGAGATGGCAAAGAGAATTTTTCAGTGGTTATGAGAGAAGGGAAAAATGGAATGGAAAGCAAAAGAACATCTAACACAATACAAAAAAGAAAGAGTGTGTGTGTGAGTAATAAATTAAATTATGGGCTACAAGGAGGAAAAAGAAAGATGAGTATGACACTGACTTTATAATAATGTCAAACACTGTTGAAGAACTTGCAATTGGCTAATAAACCGGAGACTTGCCTCAACCACACTAGTACTTTCTACCCAATGTCATGTCAAGTGACGCAACAGTAGTCTTTGAAATCATAGTTTTATTTTACATGTACACATTAATCTCTCTCTCTCTGTGTATCATCATGTGTGTATATATATATAATGTATATACTCTTTGAACAAATTATAAATTAGTCTAATAGTAGTGTATTAAGTGATTAGTTTCATGAAAATCATCATGTGTAGAAATTTTAGTTTAATTTTCCTCTTGTAAAAGGTCTTAACTTATATGTGTATAAAACTTCAGGTAAATGATATTTATCAGTTGTAAATAACACTATGTTTATAGATATAGGTCATGACCAATATGGTTTGGCATATATATTTATATTATATATATAGGATATGAATTGAGGTCACTTTTTCTTGGTGTAATGGTGTGCCAAAAAGTTGTCTTTCAAGACTCGAATTTCTAACGATGCATGCTTCAAATATATCAGTTACATAGCTCTGAAATTTTGGTTACTGTTTATTCTGCTCTATTATTGGAGGGTCAGAGAGTGTATAAATGAAACTCTGAAAGATTTTACTATTTGCTTTCTCTATTATTGAGCTCACCAGTCACCAGTACTCACTACTCAGCTAGCCTTGTGCTCACTAGTCTAGTAGTACACATTACTATTATATATATCCATATATACTGATCTTTTTTGCCATGTGGATTGATATTTGCCTATTCGGTAGATTACTTTAACAGGTGAAAAAAAAAAAAAGAATTAGGCTGATCAGAGCAAAATAATGACACACAATTGCCCTAGCTAATAAATGTATCTGGTCCGGTCTGTTCCCAATTTCACTCATCACTTTGCTCTTTTTATTAATGGTTATGGTCAGAAGCTTGACAGGGGAGACAGCTTGCACGTACAGCCATATATTTCACCATTTGCCCAACATGAGCTCATCTACATATACACATATCACATATGTATATACACATATGTATTTTCCACGAGAAATTATATATATACGTGGCCCAAAATAAAAGTTGATCACAAATATATTATGTGGCGCTTATTAACTTTGGATGTAATAAAATATGAACATTAACATCGGTATATTTGCAACGTTTAACCTCTTGTTTGATTCACTTATTTTATCCATTCCATTTCATTTTATTTTTTCATTTTTCATAATCCTATAATCCATCACATTCTATTCTATTTTCTTTCACCTATTTTTTAACTTTCTAAATCTCTATACAATATCTTTAAATCTCAACCATTTATACTACTTCGAAATTCGCAAAATCAAACAATTCTACATCATTTTTCCAAAATTAGTTTTTTCATTCCAAGGAATTAGATGAAATGGGTGAAATTATCACCTCAAATAAGTGGTAATTAGTTTTGTAAATTAGGATCCGATATTTTTAAAAATCAATAAATTATTTTGGTACTAGATTAAGAAGTTTTTGATTTGTCACTACATGTTAGGCTGTTAATATATCTCACGCTTAACTCATCATATTATATTAAATTATAGAATACAATATTTGACATATTCAAATCGTAGTATTATACATTACGAAAAATGCATTTAACACATTACTAATTGTATATAGTATATATAAAAAAAATCGTATTAGACCGTATTATATTATCTAACGTATATGACAATTTTTTCATTATTTTATATAACATCATTAGAGAACACAAAAATTATATAAACTTAAAAAACACTATATTACATACAGTAAATCAAATGTGCCCTTAGTATATAGAAGTTAGGCCAATGTTTTCTTACGCGATTGTTCATTGTCCAATTCATATATATAAGTGGTGTTAAATATAAATTTTAAATAAAATCTCTATATGACGTAGTATATATGGCTTGCATTAGTTGGACTGAAATTTTCCAAACTCTAAGACAATCTTCAAAGTAAATATCAATACTAATACTGAATGTGACACTAGCTAAAAAAGATAAAAAATATTATATTTGACTTTCGATGCTCCAAATCATGAAAGGTAAATATTATAGTCAGTAATTAAGAAGACTACAAGTAACAATAATTATATTTTAGTAGAATGAAACTTTTTTGATATAAAATTATAATAATTATTACTTTCACACAAAAAGTTAAAAAGCCAACTAATCAATTATCAAGGTCAAATACCAAAATGATGGCATAATGCTATGCTAAATGCTAAATTTGACGCCAATAATAACATTTGTCAATTTTGGCAACTCATACGACATTAAATTGCAGAATAGGGTGAGTCGCAAAAATAGGCCAAAATTAAATGTTTGTTTTAAATGATAGCCTGTGTTTCAAAAAATTAAAAAAATAGCCATGTTACGAATTGTATAACAGAAAAGTGTCACACAAAATATAACAGATCTGTAAATATTTGTAAGATATTATTTAACACTTCAAAAAATAATTAGTAAAACTTAAAGTGTTGCAAAATATCTTACAAATATTTACAGATATGTTATATTTTGTGTGACACGTTTTTGTTATACAATTCGTAACATGGTTTTTTTTTTTTTTACTTTTTTGAAACATGAACTGCATTTTAAAAACTAAAATTTTTTTTTGACTATTTCCTACGATTTTCCAAATTATATTTTTATATGAAAAATAAAAAAATTTAACATTGACAGAACTCTAATCTTAGATTCTACTGTTTAAATATTTTGCGCAAATATATATGTTGCGCGGATATGATATACCGAATAACTATCAATGTACATGCATAGTGCTGAACATTTGAGCTTAATAATGCGTAATTGATGGCTTTATTTAAAATAAGGATTTGCCGAGCTAGCGTTGAAAATGAAAGATGTATCACAAAGGAATATGTGTTTGTAGCTAGATATGTACACAATCAAACTAATGGCCTCCTCATATCTGACTATATCTCTTTTTTCGGTTTTTCCCTCTTTGTTCATGTTTCTTAGTGATTGAAACCGTATTAGATTGTTCAATGATTTTATGTCATATAGAATAGCCATAAATTTAGCTTTATGCGTTATTCTCTCTCTTTCTCTCTCCTTATATATTAATTGTTTTATACACCTTACTCAAGAATACTTAAGAAGTACCTAAATAAAATTTCCTTTGATTTTGCCGAAAAGCCAGAAAAGGTATAAAAGACTAGCCTAGTTATAGAGGAGAATATTTGGCCCCTAAGTTTTGGTGGGTTCTTGATTAATTGAACCACAAAACCAAACTATTTGTTAAATCACCGATTAATTTTAAAAATTTAAGCTTTAAGCTAATGAAAGACGACTAACAATAGTTTTTATATCTCTAACACTATTATATATTGTGAAGCTAAGTTTTTGTTTGTTTTGCAATCCAAATAAAAAAAAAATCAGTTTAAATCATTTTGTTACGGTAAATTTACTCGCAAAAATTTAAATTTAAACTCATAATTTGTAGAGTAAAATGTGGTTTGGATTCCCATCGAAACCTAAAATGAATGTTTGATGTGAAGCCAAAATTGCTTTCGGCTTTGACGTTATTTTGATGAAGAAAGGAGGCATTTACCTTGTATTCTTTTAAATGAAAATTTTTCTTTCAGAGGATTTTTAAAAACCCAACGTTTTTTAGATTATAGAATCATGTTAAATTGATGAACAATGCTATTTCGCGAACAAATGTGTATTAATATATTCTTTATTTAACCGCGCTTGGTAGTTTTATAACATATGCAGTGAGATAATTTGAAAATGCCTTCTACTGAAAATTTGATGTTTAAATAATAAAATCATATTAAATTAGTGAACTAATTACGTTGTGGGTATAATATTGAAATAAAGTTGAGCCCACTTGTCGGGTCCACCATTTTACACACTCGGAGTATACTCAATCGTGTTTGATAATTTGTAGTAAAAAAGAGGGGAAAAAAAGCCGTGATTGGTAGCTTTTCCTAAATGTACTCCACTTGTCCAAAATTGAATCAAATTTTCTCAAGATTTTATTCCTAAAACGTCAAGTTCATCCTTATGATCAGACAAACGAAAAAATATATATAAATGTTATTTTGTTTTGAGTACAAATTTAATAAATAAAACCTTAAACTTAACATTTTAGGACCTAAAAAAATTTGCTCTAGGCGATGAAAACTAACTACATAATTCATGCTTCATGCACCAATTCCCTATAACATAATAAAATAATAAACTATTCATGTCCACGACATGATAACTATTTTTCTCGGCCCTGCAATACACAAAACTTTTGTCACTGAACACAATTTATAAATGGGTGAGAAATAGTTTATTTAAAAGCCCATAATAAGTCGGTGATATATATATGATTATTAACTCTAAAGTAGCTCAAGATATACACATTGACGAACTGATCATGATTAGCTTTTCTTTAGATCTCCTCATGATTCAAATGCATGAATTTTGCATATTATATATATATATATATATATATATATATAAGTCTATGCCGACAGTGCCCTGCGAAAACATGTCAGTGTGAAACCATATACCATGTATTGTATATCTAAATTTTAGGCCTTAAGATGATAGAATATTATTAGTGGGAATTTAGATTAAATTACGATCACAACCAGCTTCTTTTTGTATATTATTTTATATTGATATACCGTGATAGATTTTCAGAATCAAGGAAAATGAATGGGTGGAGATGCTAATTTATAATAGCAGCACTATATAAGTATATAACTAATAGATTACATATGTTATAAAATCTTGGTCTACCTTAATTGAATTTAATATCGGCACTGCCAATAATTATACATGTATATTAATTATATATGTATGTTTGTATTATTAAGCCTTACTATTATTATATGTAGTAGTACTGATTCCACTAAGGGGACTTTTCTCTCTGCATGCGTAATAGGATTCTTAATTGGACTGAGATAGGTCGTTGATGAAAAGTTGAAGAGTATGGAATAAAGGACAATACTTTATCGATTTTTTTAAATTCTAGTTTATTTATAGACGTTTTCGAAAGAGCAATCAATAGATTAAGTCAACAGGAAGTATGGCTCTAATGATTAGAGTGATAATCCTTGGCTGATATTAATGGAAGTCCAACGACATATGTATAAATATACATATAAATCTAAGGAATATATTATATGTCACTTGTATTTATAATGACATACATTCAATTCACCATTAATATTAGTAGGACATCATGCTCTCATGATCACTTGAGATACAAATGAATATTGTAATGTTAAACGGGTATAAATTAATGCCAAGGATTCAATAAGTACGTTTTGGTCTGCAAAAACGAACAAGTGATAGATGTCAAGGAGCTCACAACTTGAAGGCAATGATGAAACGTAGACAAGAAAGAAAAGGAAGTGTATTTGGGTACATACTAATATATAATGACAAAATGAGGATCAAAGCGATTTCATTGGCATATAATCTCTTTTCTTTGTAGGAACAACATGCCAGAGCTTCTAATGAAGAAACGACAATTTGTTCGTGGTTTAGAGTTTCTTTGTTTGGAAAACTCATATGCTATCCGTCGTTTATGAAAAAAAAAACATGACATCCCAATTCTGAACAAATTTTGCCGTCCCAGTTATTATTTAAGAGTTTGGTTTGAGTTGAAACGACACTTTTTCTAGTTGATATTCAAAATTACTTTTAGTGTCGTTTAACTGCATAAACGACATCAAATTTGTTGCTTATATTTTCTAATTGTTTTAGGCTACACAAGCAAGCGTGAAGATTAAGTGTATAGCAAGTTCATAGATACATATATAATGGTGAAGTGAATAGACCCGTTATTTTCCATTGACAATCTCGTCGTTGCAGCAACTAACATGCTAGTGCTGGTCATGAAGAAACGACAAGTTGTTTCAGAGTTAAAAGTCTATTATTTTAAGCGGATAATGTTCATTGTTTATGAACAGAAATGACATTCCAATTCTAGTCAGAATTCCACTTTAAAAGTTTGGTATTGTTTAAGTTGAAAACGACACTTTTTTCCATTGAAGATTTAAACTTGCTTTTAGTGTCGTTTTTCAACTTAAGAAACGACATCAAATCTTTGGGTATTTCTAATTGTTGTAAAAATTGTATGCTATTTTTCAGTAACACCTCTACTGTCGTTTATGCTGTTAATAGAATGTTATTATAGAAACATACGACAAGCATACACTTGTTCATTGTCTTTTAATCTAAACCCAACATGTCGTTATAATTTACTGTCGTTTAAACAACAAAACGACATGTTTTTTCATATTAAGGTTACTATCGTTTTCTTCTGTAAAATTTCCACCAATATGAAATTGTCATGAACAGAATTTGAGAACATGTCAACTGTACAATATTACAGTTGCCACTGTCGACTCGTTTCTTTTTAAATTTCACTGTCGCTTCTTGCAAAAGATGTCGTTTTAGAGCACATACAAACGACATGTATTTTCATCTTAAGCTTATTGTCGTTTTCTTTGGTAAATTTCCACGACTATGAAATTGTCATCACGAAATTTGAGAACAACATGTCGACTGTACAATAATACAGTTGCCACTGTCGACTCGTTTCTTTTTAAATTTCACTGTCGCTTCTTGCAAAATATGTCGTTTTAGTGAACATACAAACGACATCTATTTTCATCTTAAGCTTATTGTCGTTTAATTTGATTAGTTTCCACCACTCTGAAGTATGAAATTGTGGAATTTGAGAACAACGTATCGACTGTACAATAATAGTACAGTTGCCACTATCGAGACGGTTTTTTTTTTCACTGCCGTTTATTGCAAAATATGTCGTTTTAGAGCACATACAAACGACATGTACTTTCATCTTAGGTTTGTTGTCGTTTTCTTTGGTAATTTCCACCACAATAAAATTGTCATCACGGAATTTGAGAACAACATGTCGACTGTGCAATAGTACAGTTGCCACTGTCGGCTGTGCAAAATACGTCGTTTGAGAGCGCATACTACTTGTCGTTCCTTTTAGAAAACGCGTTTGTTCCTTTAAAGCCCCTTAACACCATCTAGCGTTCAATATCTATCACACTAACGGGGTTAAAATCGTTGGAACCAAACTAAACCCGGCTAAATCAAATATAAATGAGATCAATTCAATTTCAAATCGATATTACTGGTTTAGTTTGGTTTGAGATTCTTTTAATTTTAATTAGTTTGATACTTTGATTTGATTAATGTTTGACTTTTTTTAAAACTCAAACAAAACAAAACCAACTTCAATATTTACATATATTTAAAATTATATTATATCTATATGCATATAAACTATTTCATAATTTTTAATATAATTTTAAATGAATTTTTAAGATTTATAAAGCGTTTTTTTTTTTTTGCACCAAGGTATATCAAAAATATTAACTGATGCAAATGCATGATCAATCATTGACCTTTAATCTTATTTTTTCTCTTGTAATATCTTATTGACCTATTCGATTATTCTCATTAAAGCCTTCATCGCATTTAGATCATATCCAATACAAATGTCGATGCCAATGCTAAGCTTGACACTTAAAAAGGTAAAAATGTTATATTTTACATTTGATACTCTAATGCATAGATGCTATTTTAAATGTCATTTTGTTATTTTATTATTTTTTAGTAGTAAAACCCTATAAAAGTAACTAATGCTAACTAATACTAAATAAAGCTACAAATAGTCATAATGACTTCATGGCAATAAAAAACTTTTTTTATATAATATTAATTTTAATTAAAAACTCAAAAGTTGATCAATCAATATATACTTTAAATGCCAAAATTTCGGCATTTTGTTATACTTTGCGTCAAATTTAGCATCATGTATAACCATTGTCAAATTGAATGTCAAATGAAGCTTTGCATTAGATAATGCTTTTTATGCTAAAATGCTAACTTTTAACATTAAGACACAAATTTGACATTGCATTGGAGATGCTCTTACCACCACTAACAAATCTCTAATTATTTTATAACAAATTATTAATATATTATCCATTGATTGTCTCATCTTGTTAGTTACAATGCTATTTACGTTCAGGCCATAGATTCTCATTTTTTTTTTATTAAATAATCAACTGTGTGAGCTTAAATTCAATAAAAAAACTAAGATCGAAAAAAAAAAACCCAATTATAATTGGTTTAGTTTGATTGTTTAATTGGTTTGATTCGATCTAAAAAATTACTTATAATTAATTTGGTTTAATTTTAGTCAAACTTAACGGTGCACCCCTAATCACACCTTTATATTTCGAGACAGGCAACATGCCAACATCTAGTTTCTTATTTTGTCGATTCAAATTAAAACGACAGGTCGTTTCCGATATCACACACTACCTGTCGTTTTGTCGTAGAAATCGATGTCGTCCATTATAGTCGTTCCTTCCTTGAGGCATCACGTGGCGAAACCTGATTGGCGAGAAGATATACTTGGCTATTCCGAAAAATTAACAAAGGTCGAACTCAATCCTATGCTGACTTGTAGTCGAAGTCTGAAAAAAGTTGGACAAAACGTAACAAACAGTGAAAACAAAAAAGCAGGTCATTTCAAAACAGTAACGCAAAATTAGCAAAATAAAAAGAAATCTGTCTGCGAAATTACAATCTTTCTTGCTTGACCTATATCGAGATCGCCAAAAATGGCCGGCTTAGAGGAACTGAGAAAGAAGCTCACGCCACTGTTCGACGCCGACAAGGGCTTCTCAACTTCTTCAACCCTAGACCCTTGCGATTCCTACACTGTAAGCTTTTGCCTCTTCGAATTCGCACTTTCTATGGCGTTTTCGTTTCTGATTTGATGGCGATCTGGTTGCCTTTTCTTTTTGGGTGTTGGGGCTCGGAAGCTATCGGACGGTGGGACGGTGAACTTGCTGAGCCGATCGTACGGCGTGTACAACATCAACGAGCTCGGGCTGCAGAAGTGCGGGTCGTCGTCGTCGTCGTCGTCCTCGCCGGCCGACGAGAGCGCCGAGAGTGAGAAGACCTATCGTTGCGCTTCGCGCGAGATGAGGATTTTCGGCGCTATCGGCAGCGGAGCGAGTAGCGTCGTCCAGAGAGCGATTCATGTTCCGACTCACCGGATTTTGGCCTTGAAGAAGATCAATATCTTCGAGAAGGTAAATCCTTTGCCTTTGGTTTTTTTTTTTATTTTTCATTTTCGTTTGCTTATAGAAAGTGAGTGGTGTTGTTGTGCTTTCTGATTAGGAAAAGAGGCAACAACTTTTGACGGAGATCAGGACGCTTTGCGAAGCGCCTTGTTACGAAGGACTTGTCGAGTTTCACGGTGCATTTTACACGCCGGACTCGGGCCAAATCAGCATAGCCTTGGAGTACATGGATGGTGGTTCTTTGGCTGATATATTGAAGCTGAGGAAAAAATTGCCTGAACCTGTTCTTTCTTCCATGTTTCAAAAGCTGCTTCGTGTATGTGAAGTGTAAAATCTTGCTAAGTCTTGTCTGTAATTTGTGGAAGTTTGGCAATTTTGTTTTGATTTACTGTCATCTGTGTGTTGGGTTTGTATATTTTGGCAGGGTTTGAGTTACTTGCATGGTGTTAGACATTTGGTTCACAGAGATATAAAGCCGGCGAATTTGCTTGTGAATCTCAAGGGAGAGCCGAAAATAACGGATTTTGGAATCAGCGCTGGCTTAGAGAATTCGATGGCCATGGTAAGGATTGTCAAACAATGCTGTTTCAGTTTGGTTTTGGTTTCAGTTTGTAGCATCGTTTTGTAGATGGATGTCATTGAGTTGGACCTTTCTTGGTTCGAATTCTCTATTTCTGATGGCCAATTGATTGAATGCTCTGTTTTTCTTCTTTGGCAGTGTGCTACTTTTGTTGGAACCGTTACTTACATGTCACCCGAGCGGATTAGGAACGATAATTACTCATATCCAGCTGATATTTGGAGCCTTGGTCTTGCCCTCTTTGAGTGTGGTACTGGAGAATTCCCTTATACAGCTACTGATGGACCCGTCAATCTTATGTTACAGGTGACTTAACACTCTATGTTAGGACTTTATTTGCCTTCTCACTTATTCCTTCTTGAATTTGTTTATTGAAATTTCCAATAAAAAGCACAGGAACTGTGATTTCAGAATAGTTTTTGTTATTATGGCTGCTTGCCTGTATTCATTCTATGGGTTATCATCCTTCAGTTCTTGACTGCTCTAAAGGGAAACCGGGAAAAAAGGGAAAAGAATTTATGCTTTTGGCCATTTTAGATTTAGAAAGTTGTTTTAGTACTTTATCAGTAAATGTTCCAGGTTCTTATGGCAGATATTGGACGATCCATCACCATCACCTTCTAAGCACAATCTTTCCCTAGAGTTTTGTTCGTTTATTGAAGCTTGTTTGCAGAAGGATGCAGATGCTAGGCCAACAGCAGAGCAGGTGAGCCACAAAACGTGATGGGTTTCGTGCTTAGGAACTTAAAAAATGAGCTTTGCTATCTTACTTCTTCTCTTGCAACTCTGAATGAAGATTTTCTTGCATATATTAGACAAACAAACAATGTTTTGTATTAAAAACTGCCACAAGAATTATGTAAAACTGTAATGTCTATTGCTAGAGACATGAAGGTTCTATCCCAACTTTGTTTAACTAGTTGTACATTCTATTGCAGCTTCTTTCGCATCCATTCATTAAGAAGTATGAAGATGCCCAAGTGGATTTAGCAGCATTTGTACGAAGTGTGTTTGACCCAACACAAAGGATGAAGGATTTGGCGGAGGTAAATATATCTCCTTTTGAATTAGTTAAGGCACAGCATCATACTGCTGAGATGGTGTAAATATAATATGATTTTAACAAATTGTCTATGTGTAAAAGTAAATGGCCTGTTCTGTTCAAATGTGAATGCGACATTTTGCGCTGATTATGTGTGTTATTTTAAGCACTTGATTATATGTGACTTTTACCTGCCAGATGCTTACAATACATTATTACCTGCTCTTTGATGGAACTGATGAGCTATGGCAGCATACTAAGAACTTGTACAATGAAGATTCAGTTCTCAGGTACTTACGAGAGTGATGAATTTCCTTTTCTTTTTTCTTTTTTTTCTTTTTCTTTTTACATAAAAATCCTTTGAAAGTTACGTGAAGAGAGGGTTCTAATCAGTTGCATTTTACACTGCCATTTGAGGAAACTTAAATGATCCTGATGATAAAAGCTCCAAAGCTGTTTTTGGTATGCCTTGCAAGTGTTTATACTACGATGCATTTCTATTGTAGTTTCTCTGGAAAGCAATCGGTTGGTAGAAATGAAATCTTTGTGGCTCTCTCAAGCATACGAAGTACATTAGCAGGTGACTGGCCCCCTGAAAGACTTGTGCATGTAGTGGAAAAACTTCAATGCCGCGCTCATGGTCCGGATGGACTAGCAATAAGAGTATCAGGGTCCTTCATTGTTGGGAATCAGTTCCTAATATGTGGTGAAGGCATACAACCAGAGGGCTTGCCAAGTTTTAAAGATCTCTCTATAGATCTTTCTAGTAAGAGAATGGGCACATTCCGTGAGCAGATCATCGTGGAGCCAAGAAGTACCATCGGTCGCTACTTCATTTCAAAACAAGAACTTTTTATCATGCAGTGAAATACTGACTTCAACTCTTACAAAGCTAATAGATTTTCAGCTCGTATTTAACTGGTTATAGCCTGAGATTAACAGCTTTCGTTCCGCTGTCTAATTGCTAACCACTTGCGCACGGTACGAGAATGTGCATGTGCCCCACAGCGTCCCTTTATTACGAGCTCACAGTGCAGCAGAACCTTAGCATGAAAAAATAACGTAAGGATTTGAACTCTTTTTTTTTTCTCTGATTGCTCTTGCCTGGTGTGATTCTTTTTATAGGCTCAACTCTTTTTTTTTTTTTTTTTTTCAGGATTCATCAATCACACATCGTGGAAAACTTTGGAATCTCCAATCTGCACAAATTGCACATTTTAACTTGATGCTTGTTAAGAATGTAATATCAAATTTGACAGTACATTCACTTGTCCAGGACCGTTAATCTTTCCAATTTTGTGGAGGCATCATTAAATTGTAGTTAACTAGTAAATGGTCATTGCCATCAGTGCGAATGTAGATTATATCATTAAATAAATTGAATTGCTCTGATTCTCGTGCACTTTTTTGGGTACTAAATTACTATAATATGTTTGTTGAGTAACTAGCAGACAAATCTGTCTTCTTGTGACATTGAATTGTCC
Organism: Boehmeria nivea var. tenacissima; assembly: GCA_018132145.1. Taxonomy (NCBI): domain Eukaryota; kingdom Viridiplantae; phylum Streptophyta; class Magnoliopsida; order Rosales; family Urticaceae; genus Boehmeria; species Boehmeria nivea. Next base: position 19,432,573 of record CM030876.1, read on the forward strand.
ATTATAGCAAACTTTTAAATAATTACTAATCTATACCAGAATTTGAAAATTGTTAAACTTTTTTTTTGGGTACTAAATTAACAACACATCAATCAGATAGTTAATATCTTTCATGTTCAGCACCACGTTTGGTATTTTTTGTTAGCAATCCTCAACTGTACCTCACTTTACACTTAAAAAATTAACCCTGCATAAATTTAAAGGAACAATCAGTGACTACTTAAAATAAATAAATAAATAAATAAAAGGAAATCATATGGAGGGTGAGAATTACTTACTCTATAACTATCAAAAACAGGTTTAGAGGGCCTGGTTCTGAAGCAAGACAGATTACAGGCACTACCATATCTGCACTTTGATAAGTACCGAGGCAAAAAGAATGAGAAAACTTTACATAGATGATAGAAAATAATCACGAATTGTTTTCCTTTTTAGCGACGATGGAGGGTTCAAGACAGAAGACGGGCTCTTTGACGTGGTTTCAGGGGTCTTCTCAAGGATTTCATTCAAGTCTGGATCTAAAGAAAATCTTTTTTCGCGAGCTTCAGGAGTACTAAATTTAGGCATTGTGATTGGATTCATTGAGTGAGCTTCATCTGATACTTGATCTTGAAGCTTGGAGTCTGTGGCAAGATGCTCTTTTTCATTCATCAGACGCTTTCTATATTCTGTGCCTGGTGTCGCCATTACTCTCCTCCGATTGGTAGTTGGGGATCTCGTACTTGAACAGTAATTGGTCTGCGCATTCCAGATACGAACCTGTTGCAAGAAATTTGGGCATGAATATGCAAGAAAAGGTACAGACACACATCATTTTAGTCTCTATGATTACCACAGAATTCCACTCATACCGTAAAATCATCAGAAGAAGTCGCAATCTTCCCATCTTCATAAGGGCACCTATATTAGACAAGTTTAGGAAAACGATCACTCATCAAGTTGCACCAACTATGCTGCTTTGGCTTCAAGAAATAGGAATAACAATTACCAATCAACTGCTGTAACTTCACCATCATGATTTTTCAATCTCATAGGATCTTCTTGTGCCTTATTCACCTGGTTAGACATCCACAATAAGTTATTAGTCAATCAATGCCAAAGTTCGAGATGGCAATAGGGTAAGAAAAAGGTAATGAAGTTAAATTACCTTCCAAATATAGGCATTTCCATCGCTAGAACCGCTGAGTATATGAGCAGCATCAGGACTGATCGACGACTGTGATTTTACAATTGAAATGAAGTTGGATTAGTAATAGTATGAAAGCAAGAAATCTGTTTGTGTTGACAAGCTGAGTGGGTTTAAATAGCTTCCTCACCTTTACAAAAAAAGATTCAATTCGGCAACCAGAGAAAGATTTCATAGGACCTCTTTCGAGCTGAAGTAGATTATACAGATAGATTCTGATAGATACAAAAAGGAAAAACATAAGTTGCAAATTCAGAATTTTTTTTTTCCTTTATTAGTTATATTGTTTTCAGATGTGGATACATAATTATTAAAAGCAACCTTGGGTTATTAAGCTAGAAACTACAACAATTTCTCAAAGGATGAATCATCCTAGGTCATTTCACTTAATCCTTGTGGCTACAACTTTCAGAAGATGTTGTTAAATAATTTAAATTTCAAAGACAAATATGCATTACGTACCTATTGTCCATGCATGAGGCTGAAATAAAAACACCATTTAAATCCTGGGACAAACTAGATATACCATGTAATCTTCTTCCCTGCAATGAAAAGGATTGGCTAGTGTTAAAGTATAAGTCCATATGTCAAACTTCTTTGCTTCGATCAATAAGCATGACATGATTAACTTGACCAGAGGTATGACCAACATTCAATAGACTAACTTTAGCATTAGAGTTGGAATGAGGGCACGTCTTTGTGGCTGCATTTTTCATATTTCTTGTATCCCAGAATTTCACAATGCTGAATGGAGAAAATGACCACATATAAGAAGTTAACCAAATACTTCCAAGCCATCACAATGATATGGTTTTAAACATGGAAATTTGATATCAGAGTTATATTTATCATTGCCATTGTGTACCTGTCAACAGCTCCTGCGGTGGCAATAGAAACCCCATCTTTGAGATATAGGACCGAGGTGATGCTCATGGAAGCAGTCTGAAAAGGTTTATATGTCAGTGAAGAGCTTAAAGAAATAATTTGAGAAGAAAGATCATAAGCAACAAACCTTGCTACGCCGTACACGCTTTGCTTGAGAGGAAAGATGAGCTCTTTTGACCATAGCGGTTGAGCTGAAGTGATCAAGATTTGAGTTAGAATTTAATGAAACAATCTTTATATGGAAAACCTTTGTTCAAAAGATCTTTCCTAATGGCATCAACGTATAAATAAATTACCTAATACATGGCTCCGAACACCTATTGCTAGAGCTAAAAGTACATCTCATATCCCAAAGAGCAAATGAGCCATCCCTTGAACCAGAGACAACAATCTCTGCAAATTAATTATAAATAAAAAAAAAAAAAAAACGTTTTCAGTCAAAAGACAAGGAAACGCACACAGACACAATTAATAATTGGTCTAATCAAACTCTAAATATGGTGAAGATTTTAAACCAACCCGGATTAGTAGGATGTGAAGACATAGATTTCACACTTCCAGTGTGTCCCATTAGCACAGCAACACATTTCCTTTCTTGAACATCCCACACCTTCATCTGTAGAAAGCCAAAAGAAACATATAATTTCACTAAGGTGAAGTAGCAATAATGAAACTGAAATTAACAAGTGATAAACCTAACAAGCGCCAGAGTTAGAGCTTGATCACTTACTGTTTGATCACCAGAAGCTGTCAAAATTCGGGTGTCTTCCTGCAGAAATTTTCAAATTCAATTAAAACCCATCAACTTTTCAATGCCATAATTTTCTCTTTATGCAATGAGATATATAAATCCATCAATTACCTTGACCCAGCACAGGTCAAACACAGCATTATAGTGAGCAGTCCATTCGCAAACCCTAGCTTTTTCTGTAATTCAAACAAACACCAATAAGCTATGAAAAAAGCAACAAAGTTTGAAAAAAAAAAAAAAAAAAAACCCTAGAACAGACTCTACCTTTATTTTCCTGGTGAGACGATGAAGATGGAAAGTGTCTACGAGTGTCAAACAAGCTCACATACCCATCCTCGTCGGACACGGCAAGTATGTGAGAACTTTTATTACTCTGCAAAAAAAAAATACAAAAAAAACGAAATTAATTAAAAGATTAGCAATAATGTACACATTTTTGCCACGACGAAATGCACAGACCTTTCCGTACGAAATCGCCAACGGCGGAGTCACCTGACCTTCGTGTTCCACCGCCAGAGCGCCGACTTCGCCGAAATCCGACGTTGCGTCTCCGACGAACGGTCGTTTCCGAACTGGAAAAAGAAAAGAAAAAAAGAAAAAGAAACTCACTGGCATTACACACACAGTACAATTTCATATAACTACAAGAATGTGAAAATGAAAATGTATATACCTCTGAACCCATTGAGCTCTCGCAATCTGAGGTGTTGGAAAAAGGACAGAGGGTTTGAACTTTCCATTGTTGAAGAAATGCGACGAACAGAGAAGAGAAGAGAGGGAAAAAAAAGGAGAGATTTTGTTGGTCAATGAAGAAGAAAGGACTAATAATGGATCTGAGTTTTTTTTTTTTAGTTTTTAATTTTTTTTCTTGGGAGTTTGGCGCGATGGATTGGCGGTGTGTTGTTAGCGGGAATTCAATTTTCGTGTTTTTGTCTTTTCGATTGAGGACTGCGTGTCGTTTCTTTTGAAGGAAAAAAACGACATATTGTTTTATTTTATTTTTATATAAAATACGCTGAACGACCTATCGTTTCCGTTCACTCTAGATAAGATAACGACATCGCGTCGTTTTGCAGAAAAACATTATATGCTGTATTTTCGATACTGTTCCCCGTTTGCTCCACCCATTCTACCCATTCCATTCCATTCCAATTTTTCACATTTTTCAATCCTCTAAACCATTCCATTCCATTCCACTTTTTTCAACCATTTTTTTCAACTTTCCAAATCCCTATACAATATCTTTAAATCTCAACCATTTATACCACCTCGAAATTTGTAAAGTCAAACCATTTTTCAAACTATTTTCCAAATCATTTTCAAACCATTTAGAATGGTCAAAAATGACCAGAATAGTTTTTCCAAACACAAGCTTACATCATTCATCAATAAACGACATGTAATATTCGGAGTATTATGGATGTCGTTTTTCGCTATAGATCAAAAAGAGTGAGTCGTTTTCACCTCCTTCTTGGACATAAAAACGACATGTCGTATTTTTGGCTAACATTTAATGTCCATCTCATTGTCACTTGACGACAAATGTTATAGTAGTGTTAAATATTAATGCTGTTTCTGTTGATGATAAACGACATGTCGTTTATACTTTGTATTTAAAAAATAAATGAGGCGACGTTTTTAAGAAACATTTGACGTGGCATCATGCAACAATAAACGACAAAATGATATGTAACTATCCTATGCATGAGTAATGTCATCCCTGAACGACATCGTGTTTTAGTGACTTTGTGCTATCCAATAAACGACATGTAATCTCAGATATTTTTTTTTTATTCCTATTTTCCGAAATCGGTTTATACCGCTTAAACCCTAACCTATATTTCCCATCGTCTTCCTCATCAGCCTCCTCTCTAGTCTCTGGTCCTCTCTCTGAGGTTCGCTCGCTCAGTTCGCCATGGGAAAGCCCAAGCATTACCGGCCTCCTGTGAGTTGCGACTCCACTTTCTTCTTCGTCGTCGCTAAACTCGTGTCCAAAATTTTTCCTAACTTTCTCTTCTGTGAATCTGTTTGTTTCCAGGGAAAGAAGAAGGAAGGAAACGCCGCCAGGTACGTCACCAGGTCGCAGGCTGTGAAGCTTCTCCAAGTCAGCCTTCCCCTTTTCAGGTGCTTTTCTCATTTCCTGCGACTCAACGAGTTTCCTAGCTTTTTGGCTCAATCGTTGCTTATTACACACATTTTGAAAACCATAAAATGGAAATATATATAGATATATTCACCGTTTTTTTGGCTCCTAGTAGAGAAGAGAACGCGAACTAGCTTTTTCTGTTGATTTAGACTCTAGTGAATTGGTGATAGCTTTCGAGCTGAACTGTGTTTTCTCTTTGTTTTTCCTATTGCCCTATAATATTGGCAAACAAATGGGTGGTTGTGTATGATTTTAGCCTCATACGCGCGTATACATTTTCCTTTTAGATTCATGGTTTAGCGACATCTTAGATTTGGTTGAAAGTTGTGTGCATTTAGCACTTGTGTATTTCATTGATGTCATATAATTTCTATTATATATTGTGGTTCCTATTCCTTTGGGAAAAGATGATTAGGTTTCCCAAAGATTACAGGTCAACACTTTTGGTTGTTTGTATATTGTAGGAAACTATGCATTCTTAAGGGTATATTCCCGAGGGAGCCAAAGAAAAAAGTGAAAGGAAATCATCACACTTATTATCACCTGAAGGACATTGCGTTTCTTCAGCATGAACCCTTACTAGAGACATTCAGAGATCTAAGGGCTTATGATAAGAAGATCAAGAAAGCCAAGGCAAAGCGTAATGAGGAACGGGCAAAGCGACTAGAAGTTCACAGACCTGATTACAAACTTGATAGACTTATTAGAGAGAGGTTTGCCTGACTTCCATTACTCTCCTCCCTCTTATTCAGCTTATTTGTGGGTCTCTTACTTTATAGGATGAGTATTTGAACACAGTGCCTGAAATTTAGGTATCCGAAATTTGTGGATGCTATAAGAGATTTGGATGATTGTCTTACAATGGTACACCTTTTTGCGGCTTTACCTGCATTAGAGAGGGAAAAAGTTGAAGTGAAGCGTGTGCATAACTGTCGCAGGTAGACAACGTGAGGTGTAATTTTTAGTGACTTATTAGTAATATCCTCTTGATGATACTTTTTTCTTGGTTCTCTTGGATTCTTTTTCTAGGTTGAGTCATGAATGGCTAGCATACATCTCTCGTACTCATAAATTGCGTAAAGTCTTTGTATCGGTCAAAGGCGTATATTATCAGGTATTGCTTTCTATTTTTAAAATTGGAATGATGTTTGAGGTAAGATTATTTTGCTCTTGTACCTTTTTCTAGCATGGGTTTACTTTACATGTTTATGTGGTGTTTATCTGTGCAGGCTGAAGTTCAGGGCCAGAAGATCACATGGTTGACCCCTCACACCATGCAGCAAGTTTTGACTGATGATATTGATTTTAATGTCATGCTAACATATTTAGAATTCAATGAGGTACTTTATACCATTCAAGTGTCAAGTGATAATACTTATTTACTGAAGAATGTGGTTACTCTTTGTATCAGATCTCTTTATCTCTCTCTTTGTGTTCCTAATTATTCATGTTTGTTTTTGTTTTTTATGTAGACTCTTCTGGCCTTCGTGAACTGTCATCTATATTACTCCATAAATGTGAAATATCCACCAATGCTTGATCCACAGTTGGAAGCTTTAGCAGCAGGTGTGCCTTCTTTGAGGTTCTAATCCGGACTTAGCCCGTCAAAGCAGTGCATGTATACTCATTTTTGATAACTTGGTATTTTCCCGAGTGCTGCAGATCTTTATGCGTTATCAAGATGGTTTGCTGCTTCTAGCTCTAGAGCTTCTATGGTAGGTCCTGGTTTGTCTGGTTCTAAAGAGGATCAGGAGGCTTCACTTGAAGAGTCTGAATTAAGACTTGCCCAACTTCAGCATCAACTTCCTTCTAATGAACCTGGTGCACTAATGAACCTTGTTGAAGCTGCCGACGATGAGGAAGAAGAAGATGCTGATACAAGGGACTGCAAGAAACTCTTCAGAAATATGAAGTTCTTTCTGAGTCGTGAGGTGAGACAAATATCCATTGGAATTTGAAGTATAATGGTTTCTTGTTTTACATTTCTTTTGAAACAGAACATGAACTGAACTATGTGTTTAACAGCTAAACGAGAGAATTTTTACTATTTTCAGGTTCCTCGAGAGTCATTGCTATTTGTTATTCCTGCGTTTGGCGGCACTGTATCCTGGGAAGGAGAGGGGGCTCCTTTTGATGAAAACGATGATAGCATTACCTATCAGGTTTGCTTTCTGATACATTACCTAAGAGCTCAACTTAAAGAAATTCTGATCTGCAGTTTAATGTTTATCATCTATCACCATTTTACTTAGTGAGAGTTGTTGCTTTTTTGTGCAGATTGTTGACAGGCCATCACAGACGCGTAGAATCCTTTCCAGAGAATATGTTCAACCGCAATGGGTTTTTGATTGTGTAAATGCACGTATCATTTTGCCGACCGAGGGTTATTTGGTTGGAAGGTAAATACATGCGTATTTATATGTTCCCGTGATTTAGTTTGGCTAGACCAGGATAAGACATTTCGATGTGAAACACAAATGTGAGGTGTGGGCGAGTAATATAATTGCTTATTAGTATTACGTAAAAGATTTTAATGGTTGGGTGAAATAGAATTGCTAATGTAAAATAGATGTCTTAATTGGATATGTGGAGGTTTCTTTTTCTTTTTTTTTTTTTTTTTCAATATGTGATGGTCTATAGATAATTGATGCATTTGTTTTAATCCATAGGGTTCCACCTCCCCATTTGTCACCTTTCGTTGACAATGATGCAGAAGGTTATGTTCCGGATTATGCCGAGACCATTAAGCGATTGCAGGTTGCAGCCAAAAATCAAGTACTTCCACTGCCAGGCATGGGCAAAGAAGATTTGGAAGATCCTCAGAGTTTACTCGCCGAAGGCGTCATTGACAGAGCCGAGGCTAATGAAGCTGCTGAGAGAAAGCAAAAGGTATACAGCTGTCACAAATTTGCATAATCACACAGCATTTGATATGTTTTTCTGTTCAAGAATTGAACTTCCTCTTCCGGTATGGTGATTCGAATATCAGGTTTCACTGATTTGTGATATGAAATTGTAACTGAATGTAGATGATGGCTTACGAGAAGCAGTATCACGATGAACTGAAAATGGAACTTGATGGCATCCCGTATTCTTCATCTACATCGAACCAGATTCCTGCTGAGGACACGGAAGTTGGGGAAGAATCTATTCCCGATACTCAACAAATTGCCGAGGATAGCGCTAACATGTCGAAGGTTCTCATGTCACGCAAAAAGAAAGGGCTTTATGAAGCTATTCAGGTAACTCATAAATTGATTCCTAAATACGTACTTTTCTTTCTGAGGTTTTTTGTGCTTGTAAGATTATGGATTTCATTTGTTGCCGTGTGTTGTAATTCTCTCTTCTCTGCCTTCAGATTCGCAAACAAAGGAAGCATGATAAAATTAATCTTCTCAAGGAACGGAAGAAAAAAATCACCGAGTCCCACAAATCAGAGTAGAGTTAAAGTGGTCTCAAAATTTTGCTGTTTATTTTGTGTTTTATGTAATTTATTTATGTAGTAGCCTCTTTTCTAAAAGAAGTTTTGTTTTGTCACTCGAGTTTGTTCTGAAATTTGGTTATTTTTGCCAATTACACATCGAATGCAAGAAAATATTTTACCATGAGACCAAATAGAGACTAGTATATTTAAAATTGATGGAACTGAGATAATCAAAAGTCTCTTGACAAGCAGTGTCTTGTTTTCTCTATACCAAGATTTTTATAGGAGTTAAGAAATGGAAAATTATTTAGGTTTAACCCTTTGCAACACAATAAAAAAAATGTGAGAATTTTACAGCAATAGCCATTTTTTATAGGTTGGCAAAGATAATCATTGTTTCAAAATTTTAAGGAAATAGTCATGCATAAATTTTATTATTTTTGTAAGTAATTAATATATTTTAGGACCAGTTAAGAAATAAGTCATTTTAAAGGTAAATTTTGGATAATTTAGTCATAGTTTTATGAAATTAAGGATTTAACCGTAATATACATGTAACGTAATATGTTACATATAACATATTATGTTACACTTGTAACATATCATGTTACACGTGTAACATAAATATGATACACGTATGTTACACGTGTAACATAAAATATAACATGTAAATTATGTTACACGTATGTTACGGTTAAATGTATGTTACGGCTAAATCCTAAAAAAAAGTCAAATGTTTGGTTAAATCCTTAAAAATCTCTATATTTTATTATTTTTGTAAGTAATTTATTTTAATAAATTTTATGTGTATTTTTGCAATAAATTTTTATGATTATTTTTTAAAGTTTCTTAAACTGTGACTATTTAAAAATATATATATTTTTTAAAAGAGATTTTTAGCTAAATGATCTGTTTTTAGCTTTAGTTTTAAGGAATTGACCTGAGTTTGTCATAATTAAGTTATTAGCCTCCAAGTCCATTCACATACGTCCAGACTGCCCAAAATACCTCTGTTCGTCCAAAATTTGTTACAATCTGTAACAAATATTGTTACAGACTGTAACATTTTTTGTTACAATAGGTAACAACTTTTAATACACATATATAACAAAATATCTATTTTTTATCACACATTGTCTATTACGATTTGTATCAATATTTGTTACTTGTTGTAACAAATATTGTTACAATCCGTAACAATATTTGTTACAGATTATAACAAAATTTAGGTGAAATATCTCATTTTTATCACACATTTGTTTGTTACGATTTGTATCAACATTTGTTATATGTCGTAACAAGTATTGTTACAATCCGTAACAATATTTGTTACAGATTGTAACAAAATTTGGGCGAATAAGGGTATTTTAGACAGTCCACGTGGACTTTGGGCTAATCACTTAATTTTTGAATAGCTATGCTATTTTCTTAAAAGATGTTATTTTAACAGGTCATTTTGTTAATGGGCACTTTTTAAAATAACTATTTATAAAGCTAACTCATAAATGATTGAAATTTATCAAATTTCGTTCAATACATAGTCTCAAGTATTTGTATTTCTTAAAAATAAATCATCTTAAAAAAAGAATATGATATCCCGTAAAAAAAAAAAATATATATATATATATATATATTAAAGAATAAAGTAGCAAATAAGAAAAGCTGTAAATACTCTTAAAAAAGTTATAAAAAAAAAAAGCAACTAACATATTTAAATAAGGGAATTTTAAGAAAATAGTCACTTTTTATAAAATAATTTTAAAAAATAGTCACAATTTTAAATTTTTAAGAAAATAATAGTTTCATAAATTTATTATCATGGTAAGAAATTTTTCATCTCTAATTTTATGTGTAATTTTGTTATGGTAAAAAATTTATTACTTGTATACAAAAATTATGACTAGTTTTTTAAATTTGTTTAAAGAGCTTTTTAGGCATTTAACCAAACTTTTGGGTAATTTTTTAGGATTTAGCTATAAAATGTTGAAATTAATGATTTAGCCATAAAATGTAACATTTTATGTTACATGTAACATATATATATATATACGTGCAAAAGTATAACATTATATGTGTTACATTTTATGTTACATATAATGTTACACTTTTTACACATATATATATTACATATAACATAAAATGTTACATGTTATGGCTAAATCATTAATTTCATGAAACTATGGCCAAATCCTTCAAACTTTACCTTTAAAATGACTAATTGCTGAACTGGCCATTTTTTTAACTGTTACTATTTTGTTACCATCCAAAATGTCTCTACCTAATTGACCCTTTAAATAAATACTCAAAATTTTATAAATTATAGCAAAAGACTAGTCGTTATTATACTTCTTATTTAGAAGTAATTATTAAAAAAGTCTATTTATTATTTAGCTATTTTTTATCTAATTTTTAAGGAAATAGTCAATATTTTCAAAAATTAAAAAAAACTAGCCATTAACTTTAAAAAAAAATTAAGGACATAAAGATAATACTACACCATTATGTATTAAATGACTATTTTCTTAATTAACACCCCTTAAAAATGACTATTTACTTAAGGATCAATTAGGTAAATAGTCATTTTGGACTACGTGTTTTTAAAAAATAGCTATAGTTTTAAAAAATTTAAAAACTAACCTCAGCACATGTAATAAATTTCTGACAATAACAAAATTACACATAAAAATTACTGTCTGAAATTTTTAATAATGCTAATTTTAAATTTTTTAAAAATATTATTATTTTTTAAAATCATTTTGTAAACCGTGACTTTTTTCTTAAAGTTTTATTTTCTTAATTAATAAAATCATTGACAATTTTTTTAAAATATCATCAATGACTATTTATTCAATAATCTTTAAAAAAAATATATTTATCGCTACTTCCGTTCTTTGCGAGAAGGCGTGCTCTCCTGTGACAGCAACCTATAGCAGTCAGAGCACAAATACAGAAAAATGCCCCCATTTATTTTTCTGACAAATAATGACAATGGCATCCATCCATCTCTGTCACGTGACTCGTGACATAACCGCAAAAGAAACCACTAGTCTCAAAACCTCGATGCATTTCGCTCCAAAATAATATAAATATCCCAAAATCTCTTTTTAACTCCCGCCATTTTTCTCATTTGTTCCTTCCTTTTGCGTTTTCGAAAAACCGAACACTCAGATTTCGATCTCTCTCTCGGCATTTCTCAAATTCCTCCGAGTTTCGTGCAACAATGGCGATCAAACAGAACTCGTAGAGTGATTTTTAGTGCTTGATATTCGTCCTCTGTGTTAACATATCGATCGATTTTTTTTCCTCTCTCTCGATATCTTGTTGATTTAATCGTTTTCTTTAGGTCGTTGCACAGAAAGTGAAGGAAGTGGAAATGGCGGACCAGAGCTGGCTTCTTCAGGTTATTGACTTTCTTCTACTTGTGTTCTTTCTAGCTGATGTTCAGTTCGTGCAAATTAGATCCCATTTTGTGTCGTTGTTTTTAAACTTCAGTGTTGATTTTCTCTGAGAAATCAGAGCAGAAAATTATGTATCGGTGATTGAATCTGAATGTCTGATCTTCTACTGAATTCAGTGACGAAATCTTGCTAGAATAATATCTCAGTTGTTGTTTGATGTGATCTGATTCAGATATTTGTCAACTTCGTTATAGTTGGCTGTCTTAGTGGAACTCAAGCTTCAAGTCAGGTTTTAGAAATTTTTTTTTTTGGTCTTCCGATAATATCCATAAGTTATGGTATTACACTCAGTAGTACATCATACAAAGTTTGGTTTGGCATCAGATAAAATTCTCGTCACCGTCAGAATTGTCAGAACTTCAGATCTTTTGAGGCTTGGATAACCAAATCTTCAAGGATAGAATGCATTTGACTCTGGTTTTTCTTCTTTCCTTAGCTACGAAATTTGAGTTTTACATTCATAATTTAATTCTCGTTTTTGTCAATATATTGGAATCAGGAGTTAATTTCCGTTGTAATTTGGACACTGTTAACAGATAAGTAGATCGGTGCAAAAATTTTAATAAATTTTGTTTTGAAAATACAAACAATCTATATATGCTTTACTTGGTTTTTGTACAACTAATAACAGATAGCAGACCTCAAAACTTGATCAAGCTGCTCAAAAAAAAAAAAAAAAAAAAAAAAAAAACAACAACAACAACTGCACACCACACAATCAAATAATTAAATCAAACCTTTGCAAACATCAAACTGACCATATTCGATGAACTTCGAATTGGTCATTCTCTAACTACTGCTATGTTGTGTTTTGGAATGTGTAGACTTTCCTGTAATGGCTTTCTTGACCTTGGAAATTGAGTGCTTGACCTTTGACCCAACACCTGAGAATAATCCATGGGATTTCTTGCGTGAAGCTTTGGCATCAATATCTTTAGAGGATTGAACCAAGATTGGTGCATCAGGATGTTCTGATTCTTCATGCTCTTCGTCTTCTTCATGTTCTTCTTCGTCCTCATCTTTCTCTTCATCAGTTTTAGCTTTTTCATTCTCTGTGTCTTTGCTTCTCTTTGGCTCTTCTGTCTCTTCACTCAAGTTCTCAGCTTTCGGTTTTGTTTCTTCCTTGGAGTCCTGCATGAGTTCTGATAGAGAAACTAGTGCTGGTGGTGCCTCTTGCTCTCCTTTGATTTCTCTGTCGGTGTGGTCTCTTGGTGAAGCTTCTTCCGTTGGTTCTGCAAGCTTTCTTGGAGTTTCCACATCTCGGGTTGTGACTTTTGTTTCCACTTCTGTTGGAGTTCTCTCTTCGCATGTCACATTGAAGCTTTCTTCTGGCAAGTTAAAATCTCGGCTGATTTCATGAGCTTCTTCAATGTTGGGACTTCTTTTTTCTTGTGCAGTGTCTGTGCTTAGTTCCTGCATATAAACATGAATTAAATTGTTTATGTTGTGACTAGTTATTAGGGATTAAAGAAAATGTTAAATAAAAGAGATATCAAACAAGAGAGAATTTCCTGCAGCTAACCTCCTTATGTGAAATTTCCTGTGCTGTCCATTTTTCTGCTTCAGTTGTCTTCTCAGGCTGAGTTTCTTCAGTCCCAGATCTGTTGCTGCTATCTTGAGATGATTCTCAATGATTTCAACATCTTCAATGCTGGTGAGTGGTTCAGGACTCTCAACTTTTTCAGCTACAAAGTCAGAAGTTAATTCACAACTGTCAATGTGAAGACTTCGGGCTTCAACAACTGTTTCTCTTGTCTCTGTGGCTTTGTCATTTTCTGGTTCAGGGTCAGCATGCCTTGTATAATCTTCATCTTCTCTGCCTTCTACTTTTGGGACTTCTTTCAAACCCTCCTGTACAAAATCACTAGCATGTCTCCCCAGCTCAGAGACCTCAAGCTTCTTTGGCTCTTCCAAATCTAAGCACACCTCACCGTATGGCAGTTTAGCTCCCTTGGTGTCCTCTTCTACCTTCTCTATTGTGGACACAGTCTCACTGACGATTTCATCTTTGTCAAATTGGACGGCTTGGCAGGTGGATATATCTCTGCTAATCACTTCTTTCTCTAGAGAACTTTCTTTAGACACAGTTTCTGAAGCTTCTATGACACCTTCAACTTTATATGCAACTAGCACTTCCACTGGCGATAAAAATTCTCTGAGTTCTCTGGGCTCTTCCTCTGTCTTCTCCAAGGGCTTTTCTGTGTTCTCATAACTCAGTTCTTTCGGCTTTTCCCTTTCCTCGATCTCTTTTTCTGTGGTGGTTGATTCATCGTCTTGTTCCTTGGGAGTGATTGTTTTCTCTTCAGTAGCAGTTTCAGTGCTCTGAGGATAAGACTCAGAGACAGTTGTTGAAGTGTCTTTTTTTTCTTCTTCAGCTTCAACTGAGACTTTGGTCTCCTCGGTCTCTTTGGTCCCTTCGTTGATTGGAGAATAATCTCTCGTACTATTGTCTGGCACCATGACTTCCGTTCTGTTCTCTTCATCAATTGTAGCACTGTCAGCTTCTTCAGGAGGCAACTTTTGAACAGCTTGTTTCTCAACAATTTCTTCTTTAGTAGCCTCTTCAATACTTTCAACATTGCAGCTGGACACTTCAACAGGAGCTTTGGTGATATCTTCTTCAATTTCTTCCTTGAACTTGGACTCTTCAGATACCTCTGTTGCCAAAGACTCTTCTATTTTCTTGGTATCAAGAATTTCCTGCTCTTCCTCAGTCTCTTCTTCTGTTTTCTTCACAATGCTAGTAGTTTCAGTCTCTGCTTCCTTGGCAAGCAATGTGGAAGACAATACTTGAAGTGGTTCCGTTGGAATTCCAATGGGGAGATCTCGATCAGCAGCAATTTCATCATTTTTTTCTTCTTGCATGCTTTCATAATTAGATACTGCTGCTTCAGGAGCTCTTTTGATGTCTTCTTCAGCTTCATCCTTTTGTAGCCTTTCCTCGGCCGCCTCATGGAGTTTTGCCTCTGTTTTCGCATTATCTTGGCAGTCCACTTCCTTGGCGAGATCTTCTTTTGTCTCGACTGTGGTTTCTGTTTCGTGCTCTTTGTTCTCAGGAGCTAATGTGCAAGCTGGCAGTTGCAATTGCTCTTTCGATATCCCATCGGGAGCCTGACTGATTTTCATCTCATCTTCTTGAATGCTAACACTTTTATCTTCAAATGCGTCCTTGGTCTCATCATTAGTTTCTTCTGTCTTCAATTCTTCTGCAGTTGGGATTGGACTGGTTGCATCATTGTCTTCAGTATCGGGAGCTAGTTTCGTTTCTTCAACTTCACTTGCAGTACATTTTTCCACTGTGATATTTTCTCTTTCCGAGTCTTTCTGATCAATTGGTTGCTCAGACACCAAGTCAAAGGACCTTTCTTCAACCTTCACGCTTTCGGCTTCATCAAATGGCTTTACTGGTTCATCAACTAGTTGAGCTTCCGTCAACATTGTCAATGTTGTTTTGTCAACGCCAGTTGTAGTGTCAATGCCATCTGATTTGTTTCCAGTGTCCGGTTTGATTTCCTCTTCGATCTTTCCTTCTTCAGGTAATGCAACACATACATCCACAGGCTTTGTTCCTTCATCATTTAGTTTTTCTTCCTCTGGTACTGACTCTGTTGCGGCAAATTCTTCATTCTTCTCTGTGGCACTTTTTTCAGCCTCTGAATCTGTACCTAATGTATGCTCATCGGAGTCTGTTGCTTTGATAACTTCAGTGAGTACTGCGCTTGAGTCTTTCTCCTGTTTAACAATTTATATGCAAGTCAATTCTCATTGAGAAAATAAATACAATACAGCAAGTAAAATTAGGGCATTTCTGTTCATGCTATAATTAAGCTAACCTCATAAGTTCTTTCATCTTCAGAGCATACTGGATGAAATTCCCTTGTGATGCTCTCTCCATCAGCCACATGTTCCTTTGCATTCCAGTTTCATCATCTTTCTCAGTGTCGCCGTGCACCTTTTAATCATGTATATAGTCTATTGTTAGCAAAAGTAGCAAAAGCCTTTTCAAGCCCTAGGATAATAATAATAATAATAATAATAATAATATAAGAAGAGACAAAGCTTCAGAAAGCACCATGATTATTGAGTTTAGTTTCTTACCTCAGTTGGAGTGACATCCTCAGGGATAATCTCAGGTGGAATATTCAGCTCCTGCTCTTTCCGCTCTTTGGTTTCTTCACTTGCAATTTCCTTCTCAGTATCAAGTGACTCTAATCTAGAGTCATCTTTCAGCTGCAACAATTCCTCTTCTTTTTCTGCTTCATTAGTAGGAAGCTTTTCGTATTCGCATTGGGGTTTATCAAGAGCCGTAGTCTCATCTGATCTCTCACTTGCTTCAATTGTCACAGGCCCATGTTCTATGGAAGGAATTGTAGGAGAATCTTTAAGATCATCTTCTGGTGAGTAATCCAATGGTGTCTCTGTAGTGGTTTGCTTTTCTTTGGTGTCAGTTTCGTCAATTTCTCTCTCTACTTTTTCTTCAATTTCACCTGTTATTGCAGGGATCTTATTCTCTTCATCTTCTTCCAACTTCAAACCCTTTTGTACTACATCGTCATCACCATTGGTTGCCGGAACCTTCTCTTCAGGAGCAACATCGGAATAGTTGACCTGCTCCTTGTAATCTGGTTCAGCTTCCTTCAGGGCTGTCTCTTCACTTCCCACTTCAGCTGAGATGGAGTTGGATTGCACGTCGATATCTATATTTCTCCCCGAACTTGCTTCTTCAGAAGTGACATCAGAACTTTGGACCGAATCATCCTTTGGTTTGTCTTCTTTCAAGCATGTTTCTTCACTCTGTATTTCAGCTGAGACGGAATCGGATTGCACTTCAACATCAACTCTGCTTGCTAGACTCTTCTTTTCGATGGCAACATCTATGATCTGCTCTTCATTATCTGGGTCGACTTCCATCAAACTTCTTTCTTCAATAACACTTCCAGTATCGAGACTGCTCTCCAAAACCTTCTCTTCAAGAGAGATGTTAGAGCTATCAACATGCTCGTCATGATCGTGTTTTTCGTCCTTCAGATCTGTTTCTTTGCTCAGAATTTTGGTTGATAAAGAATCAAACGGCACTTCAACATCTACATTGCTTGGTAGATCTTTCTTCTCACTAGCAAAATCACGAGTTGTAACTTGCTCTTCCTCATCTTCTTTCACTTCCTTCTTTTCTTCATTGACACTTGCAGTTGAGACTGAGTAATATTGTACATCAGTATCCTCGCTACTCAGCAGGCTCTTCTCTTCAGGAGCAATATCAGAAACTTTGGCCTGATTATCACCTTGTTCGGCGTCCTGTACACATGTTTCTGCACTCACAGTTTCAGTTGGCACAGAATCAGATTGCACTTCAATCTCTTGACCCTTCTCTTCAGGAGCAAAATCAGAACTTCTGACCTGCTCTTCTTTACTTAGTTCAGCTTCCTCCAAGCTTGTTTCTTCAATTGCAAGTCTAGTCGAGACAGAATCGGGTTGTGTGTCAACAACTACTCTGCTTGCCAGGCTCTTATCTTCAGGCGTAAAATCACGACTTCTGATCTGCTCTTCAGTCTCTGGTTCAGCTTCCTTCAAGCTTGTTTCTTCACTTGCAATTGTAGTTGATACTAAGCCAGCATCGACACTGCTTGACAGATCCTTCTCTTCAGCAGCAATATCATAACTTCTGACCAGCCCTTCTTTACTTAATTCAGCTTGGAGTGTTTCTTCGCTTGCAACTGTAGTTGAGACAGAGTCAGATTGTAACCCAGCATCAACACTGCTTGACAGATCCTTCTCAGGAGCAATACCAGAACTTTTAACCTGCTCTTCTTTGCTTAGTTCAGCTTCCTCCAAGCTTAATTGTTCACTCACAAGTCTAGTTGAGACATAATCAGGTTGTGTGTCAACAACCACACTGCTTGCCGGGCCCTTATCTTCAGAAGTAAAATCACGACTTCTGATCTGTTCTCTAGTCTCTGGTTCAGCTTCCTTCAAGCTTGCTTCTTCGCTTGCAATTGTAGTTGAGACTAAGCCAGCATCGACGCTGTTTGACAAATCCTTCTCTTCGGCAGCAATATCAGAACTTTTGACTAGCTCTTCTTTACTTAGTTCAGCTTGGAGTGTTTGTTCACTTGCAATTATAGTTGAGACAGAGTCAGATTCTAAGCCAGCATCAACACTGCTTGACAGATCCTTCTCAGGAGCAATTTTAGAACTGTTAACCTGCTCTTCTTTACTTGGTTCAGCTTCCTCCAAGCTTGTTTCTTCACTTGCATATCTACTCATGATAGAATCAGGTTGTGCATCAACAATTACGTAGCTTGCAAGGCCCTCATCTTTAGGAGCAACATCACAACTTTTGATCTGCTCTTCATTTTCTGGTTCAGCTTCCTTCAAGCTCGTTTCTTCACTTGCAAGTGTAGTTGAGTCATGGTCAGATTGTAAGCCAACGTCAACACTGCTTGACAGATCCTTCTCTTCTGGAGCAGCATCAGAAACTCCTGTTTTCTCTTCCTCATCTGGTTTTACTTCCTTCACACTCATCTCTTCGCTCTCAATTTTACAACTCCTGATTTGATCCTCATTATCAGGTTTGTCTTTTGTTTCTTCTGCAACTTTCTCTTCCTTCGGAGCTTCTGCGGTTGTTGTGGTACATGAGTCCTCATTTGGCTTTGCACTGTCTTCTAAGCTTTCTGATTTTATTTCCTCCACAAAATCTGTAATCTTTTGTTCTTTGCCTTCAGATTCCGTGCCTTCTTCCTGTTATATAGATCAAATTGTAAACTCGTAGTATCAAAGAGAAAGAGCCAGAGAGACCTCAAGTAGCTAGGAATCCTCTTAAAGGACAAAGCTTCTCCTGAAACCCCCCATTACGAATTAGTATATAAGCTGACCTTAATATGTAGTACCTTGTCAGGTTCCTTTGAGCTTTCCTCGACTTTTTCTTCTTGTAATGTCAAAGAAGATGGTTCTGTAACTCCCTGTTCTCCTACTGCAGTGCTTTCCTAAAAGAAACATAAGAAACATTTGGTTGGTACTTTAAGATAATAAGCATGGTTCGTATCTTTTCTAAAGCTTTAATTTTACAAAGAAAGAAGACCTGATATTCTTTTGTATCTTCAGTTTCAGTATTGGCATACTTCTGCTGGAATTCCTCCGCAAAATTAATTTCCCTTGACACTTGTTCTTTATTTTCCTGGCTTGCACTGGTGATCTCAATCACCTACGTGAAATGAAGAATTCCAAAACAGTAGAGTTGAGAATTGAGAGAAATGAGGCCTAACAGGAAAAATTTTCCCTCTAGTAGTGATATTTGGTTACTTGGTAAAATTGTAATTTGGCTGCTGTTTGTTTTCGATAGGCACAAATCATTTCTATACATTTTACATATGCTGATTTCATTTCAAAATAGCATGTAAAGATTAGCTAGCGTGTACTTTAGAATGGAAGAAGCTATGTTTGTATTGAATGGAGCAATAGATTTGTATATAAACCTAAACAGTGTAATCATATTTATGTATTCACAAATGTGACAACACAATACAATCTTTGTTGTTCTTCTTTTACTAATTGGATACTTTATTGGTGTGGGATGGAAATCAAATTTAATAAAGTAGAACGAAATCCATATCATACTGTTTGTGATCCTGTGATCCACAAACTTAGTAATCATGATATCTCCACTAGAAAGACAACTTGTAAAGTAGAGGGAAAAAAATTGAAAGCTATACTTAGTAGACATACCTCTTTTTCTGACTCATTTACATTATCCGCATTCTTTGCCTTTTCTTCCTTGTTTTCCGTTTCTGAAATTTCTTCAAGGCTCTGAGCAGTTCCTTCCACTTCTATGCAAGTATTATTTAAAACATGCGCACTTGATGGCTCTGTTGGAGTCTCTTCAGGTGTCACCCGAAGCTTCTCTACTGGCTCATCTTTCTGCGTGGCCTGTTTTTCATCTTCTTGGGCTTTTGCTGATACATCTATTGTTCTTTCCGTAGCTTCGACTTTGTTGTCATCATAGTCATCCACTACTGTGGTAGATAACGTGTCCTCAACTTTCTTCTCCTTTATCAAAGTTTCAGTTTGATCGAGGTATGTACTTTCGTCTTGCTTTGCTAATGAAGGATCAACAGAACTTTCAACGTCCTTACCTGTCTCGCATGGACTGCTCTCACTTGCTTCAACTATTTCCAACTCTTCAGCAACCTGCAGAATCAATTAAAAATCCAATCAAACACTCTTTCACCCAGATAAATTCAGCTATGTGATTTATTTATATATTTTTCTCTCTCAATGCAGTGCAGATCGAATGGATGCCAATTAGACTACAAGAAATATGTGTAATAAATGGGACAAAAACTTTGTATTTTTATGAAACGTCATAAGCAATCTTTTTCATTGAAAATACAAAATGCGAGAAGTCTACAACACTTAGTGAGGTTATATTTGCTCAGCTACAACTGATTCTGTTCGATCCTTTACCAGAACACCTTTGCAATTGCACCTAGCAAAGCAACAGAGTTGATACAGGTTCGTACTTGTGACTAGTGTTTATGTTCCTTCAACTTGGTTATCATCATGGAACAAGAAAAAAAAAAAAAAAAGCAATGTATGGAAGTTATTTACTAGTCATACCACTTTTGCTGAGTCGTTGGCATTTTCTATTTTTTCTGTCTTTCGTCTTTCCTTTCTGCATATGAGGTTTCTTCAGTGTTCTGTGTAGTTCCTTCCACTTCTCTGCTTGCAATATTTGTTTGGATTGATGACTCAGTCTTACTTTCTTCAGGTGTTGCATGAGGTGTGTCTTCAAGCTTCTCTACAGGTTCATCTTCCTTAATGGCATGTCGTTGATCTCCTTCGCCTTTACGTGCTACCTCTACGACCTCTTCTGTAACTTTGATTGTATTTTCATCATCTTCTTTCACTACATTAGTCTTTTCGTCCTCAACTTTATTATCCTCGCCTGAAGCTGCTTCTAAATCTTGTCCCTCACTCTCTTTCTTCTCCTCTTCTTGCTTCTCTGATGAAGTAACAACAGATGTCTCGACAACATCCTCATTTGTCTTGCATGGAATGCTCAGACTTGGTTCATCTGCTTCTGATTCTTTGGGAATCTGCAGAATAAATAAGTTCAGGATAGAACATACAATCTAAATTTTTTGAAAAGTTACTGATTTGGCTTGAAGATATTTTTATAACCTCACCTCTCTTAGATTTTTTCTTTCTATTTTAATTATTGTTTAACATTCATTACCATATGCGAGTGTCTGACACCTCGAACTTGATTTATTGCCATTTGTCAAAAGAGATACATATCCCTATCATAGCTCAGAGAAAACAAAAACAAATTATATAAAAAAAATTGTTCTGGTCATACCTCATTCCAGCATTTTCACTTGATTCTATCCCAGTTTGTTCAGGCGTCCCCTGAACCAAATTTTCAGGCATCTCATCTGTTTTGTCATTCTGTGTAACCTTTTGTTGGTTTTCCTCGTCTTCTTCAGTAACATTGACTGCATTCTCATCACCTTCTTTCACTACTTCAGTTGAACTTTTGTCCTCAACTATGTTCTCTTCTTCTGGATCTTCTTGCTTCAATGATGAAGTAACAACAGATCTCTCGACAACGTCCTCATTTGTCTTGCTTGGAATGCTCTCACTTGGTGCTGCCGCTTCTGATTCTTTAGGAATCTGCAGAACAAATAAGTTCAGGATAGAACATAAGATCTAAATTTTTCAAAATAGTTACAGACCAGGCTTGGAGGTATTTCCATCACCTCGCCTTTCTTAAGAATTTTTTTTTTTATTTTTAATTTCTTTTACTTTCATATTGAATTTAACATTTTGTTTACCATATGTGACTGTTTGACACTTTCAATTTGGTTATTACCGTAAGTGAGATGAGACATGTCCCTATTATAACTCAGAAAACAAAGACAAATTATATACAAAAATTTGTTCTAGTCCCACCTCATTTCCAGCATATTCACTTTGTTCAGGTGTCCCGTGAACCAAATTTTCAAGCATCTCATTTGGTCTGTCATTCTGCACCACGTTTTCTTCATCTTCTTCACCTTTATATGTGCTTTCTTCTTTAACTACATCCACATCACCTTCTTTAACTACTTCAGTAGATTTTTTCTCCTCGACCTTACTCAATTCTTCTGGATCCTGTCCTTCTCTCTCTTGTTGCTCCTCTTCTTGCTTCACTGATGAAGCAACAGCAGGTCTCTCAACAACATCTTCATTTGTCTTGCACGGAATGCTTTCATTTAGTTCAGCTGAATCTGATTCCTTAGGAATCTGCAGAAAAGACAAGTTCATTTTGGAACATACAATTAAACACCCCCCTCTCAAACAAAAACCAAAAAAAAAAAAAAAAAAAAGAAAACGATCAGTTTTGAAGATGTTTCCCTAATTTTACCTCTCTTATTATTATTATTTTTTTTCTACTTTCATTATTGTTTATATTTTCATTGCTTTAAATGACTGTTCAACGCTTCCATCTGGGTTATTACTACAAGTCCTATGGGATACGATTCCCCATCATAGCTCAGAGAACACAAAGTGAGATTTAATATATATATATATATATATATATATATTCTAGTCATACCTCCTTTTCTGAATCGTTTTCAACATCCTTATTCTTTGTCTGTACCATCTCAGAGGTTTCAAGGTTTTCAGTAGCTTCATGCACGTCAATGCAGGTTACACCAGCATTTTCACTTGATTCTGTCTCTGTTTTATCAGGCGTCCCATGAACCAAATTTTCAAGCATCCCTTCTGTTTTGTCATTCGGCGTCACCTGTGGTTGATCTTCTTCGCCTTTATATGCTACCTCTAAACCTTCATCTGTAACTTTGACTGCTTGCTCAGCATCTTCTGTCACTACTTCAGTAGATTCTTTGTCTTCAACTTTATTCTCTTCCTCTGTATTGTGTCCCTTAGTCTCTATCTGCTTCTCTTCAACAACAGATCTCTCAACAACTTCCTCGTCTGTCTTGCATCGAATGCTCTCATTTATTTCAGCCGCTTCTGATTCTTTAGGAATCTGTAAAAATAAATACTTTCAACTTAGAACTTACAATCTGAATTTTACCAAAGAAAATACTAACCCAGCTTGAAGAATTTTCCATAACTTCACCCCTCTTAGATTTTTTTTTTTATATATGTCCATCATAGCTCAGAAAACAAAGAAAAAGTATGTAAAATCTTTGTTCAGGCTATACCTCTTTTTCTGAATCATTTGTGGTATCCGCATTTTCCTTTACTATCTCTGAGGTCTCTTGGAGGTTTTCAATAGTTTCTTGCACAGTAATGCAACTAAAGCTTACAGAATTTTCACTTGATTCTGTCTCAGTTTGTTCAGGTGTCACATGAACCAAATTTTCAAGCTTCTCGTCTGGTTTGTCGTTCTGCATTGCCTGTTGTTTATCTTCGTCTCCTTCTGCTGCTAACTCTGTCCCTTTTTCTGTAGCTTTAAATGTATTGTCATCATCTTTCACGATATCAGTAGAAAATGTGTCGTCAACTTTATTATCGTCCTTTGGAACTTCAACTTGATCTAGATACTTGTCTTCTTTCTGCTGACTTTCATCAAGCTTTACTGATGAAGCATCAGTGGAACTTTCAGCATCCTTATTTGTCTCACACGAAATGATCTCAACTTCTCTAGGTGTTTCTAATTCTTGAACCACCTGCAGAGTTTATTAAATTTTGAATTAGAGTAGGGTTACAGTATCAGATTTTAATGAAAACTAACTAGGCATGATTTATTTATGTATTTTTTCGGTAAGCTAACCTCTTCTTTGCACTTTTCTGCTATATCTTCATGATCTTTTGACTTTTCAGTCGCATCTTCTCGGATATTTTCTTGTGAGAAGTTAGCAACATTTCCTTCTTGTATGCTTTCTGCAGTGATTTCTTCAATTATTTTTTCTTCATCCTTTACAGTATCTTGAGAGCTCTCAATTTCTTCTTGAATGATCTGTTTTTTCTTAGACTCTGCTTCTATGCTTTGCCCATTCCTCTCATCTTCGCCTCTTGATGTCACTGGTTCATCCTTGGGGATTTCAACTTTGTTCTCCTCAATTGAAATTTCTATTGGATCTTCGTGCTTACCTTCTTCCTGCTGACTTTCCTCTTGCTTCACCACTGAAGCATCAACAGATCTTTCACTCTCTTTATTTGTCTCGTATTGAATGCTATCACCTTGTCCAATTTCCATCTCTTCAACAACCTGCAGAATCAATTATGCTTTGAGTTAAATGACACAAACTCTGAAAATTTCAACCAGCTGTGCTTGATCTTTCTTTTTTTTTTTTTTTTTTTTCTTTTTTGTGCATAATCTAACCTTTTCTTTGCAACTTTCGACTTTGTTTTCATGATGTTCTATCTTTTCAATCACATTTTCTTGGATATTCTCTGGAGAGAGGTCATTTGCATTGTTTTCCTTAATGACTTCTTCAGTGCTTTCTTCACTAATCTTTTCAGCACCTTTCACATCATCTTGAGAGCTCTTACTGGTTTCCTCTTGAATTAGGTCAGGGTTAGAAACTGTAACTTCTTCAGTGGTATTTTCTTTGTCAAAATCTGCCCCTGCACTTTGTCCATGACTCTCATCTTCTCCTCTCAACTCTGAGGCTACTTCCTCGAGAATTTCAACATTATCTTCTGCTGATGCCTTGGTTGAACCTACGTCTTTGCCTTCTTCCTGATGGCCTTCATCTTGCTTCACTGATGAAGCAGCAACAAAACTCTCAACTTCCTTATCTGTCTTGCATGGAATGCTCTCACCTGCTCCAGTGATTTCTAACTCTTTGACGACCTGCAACATGACAACTAAGCAATCAATTTTTATGCTATAGTACCTCTAATCTAACTTTTCCTAAATATAACAACTAAGCATCATGACTTGTTTTTTCTTCCTCATAATCTAACCTCATATTTGGAAGTTTCAGCTTCATCGTTATAATCAAATAACGTTTTATTTGCATCTTCTCGGACATTCTCTGGTAAGAGGTCATTAACGTTGGCTTCTCTTACAATCTCTGTTGTGCTTTCTTCGTCATCTAATTTTTCTGCATCCTTCTCAATCCCTTGAGAATTCTTACTTGTTTCTTCTTGAGCTGATTCTGATGTGGAGAATGTTATATCTCTATCAACAATCTGCTCTTTGTTGACATTTCCTTCTGTGCTTTCTAGTGCACAGCTCTCACCTTCATGTCTTGACTTCATGGTTTCTTCGTCGAGAATTTCAACTCTTTGCTCTCTGTTGAAGATTCAACTGAATCTAGGGACTTTCCTTCTTCTTCCTTCACTAATGACTCATCAACAACACTTTCAATATCTTTGTTTTTCTTGCATGAAATGCTCTCTTTCGCTTCAGCTATTTCCAACTCTTCAAGAACCTGCAAAATATATTAAGAAATATATTAAGTTGCTGGAGTATTCAAAATTTTCCAAAATGACCAAGGATGCTTTAACGGTTTTTCACAGAATCTAACCTCATTGTTGCTCTTTTCTGCTTCATGTTCGTGACCTTCTATTGTTTTTGTGGCATCTTGAATGGTCTCTGGTGAGAGCTCATTCACATTGCCTTCCTTTATGTTCTCTGCACTGTAATCTTCTGCAGTCAACTTTTCTGAATCCTTAACATTCTCTTCCAATCTCTTGATTGATTCTTCTCGTATTGATTCGGGCACAAAACATGCAACATCTCCTATCGGTAATTTGTTCTTTCTTGACGTCTGCTTCTGTGCTTTTTTGTTCATGAATCTCGTCTTGAGCTCTCAACTTTGAGACTACTTCCTCTGGAATTTCCTTGACAGCCTCATCTGCAGCATGCTTTTCCTCTTTCTCCAGTCCATCTGATTTCTTATCTTTTTCAAGAGACTTCATTTCTAAAGCTTCATCAGTCTTTCCACCTTGTGCTTCTACTTGTTCAACCAAGAAATTTGCTGCATGCAAATCGCCTGCATCAGCATTTGTGAGTTCAACTTCTGTACTTTCATCCTTCTTATCAGAATGAATCAATGGGAGAGTCTGCAAGAGGGGAGAGAGAGAGAAGAGAGGACAGCAATTTAAGTATTTGGTAGGGAAAATAAATTCACAAAAATTTGACAGCTTCTTAACTAACTGAAAAGTGTATTGGTATTACCACAATCTCTTCACTGGGAGCTTCAATTCCTTTGGAGTCAGAAATAGCATTTGTTTCGCCTTCCGTGAAGCTTTCTTCAAGGTTTTTAACCCCTCTATCTTCTTTGATAGAAGTAACTATTTCATTGTCTCCTCTTTTTGCGTCCTCAGAAATAACTATATCTGTTTGAAGCTGATCTTCTGGTTCATTTTGCTGTAACAAACAATCTTTAGGCTGCTCCTCGTGCTTTGTAGATTCCAACTCTTTTAGTTCTTCTTCTTGGATGGGCTTGACACTTACAGCTTGTTCACCCACTTCATCTGTCACTGATTCCCTTTCATCATCCTTCACAGCGACACCAGTTTCATTGTGCGGACTTTCACGACTCAAGGATATAATTGATTTGGAGGCATCTTCAATACTTTCATCTGTGATTTGATCTTTCTCCTTGTCAGTTTCTGTATTTACACTAGAAAAATTTGCTTCAGAAACCTTTTCGTCAGTCACCACTTCAATGCACTTGTCTTCTTCCTTAGTTTCTTCAAAGCTTTGCTGATCTGTATATTCCTCTTTAGATAGTGTGGCTTCTTTACTAGAGGTACTCTCTATGTTTTCATCTATGGGAGAGGTCTCTTCAACTGATTGAACATTCTTGTCAACTGACAAATAAGGATTATGAGCCGAAGCTTCAATCTTGTGATCCAAGGTAGCCTCTTCACAGGGGCTTTCTCTACTTGCTAGTTCGGCTTGGCTGTCGTCTGTTTTCCCTCTCTCATCTTTCTCAGAGTCTCTTGTCTCCTCTTCCGTACTTCGTGTACCTTCATCGACAGAGTCCTGCTGAGTCAAGTTCACTTCTACATTTCGATGAAGGTTGATCTCATCCTTCACTGCTTCATCTGCTTCAACCCCTAAGTTTGTTTCTCCGCCCTTCACCACTGCACTCGCTTCAATAGTACTCTGAACATCATGGTTTTTGCCGTTCTGATCCACTTCATATACTATTTCATCTAGAACTCCATATTGTTGGACTTTCTCAAGATGCTTTTCATCCTCTGAAATCACTGTTTCCAATGGATGGAGTTTGTCAACCTGGTAATCTTCAGGTCTACGGGGCTCTTCATTGGTAACAGTGGGACCCGAGTCTGATGCCAAAAAACTTGCATCTTCTAAGGTCCCAGAGTTGATGACCACATCTTTTACAACTTCAACGTGAGTTCTAGAGACTACTTGCTTGTTTTCTTCTGATTCTGCCAGGCTTTCACGAGTTTCTGTTTCAAGACATTTTAACTCACTTTCTTCGCATTTCCTCAATTCCATCACGAAGCTTTCGCTGACAGTTTTTTCAAATTGCACAGGCATTAGGGACACGGCTTCCCCTTCTCCTTTCTGCATTGAAAACAATATTTGGATATGTAAGATTTGATATAGGCAATTTAAATGCAGAACAAAAGAGGCTTCACTGGTTGCAGCAAAACCAGGATAAGCAACGAGAGGTACATGTCAATTTTCTATTTCTCTTTCTTTTTCTGATAGTTCAATCCACTCATTTCTATTATTCAAATTCAGCAATCTTGTATTCTATATATATTGTGAACTATCAAATGCATCACCATCAAGAACAACATATGCCATATGAATGCCCATGATAGTAGTTTCTAGTTTGGTGTTCGGCGAATTAAATTGCTGAGCCTGTTTTTATCATGTATTGACTGTTTGACTATAGGGGGAAAAAAAAAGATATTCATCACAAAATATAATTATAGGTAATAAGTGGCAGTAGTTGATGTAGGAAAGATTCAGATAATAAACTAAGGCTTAGAAG
Source organism: Boehmeria nivea var. tenacissima (assembly GCA_018132145.1). Taxonomy (NCBI): domain Eukaryota; kingdom Viridiplantae; phylum Streptophyta; class Magnoliopsida; order Rosales; family Urticaceae; genus Boehmeria; species Boehmeria nivea. Next base: position 19,460,364 of record CM030876.1, read on the forward strand.
CTTTTAAAAGCTTTTAATCACTATGATCCTAAAGTACTGAAACTGGTCTAGTAGTGTTTAGTGTCTCATGATTAAAGAGCAAAATATAAGTCACTTTAGTGGAAAAGAAATAAAAGAATCCGGTCTTGGACGAGATTTCTGGAAATGATTCTGCAATCTAAATTTCTGGTTTTCATTTCTGTATTTTGATTCTCAAGACAAAAAAAATAACAAATTTAAATTGATCTGCATAAATAACTACTATCTAGTTTTCTGAATTCTACTTGTTAGTATGTCATCATTCCTTTTCCCATTTGAAATCAAAATCAGCATGGGATGAAAGATATTCTTTTCTGGTAACACATGATCTAGCAAATTTGTCAACCTATCACTGCATAAAAAAATAAATAAAAAAAGAGAGAGAACAACAAAAACATCATTTAGTTCAGATCACAGAAAAGCGTATCATACAGTTAAGATCACTGAAAGGTATATTCTTTACATAACACAAAATGATCACATGCAAAATTACATAGTAAAAGCCACTTGACTAAGAGCTAAATCCAGATTCCAGGATATCATACCGTAGGCAATAAGACTTCTGTAATACCGGCTTCGGTTGCCATTCATGTGATTTTCTGAACTAGTTGAATCCAAGGTGATAAAACAGCACCAGTAAATTCAGCTCTGATCTCCGGCTACAAAACTAGCATATTGGCTTTCTGTGCATCTGAATATTCTCTGCCTTTTTAACTGCATAATTCAGAACAAGATATGTATATATGCTTTGCTCAAATTTTCTTGCTTATAACTTTAGTGCAATTCAAATCAGTATGGAACAGTTATATATCTGTAGTACTCACTCCTGATAGTTAAGTTGCGAAAAGTAGGCAAAAACTGACAAAACACCACTTGTTATATGCTAATGTAATTGATGAGTTGGCCACTCATGCAATGGTCCTACTGATTGATATCATTCACATGCTTCTACAAATCCGGTTTTGGGGAATTCTACAGTAATTGGATCAATTATCTTAGACTAAAACACAAACTTTTTCTCTTATTTTCTTTCCTTTTTTTAAACTTTATGAAAAGGATTAGCTAGACTTTATAATAGTTTCTTTTTGTCATACCTTGTATTATCATATATGTTTTCCATAAGGGGGTAACCAAAGAAAAATGTTTTTTTTTTCCTGGTTTGATATAAAGGGGATAAGATTTCCCAAAAGGAATTTTTAAAAATCAAAGTATTTTTATGCCTTTATGTTCATGCTGGTAGACCTAGACAGGACTACCCCAGATTGGACAGCCAATTTCTTATAATGTTTGTATTATTTGAATTGTCTGTTGAAAATATCTTGATGCATGAATGTCTTTTCCTATTCTTTTTATTTTTTCAATTGTGTGGTCATACTAATTGGACGTTTCTTCCATACATTTAAGCCTCCGCCAAATATCAAGATTGCATTAAATCACTATTGATGGTTGGTTCAATTTTTATTTTCACGGGACAGTAGACCCAGAGATTTTACACACGAAAGGGTAATACCGTAATAGTGTGAGAGTTTAGAAATCTTGCTTTGTGATCTCACTTTCAAATTTCATGAAGTTGGGAGTTAGTTGGAATTTGACATCAAAACTAGTTTGAACTTTGAAGTGCCATCATTGAAGTCCTTGGCATTTTTCTTTAGCTTTATTGCAAACTAACAAACATTTCACTTTCAACAGGGTACATAGTTTCCACATATCAACAATTTTACTGACGAACTCCATAGTTTCGTTCAGGGAAAGAATTACGTTTTAAGGTTAGATTCAGACGTCCAAAAGCAATTAATTAATTAGGAGAAATGTTACTCATCGGGTGGCTCTAATTGGGTGATTTTGGTTAATAATGTGTGAAGATTTTATTCTCTCTTTCGTGAGATAGGGACAATAATAATGAGGTTTAGAGACGTACAGAAACGGTGGAATCTTGTGCCTTGTGGGGCAACATGTACATGTGGCATGGGGCCAGAGTTTGGCTTGCGTGGGCCATGGAGGGCCCACTACAAGGCTGCCCAGCAATCTATATCACTTTACACACAGGATAGTAACATGAACTCACCATTAGTTGTCAAATACAATTTATTGACCATAACCAATCTACGACTTTGCAAATATCAAAAGGTGTGACGGCAATACTTTGATTTAATACGGGTATTTAACTTGTCAAGGGGAAATATATTTGTTTGCACTACTGTTTAATGTATCATCAAACATGAGATTTTAAAATAAAAATAGCATATGGGAACAGTTATAACCTGTAGGTCACGTCTACACATTTTTTTTCAAAATTTGGGGACAACAAAAAAATTAGTTGTTCATTATGTGCATATGGCCTTTTTTTTTTTCTTTTTTCTAGGTGCGCATCTTGCCATAGATCATTAGAGATAATAAAAACCACCTTAAACCGCATTTCAATATCATCAAAACAAGGTTTTATGAAATGTGAATCTTATAAAATTTAGTGATTCTACACTTATAACTTGTATGTATTTGTATATAGGGTGAGTTGTAAAAATAGGCCAAAATTAAGTGTTTGTTTTAAATGATAGTCTGTGTTTCAAAAAATTAAAAAAATAGCCATGTTACGAATTGTATAACAGAAAAGTGTCACACAAAATATAACAGATCTATAAATATTTGTAAGATATTATTTAACACTTCAAAAAATAATGAATAAAACTTGAAGTGTTACAAAATATTTTATAAATATTTACAAATGTATTATATTTTGTGTGACATTTTTCTGTTATATAATTCGTAACATGGCTATTTTTTTAATTTTTTAAGAAAAATTACACATCTATGTTCTTTAGACATGATATTTACAAAAATGTTTAACAAAATTAGAAATTTACAAAAATATTCTAACATTCCTTAATTAGATTTCAGATTTTTTTTAATTACAATTGTACCCTTAAAAGGAATACTCATTATCCGGTTCACTTTAATTATACCCTTAAAAGGAATACCCATTACCCTTAAAAAGAATACCCATTACCCATCTTTGATTTTGGTTTGTTATTTCTTGCCGTTTGTATTCATATGCTAAGTGTAAATATCATATTCATCTATAATATATTAACCAATAAATATTATATATACTGTAACTATAACATTTACTGAGAAAAACTTTCTCAATTAATTATGAAACATCTGTCACGTAAGAATTTACAGTCAATCTTATATTTATCAGGAAATAATAATATATTATGCTGTAAATATAATATTGTCAATTTTATAATGTACATGTTGTCAATACTGTAAATATAAAAAACATGTTTCACATATGAACAATATCAATATAGTAAATATTATATTACTCATGTAATATTATATAAACCAAAACTACTATAGATCACACGTTAAACTCAACAAATTTAATGAAAAATATTTGTTAGGTGAAGTTTCCGTCCCAATGCAAACGAGATATTCAATAACTAATATATTGACCGGTATATATTATACTTCAAAACAACAAATTCAGTAGTTATTTGAAATGCAATATCATATCAGCAATACTGTAAATATTATATTAACCAAGAAATATTACATATAACGTAACTATAATATTTTTCCGTGATAATATTAATCAATTCCTATTATTAATCAATTCCAAGAATATTAATCTTCCTATTATTTATTAATCAGCAAACGTTTTTATTTTTAAATCCCACAATAAGAGGAATTTTGTTTTGAGTATTTTTGGATAATATCCATTTCAAAAATTGGGTTTTTTTTAGAAACTGGGTCTAGAGTCCTCTTTAGTAATTACACACAAATATATATATATAACTTTATTATAAATAAAGATAGAGAGGTACATGGACTCCTAGTTTGACTGGTTGTTTTCCTAATAAGTCCAAAACATTTATTTAACTAATTGACATTTTAGTAGCCAACTATCCATCACCAGACGAGAAGCGTATTCGGATTTCTAAATCTTTGCATGGGTCTCGCATTTAATGTGTCACTAAAAGTTTTCCTTATGAGTCATGTTGCATATTCCATATTTATACAATACTCACACACACATATATATAAAATATCCATGCGTAGTTGTGGATCTACAAAATAAACTTTTTTGACTTGCTATTAATTTATACTTCTTATTGTGTTACACTTATAATTTTTAATCTTATTTACGCTATCAATATAAAGAAGAATAAAATGAGTACTAATTAATAATGGACTTCAATTGTTTCTTTTTTTCCCTTATATTATTAAGGTTTGTAGTTAAATGGCCTAATTTTTGAATTAATTTAAAAAATATGCACAACTTTTTAAAATTAGGTGATTGGCTCATTCTTGGTAAATATACAAAATACTATGATAAGCTGATGAAATACCAGTAATTTTTAGTTTGAATTTTGTCTACTTACCATAGCAATATATCTATTTATCCAAAGTTTTTTTTTGGGTATATCGATTATTTACTATAGTAAGTAGACAAAATTCAAGTTAAAAATTACTAGAATTTCATCCGCTTACTATAGTATTTTGTCTACTCACCAAAAACAGACCAATCATCTAATTTTAAAAAGTAGTGGATATTTTTTGAAAATGATCTAAAAAATGGACTACCTACCAAAATTTTCCTATATTATTTACAAAACTCCATTCATGGACCATAAGCAGATGAACTTAATGGCTGATGCCGAACTCTTGGTCCTTCCATGGCCAAGTTGGGTTGTCAAATTGCCAAAAATAATTCATCTTGATGATTTGGACCCTACGGTGCCGCCCCAGTCGCAAAGGCACTAAAACTTCAAAACAAAAATAATTATTTTATTTTTATTTGTTTTCTTTCTTTTTCTTGCTAATGGATTATCTTTAACCCAGGTGGTATACCTAATTTTTGTACATATATGTCCAAAATTTTCTTTGATGCCAAGTCAAATTACCTGTCACAGCGATGGGTCATGTAAGCATAGCCAAAATAAAGCATAAACTTTACAACACAACAATCCCCATCAAACCGACCAAACAAAAAATTCTTGTCATTCTTCGCCGCCCTTACGTGGTTCGTTGCAACTTGGTTTTAATTTCATTAGCAAAAACATTTAAAAGAAAAAAGAGAAACATTTTCCCTTTGTCATATGTTTGATTTTGTGGGAAAAAAGAAAGAATACATAAAGCTGTTTAGAAATGGGATTAAGTTAACGTAGAATATATAATTTTCCAGTTGGCTTATTTTATTTGCCAAGTGGGTCCTAGAAAGCATGCAGCTTGCATTTTATATCTTAATGAAAAATGATTTTATATAAACCATGATATAAAATTTAGCACATTAATTTGTTGACTTTAAGGTTTCTTTTTATAATTGAAAACCACAAACTAGAAAAAGCTGATCGGGAATTTCCTTTAAACAAAAAAAAAAAAAAAAATTGATATCTCACTTTTATGAGGAACGTTTTAGTACCCCACGGATTATCCTAAGTTCGGTTTTTTCTCGAATTGCCGAGGCTTGAAAAATCTGAGAAATTGCAACTCATATTAAAGCTTAGACGAAGATCGTCTTCTATGAAAAAGTTGTGATTGATCAGTATTAATTATTATTTGTTCGTTTTCAAGTTTGCTTGGAAATAGGCTATTATTAAGGATGTTGACAAGCTATGAGGAATAGGTTCGACGTTTTGATGCATGACTTTGGCAGTTATTTACATTTTATAACCACAAAACGAAACTAAAAAAAAAAAAAAAAAAAGCTGTCTTTGATTTGTATTTATCTTCATTTCTTCAACTGCCTTTGGGTCTTTGCTTTAAAGTTGTTAATACCTGTACAGTTGTACTTTAGCTTGGACCTTTTTTTATTTTTTATCTGATAACTTTGCCTTCAAATTAATGGTGATAAGAGCTGCCACCTTCAAGGAAGCAAAGCCAATTAATTTGCCCATTTTCTTCTCTTTTCTTTTCTTTTCTTTTTTCATTATAATATTTGAAACTAATCCATTTGTTTAATCTTGAAACATTTGCATATATTACAGGTTCACAAATCACAATGGTAAGAAGATCGAAGTAACTGCTTATTACGAAGACTAGTTAGCCTCGTATCGAGCAATAAATTCACGAACATAATATATAAGGAGTTTGTTTATAAAACGACCAGTATAAAGTATCACTCAAATGTCACAATTCGCTTTTTTTTTTTATAACATGTAAAAGAATGAGTATATTCAACAAATCGGATTCAAAAAAATTAAAATACATCAATGAGAGTTTGACATGTGAGAATTGCCTGTCATAACATCTATAACAATGGATCTGAACATGAAATACCATGTGCACCGAGAAGCTAAACCTGGCTTTATTTTTGTTGTTTATTAACTGGTTTATTTACAAAAATTAAGTCTATGGTTTATGCATAATGCATATGAATATTTCATGAATAATGACCGTCCCAATAATTAGGAAAAAAAAAATAGCAAATGGCTATCACCTATCAGTGTCGCATTACTCGTTATGACGAAACTGGATTAGTCCACCGCCCTTATCCCATATTCCAATATAATGAGCTCGGCTATCATTCTTTGTGGGCCCACCTAGATGCTCCTTTACCTCTGACATCTTCATGATCAACGGCTGAGATTTCCTCTCAATTGTGAAAACCGGTAAGTGATTTTGGTTCCGCCACCGTCCCAATAAAAAAAAAAAAAGAATTGACAAAAAAAAGATTGGGGTTGATAAGTGCATGGATATGGTAACGCTAACGCTCATGGGCGCGTTGGCACTAGCTTCTACATGGTCAGCATTTTGGCACACAAAAGTTGTTGTGGGTCCCACTAAACATGACAACCAACCATGTGATTAATTCATCCAAGAGATTATAGGTTCGGGACAGCCTAAGTCTCACGTGGCGCCACGTCAGCAGTGGTTCACAAAGTTGGGATTCATGTTTGGTGGACCCCACTCATTTGGCTAGGCAAGGCTAAGCTCAAAGTGAATCTGGTGGGTGAGTTGTGACTTGTGAGACCGTGATTGGAGTGTTTCATCATATTTATATGCAAATGCAAGCAAAAGCATAAACAATAAGCATGATATGCAATATAATAGAACAAACTTACTTCCTCAAAAAATAAAAATTAAAAATAAAAAATTACTTTTGTCGTATCTTCTTTTTTTTTTTTTTTGTCTATCGTCGAACAGCACGTGAGCCTAATACTTTGGGGGCACTTTTTTTTTTTTTTTTGGTTATGTTTAGAAGTTATATGATGAAAGTATTTTTTTAATTAAAAAAAAACCATAACCAATTTATTAAATCAACATATCTTGGATTGAATGAAAAATAAATTCAAAGACCAAAGGGCAAAAGACCAATCTGCGTCCGTCTTTTGAGATATAAAATATCTAAACTATTAATTGGTTTTACTATAGGATTAGTTACTCTTGCCACAAATTATGACATGCAATAATTTCTTTCAAGCTTGTGCTTATCCAATGCGCGGTCAAATTTTCAGTGGATTTGGGTTGCCACCTGCCATATTGGAATTGACCTCTTTTGTTTGTCTGCTGTTTTAGGTTTCGTATAGAATTCAATATTTACCTCATATACATTCAGCAAAAATATATATATGTGTGTGTATATATATATATATATTTACCTCATATACACACGCATGGTTTCCAATTTTGTAATTTTCAGCCAAATTCAACCAGCCTAAGCTCATTATTATGCTCTGATCAAATTACCACAGTAAAAAAAAATTAAAAAATTAAAAAAAATAAAAAACTTCTCAGGTGAAAATTTTTCTCTCACTCTCAGATGCAAAAATAAATAAGTGGTGGTTAGTAATAATTGTATCATCAGTATATGGCAGAAAAGCTCAGCTCTGGGCTTTTGCCATTTCGGCAAAAAAGTTCAAGGCTTACGTAATTAGTTGGGCCTGACCAGGCCCAGAAAACCCAAAACTGGCTAAGAAGAAATAAGGATGACGATTGTGTGACATAAAACGACGTCGTTTTTTTGTGCCGGTGATTGTGCTCCTGAACTGAGAGTCTGTCTGCCAGCGTCAGTCCCCAGATAATAATAAGTCCAAAAAAAACGAGGGCATAATCGGAACCATGAAAAATATATTCCCAAAAGGGCGGGAAAAAGAGCCGTTGCCAACTAAAACTCTCTCATTTTGGCGCCAAAATTTTTCTTTCCTTTTTTTTTTTTCCTTTCACACGGTTTTGGGCTGCCCGGAATTTTCCGGGCAGCCCCCTCCTCTGCCCATATCTTTCGTTTCCCATTTGTCTTTGTGAGCTTTTAGCAAATTGGCTTTAAGACCAATCAATTATCAATATATATATAAGTCTCAGACACATCGCCGAGACTTTCTCATTTTAATTTTTTTTTTTTCCATTACAGAGAAAATACCCTTTTCTTTTCCTTTTTTTTTTTCCTACATAATTCTTCTCTCAAAGCCCTTCTTTTGCGTGTTTTGTTTTCTCTTAAACCCTCTTTTCTTTTCCCTCTCTTTTTTTGTTTCTTTTCTCATTCTTATTCTCATCCTAGTTTAGCCGCCTCAAAGCCCTCCTTTTCTCTTATTCCTCTCTTTCTCACCTAGCTACTTCCCTCTCTTCTTGGTTTTGTTCCGATTCCTCGATCAAAATCCAATCTTTTTCCTTGGCTTGTTCCGATTCTTGTATCAAAAATCAACCCTTTTATCATTTTCTTTTCCCTTCTTCACTTTGCTCTATCTCTGATATTGGCTACCCAAAAACAAAAAAGCAAATTAAGCCTTAAAAAATATGGGTTTTTCAAAGAAATCTCAAATCGATGGAGGCTTAGAATCCGAAGGCAGAAAATGGGTAATCGCCGGAATCCCAGTTCGGAGCTCGCTGAAGCCGATAAACACAAGGACTACTAAAGCGAGAGACTCCGAAGACGACGGCGGCGAGGAATCGTGTTCGACGACGCCGACGGGCAAAGAGACGAGGATACCGGAGAGGCTTCCGTGCCCGCCGGCGCCGAGGAAGCGCCGTCCAGTCTCAAGGTGTAATAATAATTTCAATGGAGTTAGAGAGTTCTTCACTCCCCCGGACTTGGAAACAGTATTCATACGCCATGTTGAGAAAGCTAATTAATTATTTATTATTATTTGACTCTTTTTTCCTTTTTTTTCCTTTTTTTAGAGCTAGCAAGATAAGGCATAGACTTAGTAGGGATTATTAGAAGTTTACTTGTGTCTTCGGTTTTTTTTTTTTTTTTTATAGTTTGTCTTTCTATGTTTTTCCATCTTCTCTTTCTGGGTGTTTGAGAGGAGCTACTAATGTACAAAGATATCATATTTATGCAATGAGAATCTTGATTTAGGTCCAGGTTTTGCTGAAATTATCAGGTTTTTTTTTTTTTGGGTGCTTTGTTTTGTCTAATATCTATAATGTTGTCGTTGCTTGAGTTTGAGTTTGAGGCTTTTAGTTCATGTATTTGAGTGAAGTAATCATTAATAGTAAGTTTTAAGGTTCTTTTTATGTCACTATTCATAACAAGTATGTTTCTTTTTTTTTTTTTTTTTTTTTGAAGTACAAACATGACTAGACCATACAAAGTTGATATCTTTGTTATTAAGGTTCATTACAAGTGTGATGTTGTTTTTTTTTTTTTTTTTGCTACTGCAAGTGTGATGTTGTTGAAGTAGACATGGCTGAATCAAACAAAGTTGACATCTTTGTCAAGCAAAAGATTACAAGTAGTTTGTTCTTGAAGTTCACATGACATGAAGCCAAACAAAGTTTTTATCTTTGTCAAACAAAAGAAAAAATAACCATATATAAAAACACAAGCCATTGAGCATTAAGGTTCATTACAAGTTTGTTGTTCTTGAAGTCGACATGGCTAGAAATCGATCAAAGTTGTTATCTTTTTCAAGCAGAAAAACCAAAGTTAATATCCTTCCCATTCTTTTTATCATTTACTTGAAAATGGAATTTAGTAAAGTGTAACTTCATTTAGCTTGCCAAATTTATCTGCTATGGTACAAACTACAATCTTTATTCTCTTTCTCTCTCTCTAAATCGTCAGCAATATGTGAGTGCAAAGTTATTTTGAGCAGCTCAGCAAAAAAAAAAAAAAAAAGTTATTTTGAGCAAAACATGTCAGTTCTTTCTTTTCTTTTCCTTGATTTTTTTTTTTCTCTCTATGCTCAGTCTTCACCTACCACACCAGTCACCTCCAATTTCTCTTTGGAGTCTTTGTTGCAAATTCCCACTCCTCCAAATCCACACGTGTACATTTCGAGCATAGTTTTCTCACACGAGTCAGTTTTTTTCATCCAAAAAAACCCAAAACCAAAAGTTGGCCAACAGCAAAAACAAGTAAAAAGTGTATCTTTTTCTTGGCTGAGATGTTTGCACGAATTGATTGACTGAGACAAAATACTTCATAACTATAAACACAACAAGTACCACCTTTTTTTTTTTTTTTCCCCCTAAGCCCTGCCAACTCTCTCTCTCTTTCTCTCTCTCTCTCTCTCTCTCTCTTCTTCCTTATATGTCCCACTAATTTGACCCACACAGACCTGAAAACCAATGGCAAAAGCCAAGCCAAATTCCATATTGGAATGCTTATCTGATTATTAAAAGACAAAGAGAAATATAGAGTGATGAATTAGAATCCTATGTGGGGTTGGTCCGGGCTTGTTTGTTAGAGTGTCACCTAAACGAAACAAAGCACTTGGTGACAAGGACACTGAATAATTTCTTACACACCCAAAATTTAATTAAATAAACAACTTTGGTCACTCGTGGATAAGATTTTTTTAGGCATGCTTGTCATGCACCCAACAGCCAATTTTTCTTGCATGACCAATGGTGGATTAATTGTTTATTGGATTCGTTCAAAAGTTGATAATGTATTACTACTTAATTATCTCAGGATCACTTTTTAATATAGTAATTTAAAACAAAAGGTTTCTAGGGATTAGGAATATGATCCTAATAAACAAAAAATAAAGGAACACGGTAAAGTTGTTGTGAAAAATAAAATTAAGGTCTTAAATTTTGTCAGATTTTGTGGTCACTGGATAACCAACAGTGAGTCTCTACTGCATCACATGATCTAGGTTACATGGTTTTTTTTTACGAGCTGAAAAAAATAACTTTTTTTTTTTCCAGGTTGTTTGACTTTACACTTGTTTCCGTACGGGGAACAACACATTTTAGGATTCATCTTTTTTTTTTTTTTCAATTGATTTTGTAGAGCCAAACTAGTCATAGTTTCAAAAAGTTAAAAAATAATCACTGTTATAAATTTTCTACAACAAATTGCTCTTAAAATTTGTTATGTTTTTTCCCCAATATTGAGTATGTTTTATGCAGTATAATTGAGTAAACTTTAAAAATAGCAATTTATTATAATTTCTCTTCTTTTTCATTATCTTGAAATTTATTACTCTAATTGTTATTCAAGGGCATCTTTGACTGAGTTGCTTAATATAATTATGTACGTAATATGATCAATACCTAGTTAAATTCAACACCAATTTGGTCAATCAATATCTAACTTGCTAGAAAATCTTCAACTAGGATAGACATTATATTCTCTATTGTCGCCTTCTTTATGATGCAATTTTGTCACACCAAAAGAAAATAAAAACATGCTATCTATACACTTTTTAGTACTCATTTAATTTAGATTTGCTTTTTTTTTTTTTAATAAAACAACCATAGTTATGGTGAACCATTCCATAGTGTTTGCTAAACGACAACATAGCGCAAAAGTACAGCTTTTGCATATTACAATTATTGCAGCTAATTGATATTCCTGAATGCTCATAATATGTTTGTCAGTACCGATGACAAAAATGGATGAAATATTTACCTCATAAAGATCAGTATATACAATTATACATACACTCCAAATAATTAAAGTTTCGCATCAATTGCCATATTTATCTGTCAGTGCTTTTTTATCCTAGCTAATAGTATTTTTCCTATTTCCTACTAATTTCAAGAATCTCCACAAGCAATTAATTTAAGGGTCAGTTAGATAAAAATTATTTTAAACATTATGTGTTTTTAAAAATAATTATAGTTTTAAAAAAATTAAAAATTAATCATAAAACATGTAAGAAATTTCTAACAATAACAAAAATACACATAAAATTGCTGTCAGTAATTTCTGACACGTATTAGAAATTTTGTCAGAAATTTCTGACAGTGTTAGTTTTTAAATTTTTTGAAACTATGATTATTTTTAAAATCATTTTATAAACAATAACTATTTTCTTAAAATTTTCTTAATTTAATTTAACAAACAGACAAAGGAAAAAGTTTGAGCACCATTATTATAAAATGCATTGTTCTCCATGAACTAGTGACAATAATTGAAGAGATCTCAAAGTGCTCACTTATCCTATATACCCACCCTATTATTTACAAACCATCTGAGAAGAGCACTACATTATTTTGTACACACATGCATGTATTCAAATATGAAAGAGACGTGTCTCACTTGATTACTGCACTGAGAATATATAAAATATTATGGCAAAAACATACACAACCCATGTGAGCTTTAAACAACAGCAAAAAAAATATAGAAGAAATTGCATAGTAGTTAGTGAAATAAAAAAACCTGAATCAGCGATTATATACATTATATAGTGACAGTGCTTCTAGTTAGTGATTTATTTATTTATTTTTCTTTCTTTTTGGAGTCCTCATTTTATATTTTTGGCTGAGTACTGCCATGTAGGGCTTATATCTACTATCTAGTGTATATAGCCTGGCCATTGAGCTAATACGAGCTAGGAATAAATAGGGGTTGTATTATTTGTTTAAAAAAAAAAAAATTGTTGGATAATAATTGAGGTGGGTATTTAAATAAAATAAGAAAAAAATTATGAGGTGTTTAGAAAAGAAAGAATAGGGAATCCAATGTATGAAAGAAAGGTAAGTTAGTAGACATGTACACATGGGCAGGCTAAGGAATCCTAAGAAGATGAAAGATTCTGGTTTTTGCAGTGACACTTTGACATATAAACACTTCAATCCAATTTCATCGACTTTCGTTCCCTCTTTGTTATGGGTTTTTTTTTTTTTTTTAATTTCCAAAATCCCTCTCATCAGTTCTCTTGCTCATTTTGACTTTTATTTTTAACGCGGTTTCGGCTTCTGCCTTTTTTTTTTTTTTTTTTTTTGAGGGTTCATAGCCCAAAAACCCAAAACCCACTTTGGGTTTTTCCCTGCCCGAGCTGCCCGTTACTTTTGGCGGGAAAAAACCCTAATTTGCAATAGGGTTTTTTTGGATTCTTAATTTCGCGCCAAAAATTTTGTTTGTAGCCCGGGAAATGCGGGCTCTGACGGCTCCTTCGTACACACAATTATTATTTTTATTTATTTTTCATTTGCTTTGGCACCACGGCCTTACTTAAAACGGGTAAATTTCTTTTAAAATAATAGATAGTAAATTCTCATGATGATTTCATCATTGGACCCACAATATCTCAATCCTGGCCGTTAAAAAATCTGCAATTGGGTATCCGATGTGGTATAAAGCTAATTTTACGGTACCACATCTGCAATGCTCTCAATGTTTATTATTTGTCTAGGTATTTTGAATAGTTTAAAAATATAGAGTTTTTAGGTATTTAACCAAATTTTTGTGTAATTTTTTAGAATTTAGTCTTTAAATGTCAAAATTAAAGATTTAGCCATAACATGTAACATTTTATGTTACATGTAACATATATATGTAAATAAAATGTAACATTATATGTAATGTTACATGTAACATGCAACATATTACATTTAATGTTATATTTTTTACACGTATATATGTTATATGTAACATAAAATGTTACATGTTATAGCTAAATTCTTAATTTCGTGAAACTATGACTAAATACTTCAAAATTACTAATTGCTTAATTAGCTAAAAAATATACTATAATTTTAAATTTTATTTTTATAAATAATTTCTTACACATAACAAAATAACTATTTATTTTTTAAAGTTTGAAACTCTTACTATTTCTTCAAATCATTTTCTAAAAAATTATTATTTTCTTATAAATAACTATTATATCATTCTCCTATTAAAAAAAATCTTATATCATTTTAATAAATTAAAAAAATATATAGCAATTTATTTTAGTTCATATTTTAATCAAGAAAAATTAAAAGAAATAGCAAAATTTTATTTTACGATTTTTTAAATAGAACACGTTTCAATTTTTCATTTATACATAGCACTTATAAAAAAAATTATAATGCCAAATAATTTATTATAAATGTTTAAATATTTTTTGTAATAAAATTCTTTACAAGTACTTTTTAAATAAATTTTTACTATAAAATTGGCCAGAATAATATATGGCATTGATTAATTTCATTCGAAAATATATTTAACAATGCAATATATCCAACAATTAATTTATGCATCACTTTATCAATTTTTCGTCGCCAAAAATTATGGTTTGTTTAGCATTTATCTTTTTATAACATTTTTAAACATATCTTATTTTTTGAAAGAAAACAATTTTAATTTTAATTTATTTTTGTAACTCACCTTTCAATCATCTTGTTAATTCTAAACCCTTAATTTTGTTCTTTAAAAATAGAATTTCATAGTCTTTTTAAAATTTGTTAAGTTAATGATTTTTTATTAGATTGACTATAATGAAGACCAATGCTAACATGAAATCACTTTTTTGCATTATACATACACGAGTCTCTTCTTTGCATAATATTGCCTTTAGTTCATTTTTTTTTTTAAATAATTAGTTGGTCCCGATTTGATGATAACATACTAAACTAATAGTTAGATAGAGGTACAAGATTTTACAATATAAAAAATAAAATAAAAGATTATGAATTAATAAAATTTTGTATATAAATTAAATCGTCTATTTGGTATTTGGTTATTTATTGATTCATATTAAAAAAAAAAACGACAAACTCTAAAAATTAAGTTATTACCCACGATTATTTATACATAAGAGAACTAATAACATAAGTGTAAATGCACATCATCATGTAGTTAAGAAAATGACTAATTTTTTAAATATTGAAAAGTTACTATTTTTAAAAATAACATTAAGAAAATGACTATTTTAATTATCTCATAAATAATTTCATAACTTTGATTAAAATTCTTCACAAAATGTGTATGTAGTGCATGGAATATAATTATAGTTTTTGCAACGAAAAATTGTCTTTTAAAATGGAAAGATTTGGTTTCATTTTTAGGCTCATGTTTTAAGAATTTAGCCATAGATTTACGAAATTAAGGTATTAATCATTTGCATATTTGTTACACGTATAACAAAATTTAATACACGTGTAACAAATTTGATACATGTATATCAAATATGAAAAAAACTAATTTTTTAATTTTGTAAAACTATGGCTAATCCTTAAAAAAAAAACCTAAATTTTGGTTAAATCCTTAAAAATCCCTTTAAAAAATGTATTACATTCATAAAAAATTTATTTGGTTTAATGATATACAATGAATTATGATAATATTTAGGAGATAGCGTTAGATACTACGTATGTTTACATATATAAAGCATAGGGAATTTTAAGAAAATAGCCACTGTTTACAAAATGATTTTAAAAAATAGCCACAGTTTCAAAAAATTTAAAAACTAGCCCTTTCAGAAATTTCTTACACCCGTCAGAAATTTCTTACAGCACATTTTATGTGTAATTTTGTTATTGTAAGAAATTTCTTACAGTGTGTAATGGCTAGTTTTTAAATTTTTTGAAACTGTGACTATTTTTTGAAAACACACTGTTCAAAATGGCTATTTACCTAACTGACCCTAAAACATATTTGTATTAAATCAATAAATTGTTAATTTATCGATTTATAGATATATTTAAAAGAAATAGAGAAAAAATATAAAACTTTTTTTTTATCTAAATGTTATTACTTCATATAGTTTAACTTATGTATTAAGAATCTAATCCCCGGCACCGATTATGTGTGCCTTTTTCGTTGACATAGTAAAGTTTTCTTTTTTTTTTTACGCCCCCAAAAAATTCTCATGAGCATTTATGACACCATTTGTGCCAAAATTTCCGCTGGAAAGAACAAGAATGAAGAGGAGAATTTGTGTTTAGCACTTCAAAAATGGAAAAAGCATTTGACTATAGTAATGGGAAATAAATATTCTATTTTTTTTTTTCTCTATCTCATTCTATATCTCTCAAATAAGATTTTTGATACTTAAACAAATAATATTAAAACTTTTTAACCACTTTATTTTTTTATTTTTTTTTATAATTTTTGTTTTTGTTACTTGTAAAAATCTTATTAATGAGAGAAAAAATAATAATTGAAGAACTGGATTCAGCATAACATGGTGTTCAAATTATGAACATTTGAAATTTTTTCATTCGAATTAGAAATTTTAAAGAGATTATTAAATAAATAGCTTTTTTTTTTAATGATACTTTAAGAAAATAACCAACATTTCATTTAATTAAGAGAATCATTATTTTTCTTAATTACATGATGTATTGATTTTACCCTTATACCTTGACTTTTGTATTGACTTTGATTATTTTCTTGAAACATTTATTAAACAATGGGTATATATTAAAAAGACCCAAATTTGAATTGAGCAATTTGAACAAAAAATTTAAATTATTGTCTGACTTAAGTAATAAAAATTGAAAATATTATTGAATTGTTGTTTTAATAGATATATAAATGTTTGATATGAGTAATAAAAAAAGTGATTGAAATGTCAAATAAAAAAGAACTATTGAAAATAGAAACAAAATGATGAATTTTTAGGATGATTATAATTTAAATTTTAAGGGTTTCAATGAATTTTAGCCATTAGAATTTTATAAAAAAAAATATATTTAAATTTATGAATTCGGTTGTGTTGACCCAAAACGGATTTTAAAAAACGTTTACCAAACGAGCCATGTTAAATGGAGGCATGTTTTTTCAAAGAAAATTATAGCGAAAAAGAAAATTAGGAATCGCAAAACAAAATCATTATAAATGCCACTTAATAATCTATGCCTCAAGTAGTGTGCTCTATTTGTTTTCACTTTATGATTATAGTATAAAATTTAGGGCATAAATTAAAAGTGCAACATAAATGGAACATAGATTATTAATGTACTAAAACAGGGACAGTCCTCAAAATCCTCAAAAGAAATAGAAAAATGACGTAGCAAAATGAGATAAAATCAAAGCAAATCCATGGTTAAGGGATAAAATGAGTTCTTGCTCTACTATTCTCAAAAGTTTGACTACAAAAGCTCCTAAACAATACACTACATTAGCTTTTTATATTTAGGCCAAATGACAAAGAAAGCAAACAAAAATGATAAATCAAATAATAAACTAAAAATGACAATAAAATGGATAAAATGACACTAATCTCTTACATAAAAAAAATTTGCCCAAAAGGATTTTGAAGAATGCCTCATTATTGGCACAATGATAATCTATGCCATATGTGTGTTGCACTTTTAATTTATACTAAAAAATTTATAATATAAACATAGAGTGAAAATAAAAAAAGAGTATACTATTTGGGGGTATAGATTATTAAGTGGCATAAAAAATGACTTTCTTTGAAAAAAAAAAAAAAAAAGAACGAACAGAAGCCAGTGGCATTTTAACATGTGGGCCATCAAACACGGTTTAAACAATTATGGGCTGACGCAATGGGGTCCAATCAAAGTAATGGGCCATCGGGCTAAAATTCTGTGCAGGGCCCATCACTTTCCTGGGCAACAGTAGTAAATTGAGTTGGGCTTTTTAGTTCAACCGTATTCTCGGGAGAGTTTCTAAGTGTTTTAGGGAAATTACAAAAAAATTTAAGTGTCACTTAATAATCTATATTCTAAGTAGTGTGTGTGTGTATTTTTTTTTAATTTTATGTTTATAGTATAATATTTAGAGCATAAACTAAAAATGCAAGACAAAAAGGGTATAAATTATTAATGTGCCAGGTATAAATTATTAATGTGCCAAAAGATGAGCATTTCTCAAAGTCTTTCTAACAGAAATGGAAATTTTGATTAATTTCGGCACATTAATAATTTATATTTTGTTTATATTGTATTAAATATAAAATAGAAATCAAGTGAGCAGACCACTCGAGACATAAATTATTGACACTTAGAATGCCTCTTTTTACAAGTTTCCTTAATAAAATAAAGAAAAATAAAAAAAAATTTTAAGTACCACTTAATAATTTATGTTCTAATTAGTGTGTTCATTTAATTTCATTTACTTTTTATTGTTGAAATTATTTGAAAAAGAACAAACAAACAGTAAAATAACTTAAAAGAGAGATAATTTCGAGAAATAAACGTTACATTTAATGTTACATTTTTTACACGTATATATTTTACATGTTATAGCTAAATCCCTAATTTCGTGAAACTATGCTAAATCATTCAAATTTTACCTTTAAAATGACTAATTGCTTAACTGACATTTTTTAAAAATACACAGTCAAAATTAGTTATTTACCTAACTGACCCTTAATAAAAAAGTATAAATGAAAAGTGCAATGTAACAATAAAGTAAAATAATTAAAAAACGAACAGAAGTTTCAAATAAGTAAAGCGAGATAGAGTTGAACTCTCTAATGGTGCTTACATTTAACTATTTAAGTAATTTTCATAATTCTCTCTCTCTCTTTTAAAGCATGATTGGTTTTTATTTCTTATTTTTGGCCACAAACAATGCTTTGCTATTGTTGTTGTTTTTTGTTTTTTTTATTATATCCCACTCTTGCAAGTAGATTTAAATGAAATAGTGACATGAATTATATACGAATACAATAGACTTTCATAGTAAAAACTAATATACGTGTCCAAATGGAGAATCACATCATGTGAAAGTTCAACTGAACTTTGGTTCCAATCCAATCCAATATACTCAAACTTTCATGATATAATATATCAATCTATGTTTATTTTGTATTTGTCGTACAATATATACCAGTGGTTAAAATTCTAAAGTCTATCCCTTATGTAGTCTTTCCCACCCAATATATTTCGACATCAGTTCAACATATCGCCTATTGGTCATGGTTTGGTTCGCATTAACTAAATTCAGATTTCAGAGATTCACTTTTTTTTTTTTCCTTTTTCTGAAAATATGAAATCACAGGTGGAAATAAAGATTGTAAAATAATTGGATCCCATCAGGTCTATTTATCACATAATTTTTTTTGCTCTTTACTTCTACAACAAGACCACCTAGTATTTTGTCGAAAAAGACACGGAAAAAGATCAATGCGCAATAGCCATTTATCGCCAACTTCTGGGTCTTTTCTAATACTATTGTAACTTGCATTATTAATGAGCTCAATTATGGTTACAACTTAAAAGCGAGAGGTCAGACAAAGAAAACATAACTAAAGCTTGAATAAGGGACGTAATTGCCTAACCACCGTTCTTTAATGCAACGGAGAGGGCTTTACTATAAGCAACACAGACTAAACTTCACATTATTGAGCAGTGTTCTAAAATCAGTATAGTATTGGGTAATTGGGACTTCACAATAGTATTATAATGCACAAAATCAAAGCGAAGACTTGACAACAAAAGTGAGATGAAGATCCCTTTAAAAGGTTGCGGAAATAGGTTTCTAAGAAAGGCGAGATAGTTTTGTGTTTGTTTAACTTGTACAATGCTCAATGAAAGAGTGACTAAAATGCGTAGCGTGTGAAAAATAACACTCAATTCTCAACATTACCAACTCTCCACTTTGCTTTGCAACATATCCGGAAAGGAATTGGGGATTATTTGAAACGGCTAATCTACTTGAACAACAATGTAGACTATTCCGGGCATTATTATAACCAAGAAATTTTCTTGGGTTGAGATTCTGATTCTGGTTGTAACATTTATTTCAAGCAACTAGGACTTATTAAACAATCAGATTCTAAATTCTAATAGGGCAACTCTATATCCCAAAGGACATTATTAGCTCCAACAAATTTAATATCACAGACCTATAGATTTGCAATCCAGATATACAAGGAACGTCTGTATTGGGGACAGTGGACTTCCCTAGAAGTTCAATAGCATTAAATGTCAAAAGTATAATGATCCAATTCATATGCCAAGCCTAGATTAGCAACTCAGTTCAGAGGTTCAATAAGCAAAATAGCAATAGCAATATCATAATTGAAAGCAACAATAATTTATTAAGAAGCAGACACCTTATTACAAGATAAAAGAATTCAAGCAAAAAATTTGCTGATTCTGAGGTAATAATATAAATAATAGCATTTGTAATAAATAAGTAAAAAAAAAAAAACCAATAGTATGATATGTACCTGTTCCATTTGAAACTTTCTTATTCACATAAATTATCAACCAGTGCCTAATGAATCAAACAATCAAACAAGCTCGATGAACTTTGTCGACGCCCAATTCTTCGCGGCCTCGGAGAGCTTGATCCCCTCAACCTGAACCCGCCTCAGCCTCGGGGAATTCATAATAAACAACTCAACTGCCTCGGGCTCGATCCCGCAACAATTCATCACATCAACACTCTCCAAATCCTTGCAGTTCTTAGACAATGAAACCATTGCGTAGCCAGTGAGTCTTTTGCAACTTCTGACCTTCAAATCGACCAAACCTCGACACGAGGCCAGCATCGACACAAACTCTTTGTCAACCAAAGCCTCATTGTAAGACAAGTCCAATTTCCTCAGTTTCCTCACACTCTGCCCCAATGTGGCCAACAACCCAGTCTCCCTTTCGACAATGTTGCAGTTTATCAAAGCGAGCTCTTCGAGCCCCGCGCTCGTAGCAACTCCCAGGGCTTTCAGCCCCTCCCCGTTGACAAGGCAACAGCTCTGAAGCCGAACACTCGAAAGGGTCGCGCCAAAACTGGCCGAGGCGGCCAAGAGGTGTTCGTTATCCAGGTCGAGAGGCAAGCGAAGATCGAGCCTTCGCAATCGGAACCGGCATTGGCTAAAGAACCTAAGAAGACCCTCTCTGCTACCACCATCATGGACCAATAGGGACTCAAGAGAGTCACAATTCTCAGCCAGTTTCATCAAAACCGCATCAACAATAGTCCTACAGGTCCTGAGCTCAACCTCTTGAATTCCCTTCAAGCACTTGGTAAATGACAAAAACGACCCTCCATCCCCAATCCCCACACAGTTACTCAGCTCTAGCTTCTTCAACCTGTTACAGCTCTTCCATAGCCAACCAAAACCCCAATCGTCGTTTCGAATCCCAGAGAGACAGAGCCTCTCAATTCCGAGCTCAGGGACAGAATCGTCATTCTCAGCACCCCTGTTGACCTCAAGGCCTTGGCTTTTGGAGACGAAGAGCGAGAGTTCTCTCAGAGACGCGAAATTGAGAAGCCAATCGAGAAACAGAGGCCTCGAGAGATTAACACAAAGAGAGGTCAAGTTCGTCGAGGTTCTAGAGAGAGAAACCAGGGAGGAGAGAGAAACCGGCGCGCCGCCCAAGAGCGAGAGCCTGAGAAGCCGAGGACAGAGCGAAGAGACCAAGAGAAGGAGGTGATCGGAGGTCCCTCCGGCGGCGGATTCCGGCGGGAGGAGGAGAGAGAGAGAGGAGAGAGAAGGGTAGTGAGAGAGAAGGGTGGAGAGAGATTGGAGTGTGGTGGGGTTTTGGAGGGAAATTCGGAGAGAGAGGTCGGTCACGGAGGTTCGGTAGAGATTGAGCCATCGCTTGGAGACGAGAGAGACCGAAGAGGACGAATATGGCGGGAGTTTCTGGAAGATTTCTTGGACCAGCTCGTCGCAGAGCAAGCTTTCCATAGCTCTCTCTCTCTCACTCCACTCAACCAATCAACTTGAAACTTGATTGAAACTCGTCTCTCTTTTCCCTCTCCTCTGGCTATGCTCTGTTTCAGGTTCTGTTTAATAGTCTTTTTTTTTTTTAATTTTTTTTTTTTTTTTGGTTGATAGATGGTACCTACCACAAAGGAGAAGGAAAAGGAGTTAGCTTGATGTTTTATTGAGGGTAGGCTTTGTTTTTGACAACTTGTCTTTGAGAAGAGAGAGAGAGAGAGTGAGAGAATTAATTAGATGAGGGACTGAGGGAGGGAGGGCTCTGAATATTTCGCCAAACACTAGGGAAGAAGACAAAATTAAGGATAAAAAAGAAGAAGAATATTTTTCTTCCTTCGGATTATTATGATATTTAATATATAGTTTCTTAAAGAATATGTGACATACTTGAATGTAGTTTTTTTTTTTTTCAAGAATTTTCGAATTAGATAGTCTTTTTCTTCTTCTATAAATCAAAGATAAGTGCATAATTTAGGGATTTAGAATACAAATATATGATGAATAATATTTTTGAGAAAACTCTTAAGTAACGTTTGGCTGGCTTTCTTTAGAAGGGGGAGTCAGTGTCGATGTTGCACTCCATAACATAAGGGAATAAGTGCCTCTTGGATTTGGATATTGTAAGTCCTTAAAATAGCTATGTTGCCAAACACGGCATATATATAATATAGATACCAACTACAAAGCACCAACTGGCTAACTTGAACCGCAAACTGTCAATTTTGTTTTGTAAATTGCAAGAGAAACAAATAATGATTATAGTAAAACAACGTTAAGACTGTGGAACTAGAGTTACTACACTTTGCAATTATAATTTGGTCAGCTAAGTGGTACTTAGATATCATTTTTTATATGTGCAAGATAAGCGCGTATATAAAAGTTGGTTTCGTAAACCGAATGTTTGCTGTATTATGATTTATTGGTACACAAAATTATAAGTATAATTAAAAAAAGAAATTATTAGAAAACTCTTAGGAAATATTTAAAACCGAATGTTTAGCCTATAATAGGATAAATATATATATTGTATCGTTAGATAAGTCTCGAATCTTGGCAATGGCAATATTTATTATAATTGCGTACCAAATTTGTCTTCATATGTGCTCTTAAGCTATTCCACAGAATAGGATAAGAAAGGAAATTTCTAATATACGTCTGCCTGAAGTCAGCTTGGTTACCTAAGTATTTCGAAGTAGAAACAAATATAATCAATATTTTTCTTTTGCTGGAATACAGAAATAAGAGATATGATGGTTTTCATTCATAAGTCCACAAAAGTTCAATGTCCTTTTCTATTGGAGGCACGATACAGTCTGTTTCAATCGAACAAACTGCTAAAAATATAACTACCAGCAATTAATCTCTCTCTTTAAACTGCTAAGCAAATATTTAACTACTTGCATGTCGAAAAATCAGGTACAAAACATTGTCTACGCGAAAAAAATAGTATTTCCACGTGAGTCCGTCGTTTGCCATGACTTTGTTTATCACAAAGAACATTGTTACTACTAAAATAATAATTTTCATTGACAATTTGTGTGATATTGAAATTTCTATAGTAATTTTCTCTAAATATATATAAAACATTATAAAATAAAAATATTTTTAAAAGAAAAAATTAATCCCTTAGACTAATTTTTAAAGTGTGAGGAGTGCTGTGCTCAGACGCGTCAGATCTAGGCAGTTCGTGGGCGTGGGCCACGTGGGTCCCATTGTGAAACCCATGCCCACGAAAGGCTGAGATCGCTAATAGCATACTTCTAAAAGGATATCTAGCGACCTAAAATCATTCTAAAAATATTCGTACGGGTTCTTATATATATCTAATGTAGTTGACAAATTTACTACAGCAACAATAATAACTGGCATCTTTCATAGCAAAAACGTCTGGCTGTGAGCAACAGACAAGTGTTTTCAGTTTCCCACAATGAATCTAATTCAGCACGTACAAATAGTTTATGTGGGTCCACAAGATTTCTCATGTTGTCCCAAAGTAGTATCTTTCCTTCTTATTTTTTTATAGAAACAAAATCATTGAAGAAAAACAAATGCAGGAATAATTTTATTCAGAGAGAAGACCGAAAAAAAAAAAAAAAAAACCTAACACCTCAGAAATCTACGATGCTTTTAGGCTTTTATGTGGTTCATTAACTGCTCTTTTCAATCATGTTATCAACACAATGATTTCTTTGTATACTAGAATTATAACATGGATCAGCACATACGCCAACTTAAATTCAGGATTTTTTGCCCTTTTTTTTTTCTTTTTAAATCCACTTCTAACAAAAATTTATTAATAATCATACGTCATATGATGGGAAACGCATTGATTAATGGTTATTTTTCATGACAATGAAGCAACATACCAGTGTTGAAGTAAGAAGTGTACAAACAAATGTCACTGATCTTCATCAATAATGGGTTAAATAGATATCTTGTTCTTTTTTCCTATTATTATTATTATTTTTTTCTGTGGCTTAAATTCCTTGCCAAATTGAGTGGGTGAGGAATACGATCTTTTATTATTTCCAGCATCTTCTTCGATATAACAACAGAGAAAAAGAATCACTATGATGGGATATGAGGTCATGATCTTTATTCTTTACGTAAATAAGGCAACTAGTCCTCATCAAGTCCTATTATTCAATTAACTCAGTTTATCACAGATGAGCCAAGCAACCGTCTTTTTCTAATACTACCACCAAGCATAATAAAAGGGGCTTCTTTATTAGCTCTCTCCTAGAAAATTGTCTAAATAACCATATTCTAATATATCTATACAAAAAACATTGCATCACTTTTGTGACTTCCTACCAGAAGCGTTGTGTGTGTGTGTGTGAGAGAGAGAGAGAGAGAGAGAGAGAGAGAGAGAGAGCTTCAATCTAAATAGTGGTGCACTTTTTAAAAAATATGAGGCATTTGAAGGCAGGGCACGAGATTCAATCTAAAAGTAGTGCAACTTTTTACAAATATGGTGACATTAAAAGGTAGTTCCGTGGTACCTTATTCTCTGGCGGGAGACTAGGATGGAGCATTGAGAAAAGCCCATTTTGGTATTCTCCAAATAGGATGAATAATCAAACAGACTCCGAACTAGCTCCGATTTTAGCCGGTCATGTTTCGCTTAAACTCGCGTGTCCAAATGGCAGTGCGGTTAATTTGAGTGAACAAATATAATGCGTCAATAACCGTGCTGTAATTCTGAGCATATGATCGTTGAAAACCCTTCAAACGCCATCAACACGAGGGAAACAAAAACCATACATGGGCTTTTGCAAGTTAATACGTTTTGGTACCTCATAAACCTTTTTTTTCCTGGTGACAAGAGAATGCATTTGGATATGAAAAAACAACATGCCTGACTGGACCACTGCTCTAATTAGCCAGTACTTAACCCTTCAGATTAGACATAACACCAATATAAAAATGCTCTTAATCTTCTGATTTGCTGATCTAACCAATCAATAATACATGAACAATGTGACTACGACGTCTCAACAGAGATGAAAGAAAATGTGAAGGCACAATGCCCAGCATGGCAGGTGAACCAAACCTATATAGAGATAAGTAGCACTGCTCCAAGCCCAAAGAGATTCCACCCAGATCCAGAAGTCACCGACGGTAAAGCTGTTGAAACCTTCAAGAGCACCTTTCAGCACCATAAAAGTAACTGGTGGGAATCCGATAATAATGAAAATGAGATTACTTGCCAGTCTTGAAATAGCTCTCAAGTTCCCAACTCTAGCATCTAGTCTTATGGGATGCGCCATTAAACACATTGGAACAACCAGTAACCCCCCAATTTCTGCTGTAGAAAAGTTAATAACTGACATGAGACACAAACCAATGAACGCAGCTGAGATTGTCACTGATTTTAAGATCGCCCATTCTCCAACATGAGATTGAGGCGCTTTGGCACGAGAAAGTGAAGAAGCCAAAATCAAGTGCATGATAAAATAACTAGGCGCTGAAAGCAAAAACCAGATGGTAAATCTGATAGTTGGGGAGCAATTAGGTATTTGACTAACAAAATATGGCAGCAATGAAACAACAGAGCCCCACAAGTGAACAACAAACACTTCCTTTGCTGCATTAACCCATTTCCATGATTTGAGACCCATGCCAAGTTCATCAGTAGCAGTATCTGGAGGAGATTGTTTTTCTTGACTCTCTAAAGAATTTGCATTAATGGCGTCAGCATATAGAGATGCTGCGACCATAGGAAGTGGTGCAACAAGGAGAGCAAAAGCAATCATGTAGACTCCTACTGACACAAATTTACTGGGAGATGTTAGCAGGTAGAGGAAAAACGATTGGTGGAACTTCTCAAGAAGGTTGTTTACTGATCGTATGACTCCTTCAATTAACCTGCATCGAAATAACAACTCTTTTCTCAGCCAAATAATGCTGCCACTTTGATTGAAGTTTTGAGCTCTTTCTAAAACAAATCCTTCAATTCGTTTCGAAATAAACACTTATAGTGCAGATATTCTAAAATCACCTCTCGCATTATACACAGGAATGACTAAAAAGGAAAAAACCTATACCATTAGACCACAAAAAAGAAAAATGACTAAAATAAAATGCAGATATTATCTAAGAAACATTAACTTAGCAGCTTAATATATATTATGCACCTAAGGAATAAATAAAACAAAATAAAACAAGACCAGAGGTGAAAAATAAGGAATTGAAAAATATTTTTTGTCAAGCTGAGTCCCTCTTTTTATGTTAGCTCTTCAAGTCACGACATAGAAACAGCTTTGATAGTACTACGTTAAAAATAATAAAATAAATAAAATACAGTTGCAAGAATATCCATCCATTGCAGAATAAACTTTACACAATAATGGCTAGTTGAGAGACTGCTGAGTGTTGAATACTAACCGGCCACCTCGTAGCAGGAAGTCATTTTGCCTCATTGCTTTATCAACATAAGCTCTAGGTGAAATTTCCAAAGTAATTGCATCAACTTGGTAATCACGAAAAGCGCCATGAGGACCAGTAGGAACTCCCAAAGCCTATTAGGAACAATACATTCATAAACATGAATCTCTCATTGAATAAGCGAATGGGAAAAAAATGGAAATAACAAAATAAAAAACCTCGAATGAAATGGAGCAGCTAAACACAATCGAAATAAGAGTTTGACAAAATAAACCCACCTGGTTATACAGTGAACTTGCAAGTGTAGCAACACCCTCAGTATAATCAGAAGCTGGGATACCAAATTTCCACTGGGGATTTAAGCGTTTCACCACTTGCCCTACCGATTCAAATAGTTCTCCCAAACTCTTGAGCCATTTAGAGTCCAGTAGAGACCATAATTTATCCACCTTCACCCGGAACCCTTGACGATGCACAGCTAAATAATTAACAATATTAATAAGGTCAAGGTTTGGCATCTGTCCATTAGATGCCTCGGCATAGATGCTAAGACTGTCATCAAAGTGTTCGCTTTTATCTCCAACCTTAATGACAAGGGCTGCAGCCATAGTCCCAGCACGTCTAAATCCATCATGTATATGCCTTTCTGTAACTAAATTGTCTTTAACTTCATACAAATAATTGCGGTCTGGACATGTTTCTACATTTATTTTATGGAGGTTAGTAAACATGGGTTCGTGATACTCTCTTAACCAGGCAGCAACTCCAGCATACTCACCATGCCGGGAATCTGAAACCAGCCAAATAATATCCTTGGCCAGCCAAGTGACTCGGGAAAGTAGGGAAAATACCGAGTAAGCGAGGCCCAAAGACAACGCCTCACCTTGCTTAATTTTCTCTGAATTGTAAGGTGTTACCAGGACAATTGCTTCCTTTCCATCACCCCGTGGTGCTCTTATTATTCCAACAGTGTTGACGCCATACAACGAACAACTAATGTTCTGCTCAATTATTCTAGAATCAAAACTAGAGAAAAATTGCAGTGGATGGAACTGAACAATTTGAGGATTAAACTTGTGATAGTTAACTTCTGCACCTAAATCTGACATATACTCTGCTATCAGTCTCGGACTCTCGCTGCATTACAATAGTGGTAAAAAACATTGGTGTTAGAACGTATCAGCCTACACTTTTTTTTCCCTTTTCGTCTTAACCTTTGGATTGGAAAAAAAAAGGTTGCGAAATGGAAAGTGAAGACCACAAAGTTGAATAAAATCATAGAAACGTTTACCCAACAAAAGACAATTTAGAATCTTCAAAATATTTCAACCTTCACACATAAACAAGAACAAAATATTGACCAAAATAAAAGTCACTAAACGAACTTTATAAAATTTGTAAAAAAACAGTTCTGTTCACACACGATAAGCTCCACATGGTTCATAATCAGGTACTCAGATAACCATATCAAGTTCAAACTAATTTAAAAAAGATCAGAGATTGATACCAGTAAAAATAAAGGCTCTTCCAAATTTTCATGGGATTTATTCAGAGCTAACTTCATAAAAAAGGCAAAAAACAACGCCACAATAAGAAAACACATACATGCCAGCACCAAGAGGCTTCGAGTTCAAAGCAATCAAAGCCTTCACAAATCTATTCGCTTCTGAGACCTCCTGATTGGACAGCATTGGATTCGCAGAACCTATATAGAAACAAAAAAAGGAACAAACACACACACCCATGCACACCAAAATCACCGCATTAACCTTCAAACAAACTAATTAATCCATGCAATATGGGAAATGATTAAGCTGATTCGATTTCTTTTCCAACCATAAACAAAAGGAATTGTAAAGAGATCATATGGGCATGAAATAGACCTGGCATTAGGGCGTTCTCCGAAATGTAAGTGTTCTTGGCGAGAATCGGCAGCAGCAAAAGAGCCAAAACCCCGGCGAAGCAACAAACGACGCTGAAGAACCACCATAGCTCAAATCACTCAGCTCTTTCGCTCCAATTCGAAAATTCAGATCCGATCTCAGTGAAGATACGAAGATCAGAAAGCGTTACCTGAAGAGGAAGCTATGGGAGATGAGGAAGACCCCCAAGCGCACGATCGGTCGCTGTCTAGCTTTCGGAGTCTCGCTCTCCGCCATTGTTGCTCGTAACCGAGCTCGAACCAGCTAGGTTTTCGAGTTCTGTGTCGTAGATAATAATACACTTCTGAGAAGCTGAAGCCTGAAGGACTGGTCAGTGAACGGAGTTGAAGAGGAAGAAGATTTCTTCAGCCAAGAAATCGAGGAATTGTGCTTGGGCTTTGTAAAGAGTTCGGACTTCCGGCCCGAAAAGGTCCAACTTCGTATCAGAGTCGGGGTTATTTGCACAATTGCCCTTGAACGTTTCCAATATTAACAAGATAGTCACATTTTTTTTTTCTTTTGTGATAAACTAAAAATTAGGAGTTGTTTGGAAAGCAATCCAAATGAAAATTTAAACCATATTTTTGAGTTATTAGTTGACAAAATATTAAATACAAACCACTTAGATAAGAGTTTATGTAGTATATTGAATTGAGATTATAAGAGATAATATTTGTATTATGAACCGAAAAGTTTACTTTTTTACTGTAACAAAAGTATTTGAATCCAATTTTTTTGACCCTTAGCCACTATATACTCTTCAAAAGAAAAAAAAAAAACTTAATAGTAGTAATATCATTAATGGCTTAGGCCTTGAAGCTAATTGTAACATTTAAATTACTATAAGTAACTTTTTAGCCACTAATTAACATATCAATAATAATCAATTTCCATTACTAATAGAAATAGGCTTCGATTTAAAATCTTAAAAATAACACTAATTAGAGGATATTATTTATCAAGTAAATAAATTGTCATTAAAATCTTAGAAATCAATACCAATTGATTTCAATTTAATAGCTAAATTCAAAACTATTCGATGGCTTAAACTGTCTGTAAATAGTTTAATTTTAAACTATTACACTAGGAGAAAGGGACGCAAGTACAAAAGTATAAAAAATTTCAACTATAAATTTTGAATTAATTGGTACTGATATGTGAATTTGAGTAAGAACTTCCCTAAAAAAACTATATAAAAATAAAGAGAAAAACTATACATAATTTATGTATTTTGATCCATGCATTTTTTAGAATTTTAAAATTATCCACCAGTTTATTAAAAACTTTTAAATATATACCCATGACATTTAAGTATTAGTTTCTGAACAGAAATGTTAAGAATTTCCTAAATTCACTAAAAAGTTACAAAAATTACAAAAAACTACCCACATATTCACTAAAAAACTACAAAAACTAATCATGAATTCAAATGTGACTATTGTGACTAAGTAAATATGTGAACAACTTTTTGCAATTTTTAAGTGAAACATATGATCATATTTTTTTAGTTTTTGCCCTTTTAAGTGAATTTATAAGATTTTTAGTATTTTTTTTTACAAAATTTTGTACTAAAAAATATTGTGGGGTAATGTTTGAGACTTTTTAATAAACTTAGGATAATTTTAAAATTCCAAAAAAATACAGGAATGGAATTGAGATTTTTACATAATATAGGAATTATTTTGAGTTTTTCCCAAAAGCTAATTAAGGACTACTTAAGTAATGCACGATAAGTTCAAGGGTAATGTTGCAAAATTACAGATTAGTGAACTACCTTCAGACTGTTGTAAAAAATTGCCGGCCCGTTTAGCGCCAAAAAAAAAAAAAAAAAAACAGAAGCAAAAACTGTTGAAATTTGAAAACGCCTCGTCGTCCATCTGCCTGCAGATATGGCTCATCGAGCTCTCGGAGAAAGCCCGCCGTGGAGCTAAAATGACCGAAACACCCCTCACCGGTTCTCCAATTTACACGCCCTCATGGCCATCTACCACCACACGACCTTTCACTCTCTCGCTGCCACCAACCACTCGCCACTTCTTCATAAGCGCTTCCACGTCCCGGACCCGAATCGGCGAGTCGGACTCACCGCGCCGAAACGGTGGCGTTTCGAAGTCCGAAGCTCGAAGCGCGAAAAGGACAGAGAGGCAAGAGAGAGACTCTCGGCGACCATCGGGCTCGTCGGGCCGGGTATCCCGTCCCAAGCCCGGTCCGAGTCGCCGAACCGGGCTAGGGTTTCTCTCGTGCTTTGCCGAATGTGGGAGCTGGTCGGAGACGATCGGTGGATCGTATTTGTCGCTTTTGGAGCTCTGATCGGCGCTACGGTGAGACTCTTGAGAGTTTTATAAGTTTGAATTTCAATGGCGGATTTTGTTCTAACTTTAATAAAAAAAAATTGGAAATGTAGATTTCGGAGATCTCGATGCCTGGCATATTGACGGCGTCGATTTTTTTGGCACAGCGCCGAGAGACATTGGCGTTTTATCGGAACTCGCGGTTGTTAGTTCTACTGTGTGTGATCTCCGGGATTTGTAGGTGGATTTTCGTTCTCTGCAGTACATGATTCATATAAAGTAATATAATTTGGTGTGAGATTTGAATAACGGTTTGATTGATGATAGATCTTGTTTAGAGAATACTTGAATCTTTCTTTTAATTAATGCATTTTTTTTTTCGATATCAGTGGCGTGCGAAGTGGCTGTTTCGCGGTTGTGAATGTAATCTTGGTCAGTCTCTTCCTCAAAATGTTCACAAGCTTGCATTATCACTGATGTTTGTTTTGCTTTTTTTTTTTTTTTTTGGGTGGCTTATTACTAATTCTGTGATGTTAAAACACAATTTTTTTCTAAGTTTGCATGACAGAAATAAATACTTCTAAATTTCCACTTTAAAAAAGAATCTTAATATTCATATGAATTGATTGAAAGTTTCATGTCTTGGTGGTTCTCTTGAATCTATAGATTGCCTTTTTTTAGGAAAAATTAATATGATCTCGTCTAGTGATCTGTCTGTTGTGTTTCAGGTCCAGCGTTTGAGAGAAACTTTATATTCTGCCATTGCTCTTCAGGTTCATGTCGTGCATAGTAACCAAACACTTTCAAGCTTCCACGGATCTTTCTTAGCGAGTTATCATAGAAATTTGTTACATAGAAAGAAAAATGAATGCACTGTGCTTTTTGCCATCTTTGATGTAGGACATATCCTTTTTCGACAGACAAGCAGTTGGTAATTTGACGAGTAGGCTTGGGGCAGATTGCCAACGGCTGTCGAATCTCATTGGAAATGATATTAACCTAATCTTACGAAATTCTCTTCAGGTTTTGAGTGTTAAAACTTTATTTTTCAGTTAAGTTTCTCCTACTTTTATGTCCTATGACAAGAGCCTAAGTTATGTATAGGGTATAGGTGCTTTGGTGAATTTGTTGATGCTGTCTTGGCCTCTCGCACTATCTGCAGTGGTGATATGCTCC
Source organism: Boehmeria nivea var. tenacissima (assembly GCA_018132145.1). Taxonomy (NCBI): domain Eukaryota; kingdom Viridiplantae; phylum Streptophyta; class Magnoliopsida; order Rosales; family Urticaceae; genus Boehmeria; species Boehmeria nivea. Next base: position 19,492,413 of record CM030876.1, read on the forward strand.
GTGCTATCTGCAATTTTTCTCGTGTATGGTCGGTATGTATCTCTAGCTTATCTGCACTTTGCATAGCATCCAGATTATTCATTTTGAACTCTTGTTTCTATTTTTCTGGTGAACGTAGCAGATAGAAAAATCAGATAAATAGAAGTCACATACATAAGATGAGAAGTTAGCATATAGTTTAGTTTGGACTAAGTTGTACTCTTAGGATTCTTTTGTGCTGTGTTCATTAGATACTTATGTTTTTTTTTTTTGCTTCACTATAGTTCTTCTTGTTTGTTGCTGCTTGTAAAACCTTTCTTTTCCCCTTCCTTTTCTTTTTTCTCAAGGCACCAAAAGGAAGCTGCAAAGTTGACACAAGACTTCACTGCTGGTGCAAATGAAGTATAGACTTACACTTGTTCGAATTTTTTGTCAAATGAAAATATGAGGTGATCTATTCCTATTTGTTCCGAGTAGGTTGCACAAGAGACACTTTCTTTGATAAGAACTGTCCGGATTTATGGGGCAGAAGAAAATGAACAAGAAAGGCAATGATCTTCGCTGTTTATTGCTCTTAACGTACTTATTTTTTTATTTTTATTTTTTTTCAACCAATTGCATATATCACATTACCCTGCCATGATAATGATTATGTGATTTATCTTATTTGCTGTTAGGTTTAAGCACTGGCTAGATAAAATAGCTTTCATAGGCATTCGAGAAAGTGGGGCTTATGGAATCTGGAACTTGAGCTTCATGGCGCTATATCGTTCAACACAGGTATATCTCAAAAAGTCATAACAGACAGTCATAAGGGAATAGCTAACTCTCACTCACTTGGTCAATTGTCAGATCATTTGAGTTGAATCTCTTTTTGGTTTCTCCTTTTTGTAGCATACTCATGGTTACTCACACAGAAAGCCTTGCATTTAACTAATTTAGGACTTTCTGGACCTTTATTAGGCATCTGAGTTTCATTCAAGCATCATGTTATCCAGGTATTTGCTGTTATATTGGGAGGAATATCAATTCTGAGCGGCCATCTCTCGACTGAGCAGCTTACCAAGTATGTTTTGTACTGCGAGTGGTTAATTTATGCAACTTGGAGGGCCACGGACAATGCATCATCATTATTGCAGTCTGTCGGAGCAAGTGAAGAAGTGTTCCGCTTAATGAACCTTGTGCCCAGTAGTTATTTCCTATCAAAAGGCAAGCTCTCTGTACGAGTAAGGCCAAGCAGAACTTTTTCAGTTAATTACTTTCTGAGTCTTGACTGTGAAGTATGTTGTTAGGTTCCTTATAAGCTGCTTAGTTTCAGCTATAATATTCAGATTGTTGTATACATATCCAAATTTCTATAGGCTTCTTGTTTTCTTCAGATTTTCTCATGGTTATGAGCATTTCCTTCAACTGTCTGCAGGTAAGAAACTGCAGCGGATATCAGGACATATTCAATTTGTGAATGTTTCTTTTCGGTATCCTGTGAGGCCAAATGTATGTTCTTTCACGATGAAGCTGTTTTCTCACTCCTTTTATTCATGTATCATTCTTTCTTTTGGGTAATTTCTAACTACTTGATTGTTGTTTAAGTGATTTCACGGTTCAAAGTTAAATTCTTTTACCTGTTCGCAGAGAATAACTTGATCTTTGGTTTTTTTTTTTTCCCTGCATCTTGACCAGGTTCCGGTTCTAGAACGAGTAAACATATCTGTCCAAGCAAACGAATTCATTGCAATTGTATGAAATGACCTGTCCCTGTTCTCCTTTTATCATGTTTTCGCACGACGCTTGTACAAAAATAGGACTAATTTCCATCAATTTGCGAAGGTTGGTCGAAGTGGGAGTGGAAAAAGCACATTAATCAATCTTTTGCTTCGTCTTTATGAGCCTATCAGTGGCCAGGTAAGCCACACTTGCATTTTAGCCTTCTTAGCTCCTCCATATCAACCCGTTAGTTGTGTCGAAGATATTTCTGGTGTATTAGCAATGGCTTGTGATGGTTATTTCTCATACCAAGAATGCACTTGAATTGCAGATTTACATTGATGGTTTCCCTCTAAGGGAGTTGGATATTAGGTGGCTTAGAGAAGAAATTGGATTGGTCGAACAGGTAAAAAAAAAAAAAACACATCAAGCGAAAGTTATTTCAAGTTGCAAATACAATTTGCAAACTAATTCTCAGGTTGAACAGGAACCCCATCTTTTTCACATGGACATCAAGTCAAACATCAAGTATGGCTGCTCTAGAGACATCAAACAGGAAGATATAGAATTGGCTGCGAGGCAAGCGTATGCTCATGATTTCATATCGTCTCTCCCTGATGGCTACGGAACTCTTGTCGATGACAAGTTACTCAGTGGTGGACAAAAGCAGCGAATTGCCATTGCTAGAGCAATTCTTAGAGACCCTTCTATTCTGATCTTGATGAAGCTACTAGTGCTTTAGATTCTGAAACTGAAAACTATGTTAAGGCAGGTTGTTTCAACATGTAGCATGTCCTTATTTCTTTACTTACAAAACGAAAAAAAAGCTGAATCCTAGGATATTAACACAAACTTGATGATAATATCTTTAGGAGGTTCTGCATGAATTTAGAAACGACAAGAAAGCAAAGAGAACTGTCATTGTCATAGCACACAGGTAGCTTTTTAAAATCTTTTTCTTTTTGGTCATTTGTCCATGGAATTAGAATTATAATGATGATTGCGGACCTTTCAGGTTTTCTACGGTAAGAGCTGCTGACAGAATCATTGTTATGGACAATGGCCGAGTCATTGAGGTAAGCCATTTGAGCTTTTTGTTTATTATCAAAACTTGTAAAATCACAATAACCAACTATGCTTGTTATGCTCCGAGGTTATTGTTAGAACATATTAAAGCCATAGTCACTATTTTATTGCTTTAGTGCAGTTGATACCTTTTTTCCTGTGCCTTCCATAATTAGTTGGGAAATGCTTAAAAATGAGTGAAATTTTACATGCTTATTGATGCCATAATCGTGGGTTTGTTCGTCTGCAGATGGGAAATCACACGGAGCTTATTCTGAACAATGGGTTATATGCAAAGTTGGTTAGAGCTCAGAAAGATGGGTTGGCTTGATTCAAGACCTTGTTAATTATGCCTGCAATGTTATCCATCTCTCTCAGGTACTAATTATTGATTCTTTGCACTTACGCGTCTGATTAAATAGTTGGATCACCAAATTTGTGCCCTTACTAAATATTGCTTATGAACGAAATGTCGTTTATCAATGGGGTCAGGGACACTGGGTTTTCATTCAAGTTGGATGTTCAACTAATTGCAAAGAGTGTGTTGACAAAAAAATTTGGTGACTATGGCTGTGAAAGTGTGAATCAACTGTTTATGGACGTGGATGGATGAGAAATGCAGACTCAAGATAAAACTTGTAATGAAGTTTATAAACGAAAAAAAAAAAAAATACTTGAACAACAAGTATATAATAAATATATATATATATATATATATATCAGATGTTCTCAAGGGCTTCACTTGAAAAATCTCCGGGCTGTGGAACTTGTTGGTGAGGAAGGCCTTTTGGTGGTTCATTTTTAGCTTTCTCTATCTTGTTAGTATTGTCGTTTATCTCTTCCATATTCTCCGACTTGCCTGTATCAATGTTACAACTTGAAAAATCCTCAATTTCAACTACACCCTTTACTTCTTTGGTCGCCTTGTTCTCTGACGACTTTATGGCTTTCTCGTCCTTGAAGTTGCCAGCCATGGCCAATTCACTTGTGTTCTTTCTGTTCGTTTGCAGTTTCGTTTCTTTTTTCCTTTGTTTTGTTGTTTTTTATCTCTGTGTTTTGGTGAATGAATTGATCGCTGGGTGTGACATTTGGTAACATGGTTGTGCTGAGAAGGTAGCACGTGGGTTGTGTACAGAACTCTTTGGGTACCACGTGTTTATGAGATGAGTGACAAAATTCATAACCAGTTCCCTCGGGGAGGTTTGCAATACTAGATGCAACATGGCGTTTTTTCTTCTTGTCGTTTTCTTCAACTTCTGTTTTTGTTACATGTCGTTTCATTTCAGGATTTTAACGTACCTAATAATTTTGTCGTTTTCTTCAACTTCTGTTTTTGTTTACTTGTCTTTTATTTCATGATAGTAGCAGATTAAACGTTTGTTTTGCTTTCCCTTCACATAAACGACAAGGTGTTTTTTTTTTCATTTAAACTTTGATAAAAATTGTTTAGAAAAGAGAATGTCGTTTGACATGTGAAGAAAACGACGTTTTTTTTTTTGTTAAACAACATTGTCTTGTTTGAAACGACTTGTACTTTTCTACAGCTCGTCCTTCAGTATTTTCGTTAAATTTAATATGTCGCTTCAAATTTCACCAGACAAATATGATTAAACATAAAAGTGTCTAGCATGAAGCGACATGTCGTTTTGTCGTTTTCTGCGGAAACGACATGTTTGTTCAAGTGAAGCAAATTCATGATGTTTATTTATTAATCTCTTTCCAGAGGAGACATTTCATGTTCTTTAAAATATCATTTGCTCCAAACTCATGCATTACTTTTCCTCTCAAGCATTTAGTACTAAAAATATACAAAGCCCGTTTTACTGTCGTTTTTAATCTCGGCTCATCCTTTTTCCAAGCGGTCAGTGGTGGCCGGTGGGCAATTTGGTAGTTTCACCAGAAGACTGATAAAAAGTAGCGTCCAAAAGGCGCGATCTCCAACGCTTTTACAAAGCACATCGCTACAGTCAACTTTTCAAGCCACTTTCCTAAAATACCCTTTTGTTGCGGAGCACATGAGAGAAGAGAGAGCGAGAGCGAGCGAAACGCTCTCGATCTCTGCCAAATGTCAGTCAAAGTAATTTTATTGACAGTTTAAAACCCTCACCACCAATCCCCACGTGCCACGTGCCCCACCACACCGACCTGAGAAGTTACTCTTTCCTCCGACACTAGTCACTACTGGACTATTGCCCACAAAACCCTAAACCCTCTCTCTCTCTCGGAGCTCGGATTTTCCCGAGAAAATTTCGTAGACATTGTTGTTTGTTTGTTTGTTTGGTAGTTCGTGACATGACAGAGATTTCTTTGGCTTTCTGGTCTCTGAAGTTCTGAGGAAGATGTCTTTTAAGCTCGCTGTGTTGCTCGGTTCTGTTCTTCTTCTTCTTGCTCTGTTGGTGAGCGAAACGGCGTCGCATTTGGCGTCTGGACCGCACATTGCAGATGTGAACATTCTCTTGCCTCCGAGGATGACTCATCCTGTGGAGTATAGGCTTCAGGGAAGCGATGGTTGCTTCAAATGGTGCGTTTATGTACATATATATGTATATATACACACACTTGATTTGTGGTTTAAACTTGAGCAAAATTGTTAATTGATGAGCCCCGAAACTCTGTTTTGTGGAGTGAGTATTGGAAAAGCATGTACTTGTTGCTACAGAGTTAATGGAATTAAGTGCTGTTTGTTTTAGTTTAGCTCTGATAGGTTTGATAAAAATGTGTAGCTTTGTTTTGTTCTAGAGGAAATGAAGAAGTTTATTAGAGAAAAAACAGATTAGTTGTTTTCGCTGGAAATTCTAATATATAGAAACTTAGATTTTTTAAGCTTGTTCATTTTAGCTTTACTTTATCTCTGTTTCTGTTTTTTTTTTTTTTAATTTAAAATTCTTTTGTAGGTCGTGGGATCATCATGATTTTCTATCTGTTATACCCGAATATAATTCGAGTAATCACTGTTCAACAAGTGCGCGGTTGAGGTCCATTGCTCCCTATAGTGGCCGAAAAGAGACCGCCGTTTACGCTGCCGATATACGGACTGGAACTGTTATCCGTTGCAAAGTTTTCATTGATAAGTTTTCCAGAATCCAGATTTTTCATAACTCTATCAAACTTGACCTTGATGGGCTTGCCACTCTTCGGGTCCGTGCTTTTGATACCGAAGGTATTTTTTGAATGTTAATGGTCATATAGGCATATGGAATTCTTGATTTCAGCGATTAATTTAGTTTTCTTTTCTATTGAAGTTCAGCCGCAATCTCTTTTCATATTTTCTTATTGATTTATTAATTATTATGGTCCTTCGGATTTTCAGATAATGTCTTTTCATCACTAGTGGGCTTACAATTTATATGGCAGCTGAAGCCTGAAACCAATGGGTTACCTCATCACCTTGATCACGTTCCTTTGAAAGATTCTCCTCTAAGTGATTGTGGCGGTTTTTGTGGAGACCTAGATATCCAAATACAGCTTGAAGATAGTGTATGATTTTGTGATGTTCGGCAAGAATAAGCAATGGAGTGAGTTATGTTTTATCTTATCATCACCTGTTTTAACTTTTACTCTCGTTGCTCTGCAGGGTGTATTTTCAGATCTGTATGTGGTACAAGGAGCTGAAATTGGGCATGAGATTGTTTCTGTGAACTTGTTTGAGCCAGGATTTGAGTCTGTGGCAGATAAAATCGTTCTAACAGTTGCAGAAGCGATGTCGATTGAACCCCCATCACCTGTTGTTGTCCTCGTTGGTGCTGTTGTTCGATATACTCTCAAAGTCATCCGCGATAATACTCCTCAAGGTTTTATATTAAATTATTCTATCAGCACTCTAAATAATATTTAGTGTATCTACGAAGGAAATTTCGCTATCACATATGTATAATCAAATATTACTCGCTAGATTTCTTTATTATGAATTTTGGATATTGACATATCATGCATTTAAGTCCATTTGCATAAGCAACAATTTTTCTTGTGCTTCCTTCAGTAAGTTATATATTAGCTTTTTCTAATGTTTTAATGAGTAAAACATCCTCTGTCAATCTGATATATATATGTAACCTCATCAATTTTGTGGCTTATGTAAGCTAATCTTGAGGTGAGGTTGGTTCTTACCTTGACAGTTCATTTTACGATGGAGAACTGGTATATTATCAGTGTGCTAATTACCATTTTTACTTCTCCTTTGCAGTTGTAAGTTTACCATCTCCACATCATCGATGGTTGGTGTCAAACTCTTCTGTTGCAAAGGTGGACTCTACACTGGGTACAACCAATGCACTACAGTTGGGGTTAACAAATGTCATAGTTGAAGATACAAGAGTTGCAGGCCATATACAAGTATCATCACTTAAAGTTGTCTTGCCAGATTTTCTATCTTTATACATGGCACCGTTGTCTGTTTCTGGATATCTGGAGGATGATATTCAGGCAATTCCGTCAATGGCAAGGTGGTTTGTTGTTTCTGGCCGTCAATATCTCATTCAAATAAAAGCTTTTTCTAAAGGATCAGATGCGCAAGAAATCTATATAACAGAGGTAGGCGAATGGTTTTCCTCTGGTATCATCATTTTGAATTATCATTTATGTAGTTCCTTTGTTTTTGTAATTTATCATATGCTCTTTTTCAGCCGTTAGCGTTTGGATTAACCTGGACAGGGCTTTTTCATTCTATTTATAGTTGGTGCTAACTAGATCCACATAGTTTTCATTGAGGAATTCCATCCATCTGTTGATATTTAAAGAGCTTGTTTGGAGTTTCATTGCATACCTTAGGTTTGCTCCAAAGTCTTACAATGTAGATCCTGAAGATGATATAATGAGATTCCATGTTCTTTGTTATATCGAATCAAGCTGCTAACTTGCAGAAATAAGTTGAGAAATAATCTTTCTATCATTAATTCCGACACTTTGTATATAGTTGCTCCTTGCTTTGTAGCTGCATGGGCTTAGTATTTCTTTGGTGAAATGCAGAGTGATGATATCAAGTTGTATGATGACCAAACAGATTATTGGAAAATTTTTCCAGTGTCTAATGATATTGCAATTAACCATGGCTCACGGAACTCCAGAGTCTTGAAGACAACTTCACAGGGATTGGGAAAATTGACAGCAACTTTGAGTTACTTCAGTCAGCATAATGAAATGAAAGAGGTAGGGGATTGTCTTAACTTGGTCGTCTTGTTTTCACATTGTAACTATTCTTCTCTTGCATCACCATGTTATTGTCTTTGGTATTTTGTCTTGATTTCATTTTGATGGATGGTACTTTATTGTTTTATAAAATGTTTTTAAGTCAATTTTCATTTTTTTTTTCTTGGTTTTATACCCTTTTAGGTTCTCAAGGTGGTGCAAGAAGTCATGAGCTGTGATCAGGTGAAGTTTCATTTGGACGAAAGAATTGCCACATCTCAAAGAATTCTCCTTCCTTGGGCCCCTGGCATTCATCAAGAGGTGAAGCTTAAGGCTTTGGGAGGTTGGTAGCTTTCCTGCTGCCTTTTCTTTTTTCTTTTGTTAATATTTAACTTCTTGTTTTGTTAATGGACTTGCATTACTACCAAATTCTGCAGGTTGTGCTAAATCATCAAATGACTACAAATGGTTTTCCTCGGACATGAGTATAGTGTCCGTATTTGCTTCTGGAGTTATTCATGCTAAGAAGCCTGGTGAAGCTACGATCAAAGTGCTGTCTGTTTTTGATTCATTCAACTATGATGAGGTAATATTACTAGAAATTTGCATTCTGCACTTGTTCGCTTGCTGCATTTATGTTTGCACGTGGATATAACTTTACTATGGACTGGAATTCACTTTTCAATGTTGTCCCCTGATTTTACAGTGTATTGATTATTCTTTTAAAGTTCTGTGGCTAAAATTTTGCTCGTGTAGGACCTAGAATTTCCACGGAGTTTTTGCTTCACCTTTCAATTTAACTTTAAAACCTCTGAGAATTTATTCTTTATGCTGAAATGTTTCTGGTACCTCTCCCTCGCCATTTCTTTTCCCAGTCACTACTTATAGTTTTGACTAATCATAACAGGTGGTCCTCGAAGTTTCTGTCCCCATGTCTATGGTCATGCTTCGCAACTTCCCTGTTGAGACGGTTGTAGGATCTCATATTCAAGCTGCTGTGACGATGAAAGCACCAAATGGTAGTACCTTATAAAAAAACTGGTTTTTTTTTGTGTGTGTGTGTGTGTGTGTATAGGTCATTTCTGTATAATTGGAGTTGTTTTCTTGTAGGTGCCCTTTTTTATAGATGTGATGCCTTTAATTCCTTCATAAAGTGGAAAGCAGGAAGCGAAGTTTTCGCTGTTGTCAACACAACCAGAGACTCATCTGTTCTAGACGTGCTAGGAAATGATGAACTCTCCACACCCCCTCATGGTCCTCCTTGTTCATGGACAAGTGTATATGCATCTCGTGCGGGTCGTGATATGTTGCATGCCACATTTGCTAAAGAATCTGATCACTTTGATAGCTCATTTCTAGGGCCTGTTGTTTTAAAAGTATCTTCACGCATTGCTGCATACCCACCACTTATTATTCGACAGGCAGGTGATGGAAACCAATATGGTGGTTATTGGTTTGATTTGAATCAAGCAGATGCCGATAATAAATACACAATCTGGAGACATTATACCTTGTCCCTAGAACATATCTAGATGTCATGCTTCTAGGCGGACCGGAACAGTGGGATAAAAGTGTTGACTTTATTGAGAATATTGAAATTTTGGATGAAGAATATGGTCAAGCAAAAGTTGGAGCTCACGTGCATCAGTTGTCTGGTGGCTATAGGAGTTTGTACAGAGTTCTATGTCAGATTCCAGGAGACTTTGTAATACTTATTCTTCCTTCCTGTATTCTTGCTTGGTTTGTAAATTGGTTATCCTCTGTTCTGTTTGATATTTGTGACAAGTTAAATTCTGTTTTTGAATGTTCCAGAGAGTTGGCTTCAAACGTGGTAATTTGGTTGCTGATGACCATCCTCATCCAGCAATAGCAAAAGTTTCACTGGCTCTTACATGTAGCATTCCCAGTTCCATTGTGGTACTAGCTGATGAACCCGGTATATATTTTTTTCCTTTATTCAGTGTTCGAACTATGAAGTGACAATATCTTTTACTAATATTCGCTGTATTTTACTTGTGCTAAATTTGTCTGTTGTTTACATTTGTAGAATTTTTGGTGTTCTCTGATTATTAATATTTTCTGTTAAATGAAGTTATTTCTTAAATATCTGCAAGGTTACTGTCCATGTGATCTGGAACTTATTTCTTTCTCCAGTAAACCAACTTGAGTCAATACAGACTGCAGTTCAAGCTGATCGTAGTCCAGGAAGAATCCGTGTTGCTCCAATTACTGTGGCAAATGGGCGTACAATTCGACTAGCTGTAGTTGGGATTAGCAGCACTGGAGAAGCTTTTGCAAATTCATCTTCCCTCAGTTTGAAGTGGGAATTAAGTGGCTGTGTTGGCCTTGCTAATTGGGATGATGGTGTTGATCTAAAGAAGACTATGCACCGTTGGGAGAGATTTTTGCGATTGCAAAATGAATCTGGACTGGTACATTTAGACTTTTGATTTTGCTATTGTTTCCATTTAAATACTCCTTTTTATGTTTTTACTTTTACTGTAGATTACAGTCTGATTAACTCGTTCTATTTCCTTGCCTTAAAGGAGCTTGTAATTTTAGTTCCCTGTTCAATTAAACTATTCTGAGTATTTATCATGAATCAACAGTATTCCATTCAGTATATAAGAAGGATGTGGCAAATTTATATTTTATCCCACCTCTTGCCTATTTGTAGTTTTTCCAGTATCATATCTAATAGTTTTGCTATAAAATGTCTGAAAGAAAAATATTTTCTATCCCTATCAATTTTTGTGATCTTTTTCGCTGGTGTTAATTTTCTGGAAATGTAAGTTTCCGAAAAATTTTAGAACACCTGTAAATTTATCTTTTACTTTTGTGTTCCAAGACTGGGGTTATCTTGCTGAACTGTACTTCTTTCATTATGATAATTTGGTTTTTAGTTTTGTACCATGACTGATATGAGAATAATCAAGCCTGTTATTTTGATGCAGTTGTATGATAAAGCATTGTGTAACTGAAAATCAATTGGCCGTACATGTGATAGCGATTATTAGAATAAAAAATTCCTAGCCTGTTTAATATGTTTGCCTTGGTTTCTAGACTTGCTTCCACTTAGTAATGGTATACTGGTTAGTTGTACTTATTGTTATATGCAAAAGTAATTGGGTGTATTTTGAGCTAAAAAAAGATTAACATGGATGTGGGCTGAAGAGCTAGTGGTTTGCTTTTCAGTGTATTGTCCGTGCTTCTGCTACTGGCTTCATTGACGCAATAGCTGACCATGGTGCCATTCAGCTGCCCGAGAGCTTAGACACTGTTCTTACAGATGCAGTACGTTTACAGGTATGATGTTTGGAGATCGTTCATAATTGCTTAGTTACATACACCAGAATTCAGAAGTAGAATGGGATTCCTTGCTCTTATCTATCTTCTTTTTCTCTTTTTGTTTCCTTAGAATGGGTGTTCTTAGCTTGTTATCATTTTTATCTTCTGAAGGAGGTTCTTATGTTTAAATTGTTCAATTGCGCAGCTTGTTTCTACTCTAAGGGTCAGCCCTGAGTTCAATCTACTATTTTTCAACCCCAGCGCTAAGGTAGGCTCGAACTATGGATTTAATTGCTGTAATACTATAGCAAATTGTGTATCTTGTTTCTGTACTGTTTCTGAGCTTGTGCAGCTCTAACACATATATGGCCTCTCTTGTTTTGTTTTTTGTTTAGTAGTGGAGTTGTGATGTTCCTTAGTTTTAATTCATACTCAGGCTAGAGGCGAGAATTGTCTGCTAAGATATTTGATCAGCTGCTATTATGAGTATATTCTGAAATGACACTGTACTTGGGCTTGAACAACTGATATTTGTAATCATTTTGAACATATATGGAGCGTTGCAATGATTTGAGACTCTTACATTTGAAAACAAATATTAATTGCACAGACTAGTACTAATTTGAGGACCATGTGTGTGAAATTACTTTTTATTACATAACATATTTACTGATTCACCTATTATGCTCTTGGGTAAACATGTAGTGATTTATGTATGGGACTTGGAAAAGAATGATTTTTTTTTTTTTTGTTTTTTTGTGCTGAGAGCGATGGATATTTCAATCTCTTACAACACAACCACTTTCTTCATACAGGTTAATCTGTCAATTAGTGGTGGTAGCTGTTTCTTGGAAGCCTCAGTGAATGCTTCTCAAGTATTAGAAGTTGTTCAACCCCCAACAGGTTTAGAATGCTTACAACTGGTACTGTCACCAAAAGGGCTGGGAACGGCACTTGTGACTGTGCATGATATTGGGCTTGCTCCTCCAACTACAGCTTCTGCTGTGGTAAGGAACCTAAAAAGGCTCATGTAATTCGTCGCTGGAAACTTTTTCTTTGAAGTGTTGACTCTTAAGAGAAAGTTTCAGAAAAATAATCTACATATAAAGTTTAGTTTCTGTCTAGGAGTCTTTCTAGCTTTTTGAGTTGCTTGATAAGTGTTTTCCCTGGAACTTTATTCAGGACCTCTTCTTGTAATATGGGAAAAAAAAAAAAAAAAAGATCAAGCAATTGTTTTGTAGCTGAATGTATTTGCGTGGGGAAAGAGAAAGAATCCTCCATTTTACATTGTTATTTTCTTCCCCAGTAAAGGCACTTCAAAGATAAAGAATAAGATGTTTCTCACGGAGGTCGTATACCTTGCAGGTACAAGTTGTTGATCTTGATTGGATTAAGATTACATCTCCAGAAGAAATAAGTGTTATGGTATGGCGTCCTAGTCCCCGCACATTTTTTTCTTTCTATCTTTTTTCCTTTTAATAATAATTTTAGTCTATCTTTTGGTCCATAACTATGAGCTTGATAACGAGAGGTTTTTCTCTTCAATCGCTTAAACCTGACCCCTGCTGCCCATAAGCAAAGCTCTCTGGAATTTATGCAATGATGATTTGTACCTTCAGATAGGAAGCTCGCAAACTATTGATCTAATGGCTGGTATAAATGATGGAAGTACTTTTGACTCTTCCCAGGTTTGAGTTGACTCGTTTAACCTTTTTTCCCCTTATTCTTATTATTAATTTTCTGTAAACTCACGTAACTCCCTTTTCTGCTGGATATTCAATTAACTCTATCGTGGAGGTTTTAATTTCTAATATGCTTGTAAGCCATGTATTGCGTTCTACTTCATACATATAGATTTAACTCTAGAAATTCTATGCAGTTTGCTTACATGAAGATTCAAGTGCATATTGAGGATCGCATTGTTGAATTTGTTGATAGTGATGATATTTCAAGTCTTGGTACTGGATATGTTAACTCACCAAAGTTTAAGATAGTTGCCAGACGTCTTGGGATAACTACTCTTTATGTAAGTTCATTACTGGCAAGTAATTGTAGATTCCTTTTAAGTCTCCAATTTCCTTGTTCAATTTCTGGAGTGGGGCAATTTTACATTTGTACTTGAAATCAGGTCTGTGCTGTTCGTCAATCTGGGCATGAAATCTTAAGTCAGCCAATAAAGATTGAAGTGTATGCTCCACCCAGTATTCACCCAAAAGACATATTCCTTGCACCAGGTGCATCCTTTGTGGTATGGTTGCTTCTCTATCTTGTTATGCCAAAGTTGGAAATCCGTGGACATTTTAAGTAATAGCAAATGCATTATTTGCTAGCATCTAGGTCATTGTACTTGAGACTCATCTAGGATATTAATTATTAAACCAGTCAGGAGAAGTTTATTAGACCGTCTTTTTAATTTTTTCTTCAGATTCTGCTATGTAAGAGATAGTATGTTCTGTTTGTGGTTTTGATGTTTTATAACTGTTATTTATATGCTTAGCTTACTTTGAGAGGAGGCCCAACAATTGGTGTATATGTTGAGTACACAACTAAGGATGATGGCATTGCAATAATTCACAAATCCTCGGGACGCCTTTCTGCAATTTCAACTGGGAACACAGTAAGATGATATATGAAATAGTATATTTTGAAAAGAAAAAAAAATTGGTCAACAGAGATCTTCATGAATTTTAAGCTCTAAAAATGTGCTTTCATATCTTCACATTTAACTCGAAATTCAGAAATATGCCATGTACTCTTGACATGGATAGTTCTTCCTTGATTACATAGTCTTTGAGTAGCTTATTCCTGGTTTAGAAAATTCTTTGACGTGGCCATATGCATGTTTTAATATGGTCAGACTATTCTTGCCTCGGTCTATGGAAATGGAGACACTGTGATTTGTCAAGCTTACGGCAGTGTCAAAGTAGGAGTTCCTTCTTCAGTGATGTTGAATGTACAAAGCGAGCAGCTTGCTGTTGGTTGTGAGATGCCTATATATCCGTTGTTTCCTGAGGTACGAATTACAAACAAAAATTGAAATATCATATCAGTAACCCATTGGTTATCAGGGTACTAATACTTAAATGATATAATCAGGGAGATCCCTTTGCCTTCTATGAGCTCTGCAGAAATTACCAGTGGACTGTAGAAGATGAAAAGGTGGGATTTCTCTATTCGTTTCGTTACTAATGCTTTGGTTATATCATTTTTGTGTACATGCTAGGAAATATTACTTTTTTTCCCCTGATTTCTGCTCTTCAGGTTTTGAGTTTCTGTCCTTCAGAGCACTCAAATGTAGACAAGAATGAGGTTCAATTGACTGGTTCAGAAAAAGCTCAATTCACTAGTTTTTTGAGTGAGAAAGAGCTTGGTTTCATCAATATTTTGTATGGAAGGTACTACATTGCAGATTACGATCCTTGCTTTCTCTAAGCCTTGCATACTGATCGAGCTAAAGTAGATTATTGCAAACGATGGATCATTCATGACTGTTATATGGTCAACTGAACTTTTAAATGCTCGTTCTATCTTGATTAATTGGTTGTTCAAGTGGAAGAGCAATGACATAATGAAAATCTGCTTTTATGGTGATGTTATGGATGAGCTTGTAAGAAAGAAATATTTGGAGTATCAATGATAATCCAAGGTGAAAGGACGTTCAAAAAGTTTGTAAAGTACCCACTGCTCTGTATTTTTTTTTTGTGACTTGGTATAATGTAGTTTAGTTTATCTTTGTGTGTTTCTATATTCTCTGTATGTGATCCTTGCCGATCTTTTCTGGTAATATGTTTCTACTTATGTTTATGTGCAACACCAATATTGATGATGCAACTATAAAATCTCATGGTTATTCAAATTGATGTTTGTTTGATAGCATCGTGCACCAAGTTTGTCTTATTATCTGAGTGCATATATCAATAAATAGGTTGCTTTTTCTAGTTAATAACTACCATTCTGTCTTTTAGATCTGCAGGAAAGACAAAAGTCACAGTTTCCTTTTCATGTGAATTTAAATCGCCTGGTTCTAACCTGCAAACAAAGTTTTATAATGCGTCAATATCATTATCGGTGGTTCCTGATCTCCCTCTTGCTCGTGGAGTTCCAATAACATGGCTCCTTCCTCCCCATTATACCACTAAAAGGCTTTTGCCTTCATCATCAGACTCATATGGCCAACTAGATAGTCAGGGTCGCAAAGGAACTGTAACATATGCTTTATTGCGACCATGTTATGAAAGGAGTGAAGGCATGCCAAAGGAGGCTGTTTCTATTTCCGGGGATAGAATAAGGACAAGAGAGAGTAACGAAATTGCTTGCATTCAAGCAAAAGATCGTACCACAGGTAGAACAGAGGTTGCTGCTTGTATCAAAGTCGTAGAGGTATGAATATTTTGTCTTTACGCCCAGACCATTATTATTACTATTTTAATGAAACAATACTTTATAGTCTCAAAAAGTCAAATGTTAGGCATCTTGTCTACTTCAGTTACAGAGCACTGATACTAAATGTTACAATTGACTTGCTACTTATGAGAAATATGCTTTATAACTTGCTGACACAAATATTTAGTTGCATTTTTTTAATGAAGCAATTTTATATTCTAAGTTCGTTCTATGTGCTTTCAGAAGGGTGTACTCTACAACGTATGCATCTCTGTTCTTTTAGCAATTTTAGAGTTCTCCATGTTAATTTTGTGTGACCTGAGCAGGTGTCTCAAATAAGAACTACAAATGAGGAGCTTCCCTTTCATGTAATCAATCTTGCCGTGGGCACTGAATTTTCTTTTCCAGTAACCTACCGGGATGCCCTAGGTATTATTAAAACTATTTGTACTTAGCACTGGCACTTTTATGATACAAATTCTCAAAGGCTTGTGATTTTGTGTTCAACCAGGAAACCCTTTCTATGAGGCGCATGATGCTGTCCTCTTTGATGTTGTAACTAACTATCCTGATGTTGTGTTCGTTAATAACACACGTGATGGCAGTGGAAATATCCATCTCAAGGTCTGGGGATTATTCAAATTTTGTCTCATGAATTTCAGTTAGCAAAGATGCAACACGCAGCCCATCAATATATTTTGCTTTTGCTTTCAAATCTGGGCAATGCTAAATGAAGAAAACCAAGAGTCTTTATTTAGTTTATCTTCTGGCTTATCTCGTGTGACTGATTATTCTGACGTCTGAATGAAGGCAATGCGGCATGGTAGAGCTCTTTTGCGAGTTTCAATTGATCATCTTCCACAGAAATCCGACTACATGCTGGTATTTTACTTGCCCCTTTGCAAACCTAGAAATCTGTGCATACAAGATATTAGACATGACTCTCCTTGTCATTCTAAAATTTAAAAAAAAAAAAAAACATTTTTTATATAATAAAACCCATCATGTTCTTTTCCTTCTCGTCAATAAGACATAAGGATGCTTAAGAACAAATATGCCCATTATTTTCTTTTTAATTTAGTATGTCTTTTACAAAAACATAATTAAAGATTTTGTTGGCATCATAGTTGGATGCATGACCATGTAATCTGTAGTTTTGGCATTCATCTTTGCGTGTCATTTAGACTTTGCTGTCTCTCAAAATACCAACTGAGACTGTTGCCTGAAATGCACCATGTTGTTAATCAATATTTTTGCTTATGTTCTTTCAAAGACAAATAAATTTTTCATGCTAGTGATTTCATACTCTGAATCTTTATCTATTCAGATTTCAGTTGGTGCTCACATACATCCTCAAAATCCTGTTCTTCCCAGAGGAAGCCGCGTTAACTTCAGTATAGAAGGTGGGCTTTGGCTATCCTTTACTTTTGACTAGTTGAATGGGACAGTGAAGTTTCTGCTAAAACCATGTTGGATTTGGCTTCAATTCTCCTCTTGGTAATGTGATTGTGTAATAGTAGTCTTGTTCAAAAAATCTCAGTGACGGTACATTGTATTTGTAAATTTGTAAACAGCTATTATTGGGGGTACCTTTAAAAGCTCGATTTTCTATTGGATGTTTAATTCATTAGTCAGCCATGCATTTACTTTGTGGACAAAGTTAATTACTTTATGCCATGCTCCTGAAAAAATTAATGACATTGATAAATTTGATGTGATAGGTTTAAACGATCATGTTTCTGGCCATTGGATTACTGCCAATTCAAGTGTTGTCTCTGTTGACATGCCATCAGGAATAGCTGAGGCAGTTGGGGATGGTACTACGCAAGGTAATTAATAAAAGGGGGATTTGCAAAAAAGGACATTCTAAGTGCCACATAATAATTTATGCCCCAAGTGATGTGAATCTATGTTTATAGTGTAAAAGTAGGGGTAGAAATTATACGTGCAACACGAAAAGGGGCATATATTAATAGTGTGTCAAAAAAGGGGCATTCGGCAAAATCTCCCTTAGTAAAACATCTATAACGTCTTTACTCTGGTGATTGTACTGGTCTCCACAAATTTTGTATGGCATATTGTTTGTCCCTATTCCTGGATATTTTAAATATGATGGTGCAATTTTCATAGTTTCCATTGTTACATTGGAACAGTTTGTTTCGAAGCTCAAGGTTTGAAGCTGCAAACAACAGTTACAGTGTTAACAAGGGACATTGTTTCTGTGGATGCTCCAAAGGAGATGCTGACAAACGTTCCTTACCCTACAAAAGGATATAGCTTCCTTGTGAAGTTCAGGTTAGTAAACAATGAGTTATTTTGTTAGTTTACCAAAATGAAAGGCCTTACACGTGGACAATTTTTTAAATGTGGTCAAAGAGTGCAATTGCAAGTGTTTGAACTCATGACCTCTTGCTCTAATACTATGTTAGTTTACCAATTCTCTCAAAAGCTTAAGTTGATAGAAGGTGGACCAACAATAGTTTTTATATTTTAATAGTTGTGCAAAGGAGGGTTGGATAAACTCATTTCTTGACATTTAATATGGATGTAAATTGAGATCTTACGTTTCCACAAACCCGAATAATGGACAATAAGAATATGACAGTTACTTCCTTGACAAAATGACAAATAATAGCAGTACACTTCTTGAGGGTTTGTGATATTATGTGCCCAGTTTTATCATCTGCCTTTTCTGGTATTTATATAAAATTCATTGTTATCTGAATAGATAATAAGGTCAGCAAGCCGGTCTAGTCCCATTACAAGCTTTAGATAGTTCACAATAGTCCTTAAAAAGTAGTATGTTGATTTTATATTTGTCAATGTCCTGGTGCTTTTACAAATGTTACTTGTCTGACATGAAAAAAGTTTTTATCCATATCAGCAACTGTTAGTTCACTAAATAATCTAATTGTCTATCCCTTTGCATATGTTTGTATTTTCCTCCAAACATCATCACTATGTCTCATATGATAGAAGGTATGTTGGACAGAGTATTGACTATTATCACGCTATTTTTTCTGATCTAGGACATTTTGCTGACCGTAATCTTTCTTCTTTTTTTTTTTTACAAACAAAAGTAATTCCCATGGCAACAAATTTAGGGCTTACGGAAGTACAAACGGGATTGTGTATGACTGCAGAGTAGACCCTCCTTTTGTTGGGTATGTATTTCTTCTTCCTTTTTTTTTTTTTTCTTTTTTTTAACTACACAGTTTATATATAAAAAAAGAGAAATTATAGTGAATACCCAATTTTTAAAACTTAATGTAAGTTATTACTCAATCTTTTGAAAAATGTTACCAATTACCCAAATGATGCAATTACTTACATAGTGATATGTGATGGTAATTCACTTTGTTACCAAAAGTATGTGCAAGTAATTCACAAGCTGACCAGAAACTCAATTACTTCAAAAGTTTGGGTATTTATTTTTATTGTTATATAAATTATGGGTATTTGCCTACTTCACCCATAAAAAAAGTCTTCTCATGTTTTCATATTCTTGGCTTCATGAACTGAAGGTACACAAAGCCATGGTCAGATCTTGATACTGGTAACTCGTATTGCCTCTTTTTCCCTTACTCACCGGAGCATATGATTGACTTGATGCCCAAGACAAAGGACATAAAACAGCACTTATCTATTTCCATGCATGCCTCATTGAGAGAAGCGAAGCATGTTTCTGGATCTGCCTCTGCTCTTTTTATTGGTGGGTTTTCTGTGGTAGAGATGGACAAGGTAATGACTTGCATGACATGTACTATCAAGTTTTCTTTTTCCTATTCATGAAAGCAAAATTTATAGACCTGCCCATTTGACATCATCAGAACATGGCTATTGATCATATTCTAGATCATGCAAGAGCTTGCCATTTTCCAATGACTGAACCCAGTTTGAGTTTCAAACTTTTATCTTTATCTAATGCCTCTGGATAAGAATGACTAATGTTTGATGATCCAATTCCAGTTGAACCTGACACCAGACTTGAACCAGACTGTCATAACCATCATAGGGAATACAGGTAAGGGAAAAAAAACAAAAATACTTATTTTGCAAACCGTGCTAGCTAGTAAAACAATCCAAGCCATGTTGTTGATATATGGGAGTTGAGAAGAGGGAAGATGAAATCACTTCTTTTTCTCACTCCTTTCTATGTTACCACTAGTCCGTCCACTACCACATTGTTGCATTACTCTTGATATCTTCCTTATGCTTCAAGAAAAAAGTCATGGACATGAGTCCCAATATCATTGCTTGTCTTGTAATTGCAGGTGTTGAATTTTACTGGCATGAGCATAATTTATTGAGCATTAGTCCTATCCGTAAAGAAGATTTCGGTATTGGTAGTCGTGCTCAGTATGAGGTGAGTGTTGTTTGTTAGCTTAAAGAGAATTTATAATCGACAAAAATAGTAAAGAGCAGAATTTTATTTCTTATGTTTTCCCTTGTATTCAGGTCAAAGTGCAAGGAAACAAGAAGTTCAAAGATAAAATAACTATCAGACTCCCAGCAAACGGTGAGCCTGCTGCGCTCTTGATTTTGCTTCGACATTAACGCGTTACACAAGGCAGTAAAAACAGAAATAAAGTCTTGAGGGATGATTGAGCTCTAAATATTTTACTACAAAAATTATTTTGATGTGCTTTATCTCTTCTTTTACAGGTCAGAAAGTGGAAATCGATGTTAATTACGAACCCGAAGGACAAGGAGCGTCTAAAAGTTCCATAAACATTACCCTGTTGGCGAGTGTACTTGGCTGCTTTGCCCTACTGATACTGACAGTGGCCATCTTCATCTATGTCTTGGATAGGCCCGGGAGATCTCAGCCCTCGGTTGCCCCTCCTACTCCGAGTTTTGCAGCCCCTGCCACACCAGATCGTGGCAGCCCTGCTGCTTTGAGCTATCAGTCACCTCGAACACCGCAGCCCTTCGTGGAATATGTAAGGAGGACAATAGATGAGACTCCATACTACAGGAGAGATGGGCGGAGGAGGTTTAATCCGCAAAATACCTACTAGGCGCCGTTAACGAGCATGACATTTGAACACCATAGAGATATTCCACGAAAATGCTGGTGCTCAGAATCTGCCATTTTGCTTGATTGAGTTGCCTTTCAACTAACACTGCCACCGGCTAGTAAGCTCGAATTTCGGAGTCGGAGATGTATCAGGAAATGTTAGTCCTCAGATTCTGGCTACTTTTGATTGTCAAGGTTCTTTGTTGTATCTTATGTACATTAGAAAAGCTAATCTATTCCTGAGCAAAGAATGATGTAATTGTAGCCTACTTGGAGACTTGTAGCGTCTCCTATTTGTTTACTCAAGCTCTTCATTAACGTCCAATTTTCCATAGCCTTTTGGCCCTTTTCTATGAAACCAAAAAATAAGGTTTAAAAAAAAAAAAAAACCTTGAAATTATTTATTTTTTTTTTTTATTGGGCCCATTAGCAAAATGAACTGTTAAAATAATAATTTTTAAGAAAATAACTTAACTATTCAAAAATTAAGTTATTAGCCCCAAATCTATGTGGACTGTTCAAAATACTCTTATTCTTCCAAATTTTGTTACAATCTGTAATAAATATTATTACGGATTGTAACAATACTCGTTACGATATGCAACAAATATTGATACAAATCGTAACAAACAAATGTGTGATAAAAATGAGATATTATTTGTTACGGATTGTAACAATATTTGTTACAACAAGTAACAAATGTTGATACAAATCGTAACAGATAAATGTGCGATAAAAATTAGATATTTTGTTATATATGTGTGTCCAAAGTTGTTATTTATTGTAGCAAAAAATGTTACAGTCTGTAACAATATTTGTTATAGAATGTAACAAAATTTGGACGAACAGGGCATTTTGGGCAGTCTGGATGTATGTGAATGGACATGGAGGCTAATAACTTAATTATGATAAACTCAGGTCAATTCCTTAAAACTAAAGCTAAGAACAAGCTATTTAGCTAAAAATCTCTTTTTTATTATGAGCTTAATTTATTTTTTATTTTTCCGAAATTCAATTTCATTGCATGTCATCGGCAAAATTCAATTATTTTATGTTTGTGTTTGGTCAGAACTTTTTTTTTCTTTCAAATATTGGTCAGACTTTCATGATTATAAAGGATCTCTGTAGTCTGTACTACGTGATAAATAATGAAATACATTTTACATTCAGTAATTTTTTTTTTCAGAGCAATAAAAAAAAAGAGAAAACCGAAACGGTTTTTTAAATAAGGGTTAGTTAAGGATTTAGCCATTTTACAGTCTATATTTTAAAGATATAGCCCACGTTTTGAAAAATTAGCAAAATAGCCATCAGGTAAATATTTAAAAATATATGACTAAAGAAATAAAATTTGTGACTAAATAAATAAAATACACAGTCATAAAATTTGTGACTATAGTCATAAAATTTCAGAAAATTTGAAATAAACACAATAAAAAATTTAAACATCCATTAACAAAATAATCAACTCACAAATAAGTGATTGCCTATACAACCAATTTCATAAAACTTATTAACAAATAAAAAAATATCTTATAAATAGCAAAAAAATCTGCAGCCAAAGAAGTCACAAATTTCATGACTAGAGACACAAAATTTTAGACAATATAAAAGCAGAATTCAAAAAACTAATGACTGCAGTATCAAAAATCTAGACACGAATGTATAGCTATTTTGCTAATAAAAGCAAGCATAGGCTAATTGTTAAAAACATACATAAAAATATGGCTATTTATTTAAAAAACTATTTAAATAAATAGCCATATTTTTATGTCTATTTTTAACAATTAGCCAATATTTGCTTTTATTAGCAAAATAGTCATACATTCGTGTCTAAATATTTGAAACTGCAGTCATTAGTTTTTTGAATTCTGTTTTTGTTGTTTGTTGCAGACAATATTGTCTAAAATTTTGAGTCATGAAATTTGTGACTTCTTTGGCTGCATATTTTTTTGCTATTTATAAGATATTTTTTATTTAGTAATAAGTTTTATGAAATTGGTTGTATAGGCAATCATTTATTTGTGAGTTGATTATTTTGTTAATAGATGTTTAAATTTTTTATTGTGTTTATTTCAAATTTTTTGAAATTTTGTGACTATAGTCACAAATTTTATGACTGTGTTTTTTATTTATTTAGTCACAAATTTTATTTATTTAGTCATAGATTTTTAGATGTTGACCTGATGTCTATTTTGCTAATTTTTCAAAACGTGGGCTATATTTTTAAAACATAGACTGCAAAATGATTAAATCTTTAACTGGCCCAAACCGAAATGCTAAGCACAGATGCGTCGGACATAATCATTTATGGCTGTACTGTGATTGTATAGATACGATATTAAGGCTAAAAAAAAAATTATCTACTTTGCTACTAATTCGTTTTTAAATGTACCATTAAACCATACCATATATTGTGCCAGTTTGGCATTGTTGTGCTTATAAAAGATGTGCTTCAAATTGTGCTGATAAAAGAAGTTGTTGGAGTTATAAGCATGTAGGGTGTTTGGTTATTTTATTTTTAAAACTGCTGTTAAAATAGTGTGGGTATGTAAAATTGCCAAATAATAATTTTAGAAAATTATTTAGTGGAATATGGGTAGTTAATTAAGGATATTTTAGTAATTTAAATTACAGAAATGCAACATTTAACCTGCTTCTCAAATTACACTACGTAAAAGCAGAAACGGTTAACTGCTTTTTTAAGAAGCAGGTTTATGAAATGCCTATAGCTACTTTAGATTGTTTTATAATCTAAAAGCAGCCTCCAAATGCAATGCCAAACTGGCCCATTGTTAAATACCATCAACGGTCGCCATTGAAGTTGCAAATTCAAACAAATGAGGCGTTGCACAGTGGATCTTTTTCTCTGGTAAGATATAGTCAAAATCAAAACTACAAACAAAACAAATATATATTGAAAAAGGGTTTTTAAGAGCCTTTTCTCTCATTTCCTCGAATAAAAATCAAAAGACAACACAACGCAACTCATCTCTCTCTCTCTCTCTCTCTCTCTAGGGCTAAAAAAACCTCTCCTTTCTTCTTCTTCTTCGACGAAGCTTTGTTCGCTCTCTCTCTCACTACACTCAACTTCTGAGACTCAGCTCCATGGATTCGCAGCCCAACGAAGCCAACATCAATGGAGAGTCTCACGACGCCGAGAGGTTGGACCACAGGGACGACGAAGAAGAAGAAGAGTACAAGTCTCAGCCTCATCACACCGGCGATGGAGCGAGCCCTGGGTAAGCTCTCTTTCCTTTTCATTTTCCTTTTACCTCTGTTTGGTTCGCTAGAAAGTGTTGTTGTGGACGCGAATTAGGAGAATCTTAGTAAAAACATCCATATTTTTTTCTCTCTTTGTAATTTGTAGGAAAATTTTTATAGGAGGTTTAGCGAGAGAGACGACTTCGGGTATGTAGATTTCGTTAGCGATTTATTTAATTCTGTTTGCTTTAATCGTGAATTTTTGTTTGGAGGCTTTTTTTGTGATTGAAACTTTTTGTGGTTCATTTGGAAAAAAAAAAAAAAAAATCGCAGCGCAATTCGTTAAGCACTTTGGTAAATACGGTGAGATTATAGATTCGGTGATAATGAAGGACCGGAAAACTGGGCAACCTCGTGGATTTGGGTTTGTGACTTATGCAGACCCTTCTGTGGTTGATAAAGTCATTCAGGACAATCATATTATCAATGGCAAACAAGTAGGGTTTTTTTTTTTTTTTTTCCTTTGGGGTTGATGATGGGTTAAAATATCTTTTTTTCTCTTTGCTAATTTTTTTTTCTTGGAGATTTTTAGGTGGAAATCAAGAGAACAATTCCAAGGGGAGCTGGAGGGTCTAGAGATTTCAAGACCAAGAAGATTTTTGTTGGTGGAATTCCCACTTCAGTTAATGAAGGTGTCTTTTTTTTTTTTTTTTTTCTTGGTTATAGAGTGGATTTGTTGGATATTTAATTTTTTTAAGCTTTTTGGTTATAGAATGAGTTTGTTGGTTATTGGTTCTTTAACCTTTTTTGGTATTTTTCTACTTGGTTGTGTATGGGCAGATGAGTTTAGGGACTTCTTTTCACAGTTTGGAGAGGTGAAGGAGCATCAGATTATGCGGGACCATGCAACCAGTCGTTCCCGTGGCTTTGGGTTTATTACATTTGAGACAGAGCAAGCAGTTGATGATCTCTTATTGAAAGGGAACAAAATTGAGATGTCTGGTTCACAGGTGAGTTGAGAGCCAAAGATAGCTCGTGTTTCATATCATGGCATATGTTTTTATAAATGATGAACAGGAATGCTTGTTTTCTAGTGAACCTTTTTCATGGCTATGTTTTCTTTTGGTGACTGTATCGCAATGTTCGGCTTTTCCTACTTAACCCATTTTCAAGTAAGATTATGATTTAACAATTGGACAGAAATCTTGCTCTCGTGGGAGGCTGTAGGAAGTAAAATTATTCTGGCTTCCGGCATGATTTTAACTTGGAAATTGCATAGCACTTTAGGTTAGGTTGACAGTTTGGAGTGTCAATAATATGCTTCAATAAGGATTAGTTTGGAGTGTCTTGCTATTTTTTTCGCCTCTTAAGCTCAAACCGGGTGTCAGTTTTTGCCAATCAAAGTAAATGGGCAAATAAAATTGCTTTGTGCCATTTGTAGCTGGTCTCTGTTTGTTGATTTGGTATACACATTGCTAAAGAACTAAAGTTCTTGATGTAAGAACCAAGCACTTTTTGCGTTTTGGCCATTTCTTGGGGCCATTCATGCTTGTTGACACATCAAATGTTAAGAAGGCTTTTCTGCTCGTTTTAGTGTGCCATATGGGGATTTTTCTGGAGAATGAACAACGTTTGTTATACGACCAGACTAGCTAACAAATTGGAGTGAACTGTCTTTGATTATGTAGGAAAGATAATAAGCTTGGTTCATGTTGGTCGTTCTGCAGGTGGAGATCAAGAAGGCTGAACCAAAGAAGCCAAACCCACCTCCAGCCCCATCAAAGCGTTACAATGACTCTAGGTCGGCATTTGGTGCCGGGTATGGAGACGGTTATGGGGGCTTTGGTGGCAGCGGTTTTGGCAGTGGCGGTGGTGGTGGCTACAGGTCAGCTGGGGCCTATGGCAGCAGAGGTGGTGCTTATGGTGGATATGGCGGTTATGGAGGCTATGGCGGAGGTGATTTTGGTGGCTATGGAGCATATGGTGGTGGAAGTGCTGCTGCTGCTGCTGCTGGTGGCGGCGGCGGCGGCGGCTTTGGCTCTTATAGGGGGGGAGAGCCATCAGTAGGATACTCAGGACGTTATGGGGGACCATTCAACAGAGGGTATGATTTAGGAAGTGGCTATGGCGGACCAGGTGATAGTTACGGTGGATATGGTGGCAGCGGTGGAGCTGGCGGTGGCGGTGGTGGTTATGGAAGTGGCTATGATGCGGGCCTTGGGGGTGGCAGCTATGGAGGCGGTAGTGCGAGCTCCTTCTATGGAAGTAGAGGCGGCTACGGCGGCGGCGGTGGCACAGGGAATGGTCGGTACCATCCCTACGGAAGATAGAAATGTTGTACTCAAATTTAGGATTTTTTAAAGGAAGTGTAGCGGCATGATTTCACAATTTGTAGCATTGAGCTTTCTATCTACAACTCTCTGCCCCTAGCTTATGCTTTGCAGGATCTTGTTGGGCCATTTGATGCTATTTATTTGGTTTTGAGATTATTAGACCCCCAAAAGTTCTGTTTTTAATTTACCTGACCAACAATATTCAAATTAACATACTCTTAAGTACTAGTTGTGCACATGTTTGTTGTCTTCACAACCTTAGCAGCTTCTTGGCTGTCTCAGCATATTCAACAAAGTGATAAATGCAAGCTTTACGTTGTGGGTTTTACTCTACTTATTTGTTACCGACTTGGACTGACTTCGAGTCGAATCGTACTAAATTTCTTATGATAAGCTACATAATAGCAAGTCTAGGTCTGTTTATTGGGCTGGTTTTCAGTTTAGGCCATAAGTAAAGTACACAAACCATATCATTCAATCAAAATGATTTTCAATTCTGTATACGCATATGAGATGATTTATCATAAAGAGTGTCGTCATGTCATTTTACAGATTTATATAATTTTTATTTCATCTTAATTTTCCTATTATATGCTCTTATCATTATATTTACTTGGCACGATTGACCAGTTTTTTTTTTGGATTAATATTCACACACAGATTAAAAACGAAAATCGAATTTTATCCTCTATTATTTACTTGGTCCAAGTTTAACTTCAAACGGTCCAAATCATATTGCCAACACAACCAAGAGCGATAAACAGTACTGGGGGACGAAGATATTTATTGAAGATTTTTTTTTACAATGCATTTTCTTTTTCCTGTCATTTTAAATAAAAATAAAAATAAAAATAAAAATAAATTTCTGGCGAACGTTGTCTCTCAAACAAAAAGCAAATCAGTCTGAAACTCTCTCTCAGCCACAGAGAGAGAGAAGACGAGAAGAGGCAACACGCGCAATGGCGTGTTGGAATTTGGGACTCGGTTCATACCCTAAGGTATTCGATTCACCAAATGTGGTATCTTTTTTTTTTTTTTTTCCTTGAAAAAATTCTCTGAATTCGGTAAACTATTGACCGCCATGTTTGTTGTTTAAGAGCTCGACGAGACTCCAAATCCTCTGCAGGAAGAAGGAGAAGAGCAGAGAGAATCACGACCCTTACAAAGTCATCGAGATTTCGCCTCCGCCGAAGAATCTCGGCGTTCGTTGCTTCCCTCCGGTGAGTCTCTCAATCCAAACCCTGATTTCCATTTCGTCTTCTTCGTTTGGTCCATTTTAGGTCTCGCTCTGTTGCAAAATAATAAAACTTCATTGGAATTTCACTCCCATGGCCATAGACTTGGGTTTTTTTTTTAATTAATTTTTTAATTTAGGCGCTCCTGTATAATTTGCAATTCTGTAGTCTTGTAGTTGGAAGTTGTTTATTTATTTATTTTTTGACGAAGAAGAAGAGACGATGGAATTGGAGAGGGCATTTTTCATGAGTGTAATGATTCAAATGATCAATATGATTGTATGTAAAGATAGAAGTGAGTGATGTGAATGGTTTGAGCTGTTTACAGCTTATAGTGGGACAACCAAACAGCAGAATTGCTAGATGCAAAAAATTGTTGCAATTTGAGCTAAAAGCTGCTTTATGATCATGGCATGTGGACGTAGTTTTGGCATGACCAATAAAGTTGAGAAATTTACGTCAATCTTTTCAGGAATGTGTGAAAAGGAAAAAGGGAAAAAAACCCAAATCATGTTTTTGGATTTGTGGTGCTGAAATGCAAGCTTTTTTTTAGTTTCTTTTCTCTATGCTGTGGTAATGGATAGCTCTAACATATGGTGGTAATGAGAAACTTTCTACAACTAGCTTTCTCTGTCTCATAGTGGCATATCCTTCAGCTTTCGTATCTAGGTTTTCAACATTGCTGGGACTAAAACCTTATCTTAGTTGATCAAACTGTTTTTCAAGCCGAGATTATATGAAGAAATAATAGAGATTCAAAGGTGTATGTCTTTTGTTTGACAAGTTACTAGTTGTTTCATTTCCTAATGGTTATCACAATTCAACTTAGTTATTTAGGAACTAGGGTTCTGATATGCAATCAGGTTAGTGTGTGAAACCTAGTCTCATCTTTTATCTTTTAACGCAGATTGTATATATTTTGTTGATTGATTGTGTACATCATTTCCATTGTATGAATATTGATTTTTCTAATAGGGAAAAAAAAAAATAAAAAGAAAGAAAAAAACCAACAAACTCAAAAGTAAAGCGGTAGAACTTTCTATCAAGTTCCACTTAAGTCCAAATGCTTATCATTCTCAATGATCTGTCAGTGTTGTCAATATTATTCTGTTGGTGTCATTCTTGGGGATCGGTAGGCCCGACATAAGTAGTGAAAATTGGAAACAGATAAACAAGATATCTCTGCAATGTATGTTCTTATGTCTTATTGTAATTGTTCTTAACTTATTGCCAATTTGCTTGTCCACAGAACTTGCAGTGTGGGGAGAGTGTGACAATAGAAGGCCAAGCTTACACAATCTCAGCTGTAACTCATCGGTATCAGCTGCGAAAAGGCAAGTATGAACCTAGCGAGAAGAGACTGGACGTCCTCTCCACAGGGAGATATATCTTGAACTTATATCTTGAAAATTTGCTAGAGAAATCTTGAACATCTGCTTTTGCCATTTCAGTAAGTTCAGGAATCAGAAGTACAATCTGAGAATATGATGCATTTTAATCATGTTCCCATCATTTGTAGTATCTTAATCATATTTTTCATTATGCCCATGTACAGAGACCAAAAAAAAAAAATGTACGGATATGATCATCAAATGCAGTTAGAGAATTGTTTCAAAACTGGTTTTATTCCCTTTGATTTTCTATGCATTATTAGTGAGTCAATGTTATTGTACTGAAATCCTCTTTTGTGTGTGCATGTATGTGGTTGAGGGAATAGTATTATGGTCATGTTGATTATGATATGCCTTTATAATGGTTCCTAACCGAAAAAAGAATTGGTAACGTTAGTCCATTCATGTATTGCCTCACCACTTGTATTTTTGTGTAATTACATTCGCACCCCACCAACCTAACCCTAACCTACCTGTTTGTTGCCTCATCTTAGGGCCAAAAAGACATTACCTCTTAAAAAGCACCCATCTTTGAAAGATTTGAAGTCCTACCAACTATAGGACACCAACCCTTCAATAATGCATTGCTACAACTTATTAGAAACTAGAAAGCCTCTGCTTAATATTACCCACATGTAGAATCAATGAGGCAAGTGACTTAGTTCTCTCATTAATTAGAAGGTAGAATTGAAATCACTGGCTCAATAAGTAGACATTTTGTGAGACTACAAAATACTCAATTACATCAATAGTGGGCTAATCTTATTTCACATACTAAGTTTCTAATTGCCTAAACATAGCAGATCTATTATAGAACCCCCCAAAATTTCTTCTCTCTTGGCCTCTTGTCATTTTTATTTTTTTTGGGAGTGTGTTTGTGTTTGTTATTTGTCTCAGTTTTTCAACATATGCTTACACTAAAACAATACAAATGTTTTTTGTTTTTCTGTTATCATCGTACACCATGCCATCATCATTTTCACATTTAAACCTCACTATACCATTTTAGATGTTATGCCAGTGTATTATCTTGTGATATATATATATATATATATATTTTTTTTTACTATATGTGTATATAAGTATAACCCTGATAAATAACATTATTCTATTATATCTCGAAATATAAATGAAAAAAAAAACTATAAATGAAATTTGGGAGCTTTGTGAAATTACAGGTGTGAAGAAGCGATGGTTGGATTAGATTGATTATGATTGTTAGGAACATGCTTAGCCTGTTGGGGACAGTCTTTCACTGAGATTAGGAAATCTGGCCCTGAATTCCACGTAATTATGACACGTGTCACAACTTTGTGCGTTTCAATAATTAACCCTCGTCGCTACCGGGCCCACGTTAAACATCTCTTCTGTTTCTCCAGTCAATCGTCTGTATCATTCTCAGCCGTCCGATTGGAATACGTCCTCGAGGTCAAAGACGTGGTACGGAGGGACCCACTGTAGTTTCCGTAGGAATGCACGTACGTGGTCACCATCACCCGGGCGACCATGCGAAATACCCAAAACGCCCTTCCCTGTCCTCCGTCTGCACTACAGTGGCTGGACCCCGCGTGGGGCCCATTTCGAAGCCCGACTGCCCAAGTTCAGGCGGCGGGACCCACTAGCGTGGATCGCTAGGTCCACGTGTCCGAGGCTCGTAGCTGAACTGGGGAGTTTGATATGGAGGCCCGTTAACGCTATAAGAAATGACAATTCTGCCCTTTATATTTATTAGGCCAATTTTGGTTTGTTAGGAAATTAAACAAAATATATAAAACAACAACAGTTTTCGAACTCTCTACTGATTTCAAATTTTAGTTCAGAATTTTAAGCTTCTTATTGTGTTCGCTGAATCTTTATAGTTATTATTATTATTATTTTAAAAAGAATCTTTATAGTTATTTAAACGTGAAGATTTGTTTAGATTTTTATTTTCTTTAACAATATAAATTTCACTTGAAGAATCATTGGACTCTAGATTTTGTTCTACTGTAAAATGGGAAACTCTAAATTGATAACAAAACAAATATTTAATAATTTTTGTTGTACCTAGTTGTGTTTGTTTCTTGGCTTAAAGTACCCTTCATATTGATTGCTTTTCTTCACAAAATTTTGACCTCGATTTTGTTCTTCCAAAAGAATAACGAAATTTATGCCATTAATGCATATGATTTAGGAACTTCATTAAGAAGTTTAATGGTCAATTTGAGCAAAGTTGTGTAAAACTTGCAAACTAATTTGTTGTTTTTGTTTTTAATAATAATAAATTAACGGAATATTTTCACTATTAGCTCATGGAAAGGCGTAAGATAGTATCATGCGCCGGGCATGACAGCCGTCCACGTGCTTGTGGCAATGTTCACGTGCGTGCATGTGAGACCTCATTGTTCGCGCAAAAGAAGTTAATGAAATTGGTGCGGTTACTTTAAACCCCCATGTGATTACTATTAATTATATCATTAGCTATTACATTTATTGCCAAGGAAAATTATATTCACCATACACATTATATAAAAATTTTATAGATGTCCTTCCTGGAATTTTGGTTCCTGTGGCCAATAAAACATAGGAAACAGAGTTGACGAGATTTCCAATTCCCATCGAATTTCTTGGATGATCCAAGCTAAGATCATAAATTCTCAAATAATATTTGTTTTTTTTAATGGTAAATAATAATTTTAGAGAGTTTTTTTTTAATAACTTTTAAAAAATTAAAAAAAAATCATAAATGATAAAAGATTTATTATTTTATAAGAAAATTACAAATAAAACATATTATAATCATTTTTCGATTAAGATGATACATTTATAAATAGTTATTTTTTAAAAATTTTGAAATATTGACTATTATTTAAAATCATATTTTAAGATATGATCATTTCTTTAGAAATGTCTATTTTTTTAAAGATTTTTTTTTTTGGCGGTCTTACTCAACTTATACCTAATAATTGCCATTTTCAAGCATTTTTTTGATCAAGTAAGCATTGAATAATTTTGCAATAACCACTCCACTAAAGAAGTATATTATCGATGATAAAATTATACAATAATAAATTTTCAGATGATAAATAAAGAATGTGCAAAAAATAAAATAAAATTATACAAAGTGCCAATTATGTCACCAACTTGAGTATCGAGGTAGCACATTTGCTAAAATTCATCCCTACCAACTTCTTTCCTTACATTTTTTCCCCATGTGTTTGTAAAGAGAACAATAATGAATTTTTTTCCCTTTCTAATAATTATCATTATTGCTCTTTTGCATTGCCATAATAATAATATAGGGAAAAAAAGTTGAGAAGTAGATAGGGTGGCCCATGAATCATGAAGTGGTGTGCCCCATAACGTTTTGTGTAATGTGTATGTTAGTCGATAGGCTCTGCATCCAAGCATTTATAAAAAATAAAAACAAATAAAAAGAAGAATAAAGCTTTTTTATTTTTATTTTTTATTTTTTACAAAAACAAGAACAAGAAACCAGAATAAGTGGCTTTCTTAGAGGCAACATCCAAAGAGAAAGACACTTTTTTTTTTTTTTTTGGCTCTTTAATTAGAGCCTTGCTTTGCTTTGCTTGTGAACTTTGCTTTGCTTTTGTTTTTCTCTAATAATCCCATTCACTCAATTCAATTCATTTCATTTCATTCCCATAACACGACGAAAAACTTACAGAAAAACAAAACCCTTTTTTTATTTTTTATTTTCTCAGCCCCAAAAAGAAATGAAATAAAAAATAGAAAAAAAAATAGAAAATCCATCCATTTTTATTTTTTTTGCTACTATCCATCCATTTAATTATTGCTGTTGTTTTTGTTGTTTGTTCCAGTTCTTTTTTTTTTTTATTTCTTTTTTATTTCTTTGCTTTTCTTGCTTCGATCGGATCTGAAGCTCCTCAGTGGAACCAAAAGACGCATTTTCGACGAAACTCAGAAACCTCTCAAAGCCATTTCACTTTCTCTGCCCAAACTTTCTTTCACAACCCATGAAAGATTCTTCATTTTCTCTGCATTGCTCTGTCTATCTTCGGAGAAGGTAATATATATTTTTTCCTTTCTTTATTTCCACTTCTTTAATCAATTACGTCTCTTCGTTCATTGTTTCGCTTTGTTGTTGTGTTGCTTTTGGTAGCCGAGAAAGAATCGAAGTTCGAAGAATCGGGTTACTTGTGTTATGCTCAAAAGTTTTTTCCTTTTTCTTTTTCCTTTTCTTTCCCCGTTTCTTGGCTTCCAAACAACAGTGTTTGAATTTGTTGCCTTAAGAGCCGTAAAGGGTTTTTAATTTCCAAAAGCAATTGAATTTTGGGTTTTATGTGGTGCCATTTTGGTGGTTGAAATTTTCAGTTTCCACATTGCTTTCATTAGTTAGCGATTAAAGTCTCAACCTTTCATTACGGCTCAGCTATATATGTGTGTATATATATTGGCATTTGAAAAAAAAAATCTCCATAGTCTTCGTGGTTTTAAATTTTGAAGATTTTCAACGATATAGTATCTGTATTCGTATGGGTTCTCTGCAGATTCTCTGATTTATGGACTTTTAGAATTTTCCTTTGAGTTGATCCAATTTATTGTCTTTTATTATTCTGACCGGCCTAGTTGTTGGGACAAGTTTCTAATGCTTATCAATTTTTTTTTTCAAATCTTTTAGGTAGGCATTGAAGTTGAAGATTGTGTGAATGATGATCTTGCTTTATCATTGCCATCAAAATCACTTTCCTTGCAATCACTTCGCTTACTTGGGATTTGCTCCGCTATAGGCTTCCGCAAAAACCACTCCATGGAATCAGTAGTTGTTGATGGAGTCCCCTCGCTATTGGTGGCTCAGATTTCGCTTTCTTCAGTGGGCAACAATCTTCCTTCGATGAGTGGGGCCAGTCATGCTCCTCGGAGTTCATCTCCCAGCCAATCCAGAGACGGGGCTTCATCGACGTACCACTCGACGGTGCAAAGTTTTGGCGCAAAACCAGGTTACCACCAAAATGGCTCTTTAAGTATTCAAAAAAAGAATGTCCATAAAGCAGCAGAAGTTGGTACTACTCATGAAGAGTTGCCCAATATGGCGAAACACTATTATGATTCAAGTAAAGGAAAATCCGAATATGGAGCGGCGAGTACTTCTCTTGGTAAATCCAAAGCAACTTCGTCTCAGAACAACGCTTCTATGGTTGAAGATGCCCAAAATTGTGGCTCAAGTGGTTTGGTGGAATCACAAAATTTTGCTGCGAATCCATGTAAACAAAGTGTTGAGCAAACAAACTCTCAACCAGCAGTAGCCTTATGTCCAAGTCCTCCAAACAGTTTGTACTCGGCCACTCTGTATTCAGAAGCGAAACAAAGTTTTTCCAACACAGAAGTCAGTGAATGTACGAGCAGTATTGAGAAATCTGCTGATGCTGAGAGCAGCGAGGTTAAGAACTCTTGCGAGTTCAACGAGAGCAGGAAGACCAGCATCTGTAGAGGCAGCACGGGCAGTGATGTCAGTGACGACAGCAGCTCAAGTAGTTTGAGCTATGCCATGTACAAGCCCCACAAGGCGAACGACGTTAGATGGGAGGCAATTCAAGCCATCCGAACTCGATATGGAATGCTCGGTCTGAGCCACTTCAAGTTGTTGAGGAAACTCGGGTGCGGAGACATAGGCAGCGTCTATTTATCCGAGCTGAGTGGCACTAGGACGTTTTTCGCCATGAAGGTTATGGATAAAGCAGCTCTTGCCAACCGAAGAAGCTCCCAAGGGCTCAGACGGAGAGGGAGATTCTGCAATCTCTGGACCATCCGTTCCTTCCAACATTGTATACGCATTTTGAGACGGAAAAGTTCTCCTGCTTGGTCATGGAATTCTGCCCTGGTGGGGATCTGCACGCTCTGAGACAGAGACAGCCCGGAAAGTACTTTTCCGAGCACGCTGCCAGGTTTGAAATTCATTCTTGCATTTCTATTCTTTCTAATGACTTGTGCCAAAAACATTCTAAATTAGTGCAAAGTTGTCAGCTATAGTATGATCTAGTTCTACCATTGTGTCATATATGCCTATCTATGCAGCTTCTAGCCATATACTAAGTACTAATCAATCGTTTACAATGTAAATCCAATACCTCTTAAGCCTTTTGTTATAGGATTTCATGATCTTGTGTTGATGTGGCTCCAATCTTATTCTCATTAAGTTTTGGTCCTTTTGTTCTCACTGTTGCTTTGCAGGTTTTATGTGGCTGAAGTTCTCCTTGCTTTGGAGTACTTGCACATGCTTGGAATCATTTACAGAGATCTTAAACCCGAAAATGTTCTCGTAAGAGAAGACGGGCATATCATGCTTTCGGATTTTGACCTCTCTCTGAGGTGCGCTGTATCCCCAACTCTAGTGAAATCCTCAAACTCAACCTTGGAGACAAAGAACTCGGGATACTGCGTTCAGCCCTCTTGCATCGAGCCGACTTGCATGGTACAGCCCGACTGCATCCAACCCGCATGTTTTGCCCCACGATTCTTGTCGCGCAAGCCCAAGAAGGACAAAAAAGCCAAGCCAAAGACCGAAATAAACCACCAAGTGAGCCCTCTCCCCGAGCTCATTGCTGAGCCAACAAACGCCCGGTCAATGTCTTTTGTCGGGACACACGAATACTTGGCACCCGAGATCATCAAAGGCGAAGGCCACGGCAGTGCCGTGGACTGGTGGACATTTGGGATCTTCCTCTACGAGCTTTTGTTCGGTAAAACCCCGTTCAAGGGGGCAGGGAACCGAGCCACGCTGTTCAACGTGGTAGGCCAGCCCTTGAGGTTCCCAGAGACGCCTTCTGTGAGCTTTGCTGCGAGGGACTTGATCAGAGGCTTGCTCGTGAAAGAGCCACAGCACCGCCTTGCTTACAGGCGTGGTGCGACCGAGATCAAGCAGCACCCTTTCTTTCAGAGCGTGAATTGGGCGCTAATCCGATGTACAAACCCGCCCGAGGTGCCAAAACAACAACAGTACGTGATGGATATTCCGAAAACTCACTCCCCAAGTACAGCTACTCCAAATGGGAAAGTTCAAGGCGTTGATGTGAAGACTGCTGGTAATTATGTAGAGATTGATTTCTTTTAGTTCTTGTCCCGTTTGTTTTCCCTCTCTCTTTCTCACTCTTTTGGTGTAGTGTTTCAATGGTTCTTTCCATTGCAAATTGGATAAAAGAAAAATTATGTAATTCCTAATTTGATTTGCAAATGTAAACCACTCCTTCAGACTGAGCTGCAATAGCACATCAGTGCCCGGGAATGCAAGTCTTCTAAATGAGAATATGAATTTGTTCCCCTCTCTCTCTCTCTCTTGGCCAGAAAATGCTTTTAAAGTTTTGTCTTTATTTCCATTATCATTGTGTCTTCAATGTTTCACACCCTCAAGCAATTTCCTTATCTCAACGTTGATCATTACCCCAGAAAGTGAGGACCTTTTAAAGACCAAAAGAATTCCGCCAACTGGTATAGGGAATTATTATTTTAAATCATCAGTGATGAAATCGTCACTCATGTCTCATTCTAAAAGAGTTACCACCAAGTCCAACCACTATACGATTGGCATGCACTTTTTTTTTTTTTTTGACCCCTAAACTTGACGCACATGAGTATCTCAATTTTTTTTTTCTTTTTAGCAATTTCAACCCTCAATTACGATTAGGTCAAATGTTTAGGTGGAGTTAAATTTTAATAAGAAATATGGTACTAGTTCAGGGTATAACGATTAATAATAATTTTTAGGACTTGAATGGCAAAACTCTGGAAGTTTAGGGGCATATATATAATTTACACACAAACATTGCCACATTGGTCTTTGCCTCTTTGGTCTAAGACTCTAAGTCGGGCTGCTTGAGTTACATGAAGATCTCAAAAGCATTATTTAAATGGGCATTTGGGCTTCTTGATCAACTCGGAGAAGAACCTTATGAAATAGGGGGATTTTGAGGAATACCCCATTTTCGACACAATGATAATCTATACCTCATGTGTATTGCATTTTTAATTTATACCCTAAAATTTACACTATAAACATGGAGTGAAATGAAGGAGCACACCACATGGGGTATAGATTATTAAGTGGCATTAAGAATGGCTTTATTTTGAAATTTTCCCTATGAGACCTATGATGTGAGAAATAATAGCACTAAGGGTCTAACTCTTAAGTCATATATATGATTTATGATTGATTGGTAAGTTGGGCCATTTCTCTTGCTCTTAGGATTCTGGGCAAGTGCATGTGTCAACTTTTGTACTACTCATTGGCTATTCTCAAATTGTTCATGATATTGCTATTTGCTAGATTCTTGATAATTGGAGTATAGTAGGACCTCGTTGGAGAGCCCCACAAGTCCGATTATTGTAGAAGCTGTGGGGATGAACATATTGTACGACAAAAAATATCTCCTCCTCCAATGGTTTTGGTCCAAGTCAAATGGAAATAATAAATTTTCCATTCCTTGCCACCACAAAGTAGAAAGATATTCAATAACTAATTCTAAATGGTCATACCTAAATTCCTCTCTTATTTAGTGCTTGTAAACGAGTTCATAAAAAGTTTGTAAATGAACTTGAAGACTAAAGGGTAAGTGTGCCACTCTATCATGTTCCATGAAATTAAAGAATAAAAGACGAGATGATTTTGATCTTTGATATACATTCAGAAAATGCAAAAAAAAAAAAAAGGACTAATCTTGCTTTGAGTCCATGTCATTAATTCTTAATTAAACAATTGACTTGGGATTCAAATTTGTATTAAGTCGAAAATGACAAATAAACATGTGAAACGTACATAACCGATGGTCTGAGCAGGATGGAAAAAAAAAAAAAAAGCTTTGCCTCTTGAGATAATTAGTATTATATAGCAAGTAGCAATAATTTTCATCTGTTTTTTAAGAATGAGAGAGAAGATAGTTGGAGACAAGAGAAATGTTATCAACAGACGCAACGCGACTGACACGTCTGTTAAATCTCAGTGGTTCATGAATGTGACCCCACAATGAGTCTCATGTGGGTCCCACAACCATTCATGGCCGAGATTAAATAGACGCGCGTGCGCGTCTATTGCTAGCATCACTCTCGGAGACAATACATGTAATGTTATGTTATATTCGAAGAACTGTCTACTCATAATAGGTCATCAAGAGCCAATCAACCTATATGATGCAAATATCTTCAATAATGGAATTTGACACTACCAATATTATTATAATACACTCCCCCCTGCGACTTTCCTTGTGTTTTTTGCTAATCAAATCTCTAAACCAATTAATCACAACCAGCGTTGTGACTTGTGATTGTGATAGGGTTTACGATTACCCGTGGGATTTGGGAAATGCCTTGTCATGATTATGAACCATTTGTATTAAATGACTTAAATGTCCCTGTTACCATGGCAATAACCACGCGCT
Organism: Boehmeria nivea var. tenacissima; assembly: GCA_018132145.1. NCBI lineage: Eukaryota > Viridiplantae > Streptophyta > Magnoliopsida > Rosales > Urticaceae > Boehmeria > Boehmeria nivea. The sequence continues at coordinate 19,530,528 of CM030876.1, forward strand.
TCGACCACCACCACACTCCATTGACCAATATTATCGTCAATGCGCTATCCATATTCCACCGTCAGAGCCCACACCTTCCCGCACGCAACAGATATTTCTGCTCCAATTTGAGTGGAGCTGTGGAGGAGAGGATTCGGTTTCGGTAGAAAGAACGTAGCCATCTAATGGTAAATGGTAATGGGATCCCAACAAAACCTACGTGGAAATCTTTTATTGATTCCATGGTCTCATTCCAACAAATGTCCAAATTAACTATAAACAAAACTCTGCTTATTTTATTTTCCCCCCTCAAATAGTGAATCCCTATTTTGCATGATTCATGTGATGAAAAAGCTTATTAGTTGACTTGTATCCAAAAGAGGTTGGAAAGACTTAAGGGTCGTTTGAAAAAAAAAATTTAAACTCAATCTTTTAGATTGTTTTTATTTGAGTTGAAAAAAATATTATTTTTTTGTTTAGACCGTGAATTAAAATTGTCTTCCTTTAATGTAAGATTATCTAAAATACTTTTAATATCAAGTAAATGTGAATTTAAATTAAATTTAAAAAGTGATTATCGATAATTTTGTAATTAAAATTTGATGAAGTGTAAGAATAGACTAAAATGGAAACATGGAAAGCTTGTTGACTGTTAAATCATCGATATCAAAAAGGGAATCATACAGGTAACCCCAAAAGTAGTCCACACAATCACGCGCGTGGTACCACGCGCCAAGTCGTGCTGCATTTCTTCTCTCCAAGAGCCACGTCAACATCACGCTCCAATTATTTTTTAAATTCCTTAAGCTTTGAAAAGGGCACGCGAAACACCGCAACCAAACACGGCCTTAACCAGATGCGCATTGCGCACCCTCACCGGTCCCTCCTCCTTCTAATATCCTCAGCGACTCACCACCATTTCCTCTCCATTCGCTCCATTTCAATCCCAAACCCAACTCTGCTCAGACGAACGGCGATCTTCGGCGACGATCCCATGGCCTCCGGCGAAGAAGCTCCTGCGACCTTGACCGCCGTCGAAGAAGACGAGAAGTACGGGTTCCGGCGACCGGAGATGTACCAGAGCAACCTCGCCGGCACCGTTGACGCGTACGGACGCCACGTGTTCCTCTGTTACAAGCGCGCCGAGGATTGGGCGTCGCGCGTCGAGAGCTCAGACGTCGATCCACTTCCCAAGCTCCTCGCCTCGGCGCTTAAGGCTCGCAAGAACGATATCACCGTCAAGGTCGATTCCTAGACCCCGATTTCTTGTTCCTTTAAAAAAAAAAAATTCTTGATTTAGTTTTTTTGGTGCGATTTGCGATGTGTGATTTGGTTAGGTTTCGCGTCGTTTGTCATGATGATTTTTGTTTTTTGTTTCAATGGGCAGACGAAGCTGACGATCTGTGAGGGACACGAGGGAACTGAGTTTTCCGACGGAGATGTGCTAGTTTTTCCTGAGATGATCAAATACAGGTAAAATCACGTGTTTGTGTGTGTGTGTGTGTGTGTATATTGGATTTTTTAGATACCGTGAAATATGGATAGGAAATTCTGGTTTCTGTTATTTGTTTGGGAATATAAGTGTTGGATTGCTTTGAATAGTAGGTAATTGCAATTGAGTTTCAGATTCTGATTCTTTGCGGTAGATTAATTTGAGGAATGGTAAAAGCTCTTTGTATCTTGAATATACTGTTGTTGACCTTGTGCTGCAATTCGGGGCAATGTTTTCACATTTAGGCATATACTCGCAAAAGCTCAAATTTTCTATTCTAAAATCGTTTCTGTCATGTTTTCTGAGTTATTGTTCAGCAAAAAAATAGAAAAAAGAAATTGTTCATTTTATGTTTTTCTGAGTATTCTTGTAGTAAATCAAGATATCTGCACGATAGTATCCTGTTCCACATCATCGTTGAATGTAAAGTCTTGATTGATCCTTTTCTTTGCTTTTCTCTTTTTTAATCACAGTGTGTTGATTCTTTTTTGTTTTTCACTATAGGGGCCTGAAGGATCTGGATGTGGATAGTTTTGTCGAGGATGTCCTCGTGAATGGTAAGCCTTGGGAATTGGGAGTGCAGGAGGTGTTAACTGGCTCCTATGTATTTGTCTGCACCCATGGCAGTCGAGATCGCAGATGTGGAGTATGCGGACCAGCCCTTATTGAAAAACTCAAGGAGGAGATTGCGTTGCGCGGTCTTAATGATCAGGTAATTGTTAACGGTTGCTCTCATATTGGAGGCCATAAATATGCTGGGAACTTGATCATCTATAGCCCAGGTCCAGATGGAAATATTACAGGTCACTGGTAAGTTCGAAATTGTTGCTTTTAAAAAAAAAAATTATGTGAGCTTAATGGTTGTTGATTTTTTATGTAGGCATTAAGGCCTTTTTATTTTTGTTTTTATGGTTATTTATGTAGGTATGGCTATGTCACCCCTGATGACGTGCCTGCATTGCTTGATCATCATATTGCAAAAGGCGAGATTATAGATCGACTATGGAGGTTTGTGAATTCATAAATTCTTCTGTTATGAGAATTGCATTTCTACCAGAAAATCTTGTTTGATGTGTCTATTAATTATTGTTCAATGGGAGATTGATTTTATGTGCAAATTGATCATAGAATCCCCTTGTGCTAATTGTAACTGATCACAGTTTCTAAATTGACCATGAGTTTAAGAAAGCCATCAAAGTACAGGTGTGACGTAGTAACTTTTGATTATTTCAGGGGTCAAATGGGCGTGACTGCTGAGGAAGGTGAAAGTGCTAATGACCAGAAGCTTCCAAATGGCAGTCAGGAAACAAATAAGCAACCGGAAAGTGGCAACCAAGACAACAAGGAAGCTTTCACAGGATGTTGCCAAGGCGCCAATGGCGGGGTTACTTGTTGCAGAGACGGGAGCTTGGAAGAGAGTGACAAAAGCGAGGAGCAGAAGGGAGGGGCATGTGGCAAAGAGAAATCTCTGTGCAAGCTGACAAACTGGGTCCAAAGCTTGGAGCAAAGGGACGTGCTTACAGCTGCTGCTGTGGTCGGTGCAGTGGCGACGGTGGCCGTGGCCTATAGCTATTATAGGAGGTCACACTGAAAGATGCTACTATGATCGATACCCTTTTGGTTTATTTTTGTAGGGGAGATTATATGACACCAATAAAATCACATTAAGGACTGTACCAAGTCCTTTTGTTAAAGGATAATTACAGATATATGTTTGTTTGTAGCAAGGTGAGTTGAATAACTATAGCTTATCCTTGTAGTTGGTTTTTCCAAATTCAAAATTGTTGTTTGAGGATAAAGATTATTATTATAATTTTTTTATTAAGAATTTTGTTCTATTACAGAGATTTGTCATACTAATTATTGCGCCATTGGCAGTAGTTCTGTATTAATTATTGATGTGTGTTTTTCTTAATCACGTCGTTCGTATATAAAGCTGCAGTTGATAGAATTCTTCTTATGATGCATATAGTAAAAAGTGTATTTGTTTACGTAAGTATTTAGATCGAGTTTCTTGCACTTAAAACATGGAATATGCAGACAGAGATTGAGATTTAGGCACTTTTTTCTTATGAGGCTTCAATTCCTTAACCTGTTTTCATATGCTTCGATTGAACAAACGATCAGATTATAATTTATAGGTATATAGGCTAGATTAACCAGAAAAATCCAATTCAGTTTCCGGATGAAAGGAAAAAGGGAATCTACTTTCCTATCCAATTTCAATAAAAAAAAAAAAAACCTATAGAATCCAGAGGCCAAAAAATAATAATAATTAAAAAAAAAAAAAACTAGAGATTATAACGGAGCAATTATCTATGTCATGCACTAAGTTTTGCTATCATCTCCTCTAACAGCCTGAGTGTTGTGGCGTCCACAGCTCTTCCTTCTTCGGCATCGATCTCTTCCATCATTTGCTGTACAAGCTCAAGCTTTGATTGCTCATTTCTCGAGCCGTAATTCGAGCAGTCTCTCAAAAGAAACAACAATTCACTAGCCATGTTTTTAGCCTCCCAAGTCCCATCCACACTCAACTGAAGCAAACCCGGCATGACACCTTCTCTCAAAATCAATTCTCTGTATGTCTCTCTGCAGCTCTTGCATATACAAAGCAAGATCCTCACTGCGTGCTCTCTGCACTGCGGTGAGCCCTCTTCGACTGTCTCGACTAATGCTCGGATCGCCCCCGACATGTCTGCAGTTTCCAGGAGTGCGTCCTTCGACAAGGAAACAATGTCTTCTAGCAGAGCAATAGCCTTACAGACAAAATCGGACGATTTTTCTGAGCAGTGAATTAGTTGAAGCAAGGCAAAGACTAAGCCAGAAGAAACCAATAATGGGATTATCTCGCGGCAAGTTGTGAGGTTGTGCAGAGTGGCGATGGCATCGAGCTTGGTTTGTACACTTATAGTGGAATTATTGTTCAAGTTATCGAAACTGGAACATTCTTCATTTAGAAACTCCACCAAGATTTGAATGACCCCAGATGAAGCAATTGGAAGCTTGTTAGCCTTGCAAGACGATAGGATCAACAGTGAAGCCACTGTCAGTTCGATCAACGACTTGTTTTCGCTTTGAAGGAGATTCGTTAGCGCCGCTATAGCTCCAGACTTAACGATCCTGAGCTTGGTCCTGTCACAAAGAGTGAATAGTATTGTTCGGGGACAGTCGTAAAGCACAAGCAAAATAAAGCGTCAAAAACAATCATTTAACATGTCTTTTCAAATTTCAACGACAAAAGCATCGCCACATAAATCAAACACTGTCGCAACTCGCAAGAACAAATTCGACAGATCCACCAGCTAAAACAAGTACATGAAGAGAACATTTTTTCCCCATCAAATTCTAATCTACTAATAGTCATGGCCATTCTAAATTAGAAATACAGAGATTTAAGGAAAATGTATTTGGACTGTTATTCTATATACAAGAAAACATATAGACCAAACCTTTCACTGCCAAAGGCAAGACTGAGAAGAGCAAAAAGAGCAGCTTCAATGGCTTCATAATCCTGAGAATGAAGTATGGAAATTAATGGTTCAATAACACCTCTCTCAGCCAGTTTGTGCTTTTGTTTAGTAGTGAGATTAGAGACTTCATTAGCAGCCAAAATCTGTGACTCTCTCTCACCACTAAAAATGTTTTCCATCACAAACTTCTCCATTAAAGCTCTTCTCGTCTCAAACTCTCTCCAAACTCACACCTTTGTGTTCTCTTTCATAGGACTGTTAATATTGGTATTGTTGGGATTTGGTTGCTTGAAGATTTAGACTTCTTCCTTTTTGTGGTACCCAAATCCATTGTTTCAATCAGAAGCAACTAACCAATTCTTTTGATCACTTTTTTAGTTTCTTTTTTTTTTTTTTTTTTGGTTCTCTCTTCTTTCTTCTCAGTGTCTGATTTGGAAATACAATAACGGTTCCAAAGAATGAATCTTTATCTTTCCTTTTATGGAAGCAAACTTGTTCAGCTTTTTTGGTAGGTTAAACGTAGGCTATGATTTTGTTGGGATTATTATATTTGGTTTTAGAATAGTAGGTTTAACTAAAGTTGGATGTTTGATTTATTTCTCAAAACCCAACAAGATTGGCCAATTATAATCGTTCAAGTGTCCAAAATATTGAAAAATGTTACACGCATATTGGGCATTGAGTAGCATGATTTCATTAATTATTTCAATTACTATTTGTAAGCAATTCTATAACTTATTGGTGGGTAATGAATAATGATTGACTATAAGCACTACTGATAATTGTTTTTAAAGTACTAAATTTATATGATGCTTAGTTGAAGCAAAACGAAGTAACCATACCAATATGAAAAGATGAAAGAATTTTTTTCTCTCTCCGAAGTAAATAAAGGAAATTAAAGGATTATATTAATGCGGGAACTTAAATTCCTTAACAAATTTTGACGTTCCAATTCTCTTTTGATGAAGTCTTTACGTCAAAAATCAACTATAAATTTGAAAAAAAATATATATATTAGGCTCACATTTTAAGATGGTATGGCTTTAACAAGCTGGTTGAATATGAAGACCTGAAATTATGATAGTATGGGTATGCTCAACAAAGCATCCTTAAACACATTAGAAATAATAAAAATAATAACAACAAATCAACCGTAAAAAAATGGTAATTGCCGGACAACATATATATCAAGTATGGATTGGCCTAATTTTTCTCTTGATCCAACGCTGACTAGAGACTTGCTCAGTAAAGTAAAGGTTAAGGAATATAAGATCATGCATGTTTTTGGGTCATTGTCCCTCTTTTTTTTTTTCTCATTTTCCACATTCTTCATTTTGTTTGGAAGCATAGGACGAGACTTTAAAGCTAATTTTATATGATTTTGAATCATAACTTCTTCATTGAAACTCTCTGCTTTCGCTTTCGCTTTCGCCGCTATTCGGCTTCATTCTCTTTACTTTACGGAAATGTCTCTCTAATTTTTTATTTATTATTATTTATTTATTTACTTTGTTCTCATTCTCTTCACTCCACCTTATTTATGTGTGAGTGAGCATTTGTTTAGAGGAAATTTGGGCTGGGCTTCGAAACGGCTCCATTTGACTGGGCTCAACAAAGTCTAGGCCCAAATAAATGGCCATCAATAACTTCCATGTGTCGTTCGTCTTGAGAGAATTTTCCTCTTTTCTAGACGTCCAATGAAGTGTTTAAGGTTTATAGAACGAATATTGAAATTGATATAAGCAACGAAACGAAACGACAGTATATTGGAATTTGAATAAAAACGACGACAAAGAAACGGCAGAAAATGGAAAACGACAATAAAAGAAGGAAAATAACAAAATGGCAGAAATAAAAAACGACACGAAGTGGAAAAACGACAGAAAAGGATCGAAACTTAAACAAAGATCACACTGAGAGAACAACAAAAGACAATTATTAAAAGGAGCAAATGAAAAATAAGTAAAGAAAACGACAGAAATACCTCAAAACGACGGTTAAAAATGAGGAGAGTAAACGAGAGAGTAAACAGATCAAAACGACAGTAAACTGGAAAGCACCACCTAAATACAAAACGACGAAACGTGTAAAACGGGAATAAATAAGAAACGACAAATATATCAGAAACGATAAGAAAGTGAAAAACGACAAAAAAGTTGCATGCAAAATAACGACTATAAGAATGAAAAATATGAAGAAACGACAAGAAATATGAAACGACAGCAAGGATAATAAAGGCGGAAAAGTTAAAAAAAACTATTAAAACAAGGGAACAGATTAATATACATGTTAACAACAAGAAACTACAATTAACAGGAAAACGACACAAAAAAGTTTAAAACGACACAAAAAGTTGAAAACGCCGATTAGACATTAGAACATAAAAACGACAAGTTAAAAAAGTAAGAAACGACAGAAAAGGAAATCGACAACCAAAGATAGAAACCAAAAAAAAAAAAAAGTAGTTACAAAGTAAGAAACGACAACAGACATGAAAACGGGAACTATAGAGTAATATATAACAAATATAAATACGAAAGAAAAATAGACAAACGACAGATAGAAAAATAACGATGAAAAAAAAATTAAAAACGACGAATAAATTTTGAATGGAATAAATGACAAGTTAAAAAAAAAGGACGAAAAGAAACGGCATATAAATTTTGAATGGAATAATCAAGAAGTTAAAAAAAAAGGAAGAAAAGAAAACAATACGAGAAACGACACCTAAAGAAGAAACGACGGATAGTGTGAAAACAACAAATGCAAGAGTGAAATTTTAATAAAAATAACAAAAGGACAACAAAATAAACAAGTGACGCCAGTTTTTTTTTTTTAAACAGTAATATGTCAAGCAGATAAATTGAAAATAGACGACAAATATGATTTTAAAGCTAATTTAATATGATTTTGAATCATAACTTCACTGAAACCTTAGCTTTCGCCGCTATTCGGCTTCATTCTCTGTACTTTACAGAAATGTCTCTCCAATTTTATTTATTTATATTTATTTACTTTCTTCTCATTCTCTTTACTCTTCACTTTATTTATGTGTGACTGTGAGTGAGCATTTGTTAATAGAAAGGACTCCATTTGACTGGGGACTGGGGTCAACAAAGTCTAGGCCCATCAACAAACTTCCATTTGTCGTTTGTGAGAGAGTTTTCTAGTCGTCCAATGAAGTGCTTAAGGTTTGGAGAACGAATATTAAAATTGAAATTATAAAAATAGCGGCGAAGGGAAACGAAAGTAAATTGAAATTTCAATAAGACGACGACAAAGAAAGGACAAAAAATGGAAAACGACAATAAAAGAAGGAAAATAACAAAATGATAGAAATAAAAAACGACAAGAGGTGAGAAACCAAAGACCAAAATGAGAGAAGAACAATCGACGATTAGAAACAGTAAGAAACGACAAACAACTAAAAAACGACATAAATATTTCAAAACGACAGTTAAAAATGTGGACGGAATAAACGACAGATCAAACAGATCGAAACGACAAGAAACTGGAAAGCACAACCTAAATAAATAAAAAAAAAAACCGACGAAACATGTAAAACGGGAAAAGAAATAAAGAAACGACAGATATATAAGAAACGATAAGAAAGTGAAAAACGACAAAATTTACAAAATAACGACTATAATAACGAAAAATATGAAGAAACAACAATAAATATGAAACGGCGGCGAGGATAATAAAGGCAGAAAAAGTTCAAAAACAACGATTCAAAAAGATAACAGATTAAAGGACATGTTAACAACAGAGAAACTACAATTAACAGGAAAAAGACAAAAAAAAATTAAAAACGACACAAAAAGTTGAAAATGACGATTAGAAATTAGAACATAAAAAACGACAAGTTAAAAAGTAAGAAACGACATAAAGGGAAATCGACAACCAAAGAAGAAAGTAGTTAAAAAGTAAGAAACGACAGCAGACATGAAAACGACAACCATAGACTAATATATTAATATAACAAATATAAACATGAAAGAAAAATAGGAAAACGATAAATATAAAAGTAACAATGAAAAATATTAAAAACGACGAATAAATTTTGAAGGAATAAAAGACAAGTTTATGAAAAAGACGAAAAGAAACGACGAATATTATTGAATGGAATAATCGACAAGTAAAAAAAGAAATAAAATATAAAAAAAAACACACACACTATATGAGAAACGACACCTAAAGAAGAAACGACGGATAATGTGAAAAAGACAATGAAAAGAGTGAAATATTAATAAAATAACAAAAGGACAATAAAATAAACAAACGACGCTAAATTTAAAAAAAAATTAAAACAGTAAAACGTCAAGAAGATAAATTGAAAATAGACGACAAATATGAAATGAGAGTTAAAAACAATTAGAAAGTCATTAAAGACTAAAAAGAGGGTTGAAACGAGAACATTAAAAAGGGAATATTAAAAGACGACAACAAGAAGGCAAAAGTAAAAATTAGTAGGAAAAGTATGAACAAACAATGACAAACAATGGATTGCAATTACATGCAAACGACAGGAAAAAGGAAAACCGAATAGAAAAAGGAGAAGAAGTGACCAAGCGAGAAACCACAACAATACGTTGAAAACACGCCAACAATTGAAAACGACAAATAAAAGTATAAACGAGAACAGAAATTACGACATTAACGAGTGAAAAACGGCTGAAAGCATTCTAATTAATCTCTCTTTCTAGCTCATTAATGAAGCATGTGCAAGAAGAGGTTATTTTTTTCATTGATTCCAAAATAAAACATATCATATTCAGCAAAATAATAATAATAGTAATAATAAAATAAAGGAAAAAATTTTAAATTACCCAATCTATTTAGAGTGTTGTGTCATTGTGCCCTTATATTTCAAAACGTCTCAACCGACACTTTAAACATTAAAAAAGTTTCAGTTATCCCATATACTTCAAATATATCTCATCTACTTAAGTTGTTGTATCAATATGCCACATATACTTAAAAAATATATTAATTGACACTCTAAAAAGAGCATGTAATAACTTAAGTAGAGGGGGTATATTGACACTCAATTGAGACATTTTTAAAATACAGAGGGTTCATTGACACAACAATTTAACTAGAGGGGGCATATTTGAAATATATGGGGTAACTGAAACTTTTTCAATGTTTAAGGCGTCGGTTGATATATTTTGAAGTATAGGGGGCACATTGACACAAATGGTGTATTTTTAAAAATTTTCCTAAAATAAAACATATCATAAAAAAATGTATGCTTAACCATACACGCAAAATCTATATATTCAAGCTATTATTCGCACCTACAAAAATCCTTAACCATTCACACTTTATAATCTCATATCACACACATTCCACTATCAGATACGTTTTTATACATTTAATGTATGTATATATATACATACATATTCACAACTTAACACTTTTTAACTAACTATTTATACATAGAAAAGAAAATCTCATAACCGGTTTTCTTTCTTATTTTTTAAAATACAAAAAGTGCTCCATATTTTTCAAAACTTACAAAATATATATATGCTTTTTTTTTTAATCGAAAGGTATAAATTTTTGGCATATTTATTCTTATTCTCATCAACAATTGACAAGAATAATTTACACGATAATGACAATAGAGACATTCAAGTCATTTAATTTGTAAAAAAAATCACACTTTCTTATAAACCCTAACATTGAGCCCATGTTTGATGTGAAGCGTTATGGCCAAATTCGGCGCGACGGGACGATCCCTGTCGACCACTTCAAGCCGGTAATTCCTCAGGAAAGCGATGGCAACGACTTTAATCTGAGTTATGGCCATTTCCTTCCCCAAACAAGTCCTCGGCCCGGTGTTGAAGGCCACGAACTTGTGCGGCGGCACGTAGACAAACCCTCCTCCAGGTTGCTCCGAAATCCACCTCTCCGGCTTGAAATCCAAGCAGTCCTTCCCCCAGATGTCCTCCATCCGTCCCATCGCGTAAAACAACATCAACACCCGCTGCTTCTTCCTCACGCGGTGCCCGCTCGGGAGGACGTCTTCCTCGCTCGCCGTCTTGTGGTTGATCGGCACCGAAGGGTAGAGCCGGAATGTCTCGTATATCGCCCCTTGAAGGTACACCAACTTGCTCAAAACTGCTTCATCAATAGTACTAGTACCGTCTCCCTGATCCGAGCTATTCGCCTCCAATTCTTCTAGAATCTTCGCTTCCACGGAGGGGTGAGTCGCGACGAGCCAGAAGAACCACGTGAGTCCGGCAGTCAACGTGTCCCTCGCCGCCGCCACGAAGTTCAGCGCAACATCCTTGAGAAACTTGTCGGAATAGGGCTTCTCCTTTTCCTCCAAGTAAACCGGTCATCATGTCGAAGCTCGCTTCTTCTTCTTCTTCTTCTTCTTCTTCTTCGCCTTTTTCGGGCTCGTTCTTGGGGTTTTTTCGGGCCAGTTGCTCGCGCTTCAGCTCGATGCATCGGTACATGAACTCGTCAAAGATCGGCTGTGCTTGTGTTACCGTTCTCTCGCTTCCGATGCGAAGCCATCTCAGCAACTTCCAGTAGGGCACGACGTGGCGGCGATAAACAGCCTCTTGAACATCGTCGAAGGCCTTTTGGTATTCGGCTTTGGAGCATTTGAAGGAATGGGAAGCTGGGTCGAGTCCGAAGATCAAGTAAATCGCGTTGTCGAAAGTGATCGTGTGTTGGAACGTTTCTTGTAGGTCAATCTACAGTTGATCATGAAATATATATGTACCACCCACTTTCAGAATCATCAAAGACTTGCTAATTAAAATCATAAATCTCATATATCTCAAAGGTTATAATAGTAGATAAGCCTGACCACCCGACATATAAAATAAGTAGTTATTATCGATAAATTTCTTGAAAAGTATAAGATATCAATGTGATAATATCAATAGTTTTTGTGGTGTAGCGCAACTCTTCTTTCATAAAAGATCTAGTGTATTTACATATTTTGAAATTTCTATCGTATTAATTTATGATATGATATCCACGTCATATATGATATTAAAAGATCCCGACATGATATGATGCATATCGTCAAAAATATATATTATATAAATATAAAGATTGTTGATTAATTCCATGGAAAATTAGACTTTGAATATGATTATTTTTTACAATTTTTCTTACTTATTCCTGTCCCACTAGATTTTAATTTTCTTGAAAAAAGTAAAAGGTGGATTGAGGTCAACTCGAAAATGTGCACTTGTAAACATTAGTTATTTATCGCCTAAGCTACGTCTGCTGAGGTAAAAAGAGGAGGGGATAAAAGACATGCATGCCGTGCTATTATCAATAGAGATACATTGCTTAGATTGTATATTGGGAAAAAAAAAAAAAGACTTAAAATCAAATTCAATTATTGAATGAATCTCTGTTTTGCGACTACCAGGTTAAAAATCTAGATTTTTTTTTTCACCTGAGTTCCTTCGCGAGCAGCGCGATCGAGGACCGGGATTAGGTCATTGACCACCCTCCGCCGCATAGTTCTGGCGATGAATGCCTCAAAGTTGCGGTGGCGTGCGTGCCACAGCTGAAACATCTTCCTCTGGAGCCTCCACAAGTCCGAATCGATACTCAAAATCCCCTCTCCCAGAGGCTCGAAAATCTCCCTAAACTCGGGCCCCTTCGGGTAGTTAGCAAAGTTCGAGTTCAAGATGTGCCTAACATTCATAGGATCTGCTGTCATAATGCAATCGGTAGACGAAGTCGGGCCTAATAGCACAAGTGTCCCGCCGCTTTTCTTTAGGATCTCCGTCCCATACTCGAGGAAGCGATGCATGCGGACGGCGAACGAAGGCAGCATTCCGAGGAGAGGCCAGGTGGTGACCAAGGCATTTCTATTGAGCCAAAGATGGCGAATCGAGAGAAAGAAGAGAATTGCGGCGAGTGATACGTCTACAATACTAATTGCCATGGCCATCTTAATTATAAGTATAAGCTGTTTTTTTTGCACTTATTATGTAGTTCTACTTCGAAGCCCTAATGCTTCCAAGTACTTTATATACACACGCTAAGCTTTACTAAAACTTAGTTTGGTACATGTATGCATTTAATTCTGGGGCATATATAACTGTATATATAGAGACATATCAATGAATTAGGGGCAATGTAGGGGTATTAACTATTAAGGCCAGACTATATGTTTTTCCTAGGTTATTGCTAAAAAAAAGAAAACTACTAGCCACATAGTAGTCTCAATTACCCCATATATATATACTTACTAGCTACTTAGGTCCCAGAAATAAATTAAACAGTTATATGATCTAATCGTATATATGGTTAAAAACTAAGTTCTCTTCACTCTCTTCAATAAGTTCTTTTGTCCAATATGAAGAAAATTTCAATATGCATGGCTGCTGCCAATTTAATCAAAAGTATGCAATATTATAATGTTTCAATATTTGGAAATTAATGTTTCAAGATGAAGAATGTGTGTGCAACTCGTCAAATCTGGAGCATTTTATTAATTGTAAAGTAAGAAAATATTCAAAATTTATATATAATAATAAAATAATATTTATATTTTTAAAATAATTGAGTAATTAGCTAATTTATTAATTATTTTGACATGTTTTTTGGTCACTTAATAAATTATCACTGGTGATAAATAATTAAATCACTTGAATTAGTTATTTATATTTTTTAAAAATTAAATATTTATTTAAATTAAATGTTAAAAATTAAATATTCACTATAATTTTTCCTTTATAATCTATATATATTCATATCATTGAATATCCACTACCATTCTGGTTCTAGTAAGTGTTCAAAAGCTTGGTGAGCCTTAAATATGGTTGGTGAATACATTAATGATATCACTGTATACGTTACACTATAAGTAGAACTAATAACTGTCACGATATGCCAATGCAACAACTATACATGGCTGCGCGAGATTTGCCTCAAGCCTCCCACTTTGACTTAGCTTGTCTTCACATTGTGACAATCTCATAAATAAACCCTGTATTCCAAAAAAAATCAGATCAAGCCCTATACTTTAGTGGAGGCTAAAAACAGTAATTAAAAAAACTCAAGTACATATAATAGAAATAAAAATTATATAATTCCTTAAATGATTGCTTTCTAAATCTTAAAAATAATATTGAAGGTACAAATTTAAATCAAATTGCTTTCTAAGAAGAGATATCAAAATGAGAAGAACATGTCTTAGTAGTTAATACAATGCACTTTGGTATTGAAAGTAATAAATTTTAAAAATGTATAGATATATACCTTATTTGTTAGTGATATTCCTTACATAAATATACTAAACACCTCAAGTTAAATTTTTAGTGATATTTAAAGTACTATTTTTCTTAGTTATCTCTCTAAATTTTTTTTTATAAATTAAAAAAATATATACTATAAAAGAGTAAATTTAGATGCATATATGAGAAAACAATGAGTTTTTTTGTTCTTAATTTGAGGAAGAAAATATACATAGGTGATAAGTGTCTGAAATGATTAAAATCAGTGGAGTAAATGATGAAAAATCTCAAATTATAGGAATATTTCAAAATTTTACAAGATTATATTGAGTAGGGCGCTCTAGCCCCCAATGATCCCTATTGGGATCCGTCAGTACAGCCTGTATTTTTCTATAATACAAAAACAATCCTCTATTTATTAAGACGGGTCATAGATATATTTTATGGAAAATTTGGTCAGTTTATGTTTGATACGTTTTAAAACGATATGATTTTGACTACATGCCTAAACAAGAACAATAAAATTTGATTTATTTGTGACACGTGTCCAAAAAAATATCAATTTTGATATATGTTTTACCTTTTGTTCCAGAAATTTAAGTGGTTTTTAAGTATTGAAAAGCAGAATTATATTCATGATTTATTTTGATAAATAAAACGTTTATTCAAGTACTAGATAAAGTAAACTTTAAATTTGGTGATTTTGAAAACAAAAATTTTCGAAGTTTTTTTCTCATTAACAAACACATTATATTGAACTTGTCAGTGAAGGTTAAATCTGTACTAGTACTAATTAGGAGTCATTATCATATCTTATTCGTTGCTTTCCATGTTCGACTACGTACAGAAGCTGCGCTTTAATAAGTAGTAGCATGGATGTCCTTTTCTAAAATTAAAAGTGCCGTGTGCTATATGGTTGCATTACATACAGTTGTATACAAAGGATTTGCACTACATATATGTTCCAATTTTGTATAATTAAGATTATAAGAGGCTCAGATTAATATATATTAGGGTTCAATGATGAATAATAAAATTGATTATGTAAAAACTTTTATATATTATGAATGTAAACCGTGTTATAGGTTTCAATGATCATACTCAAAACTCTCTATTTGTGAGATCTCTACAAGTTGAATACACTCTGTATTAGAGAGTTGAGTTTGATATTATCTCGCCCTTAAGCTTTTTTCCACAAATAATGACCAGTTTCGAACTTTCGATAGCCTCAATTAACGTTGAACAAAACTCGGTCAACTTAATTCAAAAGCAAAAGATTTGATGGGTTTAAGTCTCAAGTCCTAGCAGCAAAAAAAAAAAGTCTCAAGTCCATATCAAATGGATAAATCAATAAATCTATTTTCCTCTACCAATTATAAAGATGTTTTCGGCAGTTAGAGTTTGATGTATATAATTAGTGATAATCTGTTGGTATACAAATTAATAATCCCTAACCAACTACGACGTGGATATTATATTTTATATACACAGCCGAAAAATTGAAATTCTAGAACAAATTAAACTAAAAACTAAACGCGAATATTATCGAAATTGATGAAACGAAAAGAATGGACTAGTGGAGAAAGAAGTTACAACTATTGATACAACTTACAATTAATAAAATAAGTTCAAGGATCAAAATAGGGAATTCTAGATCAAATTAAGAGCCAATAGAAAATTAACTTCTAAATAGTATACTGCTTCTTAAGGAAGCCGTACGGGTGCACTACACAATCATGTTTACGTTGTTTACTTGTTAAATAAAAAATTGATATTTGGATGATTTATTCTCATCAACCAATTCAACATTTATAATAAATTTTACGTAGAGTATTTTTTAGTATCTTGATGTAAAAAAAAAAAAAAAAGAGAGAGAGATCAGAGAATACTATTACAAGAGATACAAATCACCTAGATTCGACCTAGCTGACGATTTTGCAGAAAGTGCCGGATTGATATCTTATTTTGGTTATTATTAATTTTCAGAACTTAACTTGTGATTATAGGAGTAGGATCATGGATCACCTGCTCTCTTCATATATTTTCTTCAGTACAAAGGGTTTTTTTAAAAATAATTTTAATAATCTTTCATATGGCTAGTGAAGATGATAATAGGAAAATTATAAAAAATATAGTCATTTTGATTAGTTTGATTTAATTAAAGATATGACCGATGTTTTCATTTAATTATTAAGAAAATAATTATAAAGTAGTTATAGATGGTGAAGTTCATTTGTATTTGAACCATAACAATTTTATTATTATTTTTTAAAATATTAGTTAAAATTTTAAAAGCGTTCATTTGCCCAAGATAATAAGGTAAATTTTGACATTTCAAAGCTCAAAAAATTTAATTTGATTGCAACTTGTGAATAATTAAACGTAGCGCGCATTTGTCGGCTTGAATTGGAGACAGTTCTTCTTTCCCTACATCACCCCAAAATCCCCCATCCTTCCTATCGCGCGCGTCAAATAAGACATCAATAATTCGGTTCACTTATTGATAATATTGATGCTATGGATATGACATTAATTAGTTAGTTGTGGCATGAAGACTTGAAAATGTTATTTAATGAAGTCGAAGCATCCTTTAAAAAATGGACGATATTGCTATGGAAAAATCCGCTTTGGACTGAATTATCCCCCTGAAGTCGGAAGAAGTAATTGACTAAAAACTGGTCTCTTGAGGCAAAGAATCAGCCCTATAGTGAGACCCACTCATTTGTCTTCGCTATGCATTTTTCATTGTTAAGCAGGCAGACATTTGGTAAATTCTCAGTTTTTTAAAAATTACGGTCAATATATTTAAGTATTCAATAAACTAAATATTAAAAATAATATGAACATATATAATTTAAAAAATGTACTATAAACGGTTATAGATTTAACATGCTTGTTAAATTCTACATAAATTATACTATGCAAAAGTAAAAACGTGTATATATATGCTTCTCTACAAACTAGAGTTTAGGGTTTAAGGTTTTAAGCTTTAGAGTTTAGTGAATAATTACACAGTCGACCTAATTAGTTAACCACTTAATAATATGTGCTCAAAGTAGAATGTTACCTTTATTTTTATTTTATATTTTTAGTGTAGAAAATAAAAATAATGGTATAGATTATAAATGCAATACAAAATATATATATATATATATATAAATTAATAGTGTGCTATAAAAGACATTCATCATAATCTCCCATTTACCAACCACCTAATTAAACGTAATGTCAAACGGGTGGGCATTACAAAGGATTTCATTTCATTGGCTCAACAAAAGCTAGGCCCAAAGAAGAACCCATAAATTAGTTTGAAAACTAGCCAACTTGTTTTGAAAATTATCAAATTAAAAAATAGAGAATTTCAAAATAAAGCCCTTTTTCATGCCACTTAATAATCTATACTCTAAGTGGTGTGCTCATTTTATTTTTTATTTTATATTTATAGTGTAAATTTTAGAATATAAATTAAAAGTGCAACACACATGGAGCATAAATTATCATTGTGCTACGAATGGAGCATTTCACAAAATCAGTCTATATCACTTTTAACTCACTGGCTGAGCCGACTCACGCCTAGCTCCCTCAAATTTTTCAAAATTACAGTTTGCACATATTATATTTTAAAAATTTTCATATATGCCCTGAAATTAAAATTTTCTAAAATTACATCTAAATTTTAATAACATGTTCATTAATGCCCCCCCTTTAATTTTTTTTTTTGATGAATAATTTTTTTTTATTTATACAAAAAAAATTAAAAGCTTCATTTATGCCTCTCTTAGAAAAAATGTATGACTCCGCCTCTGAACTAACTACTTAAATAATAATGACATAATATTTTGATTGGTTAGCCCCTCTTTTTTACAAACTCTCTAAATTGAAGAGATCTATCCAAAATTTGTAAAAACTTGAATTTTGAACTCACTAATAAATCGAAACCCTCGTTAAATTCACCGTGTTGAATAACATCACAAGTCTGCGATATGAATCACTTCTCGAAGAAAAGAAATATGCAATTAAGATTTTAAAAACGACACTAAAGTGTTAAAACAGAATAAATTGGGACCATTACAAAAATGCAATAAAAAAATGACAAAGAAGAAACCACAATAGCTGAAAAAGACACCAATAAAGGAAACATATCGACAAGATAAAATGATGAAAAATAGTAAAAAAAACTATAAAATTGGCAGACAAAGAAGAAATTTAAAACAAAGCAAAGAAGAAGTAGTACATATGTTTGGGCAAAATGATCACAATAACAGAAACGACGATAAAATTATAAACGACAACTAAATGTACAATGACAGAGTAAGAAATAAATAAAGAAATAATAATGAAACGGACAAGGACGCAGGTATAGGAGAACGCCAAAAAGGATAAAAACGGCAATCAAAGTGAGAACGGAAAAAACGACAAAAGGTACAAAAACGACAGACGAAGTTAAAAACGACAGTAGAGTGCTCCTTAAACGAAAATGGAAATGGAATAAACTACTACAGAAAAAAAAAAAAAAAAAAGTAAAGGGAATAAAAAGGAACAGTCAAGTGTAAATGACTGCACAATTGACAAAAGAAATTTTGGTTTAATTCGAGAACCTTTTATAAGCCAATATTTTGTGCTCATATATGTGTCCCTTTAAATCTTTTTTTTTTCTTTTAATACTAATTTGATATATTTTGAAAAGCTAATCATGAAGAGTAGTAATGAAACGTGCAATGACGTACGCTTATGTGACCTATAAATTAATTTTTAAAAAGAAAACCCAGATATTTTACTCTTTTTTTTTGCAACGGACCCAATTCTGCTGTCTCTTCTTGCGTGTGCTCTCAGCTGTGACACCACTTATAACTTGCCGCGCGTCAATTAATATTACAATTCACCCCAAATTTAACTTCCTTACTAAAATTAGAGGAAAATAAAAGTCCGTCAAAGTTTCACATTGAGCTTTTGAGATGAACTTTGAAGACTTTCATTTCCTCAAATTTTTAATAACAGCATTCAACAATTTGTTTTTTGTTTTTATTATTATTATTATTATTTTTTTTTTGAGTCGAGAGAGTGTAACGGTAATTAACTTTAAGTGTGAGTCGTAAGTGTTAATTGATGTGTCAAGTTATAATTATTGGCACAACAAGGGTACAACATATTTAAGTCCATATTGCAACTTGTGCACAATTATTCATCTGCCACCTAACGTGTTACTTAAAAATTAAAAGCTAATAAATAAAGTCATGATATGTCTAGTCTAGCACTCTATTGTTTTATTATTCATTAATAATAATAGTAATAACAATAATAATAATAACAGTAGTACGTACGGTACAGTTATGCATAATTTCTTTCACTCAATCGCACACGGCCGTGATCTTTTGGCAACCCTAACTTCGAGACCATGCTTCATCTGAAGCACTACTCCCAGCCTGGGGGAGACGGGATGTCCTTCCACCACGCGAACGCTGTAATTCCACAGCACGGCCGTGGCGACGGTCTTCATTTGGACAAACGACATGTCTTTTCCCAGGCAGTACCTCGGCCCCGCGTTAAACGCCGTGAACTTGTACGGCGGCGCGTATAAGATCTCTCCCTCCGCCGAAATCCACCTCTCGGGCTTGAATTCCAGGCACTCCTTGCCCCAGATCTCCTCCGCCCTTCCCATCGCGTAAAACGACATCAAAACCCTACTGTTCCGATTCACGCGGTGCCCGCTCGGGAGCGTGTCGGGCTCCGCCGCGACTTTGTGGTTCAAAGGCACCGGAGGGCAGAGCCTTAGCGCCTCGCAAAACGCGGCGTGAAGATAAACCAGCTTGCTCAGCTCTTGTGGGCTGAAAATCCCGCTCTTGTTACCGCGAGGCAGGTTTCGCCTCATTTCTTCGAGGATTTTGGTCTCCGCTCTCGGGTGCGTCCCGACGAGCCAGAAAAACCATGTGATGGAGGCATTTACGCTGCCCATGCCCGCGGCCATGAAATTAAAAGCGGTGTCTCGCAGAAACTTGTCGGAGTATTCGATTCCACGCTTCTCTCCTTCCTCTAAATAAGCCGTTATCATATCGCAGTCTTGAATATCTTGTGCGGATTCTCCAATATTAATGCCGTCCTGACCAATTAGGGTTTTGTCAGCCGATCGGCCGCGGCTGAATTCTTCTCGCTTGGACGCGATGCTTTGGTGCAAGAACTCGTCAAACACCTTCCAGCCTCTCTTGAGCTTCCTCTCGCATCCGATTCTGAGCAACTTTTCTAACTTCCACCAACTCACTGGCAGTAAATGACGGTGCCAAATAGCCTCTTCCATGTCTTGAAAAGCCTTTTGGTACTCGAGCGTTGGAAATCTCAGAGGAGGTGAAATTGGACTCAACCCAAAAACTAGAGAGGACGAGTTGTTAAAGGTGAGACGATGAAATAGCTTTTGCAAGTCGACCTGTAACATTTGTTGATTTGACAAAAAGAGGCATAAACCAAATTCAGCTTTTGTGTGTAAAGCAAAAAATAGTGGATTTTAAAATGATAATAAAAAAAACAGAAAACAAAATATATGCTGGTTGAACCTGAATTCCTCGTTCAGCTGCGTGATCAAGATCTGGAATTAGATCCTCTATGACCTTTGTCTGGATGGTTTTGGCAATAAAGGACTCGAACTTGCTTTGCCCCACAATTAATTGATGAAACAACTTCCTTTGGCTTTTCCACAGATCGAAATCGGAGTTGAAAATCCCGTCTCCGAGAGGTTCGAACATCTCTTGGAACTCCGGGCCCTTTGGATAGTTGGTGAAATTCGTGTTGAGGATGTGTTGAACATTTCTAGGATCACTTGTGATGATAAAATTAAAGCTGGACAACCAAGGCCCTTTGAACTCTAGGGTTCCGCCGCTTCTTCGCAGAATCTCGGCCACGTAATCGTGTATGCGTGGGACGTTTCGGAGAATCTCCGGCAACATGCCAAGAACAGGCCAGCTCCAGATGATTTTGGGTCGGTTCCTCCGCCACTGGAGAAGAAACAAATAGCAGAGAATGGCTAGTGCTAATAGCTCAACGCAACCAACCAACAATAATGCCATAATTACTATTTAGTAGGCTAGCTAACTACTGAAGCCTATCACTTATCATAAAGAAAAAAAAAAAGAAAGAAAAAAAGAAAGAAGTAAAAGCTGAAATCTAATTTGCTCTCTTGATAGTTATAAATTCTTAATTTTATTTCCTTTGCCTATATACCATATAGCAAAAAACCAGTGTCATTGTGTAAGAGCTGTATATGCATTTCTTTTGTTATTTTCTAGAGAAAGAGACTTGAGGTTAGAGAAAACTACAAATATATAATCTTTGATTCGGTATATACAAAAATATTTGAGAAAATTAGATATTCACATAAATATTGAATCAATATTTATAGGTTTTTTAATTAAATTACATATTATTTTTATTACACTTTTACCCTTTATATACGAATACTTAAATTATACTTGAATTATTTTAGACAATTTTTTATTTATTGTTACAGTATATTTGTTGGACAATTTGTTTCATAGATCTTGAAAACTTGTTCCTGATGCCTATTGTTACAGTATATTTGTGGGACATTTTGTGTCATAGATCTTGAAAACTTGTGCCTGATGCCCATTTTTACAGTATATTTGTGGGACATTTGTATCTTGAAAACTTGTTCTTGATGCCATGAGTCAAGATATTTTGTCATTTTTATCTGCTCTAATAAAATTTTGACACGTATGTAAAAACACTTAAATTTTTAAACCATTTTGCATAAATTTTTATTATAATAATTACTCTAACTTACGTGTCAAAATTTTTTTTGAGAAGTACAAGAAGGAGAGAAAAAAAAAGGACAAAAAATCTGAATTTGGTGCCTATTGTTACAGTATGGCATTGATAGGTATATGGATATGGAAGTAGACGCATATGGATATGGAAGAAAAGGCGCTTTTGTACTGCGCGCGATCTTATTTTAAAAATACAATAAATAAAAGGAATATCTTAAAATAAAATATATAGTTAAAATGTGATTTTGTGCCTATTAACACGACTTACTAAATCTATTGACAGACTTCATGAATTTCCAATGAATGTTCAGATTGTGATATATTAATGATGATGATCTCTCACCGATCAACTAATTAGTTTTGCAGAAAACAACCCAATCTTTTTTCCTTACATTTTTTAAAATAACTCATATTTTAAAATATTGAAAATTAGCACTTGTAAATAATTTTTTACAAAAAATTTGTAATAAAATTTTTTAACTTTTTAAATTTTAGGTACACATTTGTAATAATTTTTTTGACATTTGAAATTGACTCTTAAAATTTGAAATGTCATTTTATTACAATTTTTTTTGTAACAAAATTATTTTTTTAATATTTTGAATATGTGTTTTTTTTTAAGATCCATTTAATTCTTACTTTTTTCCAACTCACCTATTGATTTACAAGTAACAATTATTATATATATATATATATATATATAATGAAATCATAATAAACAGTTAGTTTATTTTATGGTCGATTTAAAAAAAATTCCAAAATGTTTTATTTGCTTAACACCTTATTTAAATTTGGATCGCGAGTACTCATAACACTACACGTAAAATACATTACAACACAGCATAAATTATTCTTTTATCGACCTAAAATATTCCCAAAGCAATATAGTAGAATTTTTTCAGGAACAAAGTACGTGCTAATGAGGCTCAAATATTATTACAATAAATTAATCATCAAATCTTTTTGAAACGTTAATCTTGAGTCCGTGTTTCATGTCTAGCGAAACGGTTAAACGCGGGACGATCGGATGTCCTTCGACAACGTGAAGACGGTAATTCCTAAGGACGTTGATTGCAACGACTTTGATCTGCACCAAAGCCATGTCTCTGCCCAAACAAGTCCTCGGGCCCACACTGAAGGCGGCGTACTTGTGCGGCGCCACGTACACCAATCGCGGCGCCTTTCCTTCCCAATCGATCCACCTCTCCGGCTTAAACTCCGAGCAGTCTGGACCCCAAATCTCTTCCATCCTTCCCATTGAGTAGTAAGATATCAAAATCGTCCGATTCGCCTTCACGTGGTGGCCGCTAGGAAGAATGTCGGCCTTAACCGCAGTCTTGTGGTTGAAAGGCACCAACGGGTAGAGTCGAAAAGTCTCGTACAGCGCGGCTTGCAGATAAACCAGCTTGTTCAAGTCCTGGGCCGCGAAGAACCCTTCTTCGGGAGGTAGGTTTTCCCTCAGCTCGTCAAGGATTTTGTCCTCGATGCACGGGTGCGTCGCAACGAGCCAGAAAAACCATGTGAGGGCCCCGGTGAGCGTGTCCCAAGAAGCCGCCATGAAATTCAGCGCCACGTCCTTTAGAAACTTGTCCAGATGAGGTTTTTTCTTTTCCTCCAGATAAACCGCCATCATGTCCAAGTCTGCTCCAGCAGCTAATTCCCCGTCCTCTCTGCATTTTCGGTCAAACTCTTCCCGCCTCAATGCGACACAGTCGTGCACGAATTCGCTGAAGATCTTCGAAGATCGCGTGTACTTTCTCTCGGCTCCCACCTGAAGCCACCTCTGCAACTTCCAGAAGCTTCGTGGAACGACGTGCCTGCGAAAAACAGCCTCCTGAATATCTCCAAAAGCCTGTTGATATTTGGCTTTGGAGAATTTGCACTTGTGGGAAGCTACGTCGACGCCGAAAATCAAGGACAACGCGTTGTCGAAGGTGATCATGTTCTGAAATACCTCTTGTAAGTCAACCTGTGGTTGATTATTGACGTCCAAAGTTAGATATAATATTACACCTTAATGTTTTCAGCGCTATATATATATATATACACACACAAACAATAACCTGAATTCCTGTTTCGGAGACGTGATCAAGAAATGGGATTAGGTCATCCACCACCTTTCGCTGGATAGTTCTGGAAACAAACTCATACTTGCAATGCTTTGTGTTCCACAACTGAAACATCTTTCTCTGAAGCCTCCACAAATCCCCATCCACGTTCAAAATCCCGTCTCCCAGGACATCGAACATCTCCCTGAACTCGACGCCTTTCGGGTAGTTGGCGAAATTTGTGTGCGAAACGTGCTGAATGTTCAAAGGGTCGCAGGTGATGATGAAATCCATGTTGGAGAATAGAGGGGTCCTGAAGTCCAACGTGCCGCCACTCCTTTTCAGGACGTCCGTTGCGTAATCGTGGACGCGACGCATGTTGTGGAGAAGCGCCGGCAGCATGCCGATCACCGGCCAGGTGGTGATCGCCGCGTTTCGGTTCAGTCTGCGGTGACGAATTGCTATGAGAAAGCAGAGTGCTCCGGCGAGGAGTACCTCCATGAAAAGTACTAAAGCCATGTAATTGGCAGACTTTGTCAGTGTAGCGTGTGTGTATAGCAAGACAATATGTGTATATATGTAGATGATAGATTGCAATTATGCCTAATTTATAAGGGAGAAAAAGAATGGAAAAGGAAAATGGTAGCTTTGCATTAACGGATGTATTTAGTTAAAAATTGGCGAGAGACGAAAATAGTATTGCCGGCTCGGAAATTTTATGGTGGGTACTGGGTAGATGCAAGTTGAAAGTCACAAGTAGAGCAAAACTATTAGAAGATATGATTAATGTCATGATATAAATGTCCATAACACTGTTTAAATGATATTATTGCAACCCGCCATATTTTCTGACAATTTCATTTATGTATGAATTAATGATAAGACAATTAATGGTAGAAAGATAATATTGATTGCCTCCATGATAAATTTTGTGCCATATCTAATCTTTTGTGCCCTTTTTTCGGTCTCTTTCTCAAAATACTTAAATTTCCTAACACTTTACATAGATTTATATTTTAATAATTATTTTTATTTATGTGTCAAAATCTTATTGGGAGGACAGAGAGAAGATAAAGAAAAATATGATAGAAGATCTGAATTCTACTTTTCTAGTTGAATAATGATGGTATACATGTCACAATTTATGCCTACTAATATTTTTTTTATTAATTGGAGCAATTAGTAAACAAATTTGCTCTTCATTAATAAAGGAATCAAGTAGTTACGCGCGTTTTCTTTGTAATCTATAGAATATAAACCAAGTATATTCTCTTAAAAAATATTTATACTCTACTCATAATAATTTAAGTGTCCTCATTGCTTCAATAAATTTTATTTACAAAAATTATTAATTTCCAATAATTATCTTTTGGCAACCAAATTTTAGTCGTCAATAATTATCTTTCAGCAACCAAATTTGTTTGCTAGCGAAAAGTTTGGTAGCCTTATATTTCGGCTCCACAAACTAGTACCTAATTTCAGTAAGCTTGGCTGATCGACTCTCTTCACTAGGAATAAGAGAGTTTGGCTCCTAATTTCAGTGAAGAATCAAAAAGTTTAGTACAATAGGAAGTTGAGCGACTCTTGACTTAACGTGCCCCACCTCATGTTGAGCATATCTCATCGACACATGTCTTTGCACTATTTTTAGGTAGGTGCCATCATTTTACAAATCAATTATAGAGTAAATATGCGTCGAATTCAAACTCTCATCGAATTTGACGTGACAAATCGATTATATTTTCTCCTTCACTATCTTAATCGAGCAACTTGCACTTGTAACTTTGGTCTTGTCCACCATCTCTTTACTCTCGTCACAACACGAGCTTTAAAAGGGAAAGAAAAGAAAAAAGGCAAGCAAGAAACAAGATTAAAAAAAAGGAGTTCGAAACATTTCATCCCATCCCAACGAAATTCAAGCGGTGCTGCAGATTCTTTTGGTTTATAGATTCCTATAGAAGCTCTCTTTAATATAACGGATCATATATTTTAGGCCCTTTTGTACACTCCAGAAAATTACGAACTATAAAAAATTACTGAGAAGATATTAGCACGCCCTTGTGTAACAGTCAAACGTTCACAAATCAATAAATGGATCGGACATAGTTCATTATTGAGCTTTTGCATATATCGTTGTGTCATAATCACCATTACTACTGCACATGGTATACAAATATACAATTAATAATTTGTTTTCCAAAGCCAGCTATGTTTTGCAACCAAAAAAAAAAAAAGAAAAAAGAAAAAAGAACACTCGCCCGTATTGACAAATTATTTAGATGTTATTCATTAAATTTTGATGGCTAAATTGGGAGAGATTTGATGGTAATTTCTAAGGATCGATGTTTGTTGATTGCAATGCCTTTTGCCTAAATAAAAGCCATGTCTTTGTCCAAATAAGTTCATGGTGATCCAGCGTTGAATGGGATGAGAACTCTGTGCGGCGGCAACGGCAAGCACACAAATTGCGCCTTCCCTTCCGATCCGAATGCGTTAGATCGATCGATCGATAGGTGGAAGAGAAAATTAAATAGAAAAGAAAGGAAGCGAAACATCACCCAAATATATAGAAGAAAATACAGCGAACGGAGAGAATCTTACTATGTTACTTGGTATGACAAAAAGGAAAGAAAGGCGAAAATTCATTTTACGCTTTGGTTTGAAGATGAAAGGAAAAATAAAACCGTAAAGTAACTATTTTTATATTAATAAAGTAAATCTGAATCATGTATATGAGAAATAGTCCATTGCTTTCATCATAAAACTGTGGCCGAAGCAGACACACTTCCTAGTAGCCACTGAGTGAAGGCGAAGAGGGCGATTTAATTTTGATATCTTGCTACTCATAAATTTTATTGCGTCAGGTTGTGGGAAAGCTATATATAGTATGCTAGAACAGAGAAGTTCAGAAGATTATGCATTCTTCAGTTCTCTACAATTTTTACTTTTTTAGTTTATGGTTACTGTAAAATACAATGCTGTGCTTATTTTCCGTTATTTTTGGTGACTATAGTACATTTCATGTTTTTATCCTTATGTTTGTGTAAATGACTATAGTTTTGTTTCATTATCAACAGTATATATAAAATAACAGTACCAAATTCAAAATAACAAATAACAACACCTAATATATATGATAAAATAACACATTACAGCAACGACATTACATATATCGTCGCAATCTATATGCATAAACAAAATCAGCAATCGATGACATCTGGCGTTGTATAGTGACAACACATTTTGAATATTGTCGTCTCAAATTGATTTTAAAACACTGTCACAATGACAACTAATCAGTGGCGGCCGGATTAAAAATTCTAGCGACTACAAAAAATGACATCGTTCTTTCTCTTTTCTTACAAAACCTCTAGCAACGACAAAAAGTGACAAATGTCGTCACTGATTCTCTTAACATTCCATTTGTGAATAGATCATATCATTGACGGAAAAAGATAATGTTGATGACTGTCTCTATGATCAATTTTTGTGCTATTTTACTTGTTTTGGAAATATTTTCCTGGAAAAATAATGGTCAAAATTCATGCTGCAACTAACAAGTTTTCAAAATAAAAATATGTAAGAGTTCTTATTTTATAATTTATAACTATTAGGGTGAAAATGAAAATTTTGAAGAAAACTATAGAAGTGTAAAATTCATGTGGGATCACAAAAGAGTAACATAATTGACAGAACAATACCAACTCAACCTAATAATGAAGGCCCAATAAATGAACTTGCTCCTCAAGTTGGATTACAGCTTGCACATATGAATAAATATGTACAACATTCGACCTAGTACGTTGATAACGTTAATTGTAGAACTATTGTCGAAAAGATTTGAAATGATGTGATAATTGTTTATCGAGATAAATAAAAGTATGTAAATTGATAATTATATATCACATCATTCTATTTTTTTTTCTATTTCAAATATTTTTGTTGTGTAACATTGTTCTTACAAAAAAAAATAAATAAATAAAAACAAACAAAAAAACATATACATGGAGCAACTTGTTTTACTTGCAATTGCGATTTGCTTTCTCAATTCTTACCTATCAATGGAGGTTTTGAGTGTGTAGTGCAAACACACCCACAAAAAGAATAGTGAGTAAGTGTTATCCCTTGTATTGTGAAAAGTGTTGTGTGAGTGATTGCTAGCTAGTTTGGTTATTTAAATCAACTAGCATCTGTTTGCAGCTAGTTTAGTGTTATTTAAGCATTGTTTTCCTTGAGGGATTGTTAAATTATCTTTATTATCTTTTATTGTCTTGCCACATATACACACGCTACAGTAACAAAGTTTCCATGGCTTTAGTACTTTTCATAGAGATACTGCTCGCCGGAGTGGTCTGCTTTCTCATTGCCATTCGCCACCGCTGAGACTGAACCGAAACGCGGCGGTCACGGCCACCTGGCCTGTCGTCACGTAGGCATGCTTCTCCACGAATACGGAACGGAAGTTATGAAAAAGAGTGGCGGCACGTTAGACTTGAAGATCCCCCTCTGTTCTCCAACAAGGAATTCATTGCCACTTGTGACCCTTCGAATATTCAGCACGTTTTGCACACTAATTTTGCCAACTATCCGAAAGGCGCCGAGTTCAGGGAAATGTTCGATTTCCTAGGAGATGGGATCATGAAGGTGGATAACGATTTGTGGAGGCTTCAGAGAAAGACGTTTCAGTTGTGGAACGCAAGGCACAGCAAGTACGAGTTTGTCTCCAGAACTATCCAGCGAAAGGTGGTGGATGACCTAATCCCATTTCTTGATCACGTCTCCAAAACAGGAATTCAGGTTGTTATTAATTTGGGTCAGTTAGGTAAATAGTCATTTTTAATTGTGTGTTTTCAAAAAATAGCCACAGTTTCAAAAAATTTAAAAACTAGCCATTACACACTGTAAGAAATTTCTGACAATAACAAAATTACACATAAAATGTGCTGTAAGAAATTTCTGACACGATTCAGAAATTTCTGAAATTGCTAGTTTTTAAATTTTTTGAAACTGTGACTATTTTTTAAAATCATTTTGTAAACAGTGGCTATTTTCTTAAAATTTCCTATTAATTTTTACGTATAATATATCATGCATGCTGAAAAAATTATTTATGCCATGGTGTATTGTTATCTAAATGTATGAAAACCAACTACAGGTTGACTTGCAAGAAATAGTTCTACATTGAAAATAACATTAGATTGGAGAATAATTTACACTGAGTTTTGGGGAAAATAAGGATAAAAAGTGGAAAAATTGTAGGAAATAGCAAAAAAAAATTCGTTTTTAAAATCCAGCCCATGTTTTAAAAAATTAAAAAAAATAGCCATGTTACGAATTGTATAACAGAAAAGTGTCACACAAAATATAACACATCTATAAATATATTTGTAAGATATTTTATAACACTTCACGTTTTACTCATTATTTTTTGAAGTGTTAAATAATATCTTACAAATATTTATAAATGTGTTATATTTTGTGTGATATTTTTTTGTTATACAATTTGTAACATGGCTATTTTTTTAATTTTTCAAAACACAAACTATCATTTAAAATAAATATTTAATTTTGACATATTTTTGCAACTCACCCTAAAAAGTGTCATGTGTGCGTGTATGAGCACAACTCTTTATAAGCTTATCACAGTTATAACTCAGTGTTTCACGCTCTTATATTCTTTTTCATGCGAGACTTTTGTCTTATTTATATAAGCCTCAACACGTGTTTAACTTATACAAGGCGAGTTTGACCCTAATTATAGCCCAACACACAGACTGAACTGAATTTCATAATTCGTAGATATAATGATGATTTGAAAGAGATTGCTGGGAAGAAAATCTCCAGTTTGAAAAAGATGAAGATTTTTTGGTAGATACATTTTTCCTCCAAAAGACGTCACCGAGCAAATACTGAACCGATCCAATACTCCGTTTTTAAAATTATTTTTCCCTTGTGCGGCTAGAAATAGTCAACGTGAATGGCGAGTTTGTTAATGTCATTAAAAAAAAAAAAAAAGTGGACGTGTATAGCGTTTTAGTCATAACAATTTGGAATTGTTTATGATTAAGTGTAGTTTGGTATCCAACAAATTTATTATCATTTTATCAACAACGCTTTCATGTTATTTACACTCCACGTACATAAAACTTTTAAAGTCATCATAAACTATATAACGTGTAAATGTATGTATAAATATATATATATATATGACGAAAGTAGAGGGGTTTATTTTTGGGACTAATGCAGAGTTGATGAATAAGGTGTTGCAGACAACTATAGTTAAAAGTATCGAAGCTGCTCGCAAAAACCTTTTTTTGTTTTTTACTAATGCAGAGTTGATGTATCCGCCTTTATAGTCTATTTGATATTTAATTATTTCTTAGTTTATATATTTTTCTAAAAAAAAAAGTCAATATTTTTAAAACTTAAGTTATTAGTCACTAATATATGAGAGAATTAAAGAAAAAATACATAATCATGTAAATAAAAATGATTAATTTTTTAATTAATCAAAATACTATTCGTTTTACAGCAACGCTTATTATTGCCACGCCAGAAGATTAGTCAATTAAGAAGTCAGTTCATCGGTGATGACGGGTCTGTACTTTGTATCAAACGGTTGTAATTCTTTATTAGAGTTAGACGTTAAGTCGTATAAAAGGTGAGAGAAGTCAATGTAACGAAGTAAGAACGAGTTAGATCTAGTCAGAACGAAAGTCAGAACTAGAGAGAGAACTTCGAGCGTTGAGTCTTGTACAAGTGTGAATTGTATTTTCTCTGTAATTCCTGTCGGTTGAGAGGTGTGAGGGTGTAAAAGACTTGTTGATTCATAGTGCAAGATCGAACTCTTTCTCGGGGAGTTCGCGGTGAAGTAGGCTTGAATTGAGCCGAACCTCGATAACAAATCTCTGTGCAAGTTCTTTATTGTTATTCTATTTCTTTAAGTGATTTGCTGTGTTTGTGAAGAATTAGAGTTGGGTTTGGAACAAAGATTTCCAACAGTAGGGAATGAAGGAAAGATGAGAGAAAGAACAGAGGTGATTAAGGGAGAAGAGAAAGATAAGGAAAAAGAAAAAGAAAAAGAAAAGGAGATCGAGGAGGAGAGAAAGAAAATAAAAATAAAAATGATACCAATATAAAGGCAAAAGAGTAATTCAAGTTTGGGCTTTCTACAATGCTCCACTTAGTGGTGTGCCAATGTAACACTAAAAAAGTGTGTAGTAATGATATTAAAGCATATAGTAATGATTCTTTACATCTCTCATATACTCATAGGAGTACCAATGAATATAGAGCACTACAGAATTATCCTTCTAGGTTTAAATGGATATTAAATTAACTAACTAAGTTACACGTGGAAGTTTTTAACGGAAAAATAAAAACGTGTTTCAATTTTTTCGTAAATATAAGAAAGACGTATATAATAAAAATAAAATTAAAAAGATAAAATGACACAAGCCAAATTTATAGAAGAGACGTGCTAGCGACAGACGCGGGCGTCGCGTCTGTCGAATCTTAGCCGTCCGTGGCCGTGGGCCCCATAATGAGACCCACAGCTACGAACGGCCAGAATTTGATTGAGCGCATCTGTCCAAAGCATTACTCTTTATAGAATTTACTCAATCTTTACAAAGAATTTGCTCATTAATGATTGCACTCTGACAATAATATTTAAATTAAAAACTTGTGATCAGATTACTAACCAACCGACCCAAAAGATTTGGATTTTGATTTTGGATTGCTTTTAATTTTTTAAGAGTCTAAAGGGTTTGATAGTGTAGGCCGCATAGAAATTATATATTATCAGTTTCACATTTATGGTTGATGCTGTTGACACGGATATTCTGGGAAACAGATTGCTGATTTGGAAACCAAAATAAATGGCTTCGTTGGATCATGCCAGCATGGTCTTGTCCTTTATCTCTAAAGTGGGCACGAAAATCAAAGTCTTCAAGCTTCAATTTTCCACTTAAGGTCAGAAGCAAATTCTAATGAATTGGGCACTCTTTACGGGTTTCTTGTAACTGCCAAGTGGGTTTTCAAAAGGACAACATAAATTGATCAATTCATGATTGTGCATGGCTTTTTCTACTCAAGTAAAAATGCCTAAATTTTTTACTTTAAATCGCCAGCTTAACTACCAAGTACCAACCACCCATCTTTACACGCTATGTACCATATTCCTTTTCTATATATAAATCCAATATACGCATCTTTGAAAGCAAATTAAGTACAACCTAGCTAGCTGAGGAAACTAAAAGAGAAATGTATTCCCTGATAATATACCTTGGGTGGCTCTGCATAGTCTTCGGGATAATGTATAGCCACCGCCGGAGGAACAAGAATGCCATAATCACGTCGTGGCCGGCGGTTGGCATGCTGCCGGGACTTCTCCAGAACTTCTCACGCCAGCACGAGTTCGCAACCGATATTCTGACCCGAAAAAGTGGAGGCACATTCGAGTTCAAAGGCCCTACTTTTCTCAACTTGGACTTCCTCATGACATGTGACCCCTTGAATGTCCACCACATCCTCAGCACAAACTTCGCCAACTATCCGAAAGGCCCCCAAGTGAAGGAGATCTTCGATGTTCTCGGAGACGGGATTCTGAACGCGGACTCGGATTTGTGGAGGCTCCAGAGGAGGACGTTTCACTTGTGGAACGCGCGAAATGCCAAGTTTGATAACTTGTTCGTTGCTAGAGTTCTCTGGCGGAAGGTGGTGAATGACCTAGCCCCGTTTCTTGATCATGCTTCTCAAACGGGAATTCAGGTTATCATATGGTGTCTGTTTGGTTTATCATACGTGTTATTTGTTTTATGGAGGCGAATATTGTAGTACTGCGTACACAAAATAGGTTTTCTTCTCTTCTGATTAAAGGCATTTTTATCACAAGTACTTTTTTTAATTAGCAGGCACTACATGATGATGGTTTTGGGGGAGTTCTGTACTGGAAACAGTTTTTGGAGACAGCCGATTTCCGTTCGATCTTTTAGCTGTTAACTATAAATTATAGATAATTAATTGATTTACATATATGATTGAAAACACTGCTGGTCAAAATTAAATATTATTTTGCTGGGCTATTTAATATATATTTCTTAACCAAGTACTTTCTACTTTATCCTAGCAAAAAAAAAAGTACTTGCTACTTTATATTTTGATGTACTTATTACTTTGTTTTTCCTTTTTTCTGCGGTTTGAACTTTTTATTTTTATTTTTCTTTACTTTATTTAATAACGCTGAGTAAAAGGATTGATATGAATGATTAGAAAGAGAGTTGAGCATCAACTTAATTGAGATGTTTCCTTTTTTCTTTGATATGAATTTCTTCTGATCTCCCATAATTAAAAAAGTAAATATCACAAATTAGTAACCCAAAGCTTAAAAAAACCCATCTGCATAATTTAAAGTCAAAATACAAATTTAATGCGGAGTACTACTTTCATTTTATCAACAGATTGACTTACAAGATACATTCAAGCAAATGCTCACTTTCGACCATGCAATTCTGTTGATTTTCGGACTCGATCCAGAGTCAGAAAATTCAAACACCCTAAAGTTCAATACCAAAAGGCTTACGAATACATGGACAGGGTTGTGCTTTATAGACATGCCCTACCACAATGCCTTTGGAAGTTGCAAAGGCGGCTTCGGATTGGAAGTGAGAGGGAGTTTGCAAGAGCAATGAAGATCTTCGACGAATTCTTGTACCACTGCTTCTCGCTAAAACGAGACGAATCGAAAAGTACTCGAAACGAACCAATTGATCAAGAAGAAGCCAATTATCGCTACTTGGATATGCTAACAATTTATATGGAGAAAAAGGGAGATCCTTATCCAGACAAGTTTTTGAGGGACATGGCGATAAGTTTTGTAGCAGCATCTAAGGACACCCTGAATTCAAGTCTCACTTGGTTTTTCTGGCTCATCGCCACTCATCCCTCGGTAGAAGCCAAAATTCTCGAAGAAATGAGAGAGAATTTTCCGGCCGATGTTCATGGAAACATGAATTTGGAGTTACTATTTTCCAAGACAGAGAATCTGAAGAAGCTGGTTTATCTACAGGCAGCGCTGTTCGAGACTCTCCGGCTCTACCCGTCTCTGCCTTTCAATCACAAGACGGCGGTCAAAGAAGACACTCTCCCTAGCGGTCACCGCGTAAAGAGGAATATGAGAGTTTTGATAGCTCTGTACCCAATGGGAAGAATGGAAGAGATTTGGGGTCAAGACTGTTTAGAGTTCAAGCCCGAGAGGTGGATTTCGGAGGACGGAGAGTTCTTACACGTCCCGTCTCACAAGTTCGCAACGTTTGGCACAGGACCAAGGTCTTGTTTGGGCAAAGACATCGTTCTGATTCAGATGAAAGTTGTGGCGATTTGGGTGCTTAGAAATTACACTCTTCAAGTAGTGAAAGGACATTTAATTGCCCCAGATTTAACTATCACGCTTTATATGAAAAATGGACTAATGGTTAGGGTTTCCAAAAGAACTTGGGCTTGAAAATGAATTATTACGAGATCAAATCTCTTCGGTTTATTGGGATTTAGTTTCACTTCCTGTTTTTCATTTTTTTAGCTAGAGATTCTTAGTCATGAACTCTTTTATCATCTCTCTGGATTTTTATTTCGATTTTTCTAAAATCGGTTTTAATGAGGTCTCAATTTGTTGGTTGGACCCTTTAGAATCTTTTGGTGTCCTGATTGGCTACTGTATTTGATTTGGGTATTGATTTACCCTTTGTGGTTGTATTTTCTGAAACTCATGTATTATTGTTACTTCATTTTTAATAGAAACTGGCTTGTAATTAGAGGGTATTTTGACTGATGATCAACTTAATTAGTAAGTCGTAATCTTCCAAAGACGTACGTGCATCAATATACCCAAAATACGTTCCTAATTTCAAGTTTTCAATTTATAAAAATAATAAATAGAAAAGAGATGTTGATATTATGTATAGTTCATTAATTATCATCTAGCGCACGTAAATTATCAGCATGGTGCAGCCCATGCTGTTTGTAGCTGAGCGGCATTGTCATACAATTATGATTTTTTCCTGTTAGATCTAGGATGTTAGCCACAGAGATTGCTATTAAATTTCTTGAATACAGTTATTTCGAGGTGTTCACATAAAATAAATAAATAAACAAATATAATAATACAAAAGTTTTGTCAGCTAGCGCTGATGAAATGGTACTAAAATTTGCTAAAGTGGTGGAACTAATGATCCTTAAAGTTATTGTCGAATTCAAGAAACTTGTATAGTGTGTTTTCCTGTTATTGTCTTCGTTTTTATGACCTTTTTGTTCCTTGGTTTAAAAATATTATATTTTGACATTGAATGTTTCCAGGCATGCATTTATGCTCTTCTAAATATCATTTTATTACTTTAAAAAAAACAAAATTCATTTAAAATTGATATCATAATCAATAAATGATAAGACTATAAGCGGCTATGATAAATTTAAGGTAGAAGAGAATATTTTATAATATTAAATTGCAATCATCATAATTTTTTATTAAATATTTTTTCAATCAATCAATGGTCAAGTACTTTGTGTCAAATTTGGTAAATATTATTTTTTATGCTAAATTTGGTACTGAGTATAACATTGCATTAGAGAATGAAATTTGCACTAAAATACAGAATGCTAAATGCCAAATTTGACATTTGAAATAGTATTGGATTGGAGAATAACTTTTTTACTCAAATGTCAAATTTTGGCATTAACACATCAATTTGACATTATATTGGAGATGTTTTAATGGATTGTCATTTTTTAAATGTTAGTAACTAATCAATTCATTAATTACTTGCACATGTTTTTTGCCACTAAATCAATTACCACTAGCTATTATTATGTAAGTAATTAAATCACTCGGATATTTTATTATATGTATTTTTTTAAAATTACGTATTTATTTAAATTAAGTGTTAAAATTATTCACTATAATTTCTTTAAAAATAATCTCTATCGTTGTTGTGGTTTACAAGTGATATGCATTATGTTGTTTCTTTTTGTTGTCGTTTTCGTAACCTTCATTACAGTTTCTGATCATTTATCTAAGTTCGAAGATATTGTCATAAAAAATTTGTGGTCATATATGAGACGCTATTTGTTGCCGTCGATATGTCGTTAATTGGAGATATTGTCAACTTAATTACTGTAAAGATTAAGAGAAAATACAATTAAAAAAATTGCTTTCTAAGATATTGTGTTGTTTAGGAATACATTGTCGTTTTCTATGTATCGTCGTTTCCACAATATGATGTCATTTTTTGTTGTCAATTATGATATGCTAGTTGTTGCCATCTATCTATCGTTTTTCTAGAACGCAATTTCCAAATATTATTAAAGAGTAATGCTAGAGATATTAAATTTTACCCCAAATTCATGATTCCAATTTACCCCAAATTCATGATTCCAATTCATATGCACATAAGTTTATATTTAAAAAATTGTATATAATCACTCACATAAAATCATGTCACATGTATTGCAATAAGAATTCAGGATCCCTAGCATTATTTATTATTAAATAACTCACACACCACAGTACACGCTCGCATTAGAGGGTTGCAAAGACGAACCTAATATAAGATTGATATATATATAGTTATATAAAAAATAAAAATAAAAAACATATTTTGAAATGAGTTTCTAAATCCTAGATAATGACAGGCATAATTCAAAGTGATTCCACACTTCACTTCATCCTAAGGCGTATTGTTTCAATCTCTTATTCTCCTATAATGATGAAAAATAATAATAACTAATTAATTATAATTTTAAAATTCCAAGATTCTTAATCATTTAATATTATGAACTCATAATATGTATTCATTACTTCCTTGAGTGGATTTAAAGAGGCTAAAGGATTGGCCAGCCTTTTTCTATAACTGGGGATTTTGGGCATTTAAAGTACTAGTACTTTTTTATGGGGTTGGCTGTGGAATGTGATTGAAATGAGAAAGAATGGGATAGAAAGAGGGAGATAGACGCTAAAAGATATGGCCTGTCTTTCAATTCCAATGTGATTGAGAAAGGTTTATTCCTTAAGTTTTGCCTATTCTTTGACGTGATGAACATGAAGCACAAAATCCATCTACATCGTAGCCTACACCAAAAATCCTTATTTTTAATACCAATTATATCACCAACCAGTAATATTTCTCCATGATCTTCTCATCTAGATAAGATCCTGTTACAAATATCCTCCGGGTCAAAGTATTTATTGCTTTTCTATTATCGAAATCATAGACTCTTAATTGCTAATTAACTTGATCTTCATTGCGAATAGTACTCTCGGTAGGGACCAATGTGGGAAAAAAGATGGTTGATCCAACTGGTTCATAGTAGTAATAATAATTTGCTTTAAATTGGAAAATGACGGAGAGATATATACATTAATCAATTGACAGATCAAGTCATTTACTTGCTGGCGATTCTAATTTTTAGTGTATATATACAGTTGGCTCAGTCACCCAAAATTGGGATATATAGTACATTAATTAATGCGGTGAATTAGTCATGACTTTTTTTGCCGAAGGTCTGTTATGACCTGTAACTGAAGGATTTAAGACCACCAAGTTGCATTAGCAAATTGATTGCGATCCTTGCAAATAATGTATTGCACTACTTATCTGTAATGGAATTCAAGAAATAGTAATTAAATGTTACAGGTTTAACGATAAATTGTTAAATTACTCATAAGTAGCCCTTTTATATGGCGAATTAAGAGTTTGAAATTTCCCTTTTAATTGTTAGATTTAGGGTTGATATTAAATCTTTCACAATTAAGGGTCCAAATTTAATTCATGAACAATTTAATTATCGTTGTGATTAGCTCATAGCAAACATTGACTTTTGAACTTTTGAAGTTGTTTGGTAGGAATTACGCAAGGCTAGAAAGACGAGAATAATTATTTGTGCAATTACTATATTGTCTATTTTTATAATTCATTTTTAATTGTCATAGAGGACAAGACAGACTTTTTACCTATTAAAAACTTTTATTTGTTCAAGAAAATTTGATTTTCTATCCACCTCTCCACTCTCATCCAACCAAACACACTCTTAGTTAGAAAATTTTGAGGAATGCACCTCTTATGACACATTGATAATCTATATCTTATTTGTGTTGTACTCTTAATTTATGTCCCAAATTCTATATTGCAAACATAGAGTTGAAACAAAGATAATACATCACTTGAGAGCATAGATTATTAAATGGCCTTTAGAATGACTTTGTTTTGCAATTACCCCTTATGTAATTGCGCTGCCCACAATTACCATTCCAAATTGCTATTTAAACCAATAAATGTATTAAGCAACTATTAATACAATAGCATCTAACTACATTATTTGTGTTTCCTTCGCAATTTTTTCTTTCCACGAATGGCTTAGGAAAAAAAATTTAATCATAAATTTCATGTTATTTATGCCAAAGGAATTAGGGATTTAATGTTCTCCAGAAAAAAAATCAGAGAAATAGTTCTTGGATCCTAAATCTCTGTTTCTTTTCGTCTTGGTACCTTAT
The DNA here is from genome assembly GCA_018132145.1 of Boehmeria nivea var. tenacissima. Taxonomy (NCBI): domain Eukaryota; kingdom Viridiplantae; phylum Streptophyta; class Magnoliopsida; order Rosales; family Urticaceae; genus Boehmeria; species Boehmeria nivea. Next base: position 19,569,052 of record CM030876.1, read on the forward strand.
ACGGTTGATTGACGATGACAAAGATTTGAGTGATCTTTTTGTTATCCTTTTTGTTTTTGAGGTTTTATAAGTAATGTTCTTTGCAAATTACTGTCATTTTAAAGAACCTTTGTTGTTCTATCTCAAATTAGTTCGGGTGGTAAATTTGTCCAACATAGAGGTTGATCTCATGTTTAAATTTTAACACATGCATTTTCTTATGTAAGTGTAAATATATAATGTGGTTGAGTTCAAAGTATTCAGTGGTTCAAGTTACTTCTAAAAGTGCTCTAAGATTTATAGTGGTATGTATATATTGTCCTTTTAACATGTGCTGTAGTTTTGAAAGCATTATTTCTTTACAGTGATTGTCGTGATCTTACAATTTTTTTATTCTTGTTTTGAAAGCTTTTTTCTTTTACGATGGATTGTCGTATTTTTACAATTTTGTTATTGTCGTTTTGAAAGCTTTTTTTCTTTACGATGGATTGTCGTACTTTTACAATATTGTATTTTTATTTTGTTCAATTAAAAAAATATTTTTATTTAGAGCTGGAATTCTTTTCACTAGACTACTGACAATCTGTAAAGTATTCCTCGAAACACGTATAATGTCGTTTCCGTATTGTTGTCGTTTATATAACCTTGTTTTTTTCTTGCTTTACGTGTTCTCAATTGTTCGTGTCTTTTTTTTTTCTTTTTGCTCTGAATGTCATTTTTTTTCTTACAAGCGGATTGTCATTCATTTACCGGAGATTTCTTTCTTTTTTGTCCTTCCTCGCAATTTACGGATTGCTGTAGCTTCAGATAATCGTCGTCTAATTTTAATGTCGTTTTATCTAATATATTGTCGCTTTTGAATACTATGTCGTTTCTTACTTCTTGTCATATTTTAACTGGTTACGCTCTTCCTGTCCTCCCTAAACTAAGGGGGGAAAAAGCACACACAGATATTAAAAAAAAATCCACAATATATATGATACATTTGGATATTTAACTTAATTTGATTACGATCGAAAATATAAAGATCAAGCTTGTTGTCGTTTCTTGTTATTTTAATTTAAAAACAGTGTCGTTTTGGTGTATTGTCGTTTCTACAAAGTTGTCGTTTTTTAAGCTTCTGTCGTTTTCCAAATACCTTGTCGTTTCAAAAGTCACCACCGGTTACAAAATGTCGTTTTCATATCGTTGTAGCTTCAGAATATCACATCCAATTTTAATGTCGTTTAACTACATGTTGTCGTTTGTTAACTTGTTACGGTCTCTTCCTCCTCCCCAACCACATACAAATTATAATTAAAAAAGGATCTAAAGGTTCGTAGTTCTTTGATGCGCATTATTGAACAAGTTAAAAACTTGTAACGAATCAAATCCACAATCATTACGATCCACTTTGATGATTTATAATTATTACCAATAATCTCTGCATGAACATAGACCATCCTCAAAGTGGTGAAACCTATGCATATCCCTCACAATAATAACCCTATTCACAATCTTAGAGATCAACTTTATTGCATCGTGACAATCTCCACAAATCCTCAAGTTCTTGGTCACGCGTATGGGAGTCCCTTGAGGAGTGTTTATGAGGCCAAAACCAATAGCCAATCTCTCACTATGGTACAGAAGAGCCTCTTCTTTTGCCTCTTCTTCAATGTCGTGAAGCACAAATTCCGTCCGCGGCGCGTAGCCTAGGCGTTTCATCGCCGCCGCCAGCTCGTCGAGGACGGCGTAGATCTCTTCCGTCTGAGGGTGGGACCTATCTCCGGCTCCGAACTTGTGGACGGCGTTGCCGAACTCGACGAGGCTGAACCCCTGGACTTTCCTCGCTCTCCTCCGCGCCATCGCCTTTCTCACCCTCTCCACGTCACCCCACCGCGACTTTGCTGCGTAGATGTTCGAGAGCAAGACGCGGTAGCCCACGTGCGAAGGGTCGAGTTTGAAAACGCGGTCCGCAATCCACTCCGCTCGGTCTAGGTCCCCATGGATCCGACACGCGCCAAGGAGGGACCCCCAGATGCTCGCATCAGGCTGCAACGGCATGTTTTCGATAAGTTTCTCTGCTTCGGAGAGTTTTCCCGAGCGGCCGAGTAGGTCGACCATGCAAGCGTAGTTGCTGAGCTTCGGCGCGACGCCGAATTCCTCCACCATCGAGTCGAAACACCGCCTGCCTTCTTCCAGCAGCCCCGAGTGGCTGCAAGCCGAGAGAACACACGTGAACGTCACGTGATTCGGCCTCACTCCCGCCCTCAACATGTCCTCGAAGAGACCAAGCGCCTCCCTCCCCTGCCCGTGAATCCCATAGCTCGCGATCATCGCACTCCAACACACGACATCCTTCCCCGGCGTGTCGTCGAACAGCCTCCGCGCAAACTCCAAGCTCCCACACTTGGTGTACATGTCCATAACAGCCGTGGCAACGAGGACGTCGAACCCGAACCCAGTCCGGATCACATAACTATGAACCCACTCACCTCTTCGCAAAGCTCCCAAATTGCCACAGGCCAGAAGAACGCTCAAAATCCCAACCCGATTTGGCCGAATCCCCGAGCCCCGCATCGCCCTGAAAAACTCCAACGTCTCGGCGTTGCAGCCATTGTGGGCGTAGCCCGAGATCATGGACGTCCAAGAGACCAAGTCTCGCTCAGGCATTTGATCAAACACCAACCGAGCAGTCTCAATCTCGCCACACTTGGCGTACATGTCGACCAAAGCCGCGCCGACGAAGACGTCGCTTTCGCAGCCACAACTCACCAAGTGCTGGTGAATTGACTTTCCGATGCTCAGCTCGGACAGTCCCGCGCAAGATTTGAGTGCAAATGGGAAAGTGTACTTATCGGGTCTAAGCCCATTTCTCATCATCTTGGAATAGAGCCTCAGAGATTGGAAAAACCGGCCTTGATTTGCGTACCCTCTGATGGTGATATTCCATAAATAACTACATGGGTTGGTTATGGATTCGACGACAGTTGTTGCGTCGTCGATTCTGTCGAATGAGACGTACAAAACGGCGATTCTTGTGCGTACGTTTGTGTCGTTGAGACCGGAAACGAAGATGTTGGCGTGGAGTTTCCTAAGAGTGTTGAGGGTAGTGCGTCTCTGTAATGCAGAGAAGATGTGCAGAGCAATGTGGTTTGAGAAGTGCATATAGAAGGCTATGGAATTTTGACAAACCGTTGAGAAATGCAACGGTCGACACTCGCCCTTTGGGGTTTCTGATTCTATTAGGTTTAGGAAGCTCAAATATAGAGCCTTTTGAACATGAACACGAAGGAAGTCTTAAAACTTATTATGGGCGATTAAGACTGAATTTCAATTTGCAGTTTTTTTCCAAGTAGCTTTTTGGATTTTTTTTTTTTTAGGGTTTCGGTGAAGGAAAAAAACCGCATTTTTTAAGGTACTAAAGTGCAATTGTTTTAAAAACATTGAGCATAAATAGTAATATAATAAACATAGAGAGAATTTCAAAATAAAATCATTCTTGATGTCGTTTAATAATTTATGTCTCAAGTAGTGTGTTTTTTTTATTTCTACGTGTGTTCTTTTTATTTCTACTCAATGTTTATAATATAAATTTTAGGTATAAATTAAAAATACAACATATATGAGGTATAGATTATCATTATGCCAAGAATGGGGCATTCCTCTAAATCCATCATAAAAATAAGAGATCAAAAAATAAATAAGTAAATTTTTTTTAATAATCCTCAACCCCATATTTGTTCCTTATATTTATGCTATTTTATGTTTCACTTTTAATTTCTACACTTATCATTTGAGGCATAGATTATTAAGTGACACTAAATATATATATATATATATTTTTTTTTTTTTTTTGCAATTCCCACAACTCCCATCCCCCCCCCCCCCCCCCCCTAATGATGTTTGAAAAAAATAGTCATCATTTCATTTCTATAATTAAGAAAATAATCATTTTGTTAAGTGATTTTATCTTTATATTTTTAATTTATTACAAGCTAACGGTTACTTTTTATATTTTTGAACGTTGATTATTTTCTTGAAAATAAGTCAAAAAATGATCAAATACCAAATAGACATTTTAATTAAACCATCATCAAATACCAAATAGACATTTTAATTAAACCATCTTCAATGCAATATCAATACCAATGATGCTCTTATAGGCATGTATATTTAGTGAGGAGTACTATCATCAGAAGCGTCTGGATCGTCCATCACCGTGGTGCCCGTGAGACCCATTGTGGGACTCACGGCGATGAATGGCTCAGATGCGTATTACGCTAACATATTGCATATTTAGTGCATTATTGTGATTTGATGAAATTAAAATCTATTGTGTGTTCGTTGTTGTGCCCCCAATTAAAATGCACTACAAGCCAATTTTGAAAAGACTGTGTTTGAAAACTGAAATATAATTGCAAATAATAATAATGCGGCATATATGTACTTCTTGTTACGGGCACTTGGTGTATATAGTATACACAAACACACTGCATTCCCGTCCCTGTCCCGGAACCTCTGTGGCTATGAATTTAAATCACATCCCAATCTCCATCCCTATATATAAAACATTCTCATTCCCAACCAATTCAAGGCAAATGCAAGGAATATTTCCATCCTAAGATTGAGATTATATAATCCAATTTCATGTCCCTACCAAAAACAGACCATAAATTCTTCGTACAAAAATCGTAAGAAATATCACCAAAGAGTTATCATCGGCACTCAAAAGGTCAAAATCTAGCTAACTTGGGAAACAATAATTGATATGAAATAATTATTTTGGGCTCAATAAGCCGCCATAAGTACTGGAAATAAATGTCGCGGCCAGATAAATAACATCAACACTAATGTTGGAGTAAATCTAATTAAGTTGGACGAACATGAATGAAAATCAAGGGGATGAAATAATTCCAAGCCCATAATTAATCGATAGATTAAAAGTATATTCCTCTATTAATAAAGGTGATAAATTCGACTTTGATAGTTACTGTAATTCAAAGATTTGGATGAACTATTGAAATAGTACATGTTACATGTCACGGGAGAGACTTCATTAATTGTCTCATTTTATTCTTACTGTTTCTTTTTCTTTTTTTTTTTTTCCTTAAAAAACCATTAAGTAATCGAAAAGATACAAACACCATAAAACGCTCAAGCGATTAGAATTTGTATCAGCTTTCGATCGATAACAAAAACCTAAATCAACACGCAACAATTATGCACAAATCCTGTTCTTTCAATACAACCTAATTCTCTAATTGATGACATAATCCATTAATCAACCCAGAACGAGAAAACAAAATATCCAAAAAGCCCAATGTTTCTAAAAATATTTTTCAGGCAAAATTTACGAAAAAGAAGTCCTTCAATCTATCTTGAGACATCGTAGAAGTATGGTAGGACGTTTTTTTTTTTTTTTTCCCTTTGATGTCCATATTGATTAATTTCTATCTCAAACTCCAAAAGACATACATTTTTACGTAAATAAAAAAATTAAAAAAAAAAAAAACATGATCACTCTTAGATTAGAAGAATCTTTCGAGTTTTTGCCCTACTTTTAATAAGGACCTTTCACAACTATGGCAAGACCAATTAGTCATTTGAAGAGACCTTTTCACCAATACAATAGAAGACCAATATATAGGCAATAACATTATTAGTAGGCAATGAAAATGTGGTCAAGCTCTAATGTTTAGCTTTTTTTTTTTTTTTTCTTTTTTGGGGTTATAGTCTCTCACCGCCCATATCTTATCAACTAGCTCTATGTCTCTACATACTTGCCTCCTACTAATAACTTCTAAAGACTATATATCATTCTGTTTGTCATTTTCGAATCCTTCTTTAAGGTTATGGACAAGTCCAAAACTTGGAGGTAGGCCAAAGTGTCACGTTATCTTAATTTGTTTTATTTTTTATTTTTTCCCCTTATTTCGACCCACTCTCGAGCCCGCGTCAAAACAAAGCGATATTGATTTCTACTTTAGCCTTAGGTACCTAATATACCTTTATTGCAATTCAAGAAATATATACAAGTGTCCCTCACAGTCACATTTGTATAATGCTTTCACCAAATTGTTTTGTTTTCTCATACCCATCTAGCTGGCACATACCACGACATGGAACACACCTACAAAATCAAGCCAATAATATTGCGATTAAGGGTTTTATTTTTTTGTGCTTTAGTCCCTGAATTTTTGGAACTATGACCTACTGATCCTTCAATTTTTTGTTTTGATAATTTCAGTCAAATTAATAAAAAATAAAAAATAAAAAGTTAAATTTTTAATGGAATAAATTGTGTGAGAGTCATGTGATATTTAAGAACAAAATATATTTGAAGAAATGATAGTCATAGTTGATGAAGAATATATTCTATATCATAATTCATGAGGATAAAATAATATAATGCAACTTTTGAAGGTATTTTGTTTTTCATCATAAAAAAGAGCACGTGCTTCGACTAATTACATATTTACATCATTATTTGATGTATGTTATCTATTTGACTATTATCCAAATTTTTGGACGAAATTATTTAAATTAAAATTAGTTGCTGGACTTAATCATCAAAATTTTATAAGTTTAGGGACAAAACTTAGCATTAACCCATAGAAGAAAGAAAATAAAAGAAAATATTATATATATAATTTATGTAGTAATACGACCGTTAGAGCATCTCTAACCCAAATGCTCTAAAAAAGATTAAATATTACCATCAAATAATATTTCATCTCTAGTTCAATATTTTATTTTTATTTAAAAAATAATAATATGTTCATAATCTTATAATTTTTTTTCTTAATTACTAGCTAATTATTCATTTCAAACGACATAGGGCTTATATGCATATATTTAAAGTATTAAAAAAATCTTTAAAGAAAAAAAGAGTATGTATTTAAAAATAAATAAAAGACTTTTACTAACTTTCTTAATATCAATTTACGTATCATATTATTATTACCGAGTGTTTATCACAGATTTGATATGCAACAAATCAAAATATGACACTTCAATTGTCATCTAAATTGGTATTAAAATTTTAATAAAAGATTTGTTATGTCTAACATTATTAATTTTATATATAATGTATGGATATATAGAAACACTATTTTTTCTCCGGATATACTACTTTATAAGTGTGGGGTTGGAGATGCTTTTATATTACGTATAAATACAATATCGAATCCAGTTATTATACACGTATAGATCTGCTAGATCAGTCATAAAACTAATTAATGTTTAATTTGGTCATATGTCAAACGTGTACACGCAACGTGTATAAGAATATGTAAACAGCTACGCCTTATGCATATATTGTTAATAAAATAGCCCTATATAAATCAGTGTGCCACAATATATAATTTATCGTGCAAAACAATTGCGAAGAAGAGAAGAGTGATGTTAAATACATTTGATCAGAAAAATAATCATAATGATATAACATTTGTTTATTTAATCACAAGACATACTTAACAATGTATTTGTTTTAATTTTTTACAAAAACTTATGGTCATTTAACATAAGCCATTTCCGTTATTTAATTTTTGCCTTGTTGTTTTCACTATTTTTCATATTTCATTTCATTTTTTTCAATTTTTTTAATCCCACTACAATATTCTTAAATCTCAATCTTTTGTATCACATCAAAATCTATAAAATTAAATCATTTCAAAATAAAATAATTGAGATATTTACTCTAAGCAACCAAACAAAAAAAATCTAGATGTTCTCAGGTCAATTTTAAGGCGTCCATTGGTGAATGATATTGCTATTTTGTCTTGTTGTGTTGAATATGTGGAAACACCTAATCGAACGGTCTTAAACTAGCTGTCGTTATTTTCAAATCTATGAGTAATTGATTGTAACTTCAGATTTTTTTTTTTTTTTTTGGGGGGAAAGAGAATAATAATATTTGATCCAAAAAAAAAAAGAAAAAAAACTAAATTAGAGATGAATAAAATGAGGACCGCTACTTCAAAGTGTGTCCCTTAAAATATGCATTTATTTTTGCGACATGCTTTATGCCTCACATTGGAACAAAAAGATATGATCCCATGCAACAACTTCCATTCCCAATACTCGGTGAAAACCCACAAAATCACTGCCACGTCAGCTCAATTACTCTTTAATTAACTTAATTTAGTCCGAATTAGTTAACCAAAAGGCAAATACTCCTAAACCAAATGGACCTTTTCTTGTACTGCGCTACTCGGGGCGTTAGAATAGGATTTCCGAATAATTCTCTATATATATATATATATATGTATGTATATTATGTCATGACTCATACATAACGTTAGCGAAACAAATTTAATGGACACATTAAAAATGCTACACAAATGTCTTACGTGGCTACTCTGATGAACTTGTTTCCATTATTATATTATACGAAGGCCTAACGTAGAGAATAGATGACGTGGCGAGAGAGCATTGGTGGAGGTCCACGGAGAGAAGGTGTGGCCGCGAAGCAGAGGAGCGTTATGGCTTAACTGAAAGAGACACAACGACCAGAGCATCCGAGGACAAAAAGCAGAGTTGGTTGGTTTTTTTTTTCCCTTGGATATCCTTCTATTCGCTCACACAGTCTCTCTCTCTCTCTCTCTCTCTCTATCTTTGCCTTTGAGAATAGATATATATTAATATATACACACACACACACACATATATGTATATATATATATATATCAATGGCTGTATAACATGGACTTTTCAGGAACTCAGAGTTGTTTTTCGTTTTGGTTTGGTCTCTCTTTATCTTCTGATATCTTCTCTTCTCTCTATACTCGAAGCCCATAGATAGCTATTCTTTTCCGTTAATTCAATTCAATCAACGTAAGCTTTACTATCTTCTCTGCGTTTTTTTTTTTTTTTCAAATCTTTTATACATACATGTTTTTTGGTTATTGTTATTAAAAGATTGATCTTGTTTTTGGTTGGTTATGATTGTAGCTGGAGAGAAGGAAAGGGAAAGCGAGCCCAATTGTGTTTGGGAGCAGCACAATAGAGAGGTTTCGGCACAAAACGATGCCGTTGAATATAATCCACGAGGCCAATGGTCATCCCCGAGTCATACTCACTGAGCCATGTGGCTCTTCTGTTGAGGTCAGCTTTCATTTATATATATAAATATTATATTTTTAATTATAATTATATAATATCATGTTTCTTCGATTTCAATTCCGTGTGTCCGTACGCTTTGTTCTCGTTGTTGATTCTTTTGGTTGGTTGAAATGATAGGTAGTACAATTTTGTGTTTTTTTTTTTTTTTTTAACGTGTTGTGAAATTTATGGAAAAATGTTTTTGTAAAGAGTTTTAATTTGTGTATGAAATTGTAATGAGTGCATGGGATTGGGACAGCCAGTGATTACAAACAATCTAAATATCACAATTGATTGATTGATTTTTTTTTTTTTTTGGGTGGGTGGTATGTATGTATTGTGAATTTTTTTTTTTCTCTGTCTTTGTCTGATTTTATCAACTCATTGGACATTACTATTATTATTTTTTTTTTGGAAACAAAAAAAAAAAAAAAACTTTGGGCATTTGGATTCTTTCTTTCAGGTGCTACTATACGGAGGGCAGGTTGTTTCTTGGAAGAATGAAAGAAGAGAAGAATTGCTATTTGTGAGCAGCAAGGTAAAAATAAAACCAACCCAAAAGAAAAAATCACTTCTTAAGCATGTTTAGTTTAAGTACAATATAAATCACTTCATAATTGAAAATGAAAGATTGCCTTGTTTTTTATTCCAACAGGCAATTTGGAAACCACCAAAAGCCCTCAGAGGAGGTATACCAGTTTGCTTTCCACAGGTTAGTCTGACGGGCGACGGGATAACAATAGTTTTTTATATCTCAATATTTTTTGTTCTGATTTAGCTTAGCTTATCATTGAGATCATTAATTGCTGCGTTTTCGCAGTTCGGAAATCTCGGCTCGCTTGAGCAGCACGGATTTGCAAGGAACAGGTTATGGTCGTTGGACAACGACCCTTCGCCTCTGCCTCCTGCCAACAGCCAGTCCTCGGTTGACTTGATCCTCAAATCGACCGAGGACGATTTGAAGACCTGGCCGCGCAGGTAAGAGGTTTGATCAATTGCAAGAAGGTAAGAAAGAGATTGTGCTTATCTAATCGTTGATTATCTTTTTGATGATGTTTTTGAAGCTTTGAACTGAGGCTTCGCGTCACGCTCAGCGCTGGGAAGCTCACTTTGATCCCTCGAGTAAGGAACACCGATAACAAACCGTTCTCTTTCACCTTTGCGCTGCGTAATTACTTGTCAGTGTCGGATATCAGGTATGTAGTTAGTTGACATAGAAGAGATTGATTGCTATTCTTTGTGAAATTGCATGGTTTGAATAGGATTGACTTTAACTGTCTTAGCTCGGAGGATAGTGTTTCTATCCTTTTTCAGCGAGAGAGGTTGCATGATGCCATTTAATTTGCAGTGAAGTGCGCGTCGAGGGCTTGGAAACGCTCGATTACTTTGATAATCTGAAGCGAAGAGAACGGTTCACCGAGCAGGCCGATGCAATTACCTTTGATGGCGAGGTAAAGAAAATTTAACAATAACCTCTTTTGTTCCATCTGGGGTGACAAACTTTCCTTTCTAAGAACAAAATGTCATTTTTTTTGGTCTTCAGATTGACAGAGTGTATTTGAGCACACCAACAAAGATTGCCATTATAGACCATGAGAAGAAGAGAACACTGGTTCTCCGCAAGGTTGGAATGCCCGATGCAGGTTCTTATCGACCTTGACATGATATTTTTTCGATGATTTTTGTTCTTTAATACTTTACTAAAATGCTTGAATATTACGCAGCTGTATGGAATCCTTGGGACAAAAAGGCCAAGGCTCTAGCAGATTTGGGCGACGAGAACTACAAAACCATGTTGTGTGTGGATTCTGCGGCTGTGGAGAGTGCAATTGTGTTGAAACCATTTGAAGAATGGAAGGGCCACCAAGAGCTCTCTCTCGTTTCGTCGAGCTATTGCAGCGGGCAGTTGGACCCTTCTAAGGTTCTCCACGGCTTCCGTTGAGCAAACCAGCGCTAACCAATCATGCACCGGTAATAGCCCGTATGCCTGACCGCCTTTTCGGTGGATGAGATTAGGGCGAAAAAGGCTCTCTTTGGCTTACACACAGCGGAAGAGCATTGCAAAAGTACGAACTTAAATTATGTGAGCTGTTTCTTATCTAAGGCCTTGTTTCATGTATTGATTATCTTTGTAGTGATGCATAGGACTCGACTGGATTGAAGATAAGTTATTTGCTGAATGATATATTTGATAAAATCACTGCAGTGTCACACCATCCCAGGCTAGGCAACATGAGGTTTTTATCTGTTGCCACTTAGTCATGGTGAGGGACGGCTGTTTTGTATCAAAGTATTGTCATTAATGAATGATTTCCATGTCTATATATATATATATATATATATATATGCAATAAGTACTAAAAAGGTTGGGTTTTCCATTTATGTATTCAAGTGCATCAAGGTTTCTTCAAAGAACAAGAGAAAATGTAGATCGAAAACACCTCGATTCTATGACACAAACAAAAAAGAAACTACATTCTGATCGTTTTCAATCCCTTTTATTATTGAGTGATTTTGCTCAAGTCCATAAACAGTGCAGAAAGACTTGGACCTTATTGACTTCAAACCTACTCTTTTCGCCGTTTTGCTCAGAACAGAGAAAGCAGGGCGGTCCCGAACTTCTCTTTCGCTTCCTTGTCAAACGGGTCGTCTCCCAAATACATGTGCATATATGCCCTGCAAAGAAGCTCACTCTCAACCTTGCTCACAACCTCTCCCATCACTGCATTCACAGAAACTTTCAATTATCAGAAACTCCGTTTATCGTAAACCAATAACATTTGCTTTTTTTGTACTCTCACCTTTTGCTTGAAGGACATATCCGGGCAGTCGAGAAATCTCTATGACAGAACCCGATGTCAACTTAATGTCTTCCGACGCTTGACCCATGACCCTGCAGCAACATCAAACATGCTCAAAAAAAAAAAAACATAAGATTTTAAGAGAAGGTTTCAACACGAAATTTGTTGAAACTGTTTGGTGTTATGTAAAGGAATTCACTTGTTCGCGAGGTCGTCGTTCTTTTGCCACCAGTCAGTTTCTTTATAGAGGCTCCGAGGCCTTCATCAAAGCTCTTCCTTACCATGCTCATTGTGAGGCCAGAATAGACTACTACCATCCTGACCACCATCGCGAAATCACCGTCAATCACCAACTGATACATCTCCTTCGTAGCTTTCGCCGGGGATTTTCCTATTTTCGACCTGAGCATGTCTTTCATCTTCTCGTTGTCCGAGTAGACGCCTGTCAAAATCAGAGAGAAACTCAATTAGGCTAGTTAGTTTGCAGTCAAGCTCTGCATTATGGCAAGTCATCTATTATTTTGATAAGACACTCTTATAGAAGCTTTTGGAAGCCAAAAAATCATTAAAAAAAGTCATGATTCTTTTCCATCTTTGTTGTTGAAGAAAATTATGCCCAATGCCAAAGTTCAACCCAAATATGATTTTCATGCCATTTTGGAGTTGATTTTCATGACACAGAGATGAGGTGATATCACAAACTCATCTCTGTGTCATAAATATCTTAGCATACTACTCTCACATATTAGTACTTTTCTTTTTTCATTTTTTTCGTAATTTGACAACTGAAAATAAAAAAAAAAAAAAAAAACAACGCTAGTAAAAAGTCAGCTTTCATATTATAAGCAATATGATGAAAGAGATTTAAAAGAGTTGTACCAAAACCATAGATCTTGATGCCAAGGCCAAGCATGGATTTCTTCCTCAGACCAACACAGTTCAACCTTTTCCCATCTTCCAATTTGACAGGAAAAGAAACCCCAGTTTTGGGCTCAACCTCAACAGCCACTTCCTCAACTCTTTCACTCTCTTCCAGCTTCTTTGAGCCATTCACTTCTTCTACTTTCTCTTCCAAATCCTTCTTAGCCTCCTCATGGGCATGGCCATTTGTCTTGGGCTCTTCGCCGCCTTTTGTCCCGTTCTCTCCCTTATCGACGCCATTGGCTTCCTCGGCCCGATGAGCAGCGACACCGTTTTGCTTCTCAGGAGTCTGAGACTTAGAGGTTACAACGTTGGCTTTGGGATCAATCTCGAAGGTCTCTGTCTTGGCAATGACTTCATCGACTGTAGTGTTTGCCATGCTTCAAGAATGCAATGTGAGTGTTGTAGAGTCAAGGAAGTGAGAGATGAGATTTGGGTTTGTTGGTTTGAGTTTTTGCCACAAAATTGGAGCTATATTTATAGGAAGATATTGGTGTGGCTTAAGGCAAAGTGGGCATTAAATTGGCATGAAAAAGAAAAAGACTTGTACGTAAGAAGAGGTTTTATCATGCATTGGTTTGCACGATAAAGGATAGGTTGAGGCTGAGGTTGAGGTTGATGGAAGGATCTAGTGATTATTTATCCAACTTTACCAACGCTTACATTTTTTTTTTTTTTATTCTCCACCTCCTTGTATACGATAATAATAATAATAATAATCACCATCATCATCGTACAAAACCTTCATTTGTTTTTAATGTCAGAGAGTTCCTATTGATATTAACATTCGAAATAATTTCGGATTGCCTGTTTAGTATTTGCTTAATCCTTTCTCTAAATTTGGCATTCACACATCCCAAGAGTTTTGCCTGTAGGAATTCCTGTAACCAAATTTAAGACGACTTATATACAATACTAGAAGACTCCTTCGAGTTGTTATATTATCACCATTGAAAAGTGTGCTTTCAAATTCAGATTTCTCTGTTGCACATATAAGCTAGAAATTTGATGCAATACCCTTTTTCAATCCCTTTTTCATCTATATACCCCACGTTTTACAGTAATAGTATAGTAAGTTTGACTTTTTATTAGCGTAATTAATGGTGTAACTACTTGGTTTAAACAAAATTTTTTTTCATTCGAAACAATCACTTAATTATATTTGTATGTAAAAGTAATATTAAGATCTCAAATTTTATGAACACGTGTAGTATGTGATTTATCAACATATTATTAGGTATAAATTTATTAAATATATATTGACAAACATGTCCATTTTCTGATACACTATCAATTTTTATGTTACAATTTTCATTTCTTATCTCTACTATTAAAACATAGAAACTAAAAGACCATACTCTTTGGGTATAAATTAGGAAAAAAATAATTGATCCAGTGCTCGTTTTAAAATTCAAATAACAATTTATACCATTATTATAAATCATGTGATTTTTCTTATTAACAAATTAGTATTTCGCAGGCAACAATTTTCAAAATAAATTCTCTCGGAAATTTACAAGATGGTGCATAGGCAGTCCTTAAAATCATCTAAAGCAAAAATAAAAAGGGAGAATTTTAAAACAAAGCCATTCTTAATGCCACTTAATAATTTATACCCCAAGTTGTGTGCTCCATTTATTTTCACTCTATATTTGTAGTATAAATTAAAAGTGCATTTGTGGTATAGATTATCATTATGCCAAGAACGGGGCACTCTTCAAAATCCCCCAATAAAAAATAAAAATAAAAATAAAAGTTCCCCGTACAGCAAAATTGGGTCTATATGGGCTAATTTGAAGGCCCATCACTTCCCTTTGGAACAAAAGTTGGCCCATCAACGTAATTGGGCTTTTTGCAAGGCCTGTTACCGAAACCACGTAATAGTCCGTACAGCCCTAGAAACCTTATAGCGACCTCGTTTCGAAACCTCCATCGGAAGACGGAACAACGACGACGACGACGAAGAGTCAGCCATGGACGACCGAGCTCCGAGCAGGAAGAGAAAGAGAGAGAAGCATCGTCGAAAAGGCAAGAGCTTCGACGAAGAACATAAAGTAAAGGAAAGAGCTTTCGAAGCTCAGCGACGCCTAGACGAAGCGAAAGAACAGTCCAAACCTTCTGGTTCCGCGAAGAAGGCGAACAAGAACTCGCAAGGACTCGCAAAGTCCTCTAATTTTCTCGACAAGGTCCGTGTCTTTTCTTTACAATTTATTTTGGTTTCGAACAAAAGAGTCAGGATTTTGGTATTCAGAACTGAGAGTTTATTTTTGGATCGAAATTGCAGATGAAGGCACGATTGTCTGGGGGACATTTTAGGATGCTCAACGAAAAGCTCTATACTTGCACGTAAATAGTTACTCAAACCTTAATATATAGTTTCTCTTCCTTTTAAAGTTCTCTCTTTTTGTGCTTTTTGGTTACTTCTATTGCCTCTGTGGCTATATCTGATAAGAAAGAGAAAAGAGAACTAATTTGGGGATTGGTTCTAATTGGGTTGGTGTTGTTCTGGTTTCTGAGCAACATTGCACTTAGATGAGCAATTTAGTGGTCGAAGTTAAAACCTTTTTTGGAGAATTTATTTGGGTTCATTGGTTTTTTTGAAATTAAACTTGGTATTGTTTCACAGTGGAAAAGAGGCACTTGACTACTTCAATGAAGACCCTGCATTGTTTGATATGGTAAGAGTGTTACAATTAGCTTTGCTTCTTTCTGTTTCATTGGTTGAGCTCGTTCATTACACGCACAAACACTTGGCTTTTAGAATTATCAAAGTCTTAATCTTGGGTTAACCTACCTAGCGCTCAGCTCACAATTGATAGAGTTGCACGTTTTCATTACTTTACTTTGTATTGTAATGACTGAATATCTTCTCATGATATATTATGTTCTGCAATCTGAAGCGCTTTAAGAATCTGCCAACAGTTCACATCGATTTACTGTTGAAATATTTCGCTTAGCTTCATTGTTCTCCATAACGTTTTTCAGTCATGTTAGTTTTATTCCTTGTCAATAGTATAGTCTATTTCCAGCATCACAAATTTGTTCTTGACCTCTGGACTGTGGTTCAATAGAAAAATTGACAGTAAACATCTTGGACAATAAAGTTTTTCTTTGATGTTTGACGTATGTCTTACCTGGCCAGTAGTATCATGCAGGATATCAAGAGCAAATGACACATTGGCCCGAGCTACCAGTTAATATAATTATTAAATGGTTAAAAGAACGAAGTCCTTCTTTGGTTGTCGCTGATTTTGGTTGTGGTAAGGTTTCCGCTTATTTTGTTGGAACACTTCTACGACGAGAAAACCCATCCTCAATTTCAATAGCCACTGCCACTTTTGTTGGCTAGCTATGCTGAGTTGCTGACTGTCTTTTTCCTTTTGAAATACAGGGGATGCACGCCTCGCAAAGAATGTGAAGAATAAAGTCTTCTCCTTCGATCTCGTCTCGAATGACCCTTCAGTTATTGCTTGTGACATGTCAAATGTATGTCCTTTCATTCTGAATTCCTTATGTAGTTTATGATAACAGTGGTTATGCTTTTCAGACCTTTTCTTTTCCCTCGATTAAAAGAAATTGAAGCAGGGGGTCTGATTAATAAGTAAATTTTTCTATATGATAATATTGACATCCTAATTGAAAGAGGTAAATCTGAAAATAAGCTACCTGTTGCTGTTGCCAGACACCGCTTGAGTCTGCATCCGTAGACGTTGCTGTATTCTGTCTTTCACTGATGGGAACAAACTTCCCAAGTTACCTGCAAGAGGCACACAGAATTCTTAAGCCATGGTCTGCACTGAACAACTCGATGCTTTTCTTTTAAAATGAATGCATGACCTTATACAACCAATGAATTTTTCGTTCTATGACAAATACATTGTGGGTCATCCACAGTGGCTGGCTTTTGATAGCGGAAGTGAAAAGCAGATTTGATCCAAATAACGGAGGAGCAGACCCCAAAATGTTCACCAAAGCCGTCGGCGAGCTGGGATTTTCCTTGACATCAAAGGTCTGTTTTCTTTGCTTATTATAATCATCTCCTTACGAGTCGATGCTACGAGCGCAATGATGCTGACAAATTCTCATTTTGCCCAGGACTTCTCCAACAAGATGTTCATGTTATTTTACTTCAAGAAAAAGGTGAATAATCTTTAGTGTTGTACATAAAATTTTGAAACCCCCACAATTTTGTTGGCTTTTGAAAATGTTACTGATAATATTTGGCATCACTTGTCTGTAGGAAAAGCAAGATTCAAAGAGGAAGAAGGATATTGAGTGGCCTGAACTGAAACCTTGTTTGTATAAGCGCCGGTGAGATTAATCAGCTCTTCAAATAGTGTTTTTTTTTTTTTTTTGAGAGTTTTGTTATAATTTTGATATATACACTCAATTGCCAAGTTTTTAATGAAAACTATCGTTGAAATATTTGTACTGAACGAGAGGGTAATTATTTTCTACATGTTGTAGTGTTTTCGTGATTCTTTTTATATGCTGCCGTAGAACATTAAAAAATAAAAGATCTAAGATTTATTGGGACCTAAGTTTTGTGCTAAATTAGGGATGAAACTTTAATTACACTTTAGCAATTACCTGCACGACTGTGAATATTAAATTTTGATTCCTTTCATTTGATTTGGTGAACCTTTATTTTTAATCTAATGTGAAGATTAAACAAATGTGAATGACAGCCTTACATATCTCAATGATTAAAAAGTTTGATACCTTTCAATATAAGACTAGATTCAAAGATTACTCTAATCTACTTGGGAATCGTATGAATCCACTATATTAGTATTCTGAACTGTCGTCGGAGCTAAATATTTTTTATGAAGTAGAACTGGAATTCGAGTGCATTATCCAAGTAAGTAAAAAGAAAATAAATAAAACAAAACCAAAAAAAAAAAAAACAATTATATATATGTAAAATACGATATGTACGGACATATGTCCGACAAGACGATGAGCTTGTGTTTGGTGCGTGTCGGAGTTGTCAGTCTCCGGCACGTGTGAATACACCTCTCTCTCTCTCTCTCTCTCACTAGATTTATTTTTGGATCGACTCTTCACTCTTTAATTATTTGCCTTTCAAAAAAATGAAAAAAGAGTCTTTAATTATTTGGTCGTCGTGAGTTGAGAGTTTTCCTTATGAAATTGGGAAATGTATATTCTTCCATTGGTGTTGCATTGACACATTGCATAAGTGCAAGTGTGCAAACAAAATTTGGTTATATATGCTCTTTTATTTATGTGTAGACCTTCGTTAATAAATAATATTATTTGTCTTAGAAGTTAGAAGGGTGTTGATGATACATGGTATAAATGTGGGTTTGAAAAGAAATGTCACTTCGTATATTATTTAAAACATAAAATTAACTTAAATTTAAAAAAAAAAAAACTATTGTTAATGAAACCCAAGTACCACACCGGTTCAAGCGCTCAAATTTTAACAATGAACACTTTGTGGAACGCGCAAAAGTAAATCACACTCGTGTGAGCTTCAAGGCATTCTACTTTTTAGATTATTCACAAATTGGTCTTAAATAGATATTATAATTTATAATGCAATTTAATATATATACTATGGTTGAAATTAAGATATTTAGTTGTCCGTACCTCTACTGTTTAGGTTATTCACAAATTGGTCTTAAATAGATATTAGAATTTATAATGCAATTTAATATGTAATTACATATAATTGTAAAAGAAAAAACGGTTCCCTTCCCATCCCAAAGCATGTAGATGTAATTTATATTCTTAAGATATGTGACAATTGACAAGAATATACAGCAAGGCCCACCAACATAAATAAAAAAGAATAAAAATACTTAAATTACTACCTCCCTCGCGTAATCATTAATCAAAAGATAAATTTGAATTAAATAACAAAAAGCATAAGCCACGTGATAATCAATACAAGGGGGTGCAAGATGTTATGGCAATTCCTTATCTTTTTCTATTCCTATATTGCAATATCTTCAACTACAGATCAAGTTTCACAACAATCAGGTCATAAAAGGGTTTGTTTGCGCCATATTCTTCTTCTAAATCAATTATTGGTTACAAGACATATCAATAATTTGATTAGACTTCTTGACAAAATTGAAAGATTAAAATGATTTATTTTGCTACTTTGTAACTTCCAAGTATGCTAATCCGCCTTATTGAGCTTCTATGACAAACATGATTTGTGTCTAAGAAGATGCGTTTTAGTTGATGTGGGAGCCCCCAATAAGTTGAAAACATATTTATCTCCTTTTTATATTAAAAAAAAAACACATAATATATGTATATAAGAGCATTCATTGTTAGTATAAAGTATAATGGGTACTTAAGAGTAATAATTTGATTGAGAAAATATGTAAGAGATAATCCCAACTAATTGTTGAAAAATACAAAGGAGTTTGAGACTATTTTGTGGCCGTTGGATTACCAATCCGCAACCACCGTGGTGCATAGTCAAATTTCAATAGTATTATAGTAACCACCGACTCATTTCACAAAGTCCAAATGTCCAGTTTTCCAAAAGTCCAAAAAGGGCAAACCAAAACCCTTCTCATTCTCTCTCTCTCTCTCTTATCTTCAACCACGTAGCTGACGTGTCACAGTTAATATGTGTAGCTTTTTGGTGGAATGTTAATATTGTGTAGTTGTACAATGATCAAAAGCTACAAATGTGATGTCACAACTCACAATTCATGTGTAAACGGTCCAAATTGGAGTGACAAAAATAATGTAGAAACCGTAGAAACAAAAGGGCGAAAAAAAGAAAAGAGGCAAAAGATGAATGCAAACAGTGCTGTGTGAAAAAAGTCAACCGCATTGTTGAAAAGCTCCAAGATGATTCTGACTCAGCTGTAATTTTTTTGGGCTCCATTATTTTTGTTTTGGAATTAACACCGACACATGAATTCTATGCATTAAAACCTTCTCCAAAACCATCTTAAGAGATTGTTTGGATGATAATCCAAACTTAAAAAATAAAGTTTTTTTTTTCTTTTTTGCGAAAGGCAAAAAATTGGGTTTAAATACTTTTGTTACAATATTAATATTTTTAATTTAAATATAAAAGATTAATATAAATACTCTATTATAGTAAAAATATATATTTTTTAATTCTCAATACTGTTTTTCTTTCTTACAATCTCAATTCAAATGCAAAAAAAAAAAAAAAAAAAATTATCCAAATAATAATTATTAAAATAGTTTATATTTTTTATTTGAGTTGTTATTCAAACGACCCAAAAAAAAGAAAAAAGGGAAAAAAAAAAAAACTTGGCCAATGAGAAAGGGAAGAGGGAAAAAATAACTATTTGAAATCTTTTATTGCTTTATCTTTATTGCATATTCATATAGATTGGCTTCTATGATTATAATCTAATGTTACCATAATCAAATATTAATTTTGCACACTCTTGGAGAATATATATGGTTGAAATCCTCTTAAAAGTAAAGTCACTTGTTTCGTTTCCTATAAATTTTGGATAAAATATATTGCTCCATGGTCGCCAACTCGCCATTTTTTGTTGGAGCAGGTAACAATGTCGCCATTTTTTCTGGTCTTAAACCATCCTAAAGAATAAAAAGAAGTGAAAAGACTTGTCCTAACCTTTCTTTAGTTATGTTAAATATATTAGTGATTCTTTTGATGTACTTGACATAATCTGTTTTTCCTAGGTGATTGTTATTTTACGTAACAAATGTAAATATGTTTTTAAACCATCTTTTATAATGATTTTTCTTTTAACTTTGTATAAGGCTCCGAAATCTTTATATTTTGAATTTGATGCTTAAGGCCTCGAATTTGTTTGAGCTGCCTGGCAGGTAGCTTCCAAGTCAAAAGGTAATCGTCATTATTATTATTTTTTTTATGAGCAAATTGGCTTTGCTAAATGCTAAAAAATGTCCCAAAAAAAAAAAGCAAAAAATCTGTTTGTGCTAAGCAAGAAAAAGAATAGATTAAAATATTTTGGAAATTAAAACACTAGTAAATTGTACTATTGCTTCCAAATTGGACAATAGAATTGAACTAGGATGAGCAGTGATAAATGATCTCATTGCAAAAATATGATTCCTTTTTTTAACGTAAAATTCAAGGATAATCATTCTAAGTGAAGGCTTGATTAAAGGACTATTGATTTGTATTGAGACAAAATAGACCATTAAGAAAAAGACCACTTACTTTGGACAAAAATCAAACCATAAATGCTGGAGAAACTCATGACCATAAACTTGTCCTAACCCTTAAGTACTTCATTCATTCTAATAGACATGACTGTCGTTTTGTATTAGAATAATGTAATGTGATGTTTGTGACAAGTTTCAAATGGGACCAAAGGTATAATCTTTTTCTTTTTCTTTTTTTTCCCTCTAACAACAAGACACTGATTTCTCATCTTTTTTATATCAGTATGGTTGTGATGTCCATTTTTTTTAGTACTTAATTTCTTCACATCTTTTGTCTTCGAATGGAAATTATATACTCAATGAATGGTCAATGTTTTATATCTTATTCGGACAAAATTGGAGAAGGCTTTAATTCACAATGTGAAACATGAAGTTTGGAATTTGGAAATAGCAAATAAATTTGATAAATAAAATGTCAAATTTATGCATTTTTAACTACTGATCTACTATATAATGGCTGTATAATTTCAGTCAGAAGTACAAAATTAAGTTAAATTAATAATTGCTATATCGGAATTACCTTAATTTTATCTTAAAAAATGCGAATGAAAATTCCTATAACACCAAGACAAAAAGATAAATGAAAAAAAAAAAAAACAAGTTGGTCCCTTTATTGAATAGAGTTTGTCTGCATGTTAAGAATCAATGTCATGTGCACAAGATGGGTGTCTTTTCCGCTTCAGTTTAATAATATCTTAATCTAATGTTTATCTTTATTTTTTTAATTGAATTATAAACTTTTTATAGTCTTTTACTTGGGTACTTCTGTGATATTTTTTTTTTGTGGTGTGAAATAATTTTAAACTGTCAGATTCATTTTTTTTGTGGGTCCCGCATCATAAAAAATATAAATCTGATGATCTATAATTGTTTCTTACAAAAAAAAACCCATTACAGAATTCTCCTTTTACTTTATTAAATTTTGTATAAAAGAGATAAAACATTATATAGTTATTTTAAACTCAATATAATGGCCTTAAGGTTCCCTCATATAAAACATTATATAGTTATTTTAAACTCAATATAATGGCCTTAAGGTTCCCCCATATAAAACATTATATAGTTATTTTAAACTCAATATAATGGCCTTAAGGTTACACAATATGAGGGAGGAGAGGAATGGAGGGAGAGGCTATCCCTTTCAGCTTACCAAATTGCATCATTCCACTTTGATACAATTTCTCCATCTTCTTTAATTAACACAAAATTCATTTTACCCTTTAAAATAATAAATAATAAAATGAACAATATAATCATTATACACATAATTACTATCAATCAACTCATCTCACATTCCTTTCAACCAAATAACTTGAAGAATGATTATAGTCCTCTTTATCATTCACATTCTCCATCTTTCTCACTCTCTATCCACCCAGCCAAACATACCACGAGGTAATAATCCTGAAATTAGAAATGTGAAAGTACTTTTTTCTCATAAAGCACTAATGAATATAAACATTATAATAGCCACTTTTTTTTTTTATTGTTTGGGGTAAACATCTCAATATTTTTCTTTTGGAATGGTTTGACTTTGTAAATTTCGATGTAGTATAAATAGTTGAAATTTAAGGATATTGCATTGGGATTAAAAATGTTGAAAAAAAAAATAATGAGAAGAGTGGGATGTGTGACCTAAAAACAATAATTTTAAAAAATATCTATAGTTTTAAAAAATTTTAAAACTAGCTATAATACATGTAAAAAAATTTCGACAATAACAAAATTACACATAAAAATTACTATAAGAAAATTTATGACATGTGTAAAAAATTTCTCAAATGACTAGTTTTTAAATTTTTAAAACTGTAATTATTTTTTAA
The DNA here is from genome assembly GCA_018132145.1 of Boehmeria nivea var. tenacissima. Lineage (NCBI taxonomy): Eukaryota > Viridiplantae > Streptophyta > Magnoliopsida > Rosales > Urticaceae > Boehmeria > Boehmeria nivea. The sequence goes on from CM030876.1 coordinate 19,591,844, forward strand.
AATTATAATCTAAAATATGATTATTTTTTAAAATTTATTAAATTATAAATAATAACAATAATAGTAGTAGAAACGAAAGTAAAAAAAATAAAATTATATGATATGCTATCATGCATCAAAATCTCTCACTCTATCTATCCCCAAGATTTTCTTTTTCCTTACCTTCGTTCTCTTTCTCTGCAAAGTCTAACCTCTAATATATTTATATTATTTCCATTTCATTTTCTTTTTTTCATTTTATAAACTTAAACAATAAAATAACACACACTATTCTGACAAGGACAATTCTCTCCGCGGCTTTATCTGTAGATCGAGAACAGAGAAGTTCATTCATTTCCTCAATTACGCGTAAAAAGAAGACCAATTTTCTCCTCTCTATTTTTTTTTCTCCTTTTCTTTTTTTTTTTTCTCATCCAAAGTCTCCAATCTTCAATCCTTCTCAAAATCTCCATCTGGGTCTTCAAGTTTTGCTCTCCAAAGTTTCCTGGTTTCTGTTTCATCTCTCAAGATTTTGCCTTTTTATTTGTTCAATAATAAAAATCTGCTCAGCTCTGAGTTCTTACAAAAAGCTTATTACTTTCTTCTCTCTTTCTCTGCGTTAGATATTTCTTTATTTTCTCATGATTTTCGAGCGTGATTTTAGGGATGGGTCTGAGCTCTGAGACCTGCCATGTGTACTCTACAGAGAACACAAACATATTTTTATATTTACTATAGTTCAGTTCTCTCTCACTCTCTCTCTCATACCATTTTTTTTTTCCTTTCTAACTTGACTGAGAGGAATTAGGCAAGTCAACAATCTATATATGGTAAAGGTTTCGATTTGGGTTTTTGAGTTGTCTTAAGAGAGAGTAAGAGAAAGTTAGAGAGAGAGAGAGAGAGAGAGAGAGAGAGAGAAACAAAAGGAAATCATGGGATCTGGAAATGGGGTTTACTCGGTCGGAGAGCTGAGTTTGGATTCGAAGTGGTTGATCGATCCCAAACATCTTTTTGTTGGTCCGAGGATTGGTGAAGGAGCTCATGCCAAGGTCTATGAGGGAAAGTAAGTCAAACCCTTATATATATATATATATATGTGTGTGTGTGTGTGTGTGTGTGCGCGCGCGTGCGTGTGTGTGTGTGTTTGTGTTTGTGTTTTTCTCTGTGTTTTTGTGTATCACAGAGATATATTTTTTGTCTTTTTCAAGCTCATCAAAGTTTGGATTTTTATGTGTGTACTTGAGGAATTTTTGCTCTCTCTCTCTCTGGCCTACAGAGAGAAATTTCAGATTTGGTCTTGTGATCTCCAATTAATTTCAGGGTCCATTGTTTCAGTCTCATTTACTGATGCTGTTGTGCCTAATATTTTGCCTTTCTTTTGGTGAATTGGGTTTTTTAATAGATTTGTAAATCAGAAGCCTTTGGGTTGAGTAATGAAATAGTAACGATTCTTTAGTTATTGGATCCGGCAATGTGGATTGTTCTTATGTGTGAACTTGCTTCCCTTTTTTCTTTTTTCTTTTCAGATATAAGAATCAAACTGTTGCTGTTAAAATCGTTCATAAAGGAGAGACACCAGAAGAGATTGCCCGGAGAGAAGGACGGTTTGTGAGAGAGGTTGCAATGCTGTCCAAAGTTCAACACAAGAATTTAGTGAAGGTTTGTTTGATAAGAAATCTCTATCTGATTGGTGTACTCGGATTTGCCATGGGTTAATACTTGATATCCTGGATTTTGGCTTGTTTGATATCGTTATGCATAGGATTTGTGAAATGTCTGAGTTGGGCTTGTTGTCTCTGTGTATTTCCAGTTTATTGGAGCTTGCAAGGAACCTGTGATGGTCATCGTCACTGAGCTTCTGTTAGGTGGGACATTGCGGAAATATTTGTTGAATATGCGGCCAAGGTGCTTGGATATGCGTGTGGCAGTCGGTTTTGCACTTGATATTGCTCGCGCAATGGAATGCTTGCACTCTCACGGGATAATCCACCGTGACCTCAAACCAGGTATGGTGGTTACATCTTTTTTGGTTGAATGTTATATATTAAGTTTAAGCTTTGGAGAGGTTGGAAATTTTAAATTAGGCTGCAGTTTGATTGGTTCTCGTGATTTCCTAGGATTTGATCACATTTGTCGGTTTTACTTTTACATATGGAAGTTCATTGACATGTACGGAGTTGATAAGATAAGAGTCAAGCAAACTAATAAGCGTCAAAAGTAGCTCGTAATCTTTCTATTAACAAGACTTGAATTCTCTACTTTTAACACTTTAGGATCAACAAATTGATTGTTGTCTGTTCTATAAAGCGTATAAGTTCTTTCGTGTTGTTGCTCAGGCCTTTCTGGCATTGGCTTTAGGCTCCTGTGTTTAGTCAGAGTTCTGAAATTAAGGGATGACCTCTGAAATACGGATCAATTGAACAATATCTTAACCAAAAGATTTTGCTCACCACCTTTATTTAGAGTGATGCAATGCATGGTTCATGCATTTTTAGGTACAATCAGAGATTTATTTCTGATAACCATATTTCGTTTACGATTTCTCCAGAGAACTTGATTTTGACTGCGGACCATAAAACTGTTAAACTTGCGGACTTTGGCTTAGCTAGAGAAGAATCGTTAACAGAGATGATGACGGCTGAAACTGGTACTTACAGATGGATGGCTCCGGAGGTACTGTATTCGAATATGGTTTCTCTCTCTCATAATTATTTATTTGTTTCGCATCTAATTATTTTTTTATGATACTTATGATCCATTACTGTATTTGGTGACAGCTTTACAGCACGGTCACATTAAGGCACGGTGAGAAAAAGCATTACAATCACAAGGTCGACGCGTACAGCTTTGCAATTGTGCTGTGGGAGCTAATCCACAATAAGTTGCCGTTTGAAGGCATGTCAAATCTACAAGCAGCTTATGCCGCTGCATTTAAGGTAGTTTTCTGCTTAAGAAAACTTGATTTTATCTTTGACATCTTATAGAATTAGTTTAAGGCATTTCCATCTTTGGGTAACAAAGAAGGATAATGTCCATCGAAACAGTTCTGTGAAAGTGGCAACTGTTTCTGCAATCGTGAAACAATTTCTCCAATTAACAAATTATGTTGGTTCTAGCATTGCATTTCATTTGCTAAATTGAAATATAACTAGGAATATATTTTATGGCCTCCTTGTTGGCACGACTTTTTAACTTGTTGAACCACATTGTTTGAGGGAAATGAGAAGTTCTACATCACTAATTTAGTTGCAAAGAGTAAGAGAAGTAAATCATAATTTAGAAGAATTTTGAAACTATCTATTTTGGAATCCCGCTAGGCTCTTATTTGCATCATGATTTACGGTTATGCTTTCTTATCGTTTCAGAACGTGAGGCCAAGTGCTGAAAACCTTCCCGAGGATTTGGCATTGATCGTGACTTCATGTTGGAAAGAGGATGCAAACGACCGACCAAACTTCAGCCAAATCATACAGATGCTGCTGCACTATCTCTCCACCATTTCGCCTCCAGAGCCCGTAATCCCACAGCGGATTTTCAAATCTGAGAATGCAGTGCTACCTCCCGAATCACCCGGTACCAGTTCACTGATGGCCATTAGGGACGACGGAGGAAACACACCAAAAACCAGCACGGAAGAGAAACCAAAAGGTCTCTTCTTCTGCTTTAACCAGTGTTACTAATCCCTCGAACGGTCACAATAACGCCTCCGAGGTACTCCAGAATTACTAGTAGGACAACCCAATAAACTATATACCCTCTGTAAAAAGAAAATGCATCTTCAAGACAAGATGTTTCTTTGAAGAATTAGTCATTTGATGAGCTGCCACAAGAAGCTTACTTGTGTCTTAAGTTACTGTCAAGTTAAAGTTTAGCCTTCTCAATTCATCACATTAGCTTTAGTTTTAGAGTGTTGGAGTTGGGGTTGCTGTGATGTAATTAACATTGTAAAATAAGGTCCATCCAAAAGCCTTTGGCTCCCTCTATTACAAGCTGACTTGAACCCTTATTCAATCAAATTGACTAGAGTAAGAAAAAAAAAAAGAGATTTTTAATTATTTTAATGCGAGCATTAAATTTTCTCTGAAGGCATTTCAAGCTCTGAAAAGACCACAGTTGACTTAACCTGATTTGGATGCGTCCTATGTAGCAGTTGTTTATTGTTAGAATAATTACAACCTTTTCTTCCAAGTGTTTGTATAGGGAAACAATTGGGAATAATTGAATTTGCCTTCTTAGTAGTTTGGTGCAAATGATCTTGTTTCACTGTCCATTTCCTACGAATTGATCTTTCGATTTCCCAAATCCTAAAGAGCAAGAAATTCCGAACACGGGGATAATCACGATCGCATTGCCCGAGCTGCTCTTGCATCTTTCGATAGCTGCGGCTTTTTGCGCAGAAATGTTCCTTCCATGTTGTCGATTATTGTCCTCTTGAATGTAGCATGAACAACTCCATCGTAACAAACCTCTCTTTTAAACACACTTACGATCCTAAAGATCTTTCTTCTTTTGCAAATTTGATGTTTGTGTGCGTAATTTCTCACCGTAGACGCGAGGTAAATGTGGTTCGAGAATATAGAAAAGAGTTACATGCCACTACTAACAATATGCAAAAGGAGAATTTCTTACCAAAAGTGGTGTGTTTGGAAATGAAATCATAAATCAGATCTTTTACATTTTTTTAATTTTTTTATAATGGAAGTCCATCTTAATGTTGTTTGACAATGTGGCAGATGTGAACATAATAGGAGATCAATTTTCAACCTGTCACAATACTACCAAGGAGATCAATTACAAAAAAAAAAAAAAAAAAAGGGGTTACAATGTGTATTAGAAACCAGACTTCATGTGTATATAGTGCATAAAGTTTAATATAGTGGAAGCTGACAATGCCCAAAAACAAAATTCGCCGTTGCCGGGGATCCAACCCGGGTCACCCGCGTGACAGGCGGGAATACTCACCACTATACTACAACGACCTTGCTGAAAATAAAGCCACATTTAAATTTCTTTTTTCTAAGCTTCCAATAAATTCATTTGAAAAAAAAAAAAACGAAAGCGCTATTCCACTTTTGGGCCGACAAAGGGAAGTCCAAACTCCAAAGTTGTACACGGTCGTTACTCGTTATTAACAGAAGAGTCGAAGGGCAAACTCGGTAGTCCGAACGAAATCCACTGTAACGTTTTCTATACATAGCTTGGGGAGCAATTAACTCATGTCCCACAATATTTACCATTATGACACTTACTCGCTTTCCCAAGCTTCTCACTCGGGCAAGTTTCAGCTTCGGCTCCGAACCTAAAGCCTCGGACCCAGGTCCGGTCAACGGTGGGCCCTCCAACTTTAGTACCAAGCCTCAGGGTCGGGCCTCGTTTCGTATAAGATTCTCTGGATCCGAAGCTGAGGGTCGGATTCCGAGCCTCTCAAACCTCTTCCAGACCTAGTTTTCCCGCTTACACACAGTCACTGGGCTTTTGCTTAGTCCAGTAGAGAAACACACTAGCACAAATACAAAGCTCTCTCTATATCTCTATATATATATCTCTCTCTATTTCTCTCTAGCCTTGTTCTTTGAATGTATATCGTCTTTGAAAAATCATCGGCCATTGAATCGAATTATGGAGAGGTAAGCTCTGACCGGGAAGAGAAATCCATGTCTGAAACTTGATAACCAGCGATAAATGAGTTTTGAGTTCAAAAAAAAAAAAAAGGTGGAAATAGAAATATATTTTATATATATATATATATATATATTGTGTTTTGTGTTCGTGGATTAAGCTCTGATCGAAAGAGAAATCCGTGTCTAATTAACCTGATAAACAACAAATCAATGAGTTTTGAGAAAGGGATTTTTAATTTTATTTTATTTTTTGTGGATTAAGCTGGCAAAAATTATGGAGTGATATAGGTTAGGTGTTTTTTTTTTTTTTGGTTTGTTTTTCCATTCCAATCGGTGGAAAGATTTTGCCTTGCTAGGTTTTCTCTGGTTTTTGGGGAAATGTTAGCGTTGATGGCGTGGTTTCTTGTGAAGGAAGTTTTAGATTATAGAGTTGAGTGTAAGGCTGTAAGCGTGTTTGCTTTAGTCACTCTTTGTAAAGTTTTAGGTGTTCTTGGGGATAATTCATGATTTTAAGGCCTTTTGTTTCTTTAGCCCCAAATTTGGACAGTGGAAGTGTGATCGGTGAGAGTGGAAATTTTGGTCAGTTAAAGACTCGAGACATTTTCTTTTACCAATGTACTAAATTTTTGGCTGATGATTTATTGGTCAACTCAAAGATAGGACTTTTTCTTGTAATAATAATACTTGCGTTTCCAAATTTGGTACCTTGAGTTAATAGTTAGATGGGTTCTTAGTTCTCAATTTTTACCCTTTTTTGGAGTCATATCTTATGTAGAGTATGACCCACTCTAGAAGAATAGTGAAGCTAATATGGAAAGTAATTGCTCTGAAAGTGAATGTCAGAGTCAGTCTTGCTTTGAAAGTGATTTACACAGTAACTATACACATTTTGGGTTCTTTCACAAAACTGAGCATATTTGGCATGTTTCATTGTACTTTGACAATGTGTGTTGTTATTTGGTAAATATAGTTTCTCTTTGGTTGTTTATGACTGATTGTCTCTCGCTATGCTCTTTGGAAATGTTTTGATCATGAATTAAGCTTATATATGATTGTGCTTGCAGGAGTTGGCTGATTGACAGCAGAGGAATTGCAAAGAAAGTGAAAAATGCTAGTCAATCTTCTGCCCATCAAATAAAAGACTGCGGGGCCAATCGTGAATGCCCAAATTGCCATTATCGTATAGATAACAGTGATGTAAGCTGAAACACCGGACCTAAAAAATCGATTTCACTTGTTATTATCGTCAACTACGAATGTGGATGACCATGATTTGTTACTCTTATATTTATTTGTATCCTTCTTTACTTAGAAGGATGATGTTTGCATTACCTGGCCAAGATTTGGCATGAATGAGATTAGCTCTTCACTGATATAGTTTCGTGTAATTGCTCTTAACAATGTATCTTCTGGGCCTTCTTTTATGCAGGTTTATCCAGAGTGGCCTGGGCTTCCAGTTGGTGTGAAGTTTGAACCATCAGATGAAGAACTCGTGGAACATTTAGCCGCAAAATGTGGCGTAGGAGACGCAGAGCCACACATGTTCATCGATGAATTCATCCCCACACTGGATGGGGAAGGAATTTATAGCAATCATCCAGAAAATCTTCCTGGTAAGCCTCATATCAATAGTGGGTTAATTCCATGCTTCCATTCATGGCAGTTTATCATCAACTACATAAAAGAGAGAATTAATAAATTTTGCCTTACATTGGATACCAAGTCACAGAAAGCAAACTAATTGGAACATTCTCTGCTAAGAGCTCTTTTCTTATTTTTTTGGGGTAAACCCTCAAGATAATCATTTTGAAATTGTATGGTCATTTGAACATTGATGCTATTGACATGCAAAAATCTTCGTCTATTTTTTGAATGTAGCTCTAGCCTATCCCTGCTCTTGTGCGCTTTGAGTTTGTTTAGCGGATTCTGAAACCATAGTATAGTATGTTCATTTAGATCGTAGTGTTCATTGGACAAAGAAGATAATTTGGAGTTGTGTTTAATCTCAATTAGATTGTGAATCACCAGATATGGTGTTATTTCAGGTGCTAAGACAGATGGAAGCAGCATTCATTTCTTTCACAAATCGGTTAATGCTTATGCTACTGGTCAAAGGAAGCGTCGCAGGGTCCTGACCCAGCACGGTTCTACTGCAGAACATGTCCGCTGGCACAAAACTGGTAAGACTAAAGCCGTGACAGAAAATGGAGTTCAGAAGGGTTGGAAGAAGATTATGGTTCTTTACAAGAGTGGCCAGAAGGGGTCCAAGGCAGACAAAACCAAGTGGGTCATGCACCAATATCATCTGGGAACCGGGGAAGATGAAAGAGAAGGAGAATATGTGGTGTCCAAGATCTCCTATCAGAAGCCAAAGCAGACTGAAATAATCATTGGAAACAATGATAACAATGGCAACAATGATAACATCCATCTGCTTGATGATTCTGATGTCAAGCCGCTTCAAACTAGTCCCAGGACCCCAAATGCAAATCCTCCTCTTCCGCCTCGACATGGAAAATCCTTATTAGGCGATGATGTTGCTGAAAATAATATACCCCAATCATTTGCTAACGTAAGTTATTATTGTTGTCATGTCAGGTTTTTATGTCTTCCTAGGGGACCCAAAAATTGGGGATAAAAGAGTAGAGCAAAGTGTAAAGCCTAGAAATGATGTGTATATATCATTTGAAATAATTTGTCTTTTAACAGGAAGGAGGGCCTATTCAGGAAGCACCTCTAATCCCACAAACTGATTTTAAACTTGAGGACGATTTGGGCTACCCATCATGGCTGGCCGGAGAATCTCAGGCCATTGACAACTCTGGTTTAGATAGCATTGATGATTCCTTATTATGCAAGGAAAATTTTAACTCAGAATATAATTACACATCTAACACTAACTTTAGCTCCAACGACAAAAAAGTCGTTGGAGACAGCGTTCCACCATGTAGTGTTTCTGACCTTGAAAATATTGACCTTGGCACTCCTCCGGATTTCTGCTATCTGTAAGCTTTTATGAGTTGTTCCTCTAATTTTTCTTGTCATTTTCCGTGTCTTACATTAATGATCAATGACTCAAACTTCTCTTTTCTCTAATTTGGACTTGCAGTTTTGTTCCCAGGACGGTATGTTTGACTGGTTTGACAGGCTATGAAGCATCGCCACTTAGGCAGATACCCGAGTCGAGGAATGACAAGGAATTCCAACTGAGAACAGAAGATGAGAAATCCCCATTTCCTTCTCCGCAAGATCTTTGTGCTTTCCGAAGCTTCAAGCTACTTGAGGCAATGCGGTGGTTGCTTAGGTAACTGTTGAAGCTATCTACAGCGAGACAGAGATTATTTTCTTAGCTGAGATTTGATCAAGCGTTTACAGAGAGCTATCTGAAATAAGCATTAAAGTGTTCTAGTTATAATTTCCTTTAATTTTACAAAAAAAAAAAAAACATTTGGATTACTGTACTAAGTGTTGTTAATAATGTGAAGTTGTAGCTGAAAAGACACCGAGGTGTTCTTGGTGGGGATTCAATGGTTGGTTCTAGGACAGCTTGAAGTTTGGTTTTCATCGAAACCTATGAAAACAATCATTGAATCTTCGGCAAGTTTCATCCAAAACTGACTAATTTGCTGTTTGAATGAATTCGCAACATATTGGCTTGTTTTCTGTATCTCTTTGGATATCTGAACGGGTTCTATTTTTAGTCCAGATAGTAAGAAACGACATGTGTTTTATTTGAATACTGACAGAAAAACACTACGTAATGTCGTTTACCAAATATCACTTTGGAAACGACAACAGAATTATGTTGAAACTAAGAGTATGTTTGGTTGGGTGGATGGAGAGTAGGAAGGATAGAGAGAGTTAGAAGAATGGAGAATGTGAAGGATGGAAAAGATTTTTGTAATCTTTCAAGTTGTTTGGTAGGAAAGATTGAGAGTTTGAAAGATGGAGAGTAATTATTTGTGTAATTACTATATTGCCACATAAGCAAAATGAATATATTTAATAATTATTATTATTGTGGAACAAATTTGTAATACATGCTTGAAAGTTGAATGCTCTTGTAAAAAGTTCTTTATATTATTTAATATTGATTGAAATTGAGGGTAAAATAGACTTTTCATTTATTAAAGTGGTGGAGAAGATGAATCATTTCACTAAGAGAAGGATGCAATTTTGTGGGCCCGGAGGGAGAGCATCTCCCTTCACCCCTCTCCCTGTCTCATCTCTTCCCTCCTACCAAACAAAAGAATTTCACTTCTCCCTACACCTCTCCATTCACCCACCACTCTCTTCTTCCAACCAAACATACCCTGTCGTTTATATAAAATGACAAAGTGTCGTTTCTAAAAGGTCTCACTAGTCGCTACAGGCATGGAAGCAAACTGTTAATAGTTTTAAAACTAAAATTTGTATGTACATCTTCCATTGCAATGTCAAATTAATATGTTAATGGCAAAAATTGATCCGAGTGAAAAAGTTGTTCCACTACTTATACAATATTTTTTAATATAAAATTTGACAAATGCTAATTTGGTGTTAAATTTGATATTATATATAGAATAATGCTAGACATACCAACTTTTTTTTATCAACTTTTTAATACTAACCTATGTGATAATTGAAGTATCATATTTTGATTGACATCATTCTAATTACATGATAAAAACTCACTAATGATATAACACATATGTTTGTATTAAAAAGTTGATAAGAAAAGTTGGTATATCTAGCACTACTCTTATATATAACATATTGTCAAATTTTAACATTTGAATATGAACGGTGGTCGGTTGATTTTTCATTTATTAATATGAAAGTCATTATAATTACAATTTTGTATTATAAAAAATTATCAAAAAGTTATTATTACTACATATAATCTTTCTTATACTCAAATATAGCATTTTGACATTAGTATTTGCATTCAATATGGTCTTAGTAGACAGAATTTAAGATGCCAAACACAATGTCGTTTTCTTAATGTCAAGCGACAAAGAATTTGCGCGAAACGATTTGTCGCTTTGGTGAAAATGCCCTGCCACCAAAACCTAAAACCCTGAAACAAAAAATCTAAAACCTTGTCGGAGCTTGAGAGCTGAGACGAAGCTAAGCAAAACCATGGCGAAATAGAGAGAGCTCAATCCGCAGTGACTGTTCAGAGACATCAATTCTCAATCGCAAAAGAATCAATGTTCGCTGCGAGGATTCTCCATAGGCATAGCTTCAAGTCTCTCTCCCCTCTCCTCCATTTCCGTCCTTCAAAGTACGTTCCTTTCTCTTTCGTGATTGCTTTCTCCTCTTTTGTTTGAGAAAATTAACGATTAAAAATGAAAATTGCACGTTATTAGTTATATTTGGTGACAAGTTTGATTTACGAGGCTTAGTCAAATGATATGTTACTTTTCTTCTTGAGCTAATCGAAAAACTTGGGATTGATTTTTATTTTTTGAAGAATATGCTTGTGGTATTGAATTGCTTCTTTTTCTTTTTTTTTTAATATCAATTTTTTCTTTTAAGATTTATAGATTTCAATAGATTTGTATTCTCATTTTTTTAATTATCACTATTTCTTTATTTTGATCTCATTTTTTTTGGGTATTATTTCTCAGAAGTGTATTAATATCAAGAGATTTTTCTCCAAAAATAACCTCAAGCAATGTAGTTCAACTGAGTAAACTTAGAGAAAATGATGGTTCCCCTGCGATGCCCTGTCCCTTCGGTACAGGGCGTCAGTCGATGTCGACCTCGACCCCGAGAGGGCGAAGCATGCGGAGCAAGGTGGAGAAGCGAATGCAGAGAGAGACGGGTAAAACTATGAGGGAGGTTCGGAGAGCCAAGAAGATTCAGAAGAAGCTGATGACAGAAAATGAGAGGCTCGTTTACAACCTTAAAAGGGTATGTTTTACTTTTACCTTGGTTATTATAGGACATGATATGTCTCGAGTTTTGTTGTTACTCTGGTTGCGGCAATGGTGTTGGGATCTTGATCAACAATGGTAACAGCGTGTCATTTAGCGATGCGAAAGTATCTAGGAGATTAGCCAGTAAAGAACTAATCTTGTTAAGAAAGTAAAACAAATGATGCCATCATGAGAAACAAGCTTTTGAAACTGGTTTGATTGACTTCATTTAAATTCATTAGTGTCTACACGCATCTAATGGGTTTCTCTCGTTAGAACCTTATTTATTTTATTATACATGCTTAATTGTGTTATAGTTTGACTACTTTGTTCGTAAGCTAATCAATAACACTAGATGTTAGTTGTTCAAAGTTCAGGCGATTGTGTATTACTGTCCAAGTATGTTTTAACTGTGTTCTTGGCTTATTGTGAACATAATTTTGTGTATTTCAGTCATCAGATAACATATTTGTATAATGTACTTATGCAGGCCAAGAGGAAAGTTGCAGTGCTCCTTCAAAAGCTAAAGAAGTATGAGCTTCCAGAGTTGCCACCGCCGAGGCATGATCCTGAGATATTGACACCTGAGCAGCTTCAAGCATATAAAAAAATTGGATTTAAAAACAAAAATTACGTAACTGTTGGAGTCCGTGGTGTATTTGGAGGTGTTGTGCAAAATTTGCATATGCACTGGAAGTTTCACGAGACGGTGCAAGTTTGCTGTGATAATTTCCCGAAAGAAAAAATCAAGGAAATGGCAACGATGCTTGCCCGACTGAGCGGTGGAATTGTGATAAACCTACATAATGTCAAAACAATCATCATGTACCGTGGTAGAAATTATCGCCAACCGAAGAATTTGATACCTATCAATACCCTTACTAAAAGAAAGGTCTATATCAATTTTCAAACAATGTCCATGATCCTAGTAGAGACAAATATTTATATGCCTTAAAATCTGTTACAGAGAATTCTCTTAACTTGTCCGTATTTTATGCAGGCATTGTTCAAGGCCAGGTTTGAACAAGCTCTTGAATCTCAGAAGCTAAACATAAAGAAGATTGAGCAGCAACTTCGGCGGAGTGGTATAAATCCTGAAGATCCAGTTGCCACTGCCAGCATTCAGAGAGTAGCTTCGTCATTCTTTAACGCTATCGACAAGAAGGAAGGAACTCCGTACGTTTTCCATGAGGACAAACTGTCACTAACGGAGCCTAATAGTAATTTTGAACCATTAGAACCTACTGATGAAAGAGAGCAGGCGGAGTTAGACAAGTTCATAGCTGACATAGAAGATGCAGCGGAGCGAGAATGGGCAGCCGAGGAAGCTGCGGAGAAAGAAGACTTTGGCAGAATTAGGTATTGGAACAAAGAAGAATTTAGTGGGAGATTTAGAAGATCCGAAACGTCTAGAGATGATCGATCCGGTGATGAGAGAAGAGGGTCCAGAGGTTGGAGGGATACACGGAGTAAACCAAGGGCTTATGAAAGTAATGATGAAGAAAATGATGGTTCTGATGCCGATGATGAATGGCAATCTCACAATGCTGAAGATGATAGTGATATTGATGATTCTGATGAAGGTGAGAAGTTCGAGGTGTCAAGACGAGACGGGGGAAAGAGGGAAAATATCAGCAGGGCGAGAAATGATGACGAGTGTAGGAGAAACCCTTCTACAAACTTCAGAAAAAGCGCCGTTGAAGAGGAATCTGAAGCATTTGGTCATCTCGATAAGGCAATGTGGCAATCGGATGATGATGATGATGAAGAAGACGATTCTTCAAGCGCGTCAAGAGCAATGAATCATAATTACATGAGTGAAAGTGATGAAGAAGAGGGCTTCTATGACCTAGATAGACAGAAGCGTGGAATAGTTACGTATGAGAGTAGCGCTGATGATTCTGACAATAGCCAAAGTACACTTCGTGAATCTGGAGTTGCAAAGGGGAAGCAGAATGGAGCCGATACAAGACGAACAAGAACGGGACGAGAGAGCAATGAGTTTTGGGACAGTGATTAAGCTTCGTTAAAATCAAATGCCAAACATTGGTGAGAAAGGCACATCCTTGCTTATTATAATTTGCCTCATTCATTGTTATTCAACTCAGATATGGTCAGAACTTCAGCACCAAAAAAAAGGGCCACAACAAGCTCATTTCTTTGATTGTTTGAACATAATTGTTGTACTTCTTGATTTCTTTTCTTGGTGTTAGTGAAGAAAATAGATGAGCAGAGTACAAAATGGAAACTCTTGAGTTTATTACCATATAATCATTCATTACAAGTCTGAGGATTGTTAGTTGTTATCAGAAAAATGGGGTACTGACACTGTTCAAGGTAGTGGTTAAAATAAAAAAGGCATGTTTATGAATAAACTTTCAAGTTTATTCATTGGCCATTGTCATGCTTACCTATTACCAAGCATTTTCCACTGTAGAAAATCACTACCAGGAAATTTTTATTTTTTATTTTTACTTTTTCCTGTTCTTGAGGAAATTTTCTTTTTCATTTTTTTGCTTTTCTTTGTTCAAAGAATTTTCTTTTGGGTTTAGGGGGCAAAAGCAAAAAAATTGAACTTATAGTTTAAGGGGGCAAAAATGTCATTTAACAAGGAATTATCAAAACGGCAATATAAAGTATAAACCCCGCGACGACGACAATTAAAACACTATAAAGAAAAATTACAAAATAAAAAAGTTGACTGAGCTCAAATCACCAAGTCAGGTTTTGAACGTGGACGATGGACGGTTTCAGTGGTCAACCCATAAACTCTTACACGTTGTCGTTGCACCGAATTAAAATGACTCATTGATTAGGTCTTCTTGGTCCCAACTCGACTAATTAATTCCCAAATCTTTTTCTCTTTTTTCCCCTATATTTCTGAATGTGATAATCACTCCAACTTATTCCATCAAATTGAATTTTTATTTTATTTTATTGTGTTAAAGGGGATTAATTGAACCTTTTTTTAGGTAATATTTTCACCATCTTATTTTCTTCACTAAAATAAACACCAATAAATTAAGTAAATTAGATCCACAAGCTGTTACAAATCAATATGTATCATGGAAGAATGTTTTTGGTGTGTGGGTCTAAATGTAAAATACGTGTAACAAAAAAAAAAAAAAATCCAATCTGCAGAATTTGAGCAATATTGAATTTAGAATACACACGCTAGTGAATTGGCATTGATTTGTTCATTTTGGTGGCTAGGAAGTTGAACAAGTTATATATTATGGTCAGCAAAGTTTCTGTAAGAAGATTTTAAAAAGGCAAAAAAAAAAAAAAAAAACCAAGTGTTGTGTAGTTTAACCTAAAAGAAGTTTGTAGGTTTGAGAATTAGGACAATTTTGGCTATAATTGTAGTTGTGGTGGTGAAAAAGACAAGCCTATAACATCCAAGTGGTTGTTGGGAAAGATTATATAGTGGGATCAACTTGTGGGGAGGGTTTTATGTGAAATTGTAGAATTTTGGAACCATGACTTATATGTGTTTTTTCAAATTATTTTGTATATTTATTTCAAAGTCAACGGTAGATTGTAATTTGTGAAGGATTGTTGAGATAAAAGATGGCTTGACCATTTTGGAAAGAACATGCATATGGAAAATCTGAGTCAACACTACTGAGTTTTAAACACTTCTATAATTGTTGTTTTAAATTTAAGCGCGTTTGGATAAGAATTCTTATAGGATTTAAATTTATTTATTTTTTTGTTAATGTTAATACTGTAGCAAAATGATATCAATTCAAAAGTTTTTTATTTTAATTGTTATCTGAACGGGTCATCAAACAATGTGGTCCATAGAAAGGCTGTTATATCTCTTTGTTTGATCGGTGATTGTCAAAAAGTTTGAAGGTTTATCATTTAAATAAAATTTAAATTTGAAAAAAAAATCTAACAAATTATAACAAGAGACCAAGCATATGATATCTCGTTTCTGTCTATAACCAATTTATCGAGAATCAGTTAATGCAGATCTTTAAAGTCACGAATAAAATAGTATTTAGCCATTGAAGGGAAAAATGAAATTGATATTAAGATTATTGTGAAATTTCCTTATTTGAAAGAGGACTTTGGCTTTCTTTGATATGCTTGAGTATTGTTTAGTTATTTGGATAAAATAAATTCTCTTTTGCTTCAATAGGTTTGAGTACTCATAAAAACTAAGGGAAATAGTAGAAAATAACTATAAAAAAAATTTCGTTTTTAAAATACAACTCATGTTTTAAAAAATTAAAAAAAATAACTATATTACGAATTATATAACAGAAAAGTGTTCACACGAAAAATTACACATCTATAAATATTTGTAAGATATTTTGTAACACTTCAAGTTTTTCTCATTATTTTTGAAATGTTAACTAATATCTTACAAAAGTATGTTTACAGATGTGTAAATATTTGTTTGAAAGCTTTTGTTATAAAATTATTTATATTGTTTATTCTTTTAATTTTTCGAAACAAAGATTATCATTTAAAAGATATATTTAATTTTAACCTATTTTTGCAACTCACCCTAAAACTAAAGGCGATCCGAATCATACCCACAAAGTTGAATGGCTTTTGAGCGCCTGATATTGCTCTTTGTTTATTTATTTTTGGTAAGAAATTCAAAACCATCCAACATTGCAAGAAAGTGATTAAAATAAACAATGAGACCAAAATGAAGGCCACATTTTACCCCTTGTTGGGGTGGCCATTTTGGCCATTCCATCCCATTTATTGGGACGAAAAAAATGGTTTGAAAATAATTTGTAACCCCTTGTTTGGGATACCCATTTTACCAATTCCATTCTATTTCATTTTTTCATTTTTTTCAACTTTCCTAATCCTTCAAACCATTCCATTCCATTCTATTTTTTTCAACTATTTTTTTCAATTTTTCAAATCCCTATACAATATTTTTAAATCTCAACCATTCATATCACCTCGAAATTAACAAAGTCAAACCATTCATAAAATGGTTAACTTCTAGGAAACAACATCAAATGTACTGCTTCTTTTGGAAATTTCGTATAGCAATGAAAAAATCCAAGAGCAAATTTGACTCATCCATAGGAAGATGAAGAAGAACAAGACAACATTACATAACATTAAAAAATAAACAAATAAAATAAAAGACCAGATAATTAGTGAACCAGTTGTTAAAAGTTCATGAACTTAGTGGAGAATCTTGAATTATTATTTGCTATTTCATTCAAAGAAAGCACTATCTAATTCAGTCCCTAAAGAACACATTATTAACATGTAATTGCCCTCCATACTTGATAGCTACTCAATGGTCACAACTCACAATTGGGAACAGTTTTTTTTCTTTTTTTTAAATAGTACATTGACTAAGTTTTTGCCCACACAAATTATATACAAATATAGTTCGAGGCTTCAAGCTAGCCAATACTATCCAACAAAACAATATGTTGAAAGATTAAACTAATCTCTTAGGAACTTTCAACGATGTCAAGTCTCAAGTGCAATATCATAGTGATGACATGAATTCTCATGACATTATAGGGAAATGCCAAACAGAGCCTAAAGCATTTTAATTAAAAACAAGGCAACTAGAAATCAGCGTTATTATAATACACAATATATGACTAATCTGTGAGAAAAATCAAGTTCCCATTATAGAAAATCCTGGGAAAAATTGTCATTCTAAATTTCTAATCATGAATATGAAGGACTAAAGCCATACCAACAAGAAGTGGGCACACAAGCTTTTTGCTAGCTAAAGCAATGATATAGCTATTTGGACTCACTCTCAGAAAAACACCCACAACTGGGAACTTTGAATGTGCCTCCATGCCGGAAGAAAAATCCGAAGTCGAGGAAAACCAAGGAATAGATGCGATTCCCTGCACAACTCACTAAAGATGACCTAGATTCTGTCGGACGTAATATGTATGTGTATCGTTGCCATCACCGTAGCCATAAAGAAACCATGGCTTCAAATCGAGTCCTTTCTCAAGGCTGTTCATCCACATTTCGCGTTATTTGCAGCTTCTCGTAAGGAAAATCTGAAATCCTGAGACTCAGCCACTCCCTCTTTGGCAGTTACCGGGCAATAGGTATCTGTACTCCTCAGCATTGTTCAACAAATACGCGGGAAGATGAACCGCAGAGTACGAATGAGGGATGGGACCCAACTTGCCGATGATATCCTTGAACGTGTACTCCTCTGGAAGCATGTCGAACAAATCCGCACCTTTGCATATCACATCCTGGATCCTATTGTGGTCCAAGTAATGAGAGAACCTCACTCGGTCATAGTGGCTGTAGGCTTTCATCTTGAATACGAACTCGCTGATGTGGCGGAAGCAAAAGCTACAATGCCACCCTGCATCTGAGAGGAGATAGTCCGTCTGCCGGTAATGGGCATACCTAGTCTTGCTGTGGTACCTATGGACCGACGCTCTCCAGCTCTTGTTGTCCGCGTAAAACTCAAACGAGTACAAGTAATTCCTCAGCTGAAGATGAAGGATTGTAGGAATTTCGTCGCACCATCTCAGTAGGTTGATCGTGTGGGCACTAGGAATCTCGTCAACGTCGGACATGATCAACAAGTCATCCTCTTCTATGCCTGCAATTCTGAGAAGCTGGTCGAGCGCTACTCTCTGGTATGCCTCCTCCACAAACGGATTCTCGCCTCTCTGGAATCTCCCCTTGATTGTCCCATAAGTCAAACGAGGCTCGATGAACTTGAACTTCTCCCGGTTGCTAGCAAAAAGCAGCGGCTTGGGCAGGCCAGTGAACGTCGAGTTCGATTCCAGGAGCACAAACCGAGTCACATAGGGATACAGCTCGTTCCATCGGACGCTGAGAATGTCGAGCTCGTTGCTGAATAGAACCGCATCATAGACTCGCCTCGGGGACTCGCGAATCCCCCAACCGTGAAGCCTGCAGAGAGAGTCCATCGACATGTTTTCGTGATAGTAGTGCGGGATTTCGATAAAGGGCTTCGGCGGCGATTCCCATAGCGGTCTTAGGAAATAAGAAATCTTCTGGCCATGTATATATATACCAAACATACATGTTGGGACAACCACAAACATGAAAATGTATGTCTTCAAATCCAATCCCCGCAAAATGCACCTGAGTCTCGACATGCTCAGGCCTACCCGAGAATCCTGATAAACAAGAAAACAAGAACCTCTTAAAAGATAATCTAGATTGATCAAACATGTCAAACATTATTCAGACCAACTCATATTTCGTCGAATAAAACAAGGCAATCTAAAAGCAACAACAGCTGAACATTGGGGACAGAAGAGAGACTCTGAAAAAAAATATCCCATTTTATTATACCAGATAAGTTAAAGCATAAAACATCCAATATATATATATTCTAAGCCAAAATCAATGCTTTTGATTTTCCATTAGAAACACATTGTCAATATAACTAGAATTAAGAATTAAGATAGAAATACAAGAAATATTTATATATATATATATATATATAAACCAATAAGGAGAGGGGAAAAAAATACAACGCCCTAAAAAAATCGCACTTGCAGAATTTATGCTCTCACAGCCCCAAAAAAGAAAAAGGAAAAAACCAATGCCCACATTGAGTCTGTAACTTGAACATCATAAACTCAGTTACAAACTAAGCATTCCTTTCAATCCCAAAAATCAAAAACCAGAAAAATAATAATAATAATAATAATAAACAAGACAAAAAACGAATAAATTCAAACGTACCTGGCCACAAACGTCCTCGCATATATCATCAGTCTTCTTCGAACTATAATATCCATCAGCCATGATTTTTATTTATTATTATTATTAACACCAACCAATGCTTATCAAAAAATCCAAAAGAAAAAAAAAATCAAAACCTACTTAGAATCTAAAAAAAAAAATATGCCTAATTAACTCTTCGTCCCAAAAACTATATTCCCTCAAAAACTCAGATCAAACGGCCCAGATCACCAGGGCCAAAAAATTTCCACTAAATATCAACCCAGGAAAAATAATAATAACACCCCGAAGAAAAAGCAACGACCTTCAAGCGACCACAATCTCTCTCTCTCTCTCTCTCTCTCTCTCTCTATGCTCAGAAACTCTGTAACGCCATTTATAGCCGTTTGGTGGTTTTTTGCTCTTTCGCCAGAAAGCTCTGTTTAGCAGAGAGAGAGAGATGAATTTTTTTCAATTTTTTTCTCTCTATCTAAACCAAATATATTAATGGAAAAACAAATAAACCTTAACCTCTAATCTGTCATATTTTTTTTCTTTTTTTTTTTTAAATTGAAAAGGATAAAATCCAAAACCTCAAAATTTTCCTATTATATCTCACTCGCTCTTTGCGCAGTCCTCTTCTGGCCGTCCGATTGTTGGGGAGTTTTTGGCAATCGTACGGTGGAAATCGATCAGCCGCTTAAGGGTGATTTTGGAAATCTTGGCACAATACGTGTGCGAATCTGTAATTAATGCAAACTGGCGGGGTCTTAAAAAGAGCCGTTGATTTTGTTTCGTTTTCGTTGGGAATAATGGATTTTCACTTGGATCCTTTTCACTTCTCTGTCTCCGGAAACAGACACCGAATTATTTACGGCTCTGAATTTCCAGTTATAACCTCGATTGGATTCGGATAAAAGGGTATAATTGAGGGTATAATTGTCACTTCGACTTGATTTAATTAGCGCGCGCGCGTGTCTTATCGGCGGAGATGGTTTCCCACGCGCCATTTGACCCGGTCAACTTCTCATATACACACTATCTGCAGAGAGAACTGTATTTTCTTTTTCTTTTTTTTTTTCATTTTCTCTTAATAAGAAAAAAAATTACGTTTTCTTTCATTTTACAAAATAAAATTCACTCCCAAAGTTTACAATTTGTCAAAAGGTATTAAAGAAGCCATTTTCCCCTTTGGAAAAAAGGAGTTTTTTTTTTTTTTACCACACTTCAAAAGGCCACTTCTTTTGAGATGACATGAGATTTATATTGGGGTTTTTTTTTTATTCTTTTAATGTTGAAGTTGGTAACATTTTAGAGATATCTTTATTGGCGAAAGTGATGTATATTTGGAGAGCACTATTTTGGTGCAATAGCACTAAACTTAGTGATGATTCATTAGTGGTAAAAAGTTAGTATTGGGCCATTTCTTTCTTTGTCCATTAAAACTTAAAAGAAGGAGAAGAAAAAAGGCAAGGTCATCATAAAATTTAGCTCCTTTCTACAAAAAAGCTAAACATCCATTTTTCTTAATTACAGTTAAAGTAAAATGGAAATTGATATTCAGACTTTCTAATATCTGCTTGGCAGAGTTTTCATTTGTTCTTCTAGCAAGAAAAATTGTATATTTTTCAACAAGTATTGTCACTGTATTTGAAATAGCTTAGTAATCTAAGAATGTTGATTTAAACAATAAAATTGTTAATATTATGTTTATAATGTGTTTTCAAACTGTGTATTGTTAAAGTTTTTTTTTTTTTTTTTTCAAATAACTTCTTAGAAGAATCACATCTTGTAACTTGATTGAAATGACTTATGAGGCCGAAACATTTTTAAATTATTAATCAAACAAATCTTGTAACAGCTTGCAAGTTTAGGATTCCAAAAAATGTTTTTAGGAAATTATCCTAAAAAGGCCTTAGCTTTACTGTCTAATTTGATTTTAGCAAAGTTTTCTTATGCCATTTCCTAGCTATTAAAGTTCCTCCGAATGTCACTAATTAATTTGCACTTTAGTACATGTTACTTTAGTTAGTTCTGTTCCACAGAAATAAAAAATAAAAGTTCTGATTTGTGCACGTTCTTTCTCGCAAATTTTTGGGTCTTTTTGTAATTTTTTTTTGCTCTATTTTTTTTAAAGTTTAGTTTTAATTATTTTAACCGTTATTTTTTACCGTGATGATCTCCAAAACAAAATTCTTAGCATGGTTAGATTTGATTTTTTTTTTATTAAGTTTTTGATATCCATTGTCTTGTCCTTTTTTTTTAAACAAATGTAGTTTTTTTTTTATAGATTTTTTCATTTACATTTTGTGGTGTTTGACAAAATTATAAGTGTCTTTATATATTTGATAAAAATACACTTAGTTATTAAATTTTAACAAAAACATCATTTGTTGAAACATATTTATCTTATTTGTTACATGTTATAGTGGTAAGTATTCTTTTATGTTTTATTACTTTTTTGTATAATGCATGCTTTTTTTTCATTTTTATATGTTCTGTTCTTTAATTTTTTTAAGGCTCAAAATTATATGCTTAATAAACTTAGACAACAATATGTATTTTTATCAATTTAAATTTTAACAAAAATATATTTTTTTAATATTATAAATAAACGAGTTTAACAAAATAATT
Organism: Boehmeria nivea var. tenacissima; assembly: GCA_018132145.1. Lineage (NCBI taxonomy): Eukaryota > Viridiplantae > Streptophyta > Magnoliopsida > Rosales > Urticaceae > Boehmeria > Boehmeria nivea. The sequence goes on from CM030876.1 coordinate 19,613,661, forward strand.
TACATAGATCGCACAAATAAATTACGAAAATTTTGCACGCGGATGTGCGTGTTTATAAACTAGTATGGCCAAATATCATCACACCATATATTCTTCAATGTCATTTCAATCAATTTATATTGTTATTATATCTATCTATTATTTAAAAGATCCCTTTTTTAAGAATCACCAAAAAAGCCAAAAATATTATCCTTCATTTGTTTGCCTCCTACAGTCCTACTTGAGCAATTGATGTGTGTTTTGATTAATATGGTATGTTTATTATACTTAGCTTACGCGTATAAAATAATAGATAATCATTCCTAAAAAAAAGTAGCTAATCCATAAATTTTCTTCCTGAATATTATTTTCGCATGTCAAGATTTTGCTGTTCGTTTTTTTGTAAACATGCTATGCTAGCTATATTAATTGGTAAATGTAAATAATGATAAGACTAATTGTTTTTATCTATTTACCGTGTCACGACCGTTGGACTTACCTAAATGATTTCTAATATATATATATATATATATATATAATTTCTCTATAAAAATATTAGTTTTTTTTAATTCACAACAACCATATTAGTTACTATTAATATCTATATTGATTAGAAGGTTGTAATTGGGGTTGTTGAGAAATCAATGCCCTTTTGATTGTTCCAGTCTTGGTTGTTCCATGCTTTGGTTCTACTAAATATTGAATTTTTTTAGCTTATGGAATTGTTTAAATATTCTTACGAAGCTTTAAAGAATATTAAACAAACTATATACTTTAAGTTAAGGTCCAAAAGTTTCTCTACTTGTAGGAAAATATCCCCTATCCCTACTCACGTGCCTTTTCACCACAAGCGTATTAACATGTATTGCTCATGCAGTCAGAGGAGAATATTTCATGCTCCAAAAAAATAATAATAATAATAAATAGTAGTGTGAGTAGTATGCTACTATATTGATCAAGTCAACACAATTCACCAAAAAATAAAAAATAAAAAATAAAAAGTCAACACAACTTGCATTATTGTCATGATTAAGCATGCAAAAATGGGCAGGTAACATCCGGGGAATTATTTGTCTGGTGGAATTTCTGGATAATATTCGGGTATTACCCGGTTATACGTGACGGGTAGAAGCCGGGTAATATCTGAATTTTTGGCCCAAAAAAAAAAATAAAAATGCCTGGACATTATCCGGAATTTTACTCGTAAATTATTTCCTCTGTGATGTTTTTGCCTTCTTCAGTCCAAAATTTAAATAAATAAAACAAAACACACACACAATCTGGGTAATTATCCAAAATTTCTAGAAAAATATCACCAAGTAATTACCTAGACATTGCCCGAAATTTTTCATTTAGTGATTACCCGTTAGCTGTTTTTGCATGCGTAACCATGATATCCCAATAGTAATATACTAAAATACTACATATTACGTTTTTTTTTATTAATAAAAACACGCCAACACGACAAAAAGTACTGCTACATAGAGTTCTCATGATTTGTTTCTTTCTTCTTTGGGGCTAAGAGTTATTATGATATATTACAATAATGGTGAGCCTATTATTTCACGGTGAAAAAAAAAGGAGGAAAAAAATGAATTAGAGGGCTTTTAAAAGGGCAATTTTTAATAAACTTCCAACTGAGGAAACTTGTAATTGTACGGTTGTACCATAATTATGAGAAAGAAACCTTCTTTTATGTGCGACACGTTGGCATTGGCCAAATATGTGCAAAGACAAAAACCGAAAGAACTAGGTGCGTTGGCCATTTTGAGAGTTTTTGTCTAATATTCTATGGACATAAATGTTAAGTTAGTGGCTTTGTGGGGTTTGTAGGCAACTTCCCAGAAAGTTCAGAACGAAAAATATCTAAAATTGAAGCTCTGTTTGGCTGGGAGATGCGGATATCGTGATTGGTGATGCATCATCGTAAATATATATGACAACAAATTAAAATCATAATAAGATTATGATGAGTAACACGGTGATTATCACTTAGCTAGGGTGATACTTACTCGTTAACATGGAGATACTATGATAAAATATTTTGACAATTTTAGATTTGATTTTTTTGGGTGATAAAGATGGTTCCTTTAACATTGTTTTCTTTTTGTTTGTCCAAGAATAGGAAAATGAGATTTAGACGATAGTATATTAATTAAATGTTGGCTGAGTTTTTTAGCATATTGAGTTTCTTTCGTTTTAAGTTGACTTGAGCACAATAGGGTTTTGAATCATCGTGATGCACATTGGTTGAAAAAGTATGACATTATTATTGTCCAATCCTATTCAGTAACCATAATAAGTTTAGATGTTATCGCTATATTTTTTTAACGAATTAAAGCAGATAGGTGGATTTTTAACATTTTCAGACATAAAAAGGCATGTGTGTCAATTTTAAAAAATTAGAGTGCAATTCGTAAGTATAACACAATATTAAAAGCATTTGATAACTATTTTTAAAAATAAAAGTCATTTAATGCACATACTCCTTAATAATTCGGCGTCAAATTGAAAAATTCTCCATATCTTTGACAAGCATTTTGATCATGCATGTACGTCAACAAACTGGATAAGGTTTGTTCATCAATATTTTTTTTTTCAGAGTGAAAAAAGGAAGAAAAAAAAAGTGGTTTGTTCATCAAATTTATTGGCACCCCACCAAAGACCATACCCTAAAAATGATGTGCCATGAAATTTCTTTGCCTGTTATGCCACGTGAATGCCCTTATTACCCACCAAATTGGCAGGGCCTATTTGTCTTTTTATTCCTTTTCCTGCCTATATATATATTCTTTGGTTTTTTTCACTTTACGTTATATTTATTTATTTATCTTTGAAGTGGGACACTTGCATAATTTCATTTCATGCACGTGCATCAAAATGCGGTAGAAACATGACAAATATTTTTTTATGTTTATTTTTTGGGAGTTTGAAACTTGAAATACTAAATAATTTTATTATAAATGTTTTAAATTTTTTTGTTATAAAACTTCTAATACATGGTATTTTTTAAATATTTTTAAAACATGTATTATTCTTTAAAATGTTCAATTAATTTTGCTCTATATTTTAAATTATTAAAATTATAGTCGTTAAGTAGTTATAAAAATAAAGTTTATTCATGTATCTTATATTTTTTTAGATATGATCTAAAATTTGAAGTGTCTTTTCTAAAATGGTTTATTTAGACTAATTCATCTATTATATTATTAATTGCACGTATGACCTTTTTTTTTTCCCCTATTAGTTATAAATTATCCAATATCTTCTAAACTTTTTTTTTTTAAACAAGCGTTAGCTTTGTTGCATGTTATAACTTACAACTTTAAACTTTAAAGCACAATATTTCAAAAAAAAAAAAAAGAAAGGAAAAAACAATAGGTCCTAGAGCACAACGTCCATATCTTCATGTCATCAATATTTATTATTATTATTTTGCTTTTTTAATTATATTTTCAAAGTCAAATCTCTTTATATTATGTGATAGCCAAATTTACTTTGGTTTTTGTGTTTACTTGTAAGTTTCACAAAACACAACGCACGTAATATGTTAAATAGCACAAAAATGCCAACTGTTCAGGCAGCCACCGCCAACCGTCTTGTACTAATTGTAATTAGTTGAACTCATACCCGAATATTTCAATAAATGTATTGTCCAAAAACAGGGTCCACTAACTTTAAACTAGCTTAAAGCCATTTTACATTCTTTTGTATGCTTGATTCATTATAATAATAATATTTGATTGATGCGCTCATGATTTGTGATGTCAACATGGCTTAGTTTGATTGTATTAAAGGATGAAATTAGCATTACATAATATATCTACGTTCTATTCTCTCTCTCTCTCTCTCTCTCTCTCTCTCTCTCTCTCTCTCTCTCTCTCTCTCTCTCTCTCTCTCTCTCTCTCTCTCTCTCTCTCTCTCTCTCTCTCTCTCTCTCTCTCTCTCTCTCCATATATATATATATATGAATATATGATGTATATTGATTAAAGAAGTACTATATGGGTTGTGTGTTTTATTTTTTATTTTTTTATGAAAAGGTACCGTATATATGGTAGTTTTATGTTATATGCCTTTTTCTAAGTTTGAGATCAATGAAAACAACATATTCGCTAATCAAATATATCAAAACTCTTAAAATGATAAATTCCATTGGATCAGAGATGGGAGTCAAGTGAATGTTTAAGAGAGACAACGTGAGAAAAGGCTTTACGACAAAATTATGAGCGAGGTGGAAAAATATTCAAATTTTACACTACTTTTCACATATTAAAAAATAGTAAAAAAAAAAAAAGCTAAATAGCTATTTTAAAAACAAATTTTTAAGTTATTAGTCATTTTTCTTTTTAGTTGTTTTTTTTATAAATATTATGTATTGAATTTTTTTTTTGTCTTTTGTTATATATATTATAACAAATGTTACGATTTATATATCGCAACAAATTTGTTACAATTTGCAACAATTTTTTGATATATATCAATTTTGTTACGATATATAACAAATTTATTACAACATATCAATTTTATAAGTTTTGAGAATAAAAAAATTGTCGCATAGAAAGATAATTCCAATTTTTACTTTGGTCAATTAAGCATTTGGTCATTTTTTGGTCAATGTTTTAAGGAAATGACAAAAGTTTCAAAAAATTAAGTGGTTAGCCACTAACACATAGCATAATTCATGACATAAAAGTAAATGCACATCATCATATAGTTAAAAAAATTACTAGTTTCTCAAGTAATCGAAACGTTAATCATTTTCTTAAAACACCATTCAGAAAATAGCTATTTACTAAATTATATTTTTTTAGTTTTAGGTATTATTACATAAATTATTTTTTTAGGAAGCATGATTAAAATTTTAAAGAAAAAATTTGATGCAATGCCTCTTTTTCAATCGTTGTTTGTTTCATATTTATATTCAATACTGCATTTTTTCTCTTTAAAAGGTGGAATTTTTTTACGGGTGAAGTGGAAAAATACCTAAAATTTGTGCAACAATAAAAATAAATACCCAAATTTTATAAGTAAATGAGTTACTAGCTAATTCGTTAATTACTTGCACATGTTTTGGTAACTCAGTTAATTACAACCAGCTATCACTATGCAAGTAATTGAATCACTTGGATATTTTGTTATATTTTTTAAAAGATTAGGTATTAATTTAAATTAGGTGTTAAAAATTGAGTACTCACTATAATTTCTCTTTTTATTACCAAGTCGTGGCATGTTTAAATCTTAAAATTTTAGAGCCAATAAATCCGAATCCGAACAACTCAAGATATGCAGTTTAAATATTATAGAATTAGTCATTTACCAATTATTGTGAGAAAAATTTGATCAAATGCTATATTTGAAATCAAAATCTACAATTCATGTCATTATTACAACCATGTCATTTTTTATTATAAAATTACTATTTTGTCATCTCTTTTATCTTCCTTATCATAAAATAATGAGTAATTTGATAAAATTCACTGTTAAAAAGTGACATGCAAGGTAAATTGTTTAAGGTGTTAATTTTTTAAGACGTCCTCATAATTCCTTCGTCCAAATTTCAAAAAAAAAAATTGTGAAAATTGATCCAATATTGCTTTTGAAATCCAAGCTTGTAACCATTCCACTTTTTTATTAAATTTCTTTTGGGCAATTCCCCGCCTCTATTTATTTAGAAAGGGATTTTGAAGAATGATTTTTTTTTGACACATTAATAATCAATATATTTTTTGTGTTATATTTTTAATTTATGACCCTACTTTTACACAAAATAAACATATAGTATAAATCAAAAGAGCACACATCAGGACATATATTATTTTATTGAGGAGGAATTGCAAAATGAGGTCATTTTAAGTACCAATTAATAATTTTTACCCAAATGGTATGCTGTATTTGTTTCTACTATATATTTATAGTGTAAAATTTTAGGTATAAATTAAAAGTATAGTACAAAAGGGACACATATTATCAATGTGCAAAAAGAAGGACATTCATCAAAATCTCCAATTATTAAGTGGCACTTACGTTTTTGGAAAATTTTGAGGAATGCTCTTCATTTAGCACAATGATAATCTATGCCCTATATGTGTTGTATTTTTAACTTATGCCCCAAATTGACACTATAAACATAGAGGGCAAACAAAAAGAACACAAACACTTGAGGCATAGATTATTAAGGTGGCACTAAGAAGGGAGAATTGCACAATAAAGTCATTCTTGATGTCACTTGATAATCTATGTCTCAAGTAATGTGCTTTTTTTTTTTTTATTTCCACTCTATATTTGTAGTGTAAATTTTGGGGTATAAATAAAAAATATAACACACATAGGGCATAGATTATCAATGTGTCAAGAACGAGGCATTCCTCAAAATCTCCCCACTAAGAATGGCTTTGTTTTGCAATTTCCAATCGGGAGATTTTGGTGAATGTCCATCTTTTGGCACAATGAATTGATAATCAATATCTTATGCGTGTTGCATTTTTTGTTAGGAGATTTTGAGGAATGCAACTCTTTTGTTACAATGATGGAGCATATGTATTGGAGAATTTTAAAGAATATCTATCTTTTGTCACAATGATAATCTATGCTCAAAAGTTTATAATCCAAAGTTTATAATACAGACAAAGTGAAAATAAAGGGAATTAAGTGGCACATGACCTTATTTTGCGATTCCCCTTGCCAATAGAACAAGCGCTACCAAAGCTAGCTACTTGGGCTGGATTCCGATTCAGGCCCAATTAATCCAACGTTGGGCTTTGAGGCCCATTTCCGGAGTATCAGGCCCAAGCCTTTTTGGTAAGCTCTCTCCTTTCCGAGACACTGCATAAAAATGGTGATCAATACAATAACCATGAAATTCCGTTTTAAGCTCTGTGGAATGTGGAAATTCGGTCAAATGCAAATTAGATAATAATAAAAAAAAAAAAAAAACCGAAAGTCGAAGCGAAAGAGAGAACAGAGAAAGAAAATCCACAATGTTTGAGCTCTTTCTGTGAAAAGCACCCGAATCGCTTGGTCCTCTGATCGATCACTTAATATCTGTCCCTGTTGTTCAGGTAGACACTTTGCCTTTACACGCAGTTTTGGCGTTTTTGGTAGTTTTTTTTTTTCAGCTCCGAAATTAGGGCTTTGAACTTCGCTTTCTCAGATCGATTTGTGCTTCGCGATTGACTTGGTGGATTGTTTTCAAGGAAATCAGCGGTTTCAGTGAGTTTCGCAGCATGGATTTGGTATCTGGTTACAAGGTGATTAATATATATATATATTTGGGTAAATAAGTTGAGTTCTTCGAAGTGCTTGATTGTGACATTATGTTATTAAGCTTTTCAGAAGCTGATGGAGATTGGATATGTCTGATTTTTGGTGTCAATTTTGCTTTGCTTAATTATTATTATTATTATTTTAATGCTTATTCTTTTTCTTTTTTTTTTCTTTTGATAATTTCAGGGAGTTGTTGGTGCATTTTTCAGCAATGAAAGCTCTGGTTCAAATGAAGATAGGTAAATTTATTGTTTTAAAGTGTTCAAGAATTATCTTAGCAAAAAAAAAAAAAAGTGTTCAAGAATTAGGATATGGATTTTGGAGGGCTATCTAAGAGTCCAAAAAGAGTTGTCAAGTACAATTTGTGGTTTATAAAGACAATTTGTGGTTTATGAGGATTTGGGAGAGAGAGAGAGAGAGATGATTTTACTATCATCAAGTTTGGAGTAAAATACTCCAGCCACTAAGGCTCTACTTTTAGAAATCTCAACTCTTTTGCTTGACTCATTTGTTCTTGTTGCATGCATTTATATGCAAATATATGTACATATAGATGGGATGATTGATACTTTCAATCTTTTTCTTGCGTCATTAGCTATGTCGAGCGCTTGCTTGATCGCGTTAGTAATGGTAAGCTGGCAGAGGACAGGAGGAATGCTATGGTCGAGCTTCAGTCTGTTGTGGCAGAGACTCGCGCTGCGCAACTAGCATTTGGTGCTATGGGTGAGAGTTTCTCCCTTTTGCTTAAGTCGTCTTCTCGTATTTGTTTGGTGGTTGCATTTCTAATACGTTTCATTTCCTTTTTCAGGCTTCCCCGTGATGATGAGTGTATTAAAGGAAGAGCGCGATGATGTTGAAATGGTTGGTAGAAAGTATCTATCTTTCTAGTATTTTGCAGAGATCCTGCTTTAAGCTTTATTCCTTATGTCAGTGTACAATATGATCGAGAACTATGTGGTCCAAAATTCAGAAATGCATCTTTTTGTACTCAACTTTGACCAGACTTTGGATTCGCTTCCTATACATGAGTATAGCGATGTTTAGATCACAGTTTCATAAGTTTTATGCTTGAAACTTGAAATATTTCATCCCTTTGATTCATCAGGTCCGAGGTGCATTAGAGACTATTGTAAGTGCATTGACTCCTATTGACCATGTGAAAACACAAAAAAATGAGGTTCAACCCGCTTTGATGAACACTGATTTGCTTTCTAGAGAAGCAGACAGCATTTCGCTTCTTTTGAGTTTGTTGGTGAGAATTCTTTACCTAAATCTGAAGCACACAACTCATGTTTAAACCTTCTTGTAGTTTTTTTTCTCATGGATATAACTTCACTGGTTCTTGCTCTTGGTTGATTTGGCAGGCAGAGGATGACTTCTATGTGCGATATTATACTCTTCAAATTTTGACTGCTCTTCTCACAAACTCTCCAAATAGGTATTAGATATAATGCTAGCTATAAGAAATCTTAAATTTGTCATACTTATGTATTTCTGGAGAGAATTTTTGCTGAGTTCAGTCATCAGGTTACAGGAAGCCATTCTTACCATTCCTCGTGGTATAACTCGGCTGATGGATATGCTTATGGATCGCGAGGTATAAATTTTTCTTGACAAATGAAAGACACACATTCTAGTTCTTCCGATCTTTGTCAATATTAATCTGATGAGCATGATATAATCGTGGAGGGATGTTTCTGTGATCTTGTTTCAAGTTTGCATCTTTGCATGCGAACAAGTTATTTGGCACCTCTTGAAATTTTTGCTTTTGGAGTCTTTTTTGTTAAACTTGATATATACTTCTCTTGCAATGCCATTCTGGTTCTAATTTCTCAGAGTTACTTTAATTGTGATTTTACTGCCAGGTTATACGTAATGAGGCTCTGCTACTGCTTACTTACTTGACACGTGAAGCGGAGGTAACTTTTTGTCTCTAATCATCATCTCCCAGTTCCTATTATACTTCTTGTGGTCGAGTCAAAGACATGTGCTTGAACTTCAAGTTAACTGACACATATATCATGACACCAGGAAATACAAAAAATTGTCGTCTTTGAAGGTGCATTTGAAAAGATTTTCAGTATCATTAAAGAGGAAGGAGGTTCAGATGGTGGTGTTGTTGTGCAGGTAGCTGATTTTGACACATTACATACTGCTACATACTCAACTTGTTTGAGCAATGTACTTTTCTAGGTTGATTTTGTGGTGTTAGCTGAATATTAGTGCGGAACAATAGATTTAACAGGTTTAAGTTCCTCATATTATCTTTTCTTTCTTTTTCTTTCCCTTGTTATTTAATAAAAGTGCATTCAGTCAAAGTTGCTTAAGATGTTAATAATTAATTCTTTATGCAGCCTTTTAAAGAAATCACTTCTATATTTAGCTCCTTCTTATCACAACAGGAATTTGAAAGTTTCCACACATATATATATATGTATGTACTATATTTTTTTTATTGAATCATTTTTCCTTCTCCTCAGGACTGCCTGGAATTGTTAAACAATCTTCTCCGTAAGAATGCATCAAATCAGGTATGTGCTTTTGTTGCTTCCATTATGACATATTTCTTGTCTTTAATTGTTTTTAATCATAAATATTCTGTTGGCTCAGATACTACTGAGAGAGACAATGGGATTTGATCCCTTATTGTCAATCTTAAAGCTGCGAGGAGTTAGTTACAGTTTCACCCAACAAAAGGTTAGGTTCTCTCAATTGTTTTTAAACATATAATGCAAATTTTTTTATTTTTATTTTTTTATTTCTGTTGCACAAAGCTTACTGTAATTTCTTGTTGTCGTGAAACAAATATCATGCCAGTAGACGATTAATCTACTTAGCGGGTTAGAAACCATCAACTTATTAATTATGGGAGGTTCAGAGGTTGATCCTGGTAAAGATTCGAACAGGCTGACCAATAAAACAACTCTTGTTCAGGTTTGTTGTGAAGATTTATTTTCTATTATTAATGTTACAGAAAATTCCATTAATGCTAGACATTTAAATCTTTATTTTGTTGGATTGATGTAGAAAAAGGTATTGGACCATCTTCTAATGTTGGGAGTTGAAAGCCAGTGGGCACCTGTTGCTGTTCGCTGTTCGGTAAGATAAAGATTTCCTGTCCTCCATGTTTTTAGTCGCTTTAGCTTCCCAATTGTTGCACATACATTGTACACTCACTATGCTGTGTATTTGTAAACTGGCACCAGCAACAGTCCTGACTCAAAGCTTAAAATCTTGTCCATGTACTTGCTAATCCTCATCCTCAAACAACTACTTGAATAATTATGTACTTTCTTAGTGTTTTTGCTCAAAATTGGTCTACAGTTTTCCTGTATCTTCTCTCCTTCCATGGTTTTTTTTTTTTCTTAACATAGTTGACCTTACATGAATTCATCTATCTGTGAGTGTGACCCACTAGGAAAGATTATTTGATATGTAAATTTTGAAGTATAATTCTTTTTCTTAGGCATTACGGTGCATTGGAGATCTTATTTGTGGACATCCCAAAAACCTTGACGCCCTCGCAAGCAAAGTTCTTGGGGAGGGACCGCAAGAACCTGCTTTGAACTCGATTCTTCGGATCATCCTGAGAACTTCCAGTACACAAGAGTTTGTTGCAGCTGATTATGTTTTCAAGAACTTCTGCGAGGTTGATAGCTCATCCCATTCTTCACTATTTCCCTCTACTAGAGTTATTGAGGATGATATTTATAATTTTAAAATTTTAACTAGATTTTGTTGTGTATGTTTCACTCAATTCTTTTTATATCAGAAAAATTCTGATGGGCAAGCAATGTTGGCATCCACGTTAATTCCTCAACCATATTCCATGACTCATGCTCCAGTTGAGGAGGACGTCAATATGTCATTTGGAAGGTTTGTTTATCTCTAGATTATTTTTTATTATGTTATACATCACTTGTTTTTTTTAGTCTCCTGTTTTAGGTTTGTCTAAGTTTGCTTCAAAAGACTAATTTTGGTGATTATGCTCATCAAACTCTTATGCCATGACAGCATGCTACTACGGGGTCTTACATTGAGTGAAACTGAGGGAGATCTTGAGGTAGTTCCTTTCTTAAACGGCCCCATAAAGTTTGGTCGAACTGAAGTATTTGTTTGCTTGATGTAGCTAATACTTTTAAGCGCAGACTTGCTGCAGAGCTGCTAGCGTTCTTTCGCATGTACTCAAGGACAATAACCAGTGCAAGGAAAGGGTACGCAAATTTATTGTCGTCCATATCATCACATGTTCACTTAAGTTAAAGGCTTAGAGCTTGGCCATAATTATCGCACGTTCTTTCCCCTGCAATAGTGGCTAGAATTCAAGTAAATTTACCCGAAAGAAAGTTACAAGCTTTTTCTTTCCTCTTTTTCTGTTTTGGGAAAATCATTTGAGATATTTTTCAGGTTTTACGAATTGAACTCGAGGCACCCACGCCAACATTAGGTGCTCCAGAGCCACTAATGCACCGTATGGTAAAATACTTGGCTCTCGCCTCTTCCATGAAAAACAGAGAGGGAAAGTCAAGTGCATCAGGGAACTCGTATGTTCAACCAATTATTTTGAAATTGCTTGTCATCTGGCTCGCCGACTGCCCTAGTGCCGTAAACTGTTTCCTAGATTCACGTCCCCACCTTACTTATTTGCTCGAGGAGTTGTCAAATGAGGCTGAATCTGTGTGCTCAAGGGGGTTAGCTGCTGTTATTTTGGGAGAATGTGTTATTTACAACAAATCGCCTGAGGGTGGTAAAGATGCTTTCTCGGTTGTTGATACCATAAGCCAGAAAGTTGGTCTCACAATATATTTTCTTAAGTTCGATGAGATGCAAAGGACCTACCTTTTCGCTTCTGCAAGCTCATCCCAGCCCCGTAAACCACTTACAAGATCCACTGCTGCTAGTATGGCAGAGATTGAAGATGTTGACGAGAATGACTTGCCCGGTGGGAAAAGTGAAGACCATCCCACTCTGTCATCAATTTTCGATGCTCTTTTCGTAGCTCTCGTCATGAGGTTGGAGTCAGATATTAGGGAGAAAATTGTTGATGTTTACAGCCATCCTAAGAGCAACGTGGCTGTGGTCCCAGCTGAACTGGAGCACAGGAGTGGGGAAAGCGAAGCGGAGTATATCAAGCGGCTAAAAGAATTTGTGGAAAAGCAATGCACTGAGATTCAGGTATGTTGTCGTCAGATTTCTTGTTTTTTGTTGTCCTTTGAATCGTTCTCTGTGAATGCTGACTTGTGCAAGTTAATATAATTCTGAGTTTTCTTTGACCTTCTTCAGGATCTTCTTGCCCGTAATGCGATCTTGGCTGAGGACCTTGCAAAGACCGGTGGGGGTGGTAACATTGAGCCGAGAGTGGGTGGGGCTTCAGAAAGAGTTCAAGTAGAGACACTTAAACGAGATCTTCAGCAAACAAACCAGCGGCTGGAGTTGCTCAAGACGGAGAAGGCGAAGATCGAATCAGAGGCGTCCACGTACCGAAATTTAGCTAGCAAGACAGAATCCGACCTTAAGAGCCTGTCCGACGCTTACAACAGTCTTGAACAGGCCAACTTCCAGTTAGAGAACGAGGTGAAGGCTCTGAGAAGCAGAGCCCCTTCAACATTACCAGATATCGAGGCAATAAAGGCCGAAGCAAGGGAGGAAGCTGAGAAGGAGAGCGAAGCCGAGGTGAACGACTTGCTGGTGTGCCTGGGGCAAGAGCAGAGCAAAGTGGAGAAACTAAGTGCTAGGCTTATGGAGTTAGGAGAGGACGTGGACAAACTGCTTGAAGGCCTTGGAGATGATGTTGCTCTTCCTGAAGAAAGCGAAGAAGATGATGAATAAATAATTTAAATTAATTGGTGTTTATTAAGAGGTTTCTTATTTTATTTTATTTTAATTCTTAAATTTCACTTCATTGCTTTTGTCTTTCTTTTCTCCAATACCATTCTATTCTCTTCTTACCCTTGTACATTGTGTTAAACTGTACAGTTATTATTACAAATTTGTGATGCTCAAGTACTGATTTTTTTCTTCGTCTTTTAGTTCGGGTCTTAAAATTATGTTGTATTCAGACCCTTCGACTACCTGGTAAGTTTTCTAACCCACATTTCACCCATTCTATTTCATTCTATTTATTTTTATTTTTTCAACTTTTTTAATTTTTTAAATCATTCTATTTTATTTTATTTTTTTCAATTATTTTTTTCAACTTTTCAAATCTCTATACAATATCTTCAAATCTCGACTATTCATTTCACTTCGAAATTCGCAAAATCAAATTATTTTTACATCATTTTTTCAAATTATTTTCAAATTATTTTTTTCATTCTAAAAAATAAGATGAAATGACTAAAATAACCACTCTAAACAAAGGGTAAATTATTTGCCGTGTCCATGCTATCAATAATTTGTCCTATATCACTAATTATTTCAAATGCCCTTCTATTTTACCCTTCTATAAGAGCTATTATCTAAAAACTTCCTTTAGAAAAATTTCAAGAATTTATGCTATTTTGTAGTTAAATGGCCTTATTTTTAACTTATTTAAAAAATAAAAATTTCGTAACTTTTATTTTTTAGGTAAATGTTCATTTTCAATTTTTAAATTATTCATCATGATTAATAAAAAAATTGCAAGTTAAAGATAATTATATTTCGTCTATTTATTATGATAATTAATTTATCAAAAAATTTGTTTATCTTGTTAATGGACAAGAGAACAACTTAAAATGGTCAGTATTTCTTTCATTGAATATAATATTTTATCTACTTATTAAAAATAGATCATTTTTCTAATTTTAAAAAAATTTGTAGGCATTTTTTGAATATATATATATATATTTATAAGAGAATTTTAAGCAAATAGCCACTGTTTACAAAATAATTTTAAAAAATAGTCATAGTTTCAAAATATTTAAAAATTAGCCATGTAAGAAATTTCTTATAAAATTTTTGCCTAGTGTCAGAAATTTCTTATAATTTTTTTATGTGTATTTTTGTTATTGTAAGAAATTTCTTACAGTTTTATGGGTAGTTTTTAAATTTTTTGAAACTGTGGCTATTTTTTTAAAAATACACAGTTAAAAATAGCTATTTACCTTACTGATCATATTTATAATATAAAACGTGCGTGGTGACTTATCCTATGTTTGGTAATTCCTCCCAGACTATCTCATTCCATTTTATTCTATTCAATTTATTCAACTTTCTAATCCTATAAGTTATTCTATTCCATTTTATTTTTTTTTAACTTTCTAAATTTTTATACAATATATTTAAATCTCAATTATTTATGTCACTTTAAAATTTATAAAATTAAACTATTTTACTTATTTTCAAATTATTTTAACTATTTTATGAAATAAATAAGATGGGATGAGCAAAATAATTTGCCTTGACATAAGGTTAATACGGTGGGAATGAGATAAGCGTGGTGTGGACTGTGGACTGTGGATAGAGATAAGAGAGAGAGAAGTACAAAGAAAGGGAAAAGACCTTTTTATTATAAAAACAAAATTCAGAGGAAGGTCCAGAGTGACGTAAGCGTAACGCATCGAAAAGAATCTAATCTAAATAGTTACAAATAACAGACTCGCAATACAAGTATGACAGAGCAGAACGAGTCAAGAGAGAGAGAGGACTCGCAATCGAATCGCAACAAGCTTGAATATCCAGACAATGGCTGAACCGTCTTCTCCGATCGAGCACAGAGCCTACGCCAGGGTTGGCTTTCTCGGAAACCCCAGCGACGTCTACTTCGGCCGTACCATCTCCTTCTCCCTCGCCAATTTCTTCGCCTCCGTCCAATTACAGCCGTCCGATGACCTCGTCATCCGACCCCACCCCACTCACGATCTCGTCAATTTCCGATCGCTCGACCACTTGGTCGGTCTCCCAATCCTCCTAAAACCTCCGGAGATTTGGAATTCATGGCGACGAAATGGCTCCGATCTGATGTGTTCTCGTTTGGTTCGAAATTGCAGGTCGGTCGGTTGGAGAACGAAGGCTACTATGGAGGCGTGAGGCTTCTCATGGCGATTTGCAAAGTCTTTCGAAACTATTGCATGGACAGTGGCATTGATCTTCACGGTCGAAACTTCACTCTTTCTTATGATACCAATATCCCTCGTCAGGTATATATAATATGTATGTCTATATAGTTAGTTAATACTTATACACAGACATATATATGAAAGTTTGAATCTTTTTTTTTTTTTTTTTTGCAGGCAGGACTTTCAGGTTCTAGTGCCATCGTATGTGCTGCTTTGAGCTGTCTTCTTGACTTTTACAATGTGAGGCATTTGGTCAAAGTTGAGATTAGGCCTCAGCTTATTCTAAACGCAGAGAGAGAGCTTGGGATTGTTGCTGGTCTCCAAGATAGGGTTGCGCAGGTTTATGGAGGCCTTGTTTACATGGTATCTTTGCTCGAAATTTTATGCCACTTGTTTTTTTTAGATTTACGTAGATGTTTTCCAAATGTGTTTCGATTTCGATGTTTTTCTCACTCCTTGTTTTGGATAGGATTTTAGCAAGGAACATATGGAGAAGTTGGGGCATGGCATTTATGCACCTATGGACATAAATCTGCTGCCACCTCTCCATCTCATATACGCTGATAATCCGAGTGACTCAGGGAAGGTGAGACTTGAGAGTGTGTTTGAGCCGGCTAGTGAATTGAGCTGCGAATGTAATGTTGTTGTGGTTTGGTATGTGCTTTTCGAGTGGAAGTGAGTGATTGTGGTAATGGTGTAATGTGTAGGTACATAGCACAGTTAGGCAAAGGTGGCTCGATGGCGATGAGTTTATAATATCGTCAATCAAAGAAGTTGCGAGTATAGCTGAGGAGGGAAGGGCGACATTGCTCGGGAAGGACTATTTGAAACTTGTGACGTTAATGGACCGCAATTTTGATCTTAGAAGGTAACTAATATATCTGTCTTTAAAAGATCTAGGTGATAGGTGCATATGTACTCAGAGCAAGTACCAATTCTGTTTTGACACCACTCTTTTGGACCCAAATTACATGATAATGTTTTAAAATTTTTGGTTTCTGAATTTTACTGATACTGTATGGCGGTTTGCTCAGGAGCATGTTTGGAGATGATGTTCTTGGTGCTTTAAACATAGAAATGGTGGAAGTAGCTCGAAGGGTCGGTGCAGCATCAAAATTCACGGGCAGCGGGGGAGCTGTGGTTGTGTTTTGCCCGGAAGGTCCTACCCAAGTGAAGCTATTAGAGGATGAATGTCAAAAGGCTGGCTTCAGACTTGAACCAATACAAATTGTTCCCTCTCTACTAAATGAGGTTGATCTCAAAACCCTTTCGGAATAGGAAGTATCTTGAATACAAGCATTCTTTTGTCTCTATTGCGGCTTTGCCCCACCTCAAATGAGTCCACTTATTCCTGTTGGTCTCTTAATTTTGTCAAGTACAATAATGTTCTGTTTTTTAAACTGTTTTTTAAAGTGTTGTTATTAACAGTGTTTTTATTCATTTTTCTTATTATGTATAGAGAACTGAATGTTCGTTCATAAATCATCCTCAAACTGGTTATGATTGAGCTTTGATCTTTCAATATCTCATTTGGCAATAAATTGAATAGTAATCTTGCAGGGCACAGCCTATCATAAATTCAGCTTCGGCCTAATCTTGCTTTCATTTTTCCGCCAAATATTATCCGAACGTATATATTAGTTTCTATGCCAATCACGACTAGGTCCTTTTAAGTCGTCCCCAAATATCATAAAGTTGCCAATGATTAGTATTTTTCATTTTATTCATTTATAGTTATTCTAGAATCTATTCACAGCAGTATATAAACAATGCTCAAAGACTCTCCATCAATCCCAACTTTCCGAGATTAGTTAAAACAAGCACATGAAGTTTTCATAACAATGGCGGGCTTTGATGCCATTCTCAGGGCCGCTTGTGTCCATGTGATGGGGTTGAATGCCCGACAGAAAATGCATACAGGTTTGGTCCAAAATGCTGAAATTATAGGGGCGTTTCATTATTATATAGAACAATCAATTGCACATCTAGGTACACATAAAAGTTATAAGAATGAACAAAATCTTAAAAAAGTCACAGAACATAAATGACAATTTAATTGCGAATGAACTTGAAAACGAGTTTACACACGATTTCACTACCAGCATTTATCTTCAAGTGACTACAGTCTTATCCGAAAGACTTAATGAGATCGATTTCACTGTATTGGTTGGAACTTGGAACAAGTGTGACACAGATTTTGAATCTCTCTAAGAACAACACTTGAAAATTCTCAACCTCTCTAAACTTCTAACAAGCATAGGACAATGAAAACTCGGCACTCCTCGAAATACACACCCCATGAGCAGGTCTGACGATGGACATCGATAAAACATATACACCCAACTATGGAACGAATTTCAACACAGCACACGGCTAACTTAGAAAACAAGGCTGACTTCAAGTTGCACAATTTACTCGCCCTCACTATATAAAATTGGTTAGATTAATTACAAAACATTTCCAGTAAATCAAATCTCTAAAGGGGAAAAAAATAGAAAGGAAAATTCTACATGACAACAAGTTACACTAGGATTTCTTAAGCACTAACTTTACTTCTGCAGGTAGGAGGTTCACGGATAATGGCAGTGGAACACTCCGATTCAAAAATTTCATTCCAGTGCTAAGGAAATTATCACCAAAAAGAACGAAACTCACGGATCACAAAGCGACGCTAAAAGCTTTCGAGGCGAAGCTGCTAATGCCCATACTGGTAGATCGATTAGAGCCTCGTTTTCCTCTTCCTCTTGCGCGTCACACATTGCTTCTGCCATGTCACACAGGTTCGAGGCCTGTTTGATTATTGCCTCCTGAGCTTCAACCTGCATAACCCCCCCAAAAAAAAAAAAAAAAAAAATTCTCGATCATCAAATCATTTTCAAAAAGTAAACAAATTCAAAACGTTTTCCCAAGTGGCACAAATTGAACCCTTTTTCCTCCCTATAAAAAGACATCTCCTTTATAGCAACCAAAACTTTGGACTCTACGAAGAAACAATCTTTAGGAGTCTGTTCAATTGTTAAGCAACAATGTGAAGCCAAAGATTCAAGGGATTTTGTTCCATTTTTTTCTTCTAAGAATCTATTGACCAGTCAAAGTGGAATACTCTTTGGCCAAATCCAAGTTCATAAAAATAAACACACACTATGCAATTCCTATTTCTTTTGCTTGAAAAAAAAAAAAAAAACCAAACAAACAAACAAACAAAACTATGTAGCAGCAATGTTGAAGGGAAAGAAATTCGTAGACATTAACATCTATTACAAAAAGAACCCTAAAACCATATATTTTTTTTCTTTTTACCAGTTTTTCAATCAAACGAAACCTAAGCTCAAATTGAGCCCCAGATGCTCAAACTGGGCACAATTCAATAGATTTTTCAATCCCCAAACCCTAATCTTTCATTTCCTTCAACAATTCCACTCCAACAACAAAAACCCCTCAAATTCGTACCTGCAAGAGAAGGTCGTCGACGATCGAACCGCCAGCATAGTCCATCGCCGGAGCCACCAGAGACGGCGAGGATTCGTACAGAGACGGCGTCGTTTGGCCTCGCTGCAGTCGGAGCTGACGCGTGGTCTCTTCCAAGGCGAGCAAGGCGTTGGAGAGATATTCCCAGTGGTCGATCTCTTTCCGGTACCGGTCTCTGAGCTTCAAGAGCGCTTTCCTCTTCCTCGACGCCGCCGCCGGCGGGTCGGGCTCCGGTTGCCCATGCGGCGGCGGTTCGAGCGCGCGCCTCTTCCGGCGCTTGTAGATGAAGTCACCGTCGCTGCAGACCTCCCACTCGTCGTCCTCCAATGGCGGTGGCGTTGTGGATTCCATTTTCCCGCGGGACAGAGAGAGAGAAACGAAACGGGAAAAGGGAAAGGAAAAAAAATGGAACTTTTTGAGGGAAATTGGGAAGTGAAGAGAGCGTTAGAGCGAGAGAGAGAGTTTTAATTTTATTTTTTGCATCTTGAAGTATTTTTTTTTTCCACTCATTTATTGAACTAAATACAGTTTTGTACTTCAAAAAAAAAAAAAAAGCTGGCTTTTGTTAAAGCTCCCACAATTTACATTGTTATATAATGAAGAAGTTTTATCCAATGTTAATTAATTTTTGCAGTGGCTTAATTTAGAAGAGAGAGAATTTATTGTACTAGCCTTTGTATGGGTTTCTTGAAGAGTTCAACCTTATTTAGTACAATGATTTAAATAATTTTTTATTTTCTCAATCTTAAGATTAAATATTAAAATTATAACCATTTATATAACTATAATTTTTTGAAAATTAAAAAAATTAACAATCATTAAAGTATGAAATTTAAATATTAAAATTTTAATTATTTCAATCATTTTAAAAATAAAAAAAAATCAAACAATCATTTAAATCATTACATTACCTTCAAATGTTTGTACCAATAAAATAAAATAAAAGATTGGTCTACTGACTACTATTAATACCCCAAGTCATTGTTGGGAATATTAAATATGGATTTGTTAAAAGATAAACACAGAGAAAACAAATTGTCTAGTTATAAAAAAATAAAAATAAAAAATCAGAAAAAATATAAAAGAAACAAAGATACCTTGTTACATAACAAAGAAGAAGGAAAGAAACCATCCTAAAAGGCTAAAGATCATTCATTCATTTCGTTTCGTTTCGTTTCGTTATTGTCAAAGCCAAACCAGAATGACAAAATCGCTCTCTCTCACGCATTACCTATCCTTAGTGTTGGCTCGTCCAACATTCAACATGGCCAACTCGAAATCGCTCTCTTCCTTTCCATTCCCAAACCTCAAACTTGTCAACCCAAACACTTTTTCTTCTTCTTCTTCTTCACTGTCGTTTAGCACAAACTCCACCAAATACCCACTCCAATACGACATGATCATCTACCGCCCCACCCAGTCCTCGCTCGACCACCCTCCACGCCGGACCCCCCGAGCGACCCGACCCGACTCGGAAGACCCGCCCGGGCCCGACTCGGAGCCCGGTTTCGACTCGTGGGTCGATCGGAAACTGGCCTCGGAGGCCATGGACAAGTCCAAGAGGAAGTACTACAACAAGCGACGGAAGCGAATGTACGGGCCCGATTCGGACGAGGAGGACGAGAAGAAGAGACGCGAAGAGGGTTTCGTGGAGCTGACACCTGAAGTTGTGGACTTTCCCAGGTTGCACAAGAGAGAAGAGGAGCTCTATTTTCATGACACTTTTGCTTATCCATGGGAGAAGGGCAAGCACTACAAGATGGTCTACAAGTTGGAGAAGAAGTACTTCCCTGAGCATTGCCTCGACAAGGCTTTTCTCGAGGCCGGAAGCGAGTCCAATTACCCGAATTCGGAGAGTTCGAGGAAGAAGAAGAAGGAGGAGGAGGATGATGGTGATAAAGGGCTTGTGTTCTTTGAGGGAGAGAAGAAGAGAGAGAGTGGTGATGTGACAGAGAAGAAGGTTGAGGAGTTCTTTAGGTGTTTGAAGAAAGTCCCCAGTGAGAGTGTTGCTGGGGTTGGTGATGGAGAGCCTTATTTTTTGAGCAGGAGCGCCGAGCTTCCGCCGAGATGGGACGCGCCGAACGGGACTGTGGTCTTGATCAACAAGCCCAAAGGTAGTTATGTGAATGGCTTTCGTTTTTGTTGGTAGGTTTGTCTAGTTTCGTAGTGTTGGATTGAGTTTGCGCTTTGTCAGTCAGTGATACATTTATGTGAACAAATGAATTAAGACATAGCATCACATTAATCAATGGAAACTTTGTCTGGCGAAAATTTGGTTTGTTTAGTGTCATTCAGTTGTGTATTGAACGTACTGGTTCTTTTATATTTTCCCTTAAATACGCATTCTCGTTCTTGACATTTTCATTGAGGACTTGAAAGTTTGCTTAACTATGAAATATATGGTTTTAGATTGCGCTAGCTAATGGTAAGAAATCGTGTTCATTCACAGGGTGGACTTCATTTACTGTTTGTGGAAAGTTGCGTCGCCTAGTCAAAGTGAAAAAGGTTTTGAGCTATTCAGTTGTTGTTTACGTGTTCCAATAAATGCTTGTCCATCTTATCGTTTTGCCATTGTTACAGGTAGGGCATGCTGGGACTCTCGATCCTATGGCAACTGGTTTGTTAATTGTTTGTGTTGGTAAAGCAACTAAGTTGGTAGACAGGTACATCTGTAATGTGGCCTAATATCCCATTATGTTAAAGTTGAAATTTTACCATGTGGAGTTATTGAAACAAGCTTGGCAAGTTTCATTCATTGAGCATCTAATTCCAATCTGAATTTGGCCACACGAGCATCTCTTAGTGAGCTTTGAAAACTTCTGGCTACAGATATCAAGGAATGATTAAGGGTTACAGTGGAGTTTTCCGTCTGGGCGAGGCTACTTCAACTTGGGACGCTGATTCACCGGTTCGTTACCGTGTTGTTTGTTTAGTTTTCTATCTAATGCTGATATTGTCAGGACTAATATGAAGTCTATTTTCTTTCTTCTTTTTCTTTTTTTTTGGCTGGAATATGAAGTCTATTTCGAGTCTTATTTAGGAGTGGTCTCAACTTTTTACTCAAGCATCACACATCTCTTATATAGGTCATTCAACGCGAGCCCTGGGAACATATCAAGGATGAGGACATTAAGAAGAAAGCAGCTACCTTTTGTGGAGAGATTTGGCAAGTACCTCCAATGTTCTCGGCCATCAAAGTAAGAATTGCTGTGATCTTTTAACCCTTTATTTTCACGTCTTTTCACTGAAGAGATTGGTTGAGCATATACTACGTTTCTTAAATCCATCACGCTATAGACATTCCACACGATAGCTATTTTGGTCTGCATTGTAGTTAAAGCTCATTAAATAAGATTATTGGAACAGTAGAGCTCTTACATTAAGGCTTACAATTTTTCCCGTGATCCAAGTTATTTTTACGAAGATATAGTATATTTTTGTGAAGCCCTTACAATTATTTCAATTGATGTGACAGGTTGGAGGCGAGAAGATGTACGACAAAGCTAGAAGAGGGGAAAGCATCGAGCTTTCACCGAGACGGATTTCTATCTTCCAGTTTGACGTTGAGCGTAGTTTAGATGATAGGTATTCATCATGCACTACTATAAACAACACAGTTGTACCTCCGAGCTTTTTTTTCCCCTTTAAGACAAAATATCTTTCATTTTGTTGAAGTAAAAATGTTGTGAAATTGATGCTCTCGCCTAATTTGAAGGTTTATGATGTCTCATTTTTGCAGGCAAAATTTGATTTTCCGGGTTACATGCTCTAAAGGGACGTACATCAGATCGCTATGTGCAGATTTAGGCAAGGCTCTCGGAAGGTAGTCATTCTATTAAGTTTCGACTGTAAAATTCGGCATTTTCACTGTCTCTATGTCATAGGGATGTTCTAAATCTTAATCTCCTCCTTTAACTTGTTTACTTGCAGTTGTGCTCATTTAACTGCGCTTCGTAGAGATTCGATTGGTACGACTATTTCTTCATTCTTTTCTTGAAGACTTTGATAAAAATATGCATTTGGGTCAATGTTATATTGATTGCTTATTCTACTTTTGCAGGGGAATACTCTGCTGACGATGCATGGGAATTCAAAGAGCTCGAAGACGCCATTACTAAAAATTATTTCTAGCCGCTGATCGATTTTATCTGCGACTCTCAAAACATATATTATTAGGACCATTCGATTTTGAAGCTCCAATCATATTTCATTTTTCATTATTATAGATTATAAAAATGTGTAATAGATCATAGACGTCAGACGATAAAATATGTACCTTTTTGTTTATTTATTTATTTATTTTCTGCAAGTTATTTGGAAAGCTACAATGTAAATTCGTTTTCTCAAGATCAGCACACAATTATGATCCATTACTGACACTGTTGTCAATGTTGCTGCTAGGATAAAAGATATGAATTTGAGTTTTGAAGATACTTTCTAGCTTAAAATGGGATCATGGAAAAAGCAATTCATCCAAATAAAAGAGAGGACAAACCAAATAATTATAAGCTGGCAAAATTCAGAAGGAACACTTGTCATCGCATAAACATGAACATTTACGGATGCTAGCATTTAGGTACATTGGAAATGTGAACAGTGATTTCACAGTAGTGATTGTGACAAAACCCCTTTTAGCGAGCAGTTGAATTTGGGGGGTCGATTCCCTTGGCCTTGAAATAGTCCTTCTCTGCACTAGCCATCCGATCTTGAAACATTTTCCATTCTCGTCTACACCTTTCTCTCACCTATTTGAGACAAACAAGCTCAGAACTCAGTGTTATTCATGTATTTCATAATTTCCTTTTTTGAACTCAAGTTTGTCTTGTCCATATTTTGGTAAAAACTCAAGCTATAAGAGCAAAAAAGCCAATGTAAGGATTAGATTAGAGAATCACTACATACCCCTTCCCATGGTGCTTTCCCGGCTTCTGCTTTCCCCTGCAAAAGAAAGGATATCATTCCACATGAAGCCATACAATCAATGTTCAAATACCAGAGTGGGTTTCATAGCTAGGAATATGATTTACTTGGTTCCCAAGTGAAGGAACACTTTGATGAACAATCCATTGTGCATCCACAACTCCTATCTTCTCATGGGCAGGCTATTATTAAATAAACAGGAATATATTCAGTCAGTACAAATGAAGAAAATGATTGGAGCAAAAAGTAAGAAAGGAAAAAAAGATACTAACCTCGACACATTTTCGTAGTGCAAAGTCTAGACCCCATCCATGAACCAGGTCATTCTGCAATAATATGGAACAAGATTTTTGAATCAGTTAAATAGGGAAAAACTTGAGAGAATCAAAGCTTATGACCAGAAATATGTACAAGATTTTTAGAAACCTGAATCATATGCCAAACACAGCGCCATGCATCACGAGAAAACACAGTTGCCATAATCTCAACAAACCTGCACAATTAATGTATTTAGGGTAAAAGACTATTAATGCCTAATTTAATGTATAGAACTACAAGGTCATGAAGAAGTAGACTCCTATTGTTTATACAAGAACAATGTATAATAATTAATAAGTTATTTTTGGCTTACGCTGCACATGGCGGTAAATGTGGGTCAGAACACCAACCAGGTTTTTCCTCAGTATCCCTGTTCAGAGAGAAGACGGAATCATCAGCACAAAGACGATCAAGCTCGAAGAGAATATGCAGTCAAATTGGTTAGGTCGGCGATTCTTACTTGTGGACTTCACTATTACCCCTTCGCTTTGTCATCTGCCATGTTAACCCTTTATTTGGTTCCAAACCAGGCTGCGAAATCTCCAAACCATGTTTCCTTACCAGCTTTATGTATCTGAGACAAAGCAGATTTGGCAACTTATGATATAGTTCAGAATTCAGAAACCGAGAGTATTTTGCTTAACAAAACATTGTATACAGAAAACACTCACTCCTCTGCATTAAAGTGCTCCACACCAAGATCCTCATCCCAAATGAAGATGTATTCATATGAATCCACAATGTCAGGATGCAAAAAGCGTTTGGCGTACCACCTTTGACCAACATTGACAAAGCCAATGTGAGCAAAACTTTTATAGGAGTTCAGAAACCTATTGCACAACTTATATCTGAATATATACTACTAGAAAATCTTTGAAAACAGCTCAAAAGAACTTAAAATATATGATACAGATAATTAGTAACCATTTCGTCTGCTTCTCAACAGCAATATGGATAGCCCGCTTGGACCACTCAAACTCTTCCCATTCACTTGCTCGACCATCATAGTGAAACAAGACAATGGTGAAATTCTCTGAAAACTGTAAATCCAAATTCAGTATTGAGTAAGGGCAAGAATTAACATTAGCAAATAGCAGTAATAGAATCTTTGCAAAAAAAAAACACTAGCAGTAATAGAATACCAACCTTTTTAAGTGCAGCATCAATATTCTTTTTCTGATCGTAACCGACAGTAAACGTTACAAGGTATCTTGGTATTATAGGTAAGTCCTGCAAGTACCACCTCCATGACAAGAGATTTTAGATTGAGACAGCAAAGGAGAGAATTACTCATTCTTGCTAAAAGGTAAGAATATAGTAGGCGGGAAATTTCTAAGCACATGATGCTACTAAATCCATCCGAAAGCATAGCTATGAATTATCATTAATCAATAATTACTCCCTACATAGCTCTTATCTTATGTTAATCAGTTAAATCTCTGCCAGCGATTTCTTCATTCTATATAATACCAACCATCTCTCAATTTCTAGTTGACAAAAAATCATCAGCAAATTTTTTTCTTTCTATCTCTATTAGTACTTGGAATCTCAAGAAAGCAGCTATTAGAGGTAGCAGGTGCATACCTCATCGGGCAGACCCCACAATCGGCGGAGATACAAATCTGATTCAGACTCAATTATGCCAGGCGGTAGTCTTTCAGCTCCTCGAGGATTAGTTGGAACCCAAATCTGCGTCACAATCAAAATTGTAGTTTTTTTCAGAAGCAGAGATGATAAGATCAAAAGAATTTTAAAGTTCTTTAATAAGAACATGAAAATGGCTGCAAAAGAACAAGGTGATATAGAATCTTGATTATATCCTTGAGAAGAAAATCATCCTACGAAGATGCGAGCTTTAAGAGACCAAATGTAATCACAATCAACTTCACACTGACATGACAAGTAAAATAATAACTGGAGGCAAACCCTTATTTTGCTGCACAACCATGTTTAGATAAAAACTTTCCACGTACCTTTGTCTCATCGTAATTTTTTTGGTTCGAACTTCTTCTGATACCCCTCAACGACGAGAAAGCATCAAATAGGGCTTGAGCAGAAAGGCCAGAGTACTTGTCTTCAATATATGTGAGGTCAATCGAAGGAAAGAGTGTGGATGGTAAGTTCATCTGTGAAATATTATCATGTTTCAAAAACCCTTAGTAAGCATCACTGGAACCAAATGAATGAAAAAAGTGTCCATTATAAAGACAGATTGCGAACCTTAGTTAATGAGAGTGTTGGCAACGACACACCCAAAAAGAAGCCAAACACAACTCCAATGAAAGTTGTTACCGCTAGCCTCATTGTCTCATTAGGTTTTCTAAGAGCTCCTCTGCAGCCCAAGAAAATTACATCAGCAGATAACACATGTCGATATATTTCGGGATAAAAACAAAATGAATAAATTCTCCCCTACAAAAGGGAGTTAGAATTAGGAAGCTGAAGTTCAACAGTCCATACCCTCGTAACGGAATTGCCATATTTTTCAATTTCTCCGAACCAACAATCGCAAGTATATGTTTCAGATCCTAGAAAAAAAAACAGCAACAGCTGCTCAATGGACTCATTAAAACAGTAAGTCTTTAGTAGGGAGCTGAACAAGTTTCCCTCGTTGCTAGACACACAACCCTGAAAATATAGATAAACTTCTTTATTAACTCAGTACATACCATGTGAATCAAGGGTCAGAACAAGATATGGATAGGTAGGAGCTTTTAGATTATGGTTTTCATGTAGAGATTTATCAAGCTAATTAAAATTAATCTCTATGCGTAGAAACAAACCGTTTCTTGTTTTGTTTTGCATTAACTGGGTTTTGTTTCCTACTTAGATTGAGAATGCCCACAAACTCTGATCGCGTTATTTTTCAGTAAACTTTGATGGGTGAATAAAACATGTGAATATATATATATTGGTTTGATGTAAGATTGCCAAGAACGGAGTTAAAAAATAAAAAATAAAATAAAAAAAAAACCCCCAAGTGACTCAATCTAGTTCCTACCACAAACTAAAGTGCATTTTACTGTTTATGATATTTTCCAAAAAACAAAAAACAAAAACAAAAACAATCTAAACCAAAAGTCTGAAATGTACTATGGATTCTAAGAATTTGCATTTAAGTCAAAACCCAAATAAGCAAAAGGCCGTTGCTAATGCCTAAAGAATCAGCATAATCATTGCACTTGATTCCCAAAAAAAAAAAAAAAAAAACTCATTACCTTTCCCTAACTGAAGTTTGTTTTTTTCCTTTTCTCTCTCCGATAAAGCATTAATATTTTTCCCAATAAATGACTGTATTTCAACTCTAGTGTGTGTATAACTACCCAGAGATAAAAAAAAATAAATAAATTCCCATTTTAAAAGTCGAATTAGGTAAAGAACAATCTATTTAGAGAAAATATTTATCATTCTGATCAGACATTTAAACCAGGAGGCAATGTTCACACAAGGATAATCATAATTTTCTTGTTTGGGAAGTGAACTTACGCTCGTGGCAAAAAAAAGAATTGCGATCGAGAAATACCGCTCTGAATCTGGAAGAAAATCGAATCAACCAAACGCGGTCTATCTGGTTCTTCTCAGCTCTCGGGTTTTTTTTTTTTTTTTAATTTCCTGAGGAAAGGAAAATCAAAGGAAGAAAAAACAGAGATTTTTTTTTTTTGATTTTCCGAGAGAGAAAATAAAAGAGTCCGAAATTCTCGAGAAGTTAGAGGAATGAGATTCAAAGAAGGTCCTTTAGATTTGAATATTACGAGAAATTATTTTGAACCACGTCGTGTTGTGATGGGAAATTTCACATTTCACTTCGGAGAAAAGAAAACTTCTGAGCTGGTGACGCTTGTAGTTGACGTAGCTTTACATGATGTAGCTTGGCCTATGAGATTTCGTGGATCGGTGGGTCCAGATTTCTGTAGTCACAAGAGCGAAGGTCTGACCGTCGATTTTCTGGTGTAATTGGCCGTACGGAGGATTTACCTGGCTGTTTAAATATGATTTATATTGTCATTGATATTTTTTTTTTTTGAAAATCTTATGAGTTCTGATTGAAATTTATTGGGAAAATTTCAAAATAAATTCATTCTTAATATTACTTAATAATTTATACTCAAATAATGTATTTTTTTTTATTTTCACTATATATTTATAATATGAATTTTAAAATATAAATTAAAAGTACAACACATATAAAATATAAATTATTATAGTGATAAGAATGGGACATTCCTCAAAATCTTCCAAATTTATTTGGATTGAAAGGTCTTATAAGTCAATGGGGGCGTAGAGTAGCTGATGTTTATATTGGGAGAATTTCAAAATAAAGTCATTCTTGATGCCACTTAATAATCTATACCCCATGTGGTGTGCTCCCTTCATTTCTACTCTATATTTGTAGTGTAAATTTTGGGGTATAAATTAAAAATGCAACACACATGGGGTATAGATTATCATTGTGTCAAGAATGGGGTATTCCTCAAAATCCCTCGTTTATACTTGTTCGTTTCTCGATTTGATTTGTAGGAAAATAAGAGAAAAAACCAAAAAATAATTTGGGACTTAGTCCACCTAATTGATTCTTAAGAAAATAAGAGAAAAAACAAAAATAATTTAAGACTTAGCCAATCTTCCTATATTTTAAAAGAAAAAAATATATAAATGTGTTATAATTTTTTTGTTATAAAATTTATGAGAGATGTTATTTTTTAATATATTAAAACATGTGTTATTTTTTAAAATTTTCATTTAATTTTGATTAATTTTTACAACTCATCAATTAAATAAAATTGCTTTTTTTTTCCTTAAGAAAAGGTTCAAACTTGAAAAAACATGTACTACAATTTTGATTAGGCTGTACTTTAAAAAAATTTATAGAATATGATGTTATTTTTTAATAGGAGATTTCGATGAATGTCTTTATTTCATTACAATGATGATTTATATCATACGTGTGTTGCACTTTTAATTTATATTTCAAAATTTATATTATCAATATGTATTGTGGAAATAATGAAAGCACATTACTTGAGGTATAGATTATTAAGTTTCCTAGCATATCTTTTTTAATTCCACTTTTATATGGATAAGTATACGCATATCAAATGACCTGTTCTATGCTTAAAATGCTAACTAAAAATCCGGTTAATTATGGACTTTTTATAAAAAAAATTAAAAAATTTAATATCAAGAATTTGGCTTATTGCAAATACGTATATATAACCGAAAACAACTCAGTTCTTAACAATTTATATCGTATAGAATATCCAGTTATACGATTGTCCATATTTCTTTAAGTTTATTCTTTATCTATTTACTAAAAGGAGGAGTTACGTGCCCATTTTTAGACCATAATTAGAAAAATAAATCAGTGATGGTATATCTATAAATACCCAATTATAATGATATCTTTATTATAACAAACATGGATATTTAATTTTAAAAAATAATTATTCATATTCTCTTAAAAAAAAAAAAAAAGAGTTTCACTTCCAAGCAAGCACAAGACCTCTCACTCACTGTCCACAACAAAAGCCCACAAGACTTAAGACAACTATGGGTCAACTCAACAACCAGCTCATCGTTCTCCACGTGGCACATGTTCACACAATCAACGATCATTATTCACAGCTCAGAGAAATCAACCAAACAACACAGAAAAACTAAATACAAAACCCCGCAATTTATCCATTAATTTCGAGCTTTCCCAAAAAGAAACGTCATCGTATTGCTAATCTCATTTCTATATATATCTCGGCTCACATAATATTAATTTAAATATTTTTGTTCATTCATTTATTACAGAGAGAGAGAGAGAGAGAGAGAGAGAGATTTTTCGACGTAGTTAAACGAGTTGATCGAACAGGAATCTTGAGAAAAGAAGAGGAATCTTGGAACTCGGAATCGCGACTCGGCACCGATTCCTTGGAATCCCAACTCGGAAGCTCGCGAAGAAGAAGAAGAATTAGTAGTAGTAGTGGTAGGAGTCGGAGTGGTCAAAACGATGTCGGCGCCGGACATTGCCGGAATTCTGGACAACTCGAAGGAGCTCGATCGGCTGAGGAAAGAGCAAGAGGAAGTACTCACTGAGATCAACAAGATGCATAAGAAGCTTCAAGCCAGTAAAGTCCATGGCTTTTTCCTTTTTTTTTTGATCTTTGAGCGATTATCTATTATGCAACTTTCTTTGTTGTGGTTTGAGCTGAGATTGCGTTTTTGTGGTTTGATATGGTTGATGAGTCTTGCGACAGTTAGTTTGACTTGCCAAAGGTTGTTTTTTTTTTTTTCGATAAAAATTGATTACTGTAATAAAGTGACTTAATGGTCGTTACCGATTGAGATTGTTATCATTGTTATTTGTCATAATCCATGGTGGCGGTTTGATGTAAATTCTTTGAGTATGAATGTGCGTTAGCAAAACAATGTGCATTTTGCGATTTCGTAACGGTGATCAAAGTGGGCTTTTCGTGAACAAGGTTTCGTTGTTCAATTTTAATATAGCCCTGATTTACTTTGACTATATCCAAAAACGAGTATTGCCCAAAAGCCAAAAGGGTCTAATCGATTTCTTGGGAATTTTGCAGTTGGTTGTGTTTGGAAAATCATCAATAAAACCCTTTGCAGATTTCGAATTTTATAGTCATGTTGTTAGGATTAGACAAGTGTTTTGACTTTTAAGTCCAAAGCTACGGCTTACTGAGTAGCTAGTTTTTATTATTATTACAATTACTATTATTGTTATTTTATTTAATGGTGTGTGTGTTTGAATGCAGCTCCTGAGGTGGTAGAGAAGCCCGGGGATACTTCCTTATCGAAGCTGAAGAACTTATATGCTCATGCTAAAGATCTCTCTGAGAGTGAAGTGAGGTGTTTTATCGTATAACTTTCTAAACTTAATTGTTTCTTTTTTTCTTTTTTGAAAGTTCAGCTATAAGGTTCATCAATATCTTTCTCCATTTGCTTTGTGTCGAAAGTGATTTCGGTTTCATATTTTGATTGCAGTGTTTCAAATATGTTGATAAGTCAACTTGATGCTTTTCTGCCTTCTGGACCTCAGGGACAGCCACGACGAAGGATGGGTATGTTTCAAGCACCTTGTGAAAGCATTGGGTTTTTCATTTGCATTTGGCAATTCATAATCATACCGCCATTTATACTTTCTCTTAAGAGTTGTAGAAATCGCTTCCTAGATTTCAGATCTAAGATAAGAGAGTTGCCTAGTAAAGTAAACAGGTGCAAATCAGCATTAGATACGGGGATCAATGCGATAACTTATACTTGACCTTTAAATAGTTCTTTACCTGATCGACCAGAGTGAAATAGGATATATCACATTTTAGGAATAAGTTGCATGATTTATTTAGTCATTTATCTGATCTTTACATATGTCCAGAAGGTAATGATCAGAAAAGGAAGAGAATAAAAACTGATTCCGATATTTCAAGACTCTCTCCTTCGATACGAAGCCAACTAGAAGCTTTTGCTAGTCTTAAGGGGGAACAGGTATTCTCCTTTTCTTTTTTTTTTTTTCTCTTTGGTACTCTGTTTGAAGCGATCTTAATTTAGTCCACTTATTGCTATTTTTTGGAACGCTATCTCTAGGTAGCTGCAAAGGTCAGTCCAGGAGACGGTGATAAGGACGAGTGGTTTGTTGTGAAAGTGATGCATTTTGACAAGGAAACAAAGGAGTAAGTTCTTTCAGTTGATGCAATGTTATGCCTATAACTTTGGAATGAGTTAATTGTTTAGCAGCTTTTTTTGTTTATATGTCATATGGTGTCAACTTTTCTTTGCATCCCATTCTGATGTTGCTATGCTATCTGTGCAGATTTGAAGTACTAGATGAGGAACCCGGTGATGATGAAGAGAGTACCGGTCAAAGGTAACTGTTTTGTATAGCTCATTTTTCATCTCTGTTAGTAGATTTGTTCTATTTTTATATTACTTCCGTATTTTGTGATATAGCCTCTAATTACTTGTGGAACTTGTTCTAGCTGGTTACCGTCAAACTGTGATGTTTTTTGAGTACATCACAGTTACAATCCGAGTGAATATGTGTGCATGTTTTTTTTTTCTTTATTCACTCTGGGGATGAATTTACGCATAATGGTTGCATAACCTATGTGCATTGACATATATCACAGTACTCGATCAGAGATATCTAATTTTACTTATTTGTTATCTGATTCTCTCAGAAAATACAAGGTGCCGATGTCGGCTATTATTCCTTTCCCCAAGAGAAACGATCCTTCTAGTGTCCCGGATTTCCCTTCTGGCAGACATGTTTTGGCAGTCTATCCAGGAACAACCGCACTCTATAAAGCGACTGTGGTAAATGGCCCCCGCAAGGTGATAACTCCAACCATTTTACTCGTACACTTTCTTGCGGTACTTTAAATATGGATTCCGTTCTTGCATTTTCTGATTGCGCTGGCTTCAGTATTATTGATCTTTTTTTGTGTAACTAACTCCTCGTTTTTTTTTTTTTTTTTTTTTTTTGTGCATGCTTTTGAACTTCAAACCAACCAATCTCAGAGGAAGACAGACGAGTAAGTAACACTTATCTGTGTTATTTTAGTATCCTAACTCACAGGATCTGAAAAAAGATAAAAATAAAAAGGTGCATGGGTTGTGTGGCATTTTGAAACCGAAATGGAAGCCAGATTTCTCAAATATCCCTGTTTTTAAGTAGGTGAATATGAAGGCTGTTTATTTCTTGTTTCCCCTTTTATTGGTTGAATTATAAATGGTCACAAAAAATGGTAAACATATTGACTCGAAACGAACTACTTTCCATGCAATAATCGTTATGACCTAGGCAAGAGAACAATTTATCCGGTTTACCAGTTTAGGATAGCTTCTTCGAAAAACTCAATTCCTCAAGTTATGAGAATCGGACTAGATATATATGGCTGCCTTGCGGTGTATCCAAATGCCACAACCTTTCGCACTGGAATTTATATACATTTGGTTTTGTTACTGTTTTGTTATATCGTTGTTTCTGTGCTCATCATGACAGCTATCTGTTGGAATTTGACGATGACGAAGAAGATGGGTCATTGCCTCAGAGGACGGTACCATTCCATAGGGTGGTTCCGCTACCAGAAGGACATCGACAGTAATTATCGTTATTTATAATAAGATTGTGTACAAAAAACTTCACGTAGTGTTGTGGACTAGCCTAACTATCACCCCCTAGGTGTTTGTCGCCCAATACAACATTAAGACTGCCATATCATATGCAAAACTTTTGCATCTAATGTACGTAGGTGCTCTATTTGGTGTTGTACGTGTTTCATTTTAGCACTGAAAAACTCATTAAGAAAATGTGAATGGTTTGTGTATGCTCTCTCTGATCCTCCTAGATATAGCCCTACCCTGAAATTGGATAACCAAAGGTCTTGGCTTTTGGTTGCATTAATTAAATGAGTCTGGCTGATAAGCAAATTGTTATTACCAATTATTCTCAAACTCAACAAACATGAGGATTTCAAAGTAGTTGTCATCACAGTATGAGATAGTTATGAGCTTCACTTAATATGACAATTGGTAGTAGTAAAATGTAAACAAAATATATCCATAGAGCGAGAAAAGTCATGATTGAACGATGTAATCTCACTCAAGCTTTTTATATATAGAATAGTAGCTCAGTGTTCCGGTTCTATTCTTGATTCTCAGACTATTTTCTATTAACACATTGTGAACTATTTCTTATTCCTTTCACTCTGATCCCTTTCCCAAGCTCAATCTTAACGCCGGCGACATGCTTGAGTGATCGGAATTGGCGGATCACTCAAAGATCCGTTGAGTATGTGATTTGCAAACCATTGATTCGCAGCCTGAGAGTAGTGTACACCGTCCCAGCTGACTGAAGCGCCGGGATTTTTGCAAGCAGCGCCATACACACTAGTTCCATTGACGAGTCCTTTCATGCCACACCAGACGTGGTCGTACTTCACATGATAGCCGCAGCAGACCTTCAATGGATCCGTAAACCCTACAGATTTACATCGATGTTTAGAGTACCAATTGTTGTGTCTGTGAAAAACCTAACACGTCAGTAAAGCTCAAAATAGTGTCTTATAGTGGTTACCTTCAGCTTTTGCATTGCCGATCAGCGCAATCTTTGCTGCGTAGACATCGACATATGTAATGGCAGCTTGGGGAAGCTCTGACCTGAGTTTGATCACTTTGTTCTTGAGCTGTCTGTTGAACTCAACAGCCATGTCATTTTGAGTCTTGACACAGCCGTACTGATCAAGGTAACCCGGCGGCGGGTTGAGATTGTAGAAGAAGTTCACCGGCAAGCACCCGATTGGTCCCGTGTTGTGAATCCAAAACGCCCTCCCTCCTCGTCGGTATATAATCTTTCATGTGCAAGTCAATGAATCACAGCACCATAATTAAACCACGTTTAATATCACAATGACATTTCACAAACACACTCTCGGATCTTAAAACCACTCACTTGCACAGCTTTCACCAACCGGTCGACAATGTCGGGCAGCTCTGCGAGAAGTTGGTCGGAGCTCAACTTCCTGAAACCAACCGAGAGATCGTTCTGCCCGATATCGAACGTGTAAAGCGCCTTCGCAAAGTCCGCCTGAACCGGCAACTTGCTTCTCTCGTAGGGCGTTTTGGCTTCACCAACCAATCCACACAAATGAACACAGAACCATCTATAAAACTCTCAAAAACCTCTTCAACGTACACATACATGTATGTTAAGATAGCAACAAATTACCTTTGGCATAGAGATCTTTAGCCCGGGCTTTGAACTGGTTGAACTGAGCAATTTGCATATCAAGAAAAAAAGGGCTAATCCCATACTCAAAAATGGTCTCATTTGGCTTTCTGATAGTGGACCCTCCAGTGGCAAAATTTGCACCGTGACGGTAATTAGTCCCAAGCGAGTTCAAATAAGCACTCAAGTATGGCAATCCTAGTCTCTCAGCTGAACAGATCATGATGTCAATCAGTCAAAACAAACACAACCTAAGCAAGAGACAAGAGCTCAACAATCATGGGCCTTTGTCTTTTTTACCAATGTAATCAACAATGAGACGGCCGTCGGAGTCTCTCCCGGAGGGTCTGTGAAGGAAGGCCTGGCCGTACGGAGCTTGAATGGCCTCGAAGGCCGCCGAGATTCCGCCGGTGTCGGAGTTGGAGTCGCCGAAGTTGTAAAGCGCCGGGAACGAGCAAGAAGAAGCCGAAGCCTCTGCTCTGATGCCTGATAATGGCCAGACTAGTAACGTAGCCAAAATGAGGATTGGTCTCATCATCACTTGGGACGACGCCATTTTTTTTTTTTTTTGGGGTGGTGAAATGAAACTGAAGAGTGAAGTGAGTGGAACAAGGTTTGTGTTTGTGGGTTTTGGTTGAAAGCTAGAAATACTAAAACCCACCACAAGCCCCATAGAAGGACAAAAGTGACTGTTACGGGTGGGGACAAAATAATTCGGTGATGACAGTCATGTGCAGTGGTAAGATTTGCTATATATATAATTATAAAAAAAAAAAAAAGAAGACCATTAATGATTATGGGACTATTAAGTGGAAGTAGTGAAACTAGATTACGTGTGCGTTGGTAATGTTTATATATTGTGTTATTGTATATGCCATATGGATATGGTTTGTGTTGTGTTGTGTTGGGGTAATAACTGGAAGCGGCAAAAGCGAGGCTGTCGATGACTGCAATATGAGGACAAAGACAAAGATAGGTGGGATTTGTTTTCAACGTTGTTCGAGTAGAGGGACCAATAAATCTCTCTCTCTCTCTCTTTCTTCTTTATCTTCGTCTTCTCTGCTACAAGTACTAGAAATATGTGCACTATAATCTTGGGTCTAGATTTCTAAGTATTTGACTGTAGAGAAAACACGTGGTTCTCATTAACAAAAAAACGACCGCTAAATTGACATCGTGTCATTTACCAACAAAAGACCAAAACTAAAGTACAGCGAAAAAAACAACGCTGAAATGAACTTCTTGCCCTTTTTAATAAAAAAACGACAGTAATAACGAAAATGACAGGAAAATGAAATTTACGTCAGATATATTTTAAAAAAAAAGTAAAAGACAAAAACAAAGTTACGGTAGAACGAAATCGGACGGTGAAATGAATGTAATGGTCGTTTTTTAACCGTAAACGACATCTATAACTAAAAACGACAGTAACAACGAAAAACGACAACACGTGATTCATTTCATTAGCAAATCAAAAGTAAAATAAATAAATAAACTTCATGTGGCTCACCAGAAAACACGAAAATTATGCAGAAGGAGTTTCCCTAAAAAAAATTATGCAGAGGACGGCGGTATCCAGAAAATTACGACATCTAAAGATAAAAACGACAGTAATAACGAAAAACGACAGCATTTGATTCACTTCATAAGAAAACGACAGTATAATATGAAACCACACAGAAATTTCATGTTTTTATAACTTAACAACGATACTAGAGTGAAAATAATTAAAGTAATACGAAATTTATGTCGTTTCTGATAAAAACGACATCAGTAACAAAAAACGACAAAAATAACGAAAAACGACAACTTGTAGTTCTTTTCGTTGAAAAACGACTAGAGTGAAAATAATTAAAGTGAAAACGACTAGAGTGAAAATAACGACTAGAGTGAAAATAATTAAAGTAATACGAAATTTATGTCGTTTCTGATAAAAACGACATCAATAACAAAAAACGACAAAAATAACGAAAAACGACAACTTGTAGTTCTTTTCTTTGAAAAACGACTAGAGTGAAAATAATTAAAGTGAAAACGACTAGAGTGAAAATAACGACTAGAGTGAAATAATTAAAGTAATACGAAATTTATGTCGTTTCTGATAAAAACGACATCAGTAACAAAAAAAGGACAAAAATAACGAAAAACGACAACTTGTAGTTCTTTTCGTTGAAAAACGACTAGGACTTTGTGAAAAAAGAGGTAGACAAACAACATGCCATTCATGCATATTGCATAACATAGAAACAGCATCCAATTAAAACAACTTCTTAGAAAATAAATAAATAAATAAATAAGACTTTATTGCTTCAACCATCCCTTTTCTGTTTGGCTTCCAAGAAAACCGTGGGAAACTTTAATAGACAATAAACCAACTATTTTTATTGTCTACTAACGAAAAAAAAAAGAGTTATTCGTTTAAAAAACGAATGTCGTGGACATTTATTAAACTAGTTCTAACATTTTTTCATTCAGCAAAAAAAAAAAAAAAAAAAAAAAAAAAAACTAGTTCTAACATTAGGCCATTTAGCTTTAGATCCATTGATACTTTATAGAAATTATAATCTTAATGTGTTTGATCGCCAATTTCTAAACTAAACTCTTTGCATTAACTAAACACTTTTAAGCTAACAGATGGTAGTGCTAAAATATACTTCTGGGCCTGTTTCCCAACTTTATATACACTCCATTCATTGTTGCACTGTTTTTTCATCTCAGTGTCTATGGCAAGCTTGTGTGATCGGGACCGGTGGGTCCGAGAAGGAACCACTGATGATACGATCAGTGATCCAACGGTTCGCAACCTCGGTGTAGCGTACACCATCCCAGCTATCATACACAGAAGGGTCTTCACATAAGCTTAGCTTGCATAGATTTCAGTCCCGTTTATGTTTGCCTTTTGACCACACCACACATGACTGTTGTTTTCATGGTATCCGCAGCATATATTTTCCTTTGTCCAAGAATCCTGCAAATAAATTAATTAGAGTTATTACATAGTATTCAACAATAGCCATTAACACAATGTTGGTTTAGCATCATTACCTTTGCCGTTGTATCTCTTCATAACTATTTTTGTTTGTTTGGTTGAATTTTTGCCTTCTCTTTTTGCATTAGTGATTAGTGTGTACTTCGCAGAGTAGATATCAACATATTACATATGTCAACGCAGCTAGAGGCAGCTTTTCCCTTAAATTGTCGACTTTCAACTTGAGCTGTCTGTTGAACTCCTTGGCCACGTCTTTTTCGTCCTCGACGCAGCCATAACGGTCGAGATATCTGGGGTTCGCGCCATGGATTTGATGCAGTATTATTGCCAAACAGCCAATTGGGCCAGTGTTGTGTATCCACATCGCCAATTGCGCGTTTATTTGCAAACTATCAAGGCCTTATTTAGGATGATCACTTTTATTTCTATTTCTGTTCCTAAAAATTTAGAAGAACAATGATGAAGAGATTCTTTCAAACAACATTACAAAACAAACAAGCATTTATGGTGAATAATGTTGCATACTTGGTCAGCAATACCAAATCGATTGATCATATATAGTCTATAGAGAGAGAGACAATAAAAATAAATAAAGAAAGAAAAGAGCATTAACGATTATGGGACTATAAGTGGAAGTAGTGAAGTGAAGTAGATTAAAAGGTGGTGATGTGTCTGTTGTTTGTAATG
Source organism: Boehmeria nivea var. tenacissima (assembly GCA_018132145.1). Taxonomy (NCBI): domain Eukaryota; kingdom Viridiplantae; phylum Streptophyta; class Magnoliopsida; order Rosales; family Urticaceae; genus Boehmeria; species Boehmeria nivea. The sequence continues at coordinate 19,652,062 of CM030876.1, forward strand.
TCAGTGATTATGGATATGGTTTGTGACTTTGTGTTCTGTTGGGGTAATAATTGGAAGTGACACAAGCAAGGGCAAGGCTGTCGGTGACCTCAATATGAGAACAAGACAAAGATAGGTGGGATTTTTTTTCATAGGTGGGATTTTTTTTCAACGTTGTTAGACTAGATGGACCAATAAATCTTTTCACTCTTTCTTCTTTATCTTCGTCTTCTCTGCTACAAGTACTAGAAAAATGTGCACTATATCTTTGGTCTAGATTTTCTAGTTGGTTTTAGTATCTTGACTATAGAGAAAACATGTGGTTCTCATTAACACAAAACGACTGTTAAATTGACATCATGTCATTTCCCAACAAAAGATCAAAACCAAAGTACAGCGGAAAAACAATGCTGAAATGAACTTCTTGTCGTTTTTGACAAAAACGACAGTAATAACGAAAACGACAAGAAAATAAAATTCACGTCATTTATTAAAAAAATAACAAAAATAAAAACAAAAACAAAGTTATGTGGATAAACAGTAGAACGAAATAGGACGGTGAAATGAACTTAATAGTCGTTTTCTAATCATAAACGACATCTATAACTAAAAACGACATTAACAACAAAAAACGACAACATGTGATTCATTTCATTAGCAAATCGAAAAGTATTGGGAAATAAACTTCATGTGGCTTCCAGAAACATGAAAATTATGCAGAGGAAGTTTTCCTCAGGAAAAAAAAATGCAGAGGAAGGCCTTTATCCCGCAAATTATGACATCAAAAGATAAGCGACAGTAATAACAAAAAACGACAGCATTTGATTCACTTAATAAGAAAACGACAGTAAAGTATGAAACGACAGAGAAATTTCATTTCAGTTTCCCAAATGTTGTTATAACATACAACGACATCTAAAGTGAAAATAATTAAGGTGAACCGAATTTTATGTCGTTTTCTGATAAAAACGACATCAGTAACAAAAAACGACAACTTGTAGTTCTTTTTGTTGAAAAACGACAAGGAATTTGTGAAAAAAGACGTAAACAAACAACATGCTATTCATGCATAACATAGAAACAATATCCAATTAAAACAGCTCCTCAGAAAATAAATAAATAAATAAGATTTTATTGCCTTGACTATCCCTTTTCCTGTTTGGCTTCCAAGAAAACTCTGGGAAACTCTAGTAGACAATAAACCAGCTATTTTAATTGTTTACTAACAAGAAAATGAATTATTCACTTAAAAAATAAATGATGTGGACATTTATTAAACAAGTTCTAAAATTAGGCCATTTAGCTATAAATCCATCAATACTCTTTGTGGAAGATATAATCTTAATGTGTTTGATCGACAAATCATAAACTAAACTCTTCGCATCAACTAACCACTTTAAAACTAACAGATGGTATTGCTAGAATATACTTCTTGGCCTATTTGCCACTTGATATATACCCCATTCATTGTTGCACTGCTTTTTCATCTCAGTGTCTATGACAAGCTTGTGTGATCGGGACCGGTGGGTCCGAGAACGAACCATTGATGATATGATCGGCGATCCAACGGTTCGCAACATACACAGTAGGGTCTTCGCATGAGCTTAGCTTGCATAGATTTCAGTCCCGTTTATGTTTGCCTTATGACCACACCACACATGATCGTTGTTTATTCATGGTATCCGCAGCATATATTTTCTTTGTCCAAGAATCCTGCAAATAAATTAATTAGAGTTATTATATAGTATTCAACAAAAGCCATTAACACATTAATGTTCGTTTAGCATCATTACATTTGCTGTTGTATCACTTCGTAACTATATTTGCTTGTTTGATTGAATTTTACCTTCTCTTTTTGCATATTAGTGATGAGTTTGTACTTTGCAGAGCAGATAATATCAACATATTACATATGTCAACGCAGCAAGAGGCAGCTTTTTCCTTAAATAGCCGACTTTCAACTTGAGCTGTCTGCTGAACTCCATGGCCACGTCGTTTTCGTCCTCGACGCATCCATAGCGGTCGAGATATCTGGGGTTCGCGCCATGGATTTGATGCAGTATTATTGCCAAGCAGCCGACTGGGCCCGTGTTGTGTATCCAAAATGACCTCGCTCCTTGTTCGTACAAATTCTGTTACACATCACAAATCGCGTTTGTTTGCAAACTATCAAGGCCTTATTTAGGATGATCACTTTTATTTCTATTTCTGTTCCTAAAAATTTAGAAGAACAATGATGAAGAGATTTATTATCTTACAAATTTAAAGATTTATCAATTTATCGAGGATTTACTGTAATAGATTACGTTAACTATAGACAATACACATGCTATATAACACGTGGTATATTGCTCTTATTTATGTTTTGAAATGTCTTATGTGTATTTTCTTCGGGAAAGCAATCGATAAAATAGGACTACTTGGCAAAAGTGAACAAGTATTCTATGTCCTTATCTACGACTACCAAACGTTAATATTAGTACTTTATGACTTAAAATTGTAAAATTGATTTTTTTTTTCCCATAAGCATGGAACATGGTCTGAGATCGCTTCTCATATTGACTTATAATAAAATTATAAGCATTTAATTAGTAAAGAAATACTTGTATTGGCTTATAATCAATGCTTAGGGTGGATTAAAGAACGAGGTGGATTAAAGAACGAGCCGATCTGTCTATTTGTTATTATTCATGGAATTGAACTCTATGGGGTTCGAGTTTTATATATCTCCCTCCCATCTGTCCTTCCATACATTGTTTTCAAAGCAAGAAAATAGAAAAATATCTTGACTAACAAAAATAACAATAAAAACGACAAGATGTAGAACGTCTGATTATGCAAAACGACAGTGAAATAAACGACAAGTAAATGAAATTCATGTCGTTTTCCAACAAGAAAAGGCACCTACAACGACAGTAATCACGAATAAAAAGCCAATACATAGTTCATTTTGAACAAAATGACAGTGGAATTGAAAAGGACAGTGAAATGAACTTCTTGTCGTTTTTCATTGAAAACGACATATAAGACTAAAAACGAGATTGATAACAGAAACCAACAGTGTGAGGTCATTTTGATTAACAAAAAAAAAAGGAATAGAAAAACAACAGGTAGCCAAACTACAGGTCGTTTTGAAACAAAAATCGACACCTACTACTCAAAACGACATTAATAACAAAAAACGACATCAATGAATGAAAACGACATGTATAACAAAAAACGACATTGATAACGGGAAAAGACAATGTCAGGTCGTTTGATTAACAAAAACGACAGTAGAAAAGAAAAACAACAAATAAATAAACTACAGTTCGTTTTGAAACAAAAAACGACATCTACAACTCCAAACGACATTAATAACAAAAACGACATCATATAGTTCATTGAGTAAGAAAAACAAGAGTACTATCGGTAACGACGGGGAAATGAAACGCATGACGACTGTACAAAAACAACAGTAGAATGAAATTAAGGCAGTGCAACGAACTCCATGTCGTTTTCCAACGAAACGACATATATTATAGAAACGACAGATTTAATGAAAACGACAATTTAGTGATTCTGTTTCCACAAAAATGACATCTTCAGCGAAACAAGCAGTGAACTGCATTTTATTTTCCACACAAAAAATGAAAAAAAAATGCATAGAGAAAGACAGTAGTAAAGTGAAAAACGACAATGAAATTCACATCTTCGTAACGGGGAAGACTGCATGTCGTTTGACTTTGTAAAAAAAACGACATTGGACATTTAGGACGTGTTTCTCTCTTTTCAGCAGATGAACAAGGTTTTTCTGAGAAAAGACATACATAAAATACATGTAGTTTATGCATAACAAATGGAAACTTTGTTGCAAGGCATTCCAGAGTCAAATTCAACAACTCAGGTCTTCCTTAATTAAGAGAAAAATAAGTAATAAATATTAACAAAAGCAAAAAATTTCGAAACACATTCCACTGCTACAAAGCACTATTTTTATTTTTTTGTTTTTTGTTTTGCTGAATGCTACAAAGCACTTTTGGTACAATTTATTGGCAAGTTTGCCAAATCAAATGAAGGTTTATTGCATCGTCTTTAATCCCAATTTAACCGATCGAATCGCAACATCAATGCAAATTTAACATCACATATACTAATAATTCCTGTAACAAGCATGTTTGAGTGGAATCTTCGGCTCCGAAAAGTAACCATTTATGATCTGATTAGCTATCCATTGATTTGCTGCCTCAGTGTAGTGAATACCATCCCAACTAATGTGCAAAGAAGGATCTTTGCACGGTTCAATATAAATCACTGTGCCATTCTTTAGTAAATTATTCCCACAATAGGTGCGAACGCCGTTTTTGAAAGAACCGCAGCAGATGTCCAAGTTCTCGAAAAATCCTGCAGAGTCACAGAACAAAAAGGTAAAAATCTCCTCTGAGTCTGTCGTTCGTTGCAAGCAACGTGAAATGGTTGGTAGTTTTAGACTATGTTACCCTGCTTCTTGGCATTGCCGATCAGGCTGTATTTTGCAGCGTACATATCGACATACGTTAGCGCAGCTAGAGGAAGCTCGGCCCTTAGTTCGGCTACTCTCTGCTTCAGCTGCCTGTTGAACTCTTTTGCCATGTCGTTTTGAGACTTGATGCAACCGTTGTCGTCAAGAAAGCCCGGAGGGGCTGGATTCAGGACGCCGAATAAGGTCGATGGCAAGCAACCAATGGGGCCCGTGTTGTGTATCCAAAATGTCCTCGCCCCTTGTTGGTACAGAAACTATACAAATATGGTCAATCTTGAGCAAGAAATGCGCGGAATCAACCGGGAAAAAAGAAAGAAAAAGTGATAGTTACTTGTATGTCGAGAGTGAACTGGTTGATCATGTCGGGGATCTCTGATCGAAGCTTTTGATCAGTCATGTTCCTGAAACCTGCAGCGAGATCATTTTGCCCGATATCGATTACGAAAAGGGACTTCGAGAACTCCTCTGGTCTTGGAAAGTCTTTCCTGTTTGCATGTTTAAGGCTTCTTTTTTTGACTGAAATTAACAAAAGCAAAAGTAAGAAAGCAAAACCAAACCAAAACCCATGTCTGATATACTAATTGCTACAAAACCAGATAGTGATAAAAGTGTATTGCCTTGGCTGTAAAGCTTGCTGGTTTGGTTCTTGAAGTTGGAGTATTGCACTGTCTGGATATCAAGAGGGAAAGGGCTAATCCCGGATATGAAAAGCGAGTCATTCGATCGCCTGATAGTCGCGCCTCCTGTAGCGAAATTAGCACCGTGCCTGAAATTGGTCCCGAATGAATCCAAGTATGGGCTCAAGTACGGCAATCCGAGATACTTCGCTGCACAAACCAGCCATTAACAATGTATCTTCAAGCAATTGAGTACAAATGCATCACTAATTCTATTAGCTTTTACTCGTAAGGACGTACGCATATATGAATTACCAATGAAATCAATGATCAAACGGCCATCAGAGACTCTCCCAGCCGGGCTGTGAAAGAAAGTCATGCCGTTCGGAGGAGGTCTCGGGTAAAACGCAGCTGATATCGAGCCAGTGTCCGAATTCGAATCGCCGAAGTTGAAAATTGCAGGGTATTTACAAGCCAATACATTGTCATGGTCGCTCGCTTTCTCGGCTCCAGCGCTCAAACCCCACCACGTAACCAAAACGCCTGCAACAAAAAGTCTTGCAATATGGATATCCATGTTATATATAACACTGTGCTAAACATATATGACTGATGAGATCTTATGTTAAGGTATATACATACATGTACGTAGAGGCTTGGCTATATATGGACAAAGGACTCTGTTTCTCTTAGAGATCAAGGAAGATTTGTAATTAGAAAAAGACCACTTGGATTTGTTTAACTTAGCTAGCAGTTCTTATCGTGTTTACGTTGACTTTTTCTTTTAATTTAATGTTTACTCTTTTGTAAGAGACCAACAATCATGGGCTTGTGTAAGTGCATGTAAGTTGTAACGTGAAAATTATTCTCTAAGAATATTATATTGATACCTTACTATATATATATATATATATATATATAATATTTATATGCTTGTGTTATGACATTTGACTTCCATTCACTATTAACTTTCTGATGGATGAGAACATAATCATGATTTTTTTTTAATTATTATTTCCTCTTCATAAACTACTTAGTACTGTTAGTACTTGAGATGTTTCATTCTTCATAAACTAATTATAAGGTATAATCAATCATGTGTATCAATCAGTGAATACAATTTTTAATAACTATTTTCCACAGCACTTTGATTTTGTGAAAGTAGTTTTAGGAGGTTTTTTTATTGTTTTTTAAAAAATAACATTGAATCTTAGGTTTATATTTGTTAGTTAGACTATACAAGGTGTTGAAAATTGTTTTTGAGAGATGAAAGAACTTTAAATTAAGTAAGAAAGTCAAAGTAGCAGGGTTTGACAAAGTCAACTTCATGGAGTATAACTTGAAACTTTAATCTTGAATTTTGGATCCTGTCTTTTAGTCCTATTGTGATTTGCAATCTGTATATTGCTTCATGAACTGTTAAAAATGAGGCTTATTTTGCCTGTTTCCATTTAAATTACTAGCCAAATCTCTTCTGTAAATAAGAAATTACAAGTGGCAAGTGATTTTACATACATACATGCTTAATTTTGGCACTCAAATAGCAGAGCAAACAAAGCAATTAAGCAATCTCTAGTTCTACAAACAAAAGAGAATATTGAGTCAAGCCCAAAAGCCCATTCCTCTAGCTCGGCTCGAGCCTTGTTGTTCGAGCCTCGTTAGGGGTGTGGGACCGACGAGCCCATATACATGGCCGATACAATTTTAATAACATAGGATTGGGTTAGATAGAACCTAAGCATTTTGTGTATTTTGAAGTTTTGAGGCATTTTGAGTAACCATTTAATAAAACAACATCTTAATGTATTTGGTTGTCAATTTTAACTAAAACCTTTGCATTAACTAATAGATGGTATTGCTCAAACATTTCTGGGCCTATTTGTGAATTGAATGCTCTATTATTGCATTGCTTTATCATATTCATTAAACAAGATGGTCCTGATCACAAATGTCAGTGCCTATGACAAGCTTGTGTGATGGGGACCGGTGGGTCCGAGAAGGAACCGTTGATGATATGAGCAGTGATCCAACGGTTCGCAGCCTCGGTGTAGTGCACACCATCCCAGCTAACATACACAGAAGGGTCTTCACATGAGCCTGCATAGATTTTAGTCCCGTTTATGTTTGCCTTGTTACCACACCACACATGAATGTTACTTTCATGGTATCCGCAGCATATATTTTCCTTGTCCAAGAATCCTGCAAAATATTAGAGTTATTACATAGTGAACAATAAGAGCCATTAGTACAATGTTGGTTTAGCATTATTTTGTCGTATAACTTCATAAATAATTTCGTCTGTCACATGTTGAGATATAGGATTAGGACGTGGGAATTTGTGATAATCAATAAACTCATTCAGGGCTAACTTGCTTGGTGAAAAATTGATCATTCAATCTCTGAGGAAAAGTACAGGTAAATGAAATGAAAATGGTATAAATAGAGTGTTGATATATCCCTTAGAAGCCAAATTCACTTGATAAAGTAAACATAGATAAATAAATATAGTGAACTGTGACAATGTACAAATTTTGAGTAATTTTTTGTTTTCTTTTAAACAGGAGACACGTTATGAAGCTAGGAACGGCATGCCCTTAAATAGATTGATGCCAAAAATGGCTCAAAATGTGTAGTTGGAGTGAATTTTACCTTCTTTCTTTGCATTACTGATGAGTTTGTATTTTGCAGAGTAGATATCAACATATGTCAATGCAGCAAGAGGTAGTTTTTCTCTTAACTGGCCGACTTTCAACTTCAGCTGTCTGTTGAACTCCTTTGCCCTGTCGTTTTGGTCGTTGATGCAGCCATGGCGGTCCAGATACCCGGGGTCTGGGTCATGGACGCCACGCAGTGCCACCGCCAAGCAACCAATTGGACCCGTGTTGTGTATCCAAAATGACCTTGCTCCTTCTTTGTACAGGTTCTGTAACAAGTATTAGTATTGACAGCGACACCCCCAATAAACAATTTAGTGACGTTTTTGAACAATAAACGCCTTAATCAGGTATCACTTTTATTTCTATTTCTGTTCCTAGTACTTAAAAAAAGAATAGTCAAGATTCTTTTCATAGCAACATTCTTCCAGTTCATGTTAAAAAAAAAAAAATAGAAAATAAACAAGCACTTATAGTAAATAGAGCTTTTACTTACTTTGACAGCTATGCCAAACTGTTTGATTATATCAGGGACTTCTTTGATGAACTGTTCTTTAGTCATTGATCTAATCCCTGCAGAAACATCATTCTGGCCAATATCCAACACATAAAGAGCCTTTGAAAACTCCTCTGGCCTTGGCAGATTTCTTCTCAGTGAGTGCTTATTCTTGGCTGGCAATAACAAACAATTCTTTCTTCAACAAATACAAAGTTTTATTTGACTTATAAGAAGCCATTTTACAAAAAGAAAAAAGAAAAAAAGACCTTGCTTATAAAACCAGGCTGATCTCGTCTTGAAATTTCTGAACTCCACAACTTGGACGTCAAGAGAAAATGGAGGCACGCCATTGAGTGACATGGACTCGTTTTGGGGCCGAATCGTCGTCCCTCCCATGGCAAAATTAGCACCATGCCTGAAACTTGTCCCTATGGAGTCCAAATATGCGCTCAAGTAAGGCAATCCTAGGTGTTTTGCTGCACACAAAAAAATAAATAAATAAATACATGTAACAATAACCATTTATTACAACATGTCCTAAAGTAATAAATAAGCCCTTTGCATGACAAGAAACAACAAAAATGAAAAAAGGGAGTTACAAGAAGGTTGTTTCAAAAGTTCGAAGATACCAATGAAGTCGATGACTATGCGACCATCGCAGCCTCTTCCGACGGGTCTGTGGAAGAAGGTTTCGCCACTGGGCAATATGGCAAGGTAAAACGCGGCTGATCCTGCGCCAGTGTCGGAGTTTGAGTCGCCGAATGTGTAAATTGCAGGGAAGTGACATGGTTGCTCAGGTGTCACTTCTTCACCTACAACAACCCTCAAAGCCCATGTAATAAAAAACAAGCTAGCTTTGAAGCACTCTAGCTTTAGTCTTCATTGTTCTTTACTATTGCTATTGGGACTAATGTTAATGGAGCAAAAGAGTGTGGTAATGTTATATATACATGTTTAGGCCTTAAGAGCTTTGGTATTATACTAATAAAGGGGAAAAAATAAAAGAAAATAGGATTAGCTCCTCACAAAAGCCAAACTTATGGAGAGAAAAAAGATTATATTAGTTTATTTATTTAATTTGTTGAAACTATTTGTGAGTGTGACTAAGATACTACTTAAAATAGTTGTCTTTTTTTTTTTTTGTTGTGCTAAATACGATTACAAACTAGCAAGCTGTGGTTGGTTTGTTCTTTTCCGTAATCAGTTTGTTCAAATTTAAACCATATTGAAATAAAAATAAATAAAATAAAATAAAATAAAAAAGAGAAGAAGCCTGCAAGGTAAGGGGTCTCTATCTTAAATCCATATTTCAAAGTAAACAATGTCAGATAAAGCTTTTAAAACATGTTGTCCATTTTTTTCAAATGTATTATTTATTATTTATGCAAAGAACGTCCACTTTTTTTCCTGAATGGAGCCTAATTTCGAGGCTTGGCAAAATTAGACGACCTACGTTTTGCATTAAAAAAAATACAAAATTAGATTTTCTTATTATGAGATGTCTCCAAAGTGAACACAAAGAGCAATTTGCGGCAATCATTCCATTTAGCATGAGAAAAAGAGATTCATAATTCATAAAGAATTTTATTTTTATGCCACTACTTGCATAACTTTTGACCTCAATACTTGTTTCACTCCCTAAAGACTAAAGAGTGGAGCTTTTTCAAATGTTTGAGAACATGACAATTATTTTGTTGACAAAATAAGTGGTTTTTTTTTTTTTTTTAATTCTTGACGTTATTTAAATTGAAAAATATGTTGAGGTGAAATAAAAACTATAAGATATCAAAAGAAGTTAGAAACTCAACAATAGTAATACAAATTGTCGGTTCAGACTAGTAATTGCCAACTTGCATTTCATTAAAAAAAATAAATAAACTATAAAACGTGAAAAATATTTCTACCCTATTAAGAAGGGTTTTTATTCACTACATCCGGCGTATACTCATCCACATAAAGCATAAATAACAGAATAAAAATAATCATATCGAATTTAAAACATATTTAATACGTTTTATTATAATAATTTATTTTTTTGTTACTTTATTTATTTCATTCTTATTATTTTAATATAAAACCCTAAGAAGTTAAGATTATATTATTTATAAACAACACGCGTAACGTGTGATACAGTCTTTTTTATTAAAGTATTGAAATATGAGTTGGCATAGCATCCCGATAAAAGATATTGCCCAACATGACCGCTTGACAACTTAAAATGAGAACTCTGTCATTTTATTATCATATGTGCACGACCAACTAAATTTAATGTGGTATTTATTCCTAAAAAATGATTGTAGATTTGAATTTTTTTTTTTCTCTACATAACAAAAATAAATTCAAATCAAATCAAATCTACAACACTCAAGTTGGTACGAAAATGATGCTCATATTGATTTTCGTAACAAATATCGTTTTGTTAGCTCGTGAGTCGTGATTGATCATGAAGAATCCGGATAATGTTTTGAATCATTTTTTTAATTATTTAATAGGTTTGGATCTCCAAGCCACTCTATCTAATTTATCTAAGGAGGTTAACTAATTAAATGTTACATATCTTAATCCAGTGTGTCTCTCCATAACATATTTTTCCCCCCTATAAATTAAAGATGGAATTTGTGAGATTGGTATCATCCAACATCCATCCGTGACATGTTTTGAATGTTTATAAACTTATAAGCGTATTATAAATCAAGTTCACAATCTATATATAATAGTCAATATTTTTTATTAATAAGTTATTATTTCGCCTTTTTTTTTATCTTCCTTATTGATTGAAGAAAAAAATAAGAGATAGTTTAGTCAAATTTTATTAAAAAATGGAATGAATTGCACTACTTTTTTCTGGGTGGTAACATGTTGCGACTTCGTACTTCGAAAAAAAAAAAAGAAACAGATATAATATGAAGAACACCTCATTTGATGCACCATTAATCTATCATAATCTACACTATAAATGTTGTACTCCTTTAATTTGTATTTCTTATTTATAATGTAAAAAAGAAGGGTAAAAATTAAAGAAGGGTAAAACGTTGCTCTTGTAATATTGGGCCCAGATGTGAGGATGTGCTTAGCCCAACTAGTAAAGTCATCAAGCCCAGGTTTAGAAATCAAAGCGTCAAGCCCAACAAAGGCCCGTTTCTCCCTCCTCTCTCTCTCTCTCTCTCTCTCTCTCAAATCTAACGTGTGAGCTTTTTTAGTTGAGAGTTTAGAGAAGAAGCTCTGAAGCAGCAGCAGCCATGGCGGCGAGCCAAGAAGCCGAAAAGAAGAAGGAAGGCTCGGACCTTCTGGGCTCTCCGACCTTCAAGAAGCTTGATAATGGCCGCTTCAAGTGCGTCCAAACCGGCCACGAAGCTATCGCCAAAGACAAAGACCTCTATTCGCAGAGCAAACGCTGTCGTTTAGGCCTTATCGACTATGCCCTATCTCGCAACAAGCCTCCTCTCAACATGTTCAAACCAGACCCTTCGTCTCGGTAATCTCCATATTTCCTCTTCTCTTTTTGCCCTAACTATTTCATCAAGTTCACTCCTTTCTTTTTTTAATTTTTTTTATGGCGTAATTAAATTAAGAAAAGAAAAATACTAATTAGAGTTCCTAATTTCAGTTCAAAGCTGATTTGCAAGTTGACTGGGGATACGGTTAACAAGTCCGAGGAACATCTGTGGAAGCATATTAATGGGAAGCGATTTCTCAATAAGCTAGGTTTGTGGTGGTTCATATATATCAATTTTGTTGATGCTCTTTTGAGAAAGTTGTGACTTTGATGTTGCCCAGATTGTGATTAGTGTTTGTGTTGATGTGGGTTTCTGTGAACAGAGGAAATGGAGGTGCAAAAACTGACCCCTGATGAAATGGTGGAAGAAGCGAGTAAGAAGGAAGTACAAAAGGAGTCCAAGAGTGGCAAGGATGTTGCGACCAAGAAGAAGAAGAAAAAGAAAAAGAAGAAGAAGGATAAGGAGAAGGATAAGTCGGTTGAAGAGATTGTCTCCGAAGTGAGAGAATGTTCTGGTGAGGAAAGTGATTCGGAAGATGTCGACTTTTGGAGGCCTCCGATGGGGGAGCGTTGGGACTTCGATGAGGGAGGAGATCGGTGGGGTTCTGGTTCGGAGTCGGGGCAGGAAAGTTGCAACGATGACGATGGAATTGGTGAGATTTCGCAACTGCTTTGCTATGTTGTTATCTCGTTAATAACTTGGTAATCGGACTGTTTAGAGTCTATGCGCATCATATAGTTGCTCTCTATTGTTTTACTTGGAACAGCAATAACAACTACTAAGCAGCTATTATTCGTAATCTTCCTTACCAAGGAATGAAAAGCCCGATTAAACTGATACTGTTGGCAAATCAGGGCAATCATCTGCCTTAGCAGTACGAAAGAGCTTGCATTTGAGATTAAAATCCCTTAGCTTAGGCCAAGTATTTCAGTTTGCTTTCCCTGCTTTCCACAGTAAGGATTTTAGGAATTGCTACTGGAAAATAAGTAGTTTGTATTTAACTCTAACGAATCCTCGTGATGACCCACCTAAGTTAGTGACTATGCTCTACATGATTTTGAAGGTTGCATTCTCTTTACTTGTTTTTTGAGGTGTGGCCTAGTTGCTTGGCTTTGTATATTTAGTATTCATTACGGAGTCTCTCTTTAACCTATCTTTTAGCTTAGCAAGTGATTTGATGGAAATTTCCTTGTCCAGCTGCCGAAGTTGAAGATGATGGCAAGGAGTCGGAAGAGCTTTCTGTGCTGTATGCTTGCATGCTTTTTAGTTCGGATTTCTTAAATTACTTTATGTTGGCATAGAATCTCCTGTTCGTCAAGTCTTTAAATGTTCTCTCTCTGTGCTTTGCAGAACAAAAAGAATGTCCACAGAAATCGGACCAAGCAGCTTTGCCTCAAGAAAGAAGAAGCCCAAGAAGAACGAAACCGAATGTTAGTTATTGGTAGTTTCATGTTTGGAATTTTCTCGCCTTTCTTGTTCCGTTACCCGGCAAGTCTGGGACTTAAAATGGAAGGGTGTTCCCAATCAAGTTTTGTCCTAGTTTAGAGGTTGCCTTTGATATGGAAGTCGGACAATTGATTATTTATGTATCGCAAAACAAAAAAAAAATTGTTAGCTTTAGTTGATCATAGTTATACATTGAAAATTGAAATCATCAAATTTTGGGAATAGATTGCCATGGTATTGCTTGCATATGGATATCAATATGTAAACTACAACTTCACTCTTTTTTTCAAGACAATACCCAATTTACTATTAATTGACATCACATAATAATAAAAAGCCTATTGACAAACTTAATTATAAAATCCCATATTTTTGGCCAACGAATATTAACTCCAGGTAAACTAACAGCTATCATACCATAACTATAAAATTAGGCATTGGTAGACAGAAACACAAGGCCAATTGCAAGTTTTATGCGACCAATTCCTAATATTTATAATTTAGACTAATTACAAATGACACAGCCCATAACTACAAAAAGGTAAAGAAGCAAAAAAAGGGTAAGGCTTTAAAAAAAAGTTTCCTAGAATGTGGTGAGCTATAATCCAATGGTTGTCTTGTGTGGCTGCATCTCTTTTATGTTGCAGTGCCGCAAAATGTTTTTGACTTCCTTGAATCTGTTTATGTTGTATCGTCTTGTAGAATAGCTAATGACATGACATAACAAGCTTGAGATCTCCATAAATTCTCGCCCAGAAAGTTTACGACTCCTAAAAACGCAAGGCGTTAGATGCCGAAGAACATGGATTTAGTTTGCTTACAAGAAACAAATCTTGATTGAAAAGTGATTAGCAAAAGGCCCGGATTGAAATGAAAGAAACAGTGCTGACCAAAGTATAATACCTGAGAACCAAAGCAGATTCACATCAGCAATAGTTCGTCACTCCACTTCTTCTTTCTCGCAATCAAAACTCTTTCCTCACTAGGGAAAAGACCGTCAATTTTTGGTTCAACTTCGGTTAGCCAACCATCCCACCTCAATGCAGTAACAAACTTTCGAATGTAGTTTATGATCGAGGGTTTATCTCTTATGATGACAAACCCATCTGGTCGTAGAATCCGATCCATTTCTATCAATAAATCCTCTATTCCACATTCACGCTCCTCAATCTCTGAAAATACTGCCCATGCATGCAGAAGATCATATGTACGTGGGTACGTTGAAAATGATTCACACCTATCAAGTGTACATAGGAATAATGAGGTTAGATATCAGTGACAGCAAAAATAGCAGCAATATAATCCTGCGCCCCACCACACCCCCAACACCCCCACCCCCCCCCCCCCCCCCCCCCCCAAAAAAAATGCTATATTTTCAGCTTGTGGAACCAAAAAGTGCGAAAGAATAAATACAGTGGTCAGATAACAGGACAACTCTTAAACCAAAACTTGCTTAATTTTAATGTGGGTTACTTACCTCCTCCTATCTCGCATAAAAATAAAAAATAAAACTACAAGCTCAACACTCAAGTGATCCTCAGAAGGTTGGGAAACAAGACAACGTTATAGTAACTTCTTTTTAGGAATTCGATAATGTAAGAAAGGATCACAGCAAGAGTGATCCCAAACTAACCCAAGGAACCAAACTGTATCGAAGCCTATCAGATTTTCTGCCTATAAGTGCATTGCCTTAAACTAGGTTTAGTTTGTTGATGCCATCTGCTTTTTCCTCTGAAAAGCATATTCAGAATTCAGATAAGAAAGATCAAATTTGTGGAATTATGTTACTGAATTTGTGAGTTTCCCATATGACAACTCTATATGATCCGTTTTTAGGGAACCAATAAGCATACCAGTCATGTACAGATCCAATTAAGCCACGGTCATATATAATTTTTAATCTTGCAGAAGCACGGGTAGGAGCAACATTCATGACCCAGACGTCTCTATCACTTAAGGCCAGCAGCAAAACCACCGAGGTTTGAGTTCATATCCATAACATTTCTGATGGAGTTTTTCTGTATCACAGACTTCATTTGCTTCCAGTACTCAGTGACTCGAGAATGCCATACGCTCTAAGCCAAATCAATTTTTTAAGAAGTTAGAAAATGGGACAAGAGAGGAAGGTTATTAAACAAATTTGGATAAGCTGCATCTGCAAATTTGAATAACTTACAGTGTCTTCTAAGAATTCCTCAGGACTAATGCCAATATCTTCCAAGCGAGGAGGTGCTGAAGTAAGCCTTCGAGGCCAAGGAGCTAGTCCACTCCCTCTATCCTTGTGCGTCTCTGTTATGCAGTTTAAGTTTGGACAATAAGTTCCGAATCAGTTAAAAACAAAGGTTAAATTCCATAACAACTTTAGTGGCAAAAAAAAAAAAAAAAAATTCCACATCAATGTAATTTCTAATTCACTTTTTCGAAACATGAATCTGCTCAACGGAAAATTCAAGTACACCATTATGGTCATTAATCTGATTCTCAATATTTATTTAGGTCATCATTGATAAAGATGTGCTCCTTGTCCTAATTAATATATATATATTTAGTAGTTCTAGCATATAATCTTGCACGAGTAAAGCCCTAGAAATCCCAAAAAGATCCTCATGAACTTAACAGAACAAGAACGTGGTTTGGAGTAGAGCATCTAACACAATTACAAATAATAATCAACAATGTATTCATTGATCAACAACGGCAATAATTTCAACAATAGTCAAAAGAGATTTTTCCATCAATCAATTAACAAAAAAATAAAAGAAAAAGAAAAGAAAAGGGATCCCACTTTAGTACAAAATCTGTGCAAAAATAAACCTGCCACTTACTTGCAGAGTATAGAGAAATACAAGACTTCATGCTCACATTCCATGTTGCATCTGGGTCATCATCAGTATTACACAAAGGCGGGTAAGTTCCAGGTTCTCTCTTATGTAACAACTATTTGATAGTGGCTTTTCCCAAATAACACTCTGCTCTTTCTTTGCAACAACTCTCCAACACATCCTCTTCAAAAGATCAGACATAGCACTCCAAATCATCCTATTTTTTGGATCACTTGCATAAGCTTCAGGAGAACTATATACAAAATACCCTCCTGGTCTTAGTAATCTATCGAGTTCTAATAATAGGATCCCCCCTCTTTGAAGCCAATCAATACGGCATCGTGAACAATGAGCTAGTTCAAATGATCTACTTGGATAAGGAAGTCTTTTTGTAGCCAAAATTCCCAGAGTAGCCGGAATCCCCCTCTCCAGTGCAAATTGTATTTGATTCTCATGAACATCATTAGGTGCAAGGGACATGGCTATGATGTTGTGCGAGAGTAAATAGGCACCAAAACTTGCAACTCCACAACCCACATCAAAGACATTTCTGATATTACCTTCATTGTTGAGTCTTTCACCAGGAAATTTAAGCATCTAATCAACAGTAGGAATGCATGCATAAGTAAAAAAGGTTAGTTACCAAGTCATTTTCAAATGTTTGCTCATATGAAACATAGGTGATCTAAGACTCAATCATTGTGTCTGTTGATTTGTAATCTTTTATTCGTTAAAAGAGAAATACGAAAGAAAAGAAGAACAAAAAATAAAAAATAAAACCGAGAGAGAGAGAGAGAGAGATAACCAAGTAAATGTCTTTTACCCGGGCAAGAGAAACAATATATTTATCAGCTCCATAATGGAAATGTGTCCCTCCTCCAGGAAAATTTATCTTGTCCCCATTGACAACCATCCAATTTTGATCCGATTTCTCCTGTGCCAGATGCGTGTGGGGAATGTTGGCCTTCCACACTTCGTCTCTACTTGCCGGCCACCTAATAGGGATCTGAAATTCTAGCAAGAAACTTTTCGGAATCAAAACTAGCTGAAGCAAGACTACATTAAAAACACATACATGTAAGCGGTTACTGCCACTAACCTTGTACCCCATCGGGGGCGGTATCAAACAATTATAACGACGCGCCGGGGGCGGACAATGGCGTTCATAGTGCTCCATTAATGTCATGTTTGGCTTCCATCTCATTTGGTAAATAAGGTTTCTATCCAAACAGGGTATCAACTCTGAAAATTTCATATCACATATCTGAGAAAACAGCAAACCCAATACTGCCAATTAGTTGTTAACAGATACAAAAGAAGAAAAAAAATAAAACTATGATAACACATACTTTATGTATGCAGTTTGGAATCGTCTATGTAACAATTATCAAAAAGGAAAAAAAAAAAAAAATCTTCAACCTGAAAAATCCAAAATCCGACTATTTCATTTCAAAAGTTTTAAATTATTCAAAATTTAAGGAAAGAAATCACGCTTATGCAATAACCTAAACCAGAAAGTCACTAAATTAGACCACATTGTGAACCATACGTTTACAATTCACGGCAAGCAATATCAAATTTGGCATTAACACTTTACTCTTTCGCCAACTTTTCACCGAAACTAATCAAACATTGCAATATTGTATGTAAAAACTGCAAATAACGACAAATACGACGTGTCACATACAGGTATGCTCTTGGGAACCTCGGGATTTCGATCCTGATCTTCATGCAAATCGTCGAAATCCCGATGCCGACGAAATCCACCGAACATGGAGTCGGATCCACCAGACCCGGACGCTTCTTCGTCGGATCTCCGAGAGCCCGGAGCGAACGACGAGCCATAGTACAGACAGACCAGTGCGAGGCAAACGATGAGAGCGAGCAGGGCGA
This sequence comes from Boehmeria nivea var. tenacissima, assembly GCA_018132145.1. Taxonomy (NCBI): domain Eukaryota; kingdom Viridiplantae; phylum Streptophyta; class Magnoliopsida; order Rosales; family Urticaceae; genus Boehmeria; species Boehmeria nivea. Next base: position 19,669,970 of record CM030876.1, read on the forward strand.
TCTTAACTTGCTTCGTGGTTAGGCTGTGCTCTCGCTTGTGCTTCATCGTTCTCCCTCAAGAGTCCGTGAATCGGTCACTGAGTCAGCGAGGGTATCGGAAGCGAGTTTCTCCGAGTCCGATGCATAAACGCTAAAACCCTAGCGATTGTTGATTTGTAGAGTGGTTAGTGACGAGTGAGAGATAAACATGAGTGTTTGTTTTTCTTTGTTTTAAGAATTGATTAGCTTCGATTTAGATTTGTACGGCTTTCTTGGCTATTCGCGGGAGAGAGATAGGGTGTGATTATCTACGGTCGAGTCTATTCTTAAGTTGTAGTGCGCTTGTTAGGGAGCTAGTGTTTTCATGACACGTGTCTTTAATTGTGTGGCGTTGCTGATTACGAGAGGATCCTACCCTCGTACCATGCCCAAAATGCCCCTGCGTCCGATGGGTGCGAATCGAGGTGGTTATGGGGAAAATAGAGAATTTATTGAGAGTCAAAAGCCCCATAAATTTGAACGCGCGCTTCGAAGTTCGCTGATACGCGCTTCGGTGGTTAAAGCTTTTTTTTTTTTTTTTGGCATATTAGCAAAATAGCTTGCCAAAATAACATCTTTTAAAACTCAATTATTCAAAAATTAAGTTATTAGCTATCACACTCATTCATATATAATTAAACTGTCCAAAATATTCAAGTTCGCCCAATTTTTGTTACAATATATAACAAATATTGATACAAATTATGACAAAAATGTAATAAAAATTAGATATTTTATTACATATGTGTATTAAATTTTGTCTGTGACGGTCTATGTGCCAGTTTGGCATTGCTGTGCTTATAAAAGAAGTGCTTCAAACTATACTGATGAAAGAAGCTGCTGAAGTTATAAGTATGTAGGGTGTTTGATTATTTTATTTTTAAAACTGTTATTAAAATAGTGTGGGTATGTAAAATTATTAAATGATAATTTTAGAAAATTATTTAGTAAAATAAGGGTAGTTAATTAATGATATTTTAGTAATTTAAATTGGAGAAGCAGTTTTGGTTACAAAAAAACAATCTTTAACCTGCTTTTCAAATTACAATACTTAAAGCCAGAAACGGTTACCTGCTTCTTTAAGAAGTAGGTTTACCAAACGCCTATAACTGTTTTAGATTGTTTTATAATCTAAAAGCAACCTCCAAAAGCAATGACAAACTGACCCTATATCAAAAGTTATTCCCTATTGTAACAAGAATTGTTACTGTAACATTTGTTACCTTCCGTAACAAATGATAAAACAATCAATGCATTGTCTAAAAAATATAGCGAAAAAAAATGACTAATAGTTTAATTATGAAAAAATCAGGTCAATTCCTTAAAATTAGGACTAAAAAGAAGCTTAAAAAAAAAGATGCTAAAAATAGGCTATTTAACCAAAAATCTCTCTCTTTTTTTTTTACCAACATTATTGACGGTAATTGTTGATATAAATATTATCAATCGGTGACACTTTAAGTTTACTATATTATATTTGATATAGTATTATATTATTTCATCTAGTATTAGTCATGCAATTTTTATAATATTTAAAATTACCGTACAATATAATAAAATAGTGTCTTTAATTATAAAAGAGTAATGATAGATGTTGGTGTAAATTAAAACAAATAACGTGATCCGCACCTGTAGGATGTGATGTGGCATCGGAATCAAGATTAAGAAAATAGTAACAAGAGAATTTTTAAGTGGTTCGGCCCTCAACCGGAGTATTTACCTACGTCCACTGAGAATAGTATTGAGAATACTTTGATTACAAGAAATTTTCACTAACCCCTTCTTCGGTTCCCTCAATTTCCTTTTATAGTTCAGGGATTAAGGCTCGGAGAAGATCAAATCATAATGCACGATCCCAAAAAAATCGGGAGTAAATGCCGGATTAAATGTGCAGTTATTTCTCCCTAATGACTCGGAAATTGAATATCCTAATGGTTATATCAATCTCGAGTCTTACGGGCTTAATTATAAAATATCCCATGATCGGGGCTAAAATAACGGAACAACAAGAGAGACCTAAACTACCATACGTGAACTTCATTTTCGATCGGGGGTCACCAGCTTCGCGGGTTGAGCCTCACATCTTGAGTGAAGTTCTTACTTCCTCTCCGAGACTAGCTTCGCGGGGGTGAATCATCTTCAAGGATCCGCGGCCTTCTTGTCTGTCGATCCTTCTCCGAGCGTCTTGTCATGAAGTCGACATTACCTTCGGTGGTATTTTTCCTGCTTTCCTTCGTGTGCATACAATCGAGGATCATCTTCGCTTTTAATGTTCCTCGAAGACTCCGCCCCCGAGGCTTTATTGCTGATGAAAAATCACTTACAAGAATAGACATATCAATTTTTTACTAACATTTTAATATCAACTGATATGATAATTAAAATATCATATTTTGATTGGTTGAATATCAAATTTTTCTAATAAGTTGATAAACAATCACTAATAATAATATGATACGTAAGTTGATATTAAAGAATTTAGTAAAATTGGTATGTCTAGCACAACTCATAATAAAAATAGATGTATTGACACGAGAAATGTTTTTCATATCACATACTATATTATATTCTGTAATAAAATATGATAAGTCGATATAACACACTTCTTATTTTTTGAATAAAAACTTTCACAAACAAGAGTTAGCTCGGATAGCAAAATCCTCAAAGCTTAAGGGCAAAAGTTCAATATGTAATTAATTATATGTAATTCTTAAATAAATAAATAAAATAGATCGTTCAACTTCATCGAGCTATACGTTCCTATAGATATCCTCCTGTATTTGTTGCTAGTGATACGTAGAGTCCTGATTTCAGACTCCATATTGTGCGCGTGATGGTGGGATAGTTCTAGTGATCTGTTTATGAAAGTTGGGCTTATAAAATTTGGGACATGCAAAGAGATTATGGGCCTTGCATGGCCCAACTAGGAATGTGAAATGGGTTTTCCACCGTGATAATTAACCGCGTCTTTGTAGCCATTTGTTGACAAATTTGTGTCCTAGGAAATGTGAACCATTGGTCGTTGCCTCGTTGGCTACAAGTTTGAACTAGACATAACGAGACGACACAATCGCGTTTTTCTTGCCAATCAAATCATTAATCAAGAGCTTCCTTAATAACAAGACGAACAACTTTTCAACAAAAAAGTATAACATCAAATTGAATGATCGTTTCAACAAGGATGGAGCTAGTTTAGGCCAACAGACAGTTTTCGATCCAAGTTGTTCATTGTAATTTTTAACCCAAAACATAAATTTTTTATATATATTTTTTTTAATTTTTTCTTTGAATAGCCTTATTATCATTATTTTTAAAATGCATTACTTCAAACTCTTAATCTAGCAGATCCGCGTCCCTAGTTTCAACGATAATGATAATAATGATTAACAAATACCTCATTTGAGATGCTTAGCTATATATAGCCCTGAATGAGAAGTAAATGGTTTTAAGGTCGTAGAGACCATAGAGAACGTCGCTAAATAAGTATTTACTCGACTATTCATGAACACAAAACACGTATTAAAGAGCATTATTACTTCATCAAGACAATAAACCAAACTCAATACGCACACGTAACTAACGCATATGGTTTTTTGCCAGCCCATGAAAATTTGTGATTGGATTAATCCATAATTCACACTTCTAAATACGAAAAAAAGGAGGCCACGTAAGCTAAATCTTACCAACTAGGAAATATATGGATGATTAAATAATAATTTTGAATAATTCTCAATCATATAAATATTTGCACCAAAGGAGCTATAACTATAGAAACTCATAAACTTGGGTCATTGTTATTTGACTTTTTCATCAAAGTTAATTAACCATTTGTTTGGAGTAAATATCTTTTATGTTTCATTCTATTTTTTTTAATCTCAAATATAATATCTTTAAATCTCAATAATTTATTATTTATATTATATCAAAATTCATAAAATTAAACTATTTTAAAATGAAATGATTGAGATATTTATCTCAAATAACCCATAACATGTGTTATGGAAAAAAAATTATAAGAAGTTTCACAAACACAAAAAGTGCTTTTGCAGTAAGTCAAATTATAAAAAGAAAAAAAAAAGGCCAAACGACAAGTCGAATCAAAAACCGCTAAAGTGCCAAAATAACATACTAAGAGATAAGAGTTGTCAAAAATAATAATAATTAAAACGAAAACAAAAACAATAGCAACACCCAAAGAAATAGAAGGAAAGCACACCCCAGGTCCTCACTTTTATCCAAAGCACATCTTCACGCCTATCCATCCAATTTTAGTGGTCATCGCACTAAAGTCTAAAGGTAACGTGAACCCAAATGAAGCCCAATCAATTCACTTATACATATAATATTTTATTGTTGAGTATTTTCATTAACTATATTTTTTTGAAAAAAACATGTAAAAACGATTCCCTATGATTGCCATTAGGCTATACCAACCATGTGACAAGCCCCAAAGTCAGCAAGCTTTTTATGGCAAAGAGAGGAAAAAAAAAATGTAAAACCCTAAAAAGAAAAAAAATTAAAGTGTAGCGACTTTTTAATGATGAGATTCCTAATTTATTGTATTTAAATCACACAATTAGATTCCAAAAAAAAAAAAGAACTGCTCTGTTAGAGATAATAGTTCAACGACCTATCGGAGACGACGGTGTTTCTGGAACTATGCTCTCATTGTTATTCACAGGTATGTATGTTCTCAGTCTCAATCTCAATACCTAATATAATATTTATGTTGCGTAATTTGAATGGTAATGATATAGCCGTTGTTTGACTTTTCGAGTCCCAAAATTACACCCGCAAATTGATTCTGATTTGTGGAAAGTTCGGATTTTTTATTTTTGATTTGGTAGTTTACTGGGACCTACAAAAACTTGATCTTTCGCGGAAATGTGGCCTGTTTGGCGCGAAAATCGGTTGTTAATTTGGGGATTTTCGTTTCTAGGGTTTGCTTGGTCCGAGTCGCTGCGAAAATTTCTTGTTCTGGAAGTTGTGTGTTGAAGAAATCTTGATGGGCTTTATTTATTGTCCTTGTAGATCTCTCTATTTAGGGCTCTATTTTGGCTGTGGTTCGTGATTGAAGACATTTGGCAATTTACATTTAACTTCACTCTGTTTTGAGGCGGTTATGAGGATGAGACGTGTTTGAAGCGAACTCTTGGGTCATAAGTTATCTGTTTGTTTGTTTTGGAAGGAAAGTTTTCCTTTTCCAAGGAATCGTCATCATCGTTCTGTAGAATTTGCGGATTCATATATATAATCACGTTGAAGTTCGAACTCAAGAGATTTTTTTTTTCTTCTGGTATTATTGGTGTTTGTCTTGTAGATATCGATTTGTACCGGTTTGGTTGAGTTAGTTGATTGCATTGTACAAAAATAGTAAGAGGGCTTCTTTTTTTGGTGGTTCTGAATTGTGTTCTTGGAGTGAATTTGAGTTGATGGGTGGAAAGAATTCAAGGGAGAATTCGTCGTCGTCGTCGTACCGTTCGAGTTCTTCTTCTTCATGGACGGAGTTTCCTCAATCGTCGTACGGGCAAGAGACTCAGAGCTACGCTCCGCCTCAGCAATATTTGTACGCGCCACCACCGCCAGCCTACGCGCCACAGCAATCACATGCGTCATCGCAGTACTATGAATCGCCGTCTCAGGACTACGGTGGCAGCCATGCTGCGGATGGCAGGAGGAGGCTGGACAGGAGATATTCAAGAATTGCCGATAATTACCGTTCTCTCGAAGAGGTAAATATGATTGTGCAATACATATATATATATTTTTTCTGGTAGACAGTAATCTGGCGCAGGAAGGTAATTTTCTTGATGGACTGTTCTTTCGAGTTTAATATTTTCTGTCATAAATCTCTTCGTCTTTTGATGGTCAATGATATATGAGCGTTTGAGCATGTACAAGGAATTTTTGAATTTGTTTATTCTAAGCATGAGAGTTTTCTTAAATATATCGATGTTAAAAGGTTACTTCGTTCCTTTGCAGGTGACTGAGGCTCTGGCAAGAGCTGGCCTTGAATCTTCCAATCTTATTGTTGGTATTGATTTTACAAAGAGCAATGAGTGGACAGGTAAAGCTTTTAATTTAATAATGTATACGGTTCATAATGTATACGGTTCATTTCATTCTTTTGTGATAAAATATGCGGACCTTTGTTTTGTTAATAGGTGCAAGGTCATTCAACAGAAAAAGCTTGCATCACATAGGAGAGAGTCCAAATCCCTATGAACAAGCAATATCGATTATTGGGAAAACCCTGGCTGCTTTTGATGAAGACAATATGATTCCTTGTTTTGGATTTGGAGACGGTACTTCACAGAGTTTTTTGCTCTTTTTTCTCTCTAAAGATTTGTGTTTTATTTTTTTAATTTTCTTTGGTTAACAGTAGACATTATGTTGTGTCCCTTGGCAGCGTCTACACATGATCAAGATGTCTTCAGCTTTAACGCTGATGAGACTTTTTGCAACGGTTTTGAAGAAGTATTGAGTCGCTACAGGGAAATTGCTCCTCATCTGCGACTTGCAGGTTTGATTTTATTCCGCTCTCATGTCCATGTTTGATCTTCCATGTTATAATTAATTGTTTATACACCATCCTCACCTTTCTGTTTTGCAGGGCCAACTTCATTTGCACCGGTAATTGAAATGGCAATGACCATCGTGGAGCAGAGTGGTGGCCAGTACCATGTTCTTTTGATAATTGCAGATGGCCAGGTATTTTTCCTCCACTTGAGTGTGGTTAGTGGTTTCATGTTTGATGATTTGCATAATGGGACTGGGATCTCGAATGTCAATCATGCCGATTCTACAATTATGGCATTAATAGGAAATATTTAACAAACGCTTCAACTCTACCCCTAGCATCACAAAATTTCCTTTTTCATGTTTCTTTTGAATCTGAACCTCGTAATTTTCCGAGAGTTCGTACTCAACAACATTTTTGTCTTGTCTTCTTAGGTTACTAGAAGCGTTGATACTCAGCATGGCCAGCTAAGTCCGCAGGAGCAGAAGACTGTTCAGGCAATTGTTGAGGCTAGGTGAGAAGGGGTGATTCGTTTTCTCGATGCAACTTTTCTCTATCTTTTTTGTTTCACCGAACATGGGGATGCCTAATAAACTTTGTGCATTGCAGTAACTTCCCACTTTCAATCATTTTAGTCGGTGTGGGTGACGGACCGTGGGACATGATGAAGGAATTCGACGACAATATTCCCGCTCGAGCTTTTGATAACTTCCAAGTGCGTGCTCTCACTAGATTCCTCTCCTGCTTTTTCTTGGGACGTTATGGATATAATTAGTTGAATTGCTTAGTAAAACACATATTCCCTTTTCTTTTTTGTTTTTCAGTTTGTGAACTTTACTGAAATAATGTCAAAGAATGTTGCCCAATCACGAAAGGAAACCGAGTTTGCTCTATCAGCGCTAATGGAAATCCCTTCTCAGTATAAAGCAACAATAGAGCTCAACATATTGGGGTAACACTAACAATTCCTTCTACCTATTTCTTAGAACTAAAAGTGTAGGATTCCATTTCTTCATTAGGAAATCTTATGTGATCTGTCTGTTTTATCAAGCAGGGGACATAGAGGTAAATCACCCCAGAGAGTTCCTCTCCCTCCACCTGTATATGGCATGCCATCTTTTAGTAGCTCCAAGCCTTCCCCTTCCCCTACTACGAGCTTCAAGCCAAGTGTGCCAAGTTTTCCTTCTTATCATGAGGAAAGCACCAGTGTCAGCTCAGCACCACCTGCTCCGAACACTACTTATGATAATCAGGTATGTAGAACTTCTAGATCGATTCATTTTACCCTTAATAATATTGTCCACAGGTTTCTATTGCAAACTGCTTTACAAGAGTTGTACTAAGGGCTTTCAAGGATTTAAAATACGCCAAATAAGATATTAAAATTCAACGCAAGGAATAGAATAGTTTACAATTCTTATTCAGCCATGCGAGTTTGGTTTCTTACTGATATTTGGTTTAAGTTTTTGAAAGCCAACATTTTTCTAGTGCCAACCTTTTTCTCGTCTGAAACTAGCTTTCCTATGTTCAGTTGAGGGGTTAATATGTGTGAGCACACGGGTTTGGCTTGTCGTGGGTCATTTGGTGTATTTATGTTCAACTTTTTTTATTTTTTTATTTTATATTTATTTTTAAAGAACGCATGTCATGATCGGCATTTAATTCCTTGCTCACAAATATTGGCCAAGTCATTTAGTTTGAAAATTGCAACTTAGGTGTTACATATAAATGGGATATTTCAAATATAGTTTGTCAATTGTCACTTGGTTAAAACTCAAACAAACCATAAGTTTGATTTTGGATGATGCTTTTTATCTTACAATGTTCGTGGTTTTTAACAGCTTTGCCCCATTTGCCTTACCGACCCAAAGGACATGGCCTTCGGCTGTGGGCATCAGGTACTTTGTTTTCATTTATGCTTTTACTAAAATTGCTTGGACAACATAAGATTTATAGTACTAATGTTGCGGACCTCTCTTTATGAACCCTCTTCTTGTGACAGACGTGTTGCGGGTGTGGAAAAGAGCTTAGTACATGTCCAATTTGTCGAAGCACCATCACCACAAGAATAAAGCTTTACTAGCACAGTTTGCCTGGTTCGGAGTTTTTAGTCAATGCTGCCCAACATTCTTTTAAATTCGTTATTGAATTATATCTCCCTGCTCTATTGCATTATGGATGTGAAAAACAAAAAAAACAATGTTTAGCTAAGATTACGAACGAGTGAACAAAGTCGGTCGTCATCTGTACATTTTTGTAATCGGATTCATGTTCTGCACTAGAATGCTGGTTCAAATGCTTGCTTGTACAAAGAGCCTCAACAGTTTCAATTTATTAGATGATTATTGGTTTGGGTTTGCCCACTTATGATTGGGACTCCGATTACTTATAGTTGGTGAGAGTCTATTAGTTTGATGTAATATAGCTTGATAATTTGGCATGTCCGTTGCACTAAATAGCAATTTTTCTTCTTTTCTTAGGTTTTATTTATATACTTCTTTTTCTTTTTTTGCAAAGTTTTATTTATATACTTCAGCTTCTATCTAGCAGAATAAATAAATAGCGCCAAGGACAATAAACTCGCACATCAAATTTATAGCAAAAAGAACTTGCACATTGAATCCCATGCAATAATTCACTAGGTAACTTCACTGTCTTTTTAGGAATGGTCAAATAACACTGTTGTAACTTGTAAGCAGCGGTAATAAAAAAATAAACAATAAATCTCGGCCAAATCAATTTAAACCGAAGATATAGTACCAAAATCGTGCAATGTTTTGGACGTAGTATTGATGGTCAATAGTGCCACATTCATCTCGACTCCAATGTTAAGGTCTCAAGTTCCAAGTTTCTATGCTCTTAATAAAATAAAGTAAATTATTTATTCATTTATTTAGATATTTTTCCGTTGTGCTATTAAGTCATTTTCAAAATAATTCGTCTCCAATTCTATCGTCTTATGGCAACTATACACTAGACTGTTTATCTCACTTTATAAAATCAAACAGTACGCCAATTATGACAAAAGATGGGGAAAAAAAAAAAGGATTGAGTCTAATCTAATCCGATCCAATCCTAATCAATAATTCTTTGCCAAAAAAAAAAAAAAAAATCCTAATCAATAATGATATCAAATTGTGCATGAAAAGCAGCCAGAATGTCAAATACTGCCAACATTGAACCATTCAGTCATAACATGTCAAACACATCTTTCTTAGCTACAATCAGTTGTGTGGGGATTAGGTATGGGCCAAAATCTCCAATGAGTTGGTTGTACTTATAATGGCAATAGACATAATATTGTTTATTAATACACTGATTGTCTCACAAACTATACACTCAATTATTGTGTCTTTGGATTTGGATGAGGAATGAAGAAATGAAGATTAATCACAGAGCTTATGACTATTTACCACTATTGTTGGAACAGTTTGGTTATCATATTTGTGCTTTACTGGCAAACCCCAGATAATTTTTATCTCCTTTCATACTGACTTGCCAAACCAAAACGAGTCAAATTGAAAAAAGTGAAATCTACTTCGTAGGAGAGACATTCAATTTTGATGCTTTTATTTATTGCTGTTACAGCCAAGGTTAGACCTTGAATTCACATTCACTGTGGAAGGTGAATTCACATGCACTGCTTTGCTTTCAAATCAGAGCCAACTAAAAGGGAGGTCCACAATTAATAATGCCTTTTTTTTTCTTTTTTTTTTTTTTTTCGTGCATGGTTTCATTTGGCAAACCTCCAATTTCATTTGACATTTTGTATTTACTTGCTGTGATGAGATTGTAGTTGACATGGTTTTTTTTTTTTTTTGGTTGGAAAAGTTGACATGGTTCTTAAATGAGAGGTCTCAAAGCCCACACGCATAGGACTGTTTTGGTATATATATCAGTCATACCAGTAAAAGATTGTTGTCAATCACTATCTTGGTTTACCAAAAGAAATATAGCTGAATTAGTACTCAAATAAAGCTGCCAAGTTTATTAACTTATTAGTTCAGCATGTACCCTTGAAAAAGAAAAACCACACTTTTTTACGTTTTCTAAAGGAAAGCCCTTTCTTTCTTTTTTCTTTCTTTTTTTCCTTTTGATTGAATACAACATCTATCGTATTACACTGTCAATGGTTTGACTCTAATTTCATAATCAGTGAGTCCCAGGAATTATGATAAGCTCTCTTAATTGGTTAATGCCTCTCAAGTAGATTAGTGTACTAGTTTATTAGCATTGACCCCAGTTTCACTTGATACATTTAATGCACTTTGACAGCTTTCTCTGCCAATATTTATGCATGCTCTTAAATGAAAAAAACCAACCAACCAATCTTATAAGAGGCAAGGGATTCTCTATTATGACTCTATAGATCTCTCATCCATTTTTTCTTTTCCCTCTCTTCACATTCTCAGATTACCCAAACACAACACAACACAAACCACAAACCACAAATATGTCTGCCTTTGAAATCTCCTCTTCTGCCCCAAGATTCTCTTACCAGAGACTCAAACAAGAGGGTGGTGATTTTGATGACCTTGATGATGATTTTCAGCTGAGAGAGTATTATGAGAAGGCCTTGGCAAGATCAAGGACTTGGTACAGGTTTAGAAGAGTGCCTATCAGGAAGAGATTCAAGCTCAAAATCCCAAGCTTGAGAAGGATTATAAGAAGGAAAGCCAAGTTGGTCTCTGCTATTAGAGTCTCATTCTCAAACATTGTCAAGAGACTCAAAGAAAGCCAGTCACATCTTGGTGACCTCTTTGCTGGGAATTACTTGTTCCTTCAAGTCACTCCTTCATCTTTGAAGTGCCTTGACAATCATCACAAGGCCTATTATCACCATGGCATCAATGGCTTTCCCTCAAGGTACTCTATTCCAAGAATTGCTAATTAATTAGTTATCATGGAGTTTTTTTTTTTTTTGTTTTTAAATGTATATCATGGGATTTACTTGTATAAGTCCTCTGTTCGATTTATGTCTTTTTAGTGGTATTTGTGTAAACACCTAGCTAGAAAGAAAAGTGTTGGCTAATCTTTGCCTTTTTCTAGCTAGTGTCATGTGATCTTCTTTGTTGTATCTTTTTTTTTTTTTTTTTTGGAGTTCCAAATCCATGGCTGTAAAAGAGGGCAATAGAAGTATCATACTTCTCTGTTCTTGGATTCAACACACACATATTGTAGAAACGTGAAGAACTGTGTCTCTATATTTGGAATTAGATGTTGCAACTTTCAAATTTCAGGCCCTTGTAAATACTAATCAATTATTGAAACATCACTACAAGTTTAAAGACTAAGCATAAGTATGTTGCTAAAGCGGCTAAGCGGCAAGCGTAAATCTACGTCACCATTTGGGGTCACGTACACGGTTGATAAAATGTTGACAAATGTATCTCAAAAGGGACGAAGTTTTTTTATTGCAAAAGTGACCCTTTTTCTGGCTAGTGAGACATCCAATTAATGAATATGGCTGTTGGACAGTTGTGTGGTGAGAGTCGGACGGTTCGTCAAGCAAAGCTCATTGTTTTATTATTATTTCTATTTTTTATTTTACAAATTCCCTCTCTTTCTATACAAGTTGTCCGAGTTTTTCCACATTTACATGACAATATGACATGACATGTTACCTAAAAGCATACATCCAAGTGAAACCAAATATTGGAAAACAATTAATAGAATTATCCAAGTAATAATCCTAGCAAAAAGCTTCTTCTAGCACTAGTTGATCAAACTCGTCTAACTCAATTTTGCTAATCCACTATCGTTGATAATAGTTTTATACATATTTATTAAGTTCAGTATAGATATAAGAATTTCCTTTTATTAATTCGTAATAGATGTCAATCGATTTATGTAATTACATCAATTATCATAATAGATTTTCCTAGTAATTTTATTTGATTACTAAGTAAAGCTAGATTTTTTTTTTAATATTAAGTGTTAGTTTTTCATTTAGATTTGTCTAACTTTGTTTTAAGGAGAAAGCACCAATACTATAATGAAGTCCAACTAGAACAAGAAAAAGAACAAAAAAATTATTGCTTCACCATATATACATAAATAAAAGAAAACTAAACCAAATTAACTTTATTTACATTTAAGAAGTACTTGTTTAAAAGAACATTGAAGATAATTACCACTAAAAATCGTATAAAAACTTAACTACTCTAGTAACTATATTACAACTAAGAATAAAACAAATAACAACATATATAAAATAAAAGCGCTCTCGGTTTGTCAACATCAATTCTCTCATATACACATAATAAAAAGTTCCTTCACTTATAAACTTCCTTCGCTCATGATGATGGCGTAGACGTTCTTGCCAAAACCATTTTGAAATAGTTCCTTGTCCTTGTAAAGTTTCTTCACAAGCTCTGGATAAAAGGGATGGTCTACACTCTGAAAAAGAACACCAAAATCAGTTAGTACCTATCAAAATTTTCAAGAGAAAATACCATATTTATAACTTGTATTCTCTAAGTTTTACATAATATAAATTTATCCTTGAATTTTTAAATGGAATAAAGGTATACTTTTCATTGACCAAACAATATAATTAATTATTGAGAAATCCAAGGGTAAAATTTGGATTATAAGAAATCATAATACATGTGATATTTTAATAAATTGTACCTTAGCCAACTTTAAAGCTTTTTGTAGGACATAATTGCCATACTGATCACGGGCAATTCTCCACAGCTTGTCATAGCTAAGGAAATCTTTAAGGACATAACTCATACCCATATAAGTACATTCCAAGCACTTTTCTACAACATGGCTTGAAGCTTTTTGTGTGCAAAAATCCACAAAACAACCTTCTAAGGAACAAAATATTGAAAGGTTGTGAGTCGTGTTTTGAAGTCCTAGCACTTTCTGAAGAACATAGTTCCTGATTAAAAAAAAAAAATTATAAGAAAATTATTAGTTCCGACAAATAATTGATGTTTTAAAAATAGAAAATTTTCCCAAAAAAAAAAAGAAAATTAAAAAAAAAGTACTAGAGAAAGTTTAATTGAGTATCAACTAAAAGATATAATGTTATAGTAATGTGTATAGTATAGTACCCTGAAGGATCTTGAGCTAGGAAACGTGCATGACGACAGATTTTCTGGAAGATTGGATCTCTGTATGGTCGTTTTAGGTATTTGAAACTGTCATTTAATGCTATGCATGCTCTTTCATCCGTAGCTAGGTCAATGCAGTACATCTGAAGTACTTCGTACAATCCCTGTCATTAAAATTTTTCCCAGTTAATTAAAGCTTAGATATTAATCATTCAAACTTTAAGCCAAAGAAGAGAAGATTAAAAAAATTACCGTAGTTTGCTCAACGCTAAGAAATTCGAAACACTTGAGTATAACGTATGACGCTGTTCGATTGGTGATCAATGTTGTGAATTGGACGGCTAAAACCAACGTGATTTGGTTAACCAATTGCGATGTCCTAAGTTGTTTGATCAGCCTCTTAACTGCGCTTGACCTAAGATAATAGAACAAGAAAATTAATTAATTTGATGATTAAGAGCATTAAAAAAGAGGAGCCATGCTATTGGGCTCTAAAATTGAGTCGGACTCAAAATTCACACGAATGTGGGCCCTATGTAACGGCGGAATTATGATATATATTTTTATGTATCTATGATCAGTTATTTGAAACGCTCTAATAAAAAAAATAGTTAATTATAGTTGTCTTTATCATATACACCATTAATTTGGTATACAAAATTATGTTAGGAAAAATTTAAAGATTTTGGAATCGAAGGGGGGAATCTGAACAAATTTATTAAAACGAGTCAAAAATAAAAATTCTAAAATTTACACGAAGGCAAGTGCCCACACTCGCTCTCCTTGGATCTATACATACATATGGTTGAACAAGATCCGTCTTTGTATCTAATTGAGCCGTATATATATGTTTATATATAGTAAAAATAAAAAAATAAAAAATTATTAAGTAGGTATGAAGTTGAAAATTAAGTTAGGAATAAATACGCACCCGTGCGTGTCGCACAAAACTTGGAGAAACATATCGGTTTTGACGGTGAGATGAGCGACGATCAATTCCTTTAGAGAGTGGTCGCAGTGGTCGATTAGCCTGGAGAAAACGTGGTTGCCAAATTGGTTGGTGATAACAGCAAACATGTGTTTGACAACCCCTTGCAATATCATCTCCCTATACACATTGTAGTGCTCATCATCTTCTTCATCAGCTTGTCTTGCAGGACTTGTGATCCCTCCAAACACATAGCCATCGTCGCTATGGCGAGGTCACGCTCCTCCACGTGTTCCCGAACTGCTTCATTACCACTCTCATTATCATTAGTTAATACGTGATTAACCGCTCCTGTTTCACCAATTAGCGGCGTACCAGCACCTGCTCTGTTGCTGCTGCTCTCGCCACCGTCTTGCTGAGAGACGCGGATTTGAGAAATCGTGTGAATCATATTTTCCAGAGTAACGTTCGAGAACGGATCGCTTGAGTTAGCCATGTGAAGAAGTAGTAGCTACCTAATTAGTTAATTAATTTAATTAATTAAGCAGTGATCAACTAGTTGTGAATATAAAGTAGTAGTCTATAATGGTTTGGTCGGAAGAGAGAGTTGGTATTAATATGGAAGACTTGAGAGCCTTGGTGGTGATACTTAAATAGAGATTAAACTCATCTCTGAAGAAAGGTTCTTATAATAGGATTAGGAATACGCTATTAGTTAATTAGATTAGGAGCAGGATTGGTATATATTCGTTTGTTTATGATAAAAACTAGTAAATGAAGTAGAGTCCTAGTTTGAGTCGGATTATTATTGATGATTCCAAATTAACCTTTTCTTATTGCTATAATATTAGTTTGAGTCGGCTAGGGTCAACACCGTCACCTTGGGACAACTTGCCATAGAAGTACAGATTATTCAAAATTGTTTATGAGTCTGTTTTTTTTTTTTTTTTAAATTATGTAAAATACTAATTTTTTGTTTCGCTTTTTCTGTTTAAAGAAAAGAAACACTACTGTGACAAGCTTAGTCGGAAAGGTCCGCGTTGTCAAAGACGAAGAACAGGTCGACCTCTTTATTTTATTTTCTATTTTAGTTTTTTTTTTTGAAGTAGACAAATACCTAGAATTTATATAATAATAAAAATAAATACCTAAATTTTTTAAGTAATTGAGTTTTTAGTTAATTTGTGAATTACTTGTACATGTTTTTGATAACTAAGTGAATTACTATAATTTGTCACTGTATAAGTAATTAAATCATTTGGATAGTTGGTTATATTTTTCAAAAGATTGGATAATAACTTATATTAAATTTTAAAAATTGGGTAGTGACTATAATTTCTCTTTTTGTTTTTCCCTTTTATTAGGTGTAGTAAGGACTACATCAATTAATAGGCACTCTCATGAATGTCCAATAAAAGCTCTGCAAATCGTCCTATCGGTTTACTTTTTGTTTCATTCACGATTCACCAACTGAGAATCTCCCTATAAATAAAAGTATTTTACTCAATTAACTAAGACCTGTTTTGTCAAAGAGAAAGAAAAAAAAAATTTCTCTAATCATAGGATCTATTAAAGGGCAAATGGGTTCATTGCCATCCTCAATTTATTAAAATTGTAAAGGAGTTTTGTAGGTAAATGAATTTATTTTTAAATATATTTTAAAAAATATTTATAATTTTTATTTTTTTAGGTAAATATATATTTTTTGTATTTAGATTATTTATCATTTTTAATAAGCAAATTACAAGTTAAAATGGCCAATATTTTGTCCACTTACTATGATAATTTATCAATTTATCAAAAGTTCATTTTTTGTATATAAATTATGGTAAGTAGAGATACCAGTTAAAAAATGTCGATATTTCGTTCACATTATGGTAATCAGTCTTTTTATAAAAAATGAGTCATTCACCTAAATAAAAAAAAAATTGTGGACATTTTTTGAATACGGTCTAAAAAATAAACTACTTATCAAAATTTCTCAATTATAAAGTATGAAAATACACGAATTTACAAAACAGTAAAAATAAATATCCAAACTTTTGAAGTAATTGAGTAACTAGTCAATTCGTTAATTACTTGTACATGTTTTTGGTAACTAAGTTAATTACTACCAGCTACTACTATGTAAATAATTGAATCACTTGTGTGTTTTGTTATATTTTTTAAAAGATTGGATATTAATTTAAATTAGGTATTAAAATTTAGGTATTCACTATAATTTTACTTATATAAAATATGCCATATATATTAAATATTAATATGATTTTCCCCTAGTATTTTCTAAAATTATAAAATTTACCATACATGTTACATGTTTTTTTTTTCAAATTTCCCTTTCTCGTATTTAAAATAATATTTAAAAATCTTATATTTACTTAATATATATTTTTTTAATTTCATATTTGATCTCTCAAAATTTTAAAATCTTTAAATTTACTTCACACGCTACTGAGTTTTTTCTTTAACTGCTCTTAGCTCACTTTTTTTTATTAATATTTATATTATATAATAGTATTAAGAGTGAAATTTAATATTTTAAAATTAATAATTTATTATAATAATATAATAATTGTTTTGCGCTATTGAATTTATTTAACATATATATACCACTGAACTTTCTTTCTCTCTATGTCTATATATTAACTTACTAATTTTTTTACTTATATTTATTTTATATAATATTATTACAAGTAAAATTTAATATTTTAAAATAAATAATAATTTATTAAAGTAATATGATAAGTCTTTTGCCTCTCCTAAATCCATCCATTTGGAGAATTAATTTGAAGTATTCGATAATAACAACAATCGTTTAAAATCCACATAAGAAATATAGCTAAAAGTCGTGCCTAGATAGTAGTTAATATATATGAACCTATCTTATTTTCATTTGTTATGCTCTTATGTCATAATGTATTGTAAAACAAAAACTAAAAATAAAGTAACGTTTAAAAATAATGTGAACTATTCCATGTTTTGTTATTCGATAATAACAAAACAAAGTGTAGCATTCAATAATGATATTACAATCTCGCCCAAAGCGCCACATAATAAATATAGCCAAATACCTACAATGGTTAGTGGTATATAAGAGTCTAAAGTCCCACATAATATATAGCCAAAGTATACAGTTATGGGTAGTTGTATATATGAGCCTATGTATTATTTTCATGGTTCTCTCATATTTAATTATATCCTTAATAACTATAAGTGAGAGTTCTCTTTTTACATTTTCATGTAAACGCTGCGTTTTGGTTGAAAATCAGGTTTTTTTTTTGTTTTTTTTTGTGTCCTGTTAAAAAAAAAAAAACACTAAAATGCACCCCATTTGTGTGCTATTGTGTTTAAATGCACTCAATTGTTTTAAATACTATATGTTTGCAGCTTAATATATTGAAATTATACGAAGTTATACCCTCCGATCAATTCCATTTTCGTTTTCCGTTCTACAACTAATGTAGCGTAAAGAGAAATATTTTGAGAGATTATAACGATAAAATACTATGCTTAAATGTTGTCTCAAACACTAAACTTTTGAGTTATCTTTTTATATTTTCATCTAAACACTACGTTTGGTTGAAAATCAATTTATTTTGTAATTTTTTTTTCATTCATGTAAAAAAAAGGAAAAAAAAAAACTAAAATACACCTCATCTTTGTGCTGTTGTGTTTAAATATAGCCAATTATTTTAAACACTACACGTTTGCACTCTAATCTATTCAAATTATACGAATGTTTACTTGATAATGAGAATCCTTCCATGTCAACTTGCGAACGTTTACTCGGTAATGACAACCTTTATATGATCTTGTCCGTAAACGTTTGAAATGTTTGTGTAATATATTTCTTTTGTGCATATTTTTCTATTTATTTCCACGTAAACGGTTTAAACATATAATATCGGTTGATTTGGCGAGCTTAAACATGCAATAATATATGTTTGTGTTTTGTTGACTGATTTGACACTCGGAGGATAAGGGGTTGTCACTCTGCTCTCACTACTGAACTTTTAACATTGCGCTCGGTCGGGCCTAATTTTTTGTTCAGTAGCGCCGATCGACATGGCCACAATGCAATGCTTTGCTTTAAAAATAAAAATAAAAATAAAGAAGCTAAAGAACGAGAAGCTCAACACCGATGGCCATTTAAAAAGGAAAAATAGTAGAGATAAATAAATTACTTTTGAACTCAAGATAAATAGATTTTGTTTGTAGATTTCGTTTGTACAAGAAAGTGCCTAGAGAAAAATATAAGGTTTACAACAAGGGCAAAACAAAACCCTAAAACAAATGTAACTTTAGTAATTTCGTACAAAATCACACTATAATGAAAATAAAAATTGTATGAAGAAATATCTCACACTTTGCTAAAAAGAAAAGAAAAAACAAATAAAAAATCAATTGATTTATCAGCTAGCCTTTTACAGGACAAGACAAATACAAGATCAAGATCCTCCGGTGATCATAACGTAAACATTCTTCCCATATCCATTCTGGAATTTTTCTTTATCTTTGTAAAGCTTCTCCACGAGCTCCGCATAATATGTACTATTTGCATGCTGAGTAAAAAAAAAAAAAAGAAAAGAAAGAGAGAGTCAGTAATTAATTAGCTTATCAAAGGCTTAATGATAAATTTATAAAATATCAATTTAGTATGTTAGGTTATCCCGTAACTAGTGGCGGAGCTACGAATTGTTAAGAAAAAAGTTTCACAGGACAACTTGTCAAATCGGACAAATTTAAGAGCTACTAGTGCAAATCACTAAAAAAAAAAAAAAAAAAAAACAGAGAAAAAGAAAGGCATACTTGAGCCATTTTTAGAGCTTTTTGGATGACATAATTGCCGTATTGGTTACCAGCGACTCTCCAAAGCCTATCATACTCAACAAAATCTTGAAGCACATATTCCATTCCAAATTCACACTCCAAACACTTCTCAACAACGTGACTCGAAGCTTTTTGAGTGGAAAAGTCCACAAAACAGCCTCTCATTGAATAGCATATTCTTTGGTTGACAGTTGTATTGTGAATTCCCAGCACCTTTTGCACTACATAGTTCCTGATCAAGTTAAATAAAAGTATTAATTAGTTCAAAGTAATATATATATATATATATATATGAAACATAAATAAATAATGTATGTTTATGCATTTACCCTGTAGGATCTTGAGATAGAAAACGTGCTTGGATTGCGATTCTATAAAAGAGTTGATCTCTGTATGGTTGTCTTAAGTGGTTGATGCTCTCATTCAACGCTATGCATGCCGTTTCATTCGTAGCGAATTCGACGCAGTTAAGTACAAGTAATCTGTAAAGTTCCTACAATTAAAGTAGTTCACATGAAAATATTGTTACTTATTATCATAATTAAAGAGAGAAAACGAATGAAAAAAAAAAGTTGTCGTAACTCATTATAGATTTATAGTATAGTGTTAAGAGTATCAAAGAGGCGAAAACAATAGTTACCGTATTTTGTTCGGCGCTGAGTAGTTGGAAGCACTTGAGAATAACATACGAAGCAGTTCGATTAGCCATTAGGCTTTTGAATTCTCTGCCTAAGAGCGACGTGATTCGACACACTAAAGGCGATTCCTCGAGCTTTTTGATTAGCCTTTTGACTGACTGCGCACTGCACGAAATCAAAGCAAATTTACACTCAAATACTTATTCTTCAGAATACCTAATTCAGAAAAACTCTACATAGCTTGGAGTAACGTAAAAAAAAAAAAATAAAAAAGAAAGAAAAAACTTACCCATGCTTATTGCAAATTGCAGCGACAAAGATTTGAGTGGTCCTAGTAAGTTTTTGGACGATCTGTTGGAGCTGAGGCTGATCGCAATGGTCGACTAGCGTAGCGAATACGTGGTTTCCAAACTCGTCAGTCATAACATCAAACATGTAGTCAATGACTGCTTCGTAGATCACGTCAGTCATCTTCTTCGAATTTTTCATAATCCGATTTTGTAGGAATCTCGATCCGGTTGGAGTCATGGCCCTATAAGCCACAACCTTTTTGCCATCTTCACTTAGCGTGTCAGACTCAGAGCCATCATGAATCTCAGCCGTAATCGCATCGTGATGATCAGTACTACTCATCATCATCATAGCATTATTGTTAGTTTGTTGGGGTTGAGCTAAACTCGACGACGAGGCAATGCTGTGAGTCCCAACAATTTGGCCATGAGAGCCAATAATTTCCATCCTATTAGAGACTACTGGCCTCATCAACAGTCTTGGCTCAGCGGATTGACCATCATGGTGATCATGAGTTCGACGATATTCGTCGTTGTTTGCGTCCATACCGGCATGAATTTGATCAATCATGTGCCTCATATCTTCGAAATTAAATTGGTTGGCCATGTGTGAACTACGTGCTATTATGCTGTGGGAAATATTACAAGAATGAAGAAAAAAAAAAGAAGCAAAATCAATATTTATTTAAGTTACAAAATCGTGTACTCAAGAGTAAATGTGAAAGTCGTCTTATTTAGAATTGATTATGTAGAGCTAGGCCGGAATATTGTTATTATTTATAGATACTAAACAACCTTACCAGTTTAGAAAAATAAATCATATTTGGAGTCTAATTTGAACAAGTTGACTGGTATTAGGAGTTCTAGTTCGATTTTTTTTTTTTTTCCCTCTGGACTTGTAGTTGGATTAGGAAAACGACAGTATTAAGTATTAGCTGTCTTATTGGGCTGTAGTGGTGCGAAGCCCATGAATGACCCAATCTAATTGGGCCCAGGAAAAGCCCTAATTAAGCCCAGGACAACAAAACGGTGCGTTTCGGTTCCTCCAGTGACCAAACTGACGATCGAAATAGAGATCAGAGAACGGAGAGGAGACGAGAAGAGAGGAAGAGAAACGAAGGGTTTATTGAGATATTGAATAGAGAGAAAAAATTCTCAGACCGACGACTCTTGAGAGCCAAAAACGCCATGAGAGTTCTCAAGCTTATTTCTGGTACTCTCTCTCTCTCTCTCTCTCAGATTCGAGACATTGATATTCGAACTTGATTCCTTCTCAAAAACCTGAAATGGCTGCACTTCTTTCTCCGCGTGTCGTCGTTCAGGGAATCACAGGTCGGTGGCGAGAGCTCTCGGGCGCCGGTACTTCTCCGACGGAGCCGCCGCGGCGCCGGCTGCATCGACAGACGAGTACGCGAAGAGGAACTACGCCAACAATGTCTCCGAGTACAACTCCGTCATCGATTCGCTCTCGGCACAGCGAAGGTCTTCTTCTTCTTCGTTTTTCGTTTTTTTTTTCTTGGCGAAGAGAAAATTGAAGCGGTGTGTGATCGGCGCTTAGGTATGTGTTGGTGAGGGACGTGTACGACGACATGTCATTGGACGGAGTGAGGCCGACGAAAGACACGTTTGACTCGCTGCTTGCGGCGGCTTTCAAAGGCTCTCGGCTTCAAGACGCTTTCTTCTTCACTAATCAAATGAAATCCATGGGTTTAGTACCTGATGTAAGTGAAACTCACATTATTCATATTAAGTGAATCGTTGTTTTTATGATTAGTCTGTTGATACTCTTCTCATCGTAAAGTTTTGTTATTTTATTCTTTTCACAGATAATGTTTTTTTTTTCATATATTTTTTTAGCTCAATTGAGACTTATGATTAGTCTTCCTGTTGAGTTATTTTTAAATTTTCAGGTTGCGTTTGAAGGTATTTTAATTCCTTGAACTAAGCATTTATTGTGAGACTCCTGTTCTGGGGTTGAAAATTTTGGTTTCTTTCACCAATCTGGAAAGTGTCATTTGAAACATTTGCTAGCAAGTTTCAATTGCTTCCATTTTTCTTCTAAAATTGGTAATTTGGATATTAAATGTGTGTTCTATGCTTGCAGGTTACTTTGTATAACATTTTGATTTCATTATGTGGGAAGTGCAAGAACTCCGATCAGGCAATGCAGGTATGTTGCTTCGTATATATAATTTTTAATGTTCTGTTCGAAAGTATTGAAGAAATTGTTTTAGTTATTCTTTTCTTTGTTCTAAACTCTTAAAGATATGGGATGAGATGAAGATATTCGAAGTGAAGCCAACGGCGCAAACATACATCTGTCTACTCAATACATGTGCAACAGAAGGCCGTTTAGATAGAGTGTATGGCCCCTTTTCATTGGTCTAATTCTGCCCCATTCAAATAATGGCAGTGGACATCTTAGCCTGTCTCCTTAACTCTAGTGTCTATTTATGCAATGACTAAGTTGGCTTATACAAAAAAAATTTGGATTTACCTGTTGATTAGTCTGAACTATAGATGGGTCTGTAAGCATATCTTATTATATAAAATTTTATTAGACCCTTGTATATATGTCTTTCCATTTGTTATCTTATGAATATCATATAACTGCATATTGCTTTTAGGAGTAAAATCTGTGCTTTGCTGTCACAGGTATGCCATTATCCGTGATATGACTGCAGCCGGTCTCGGACTAAACAAGTTTTGTTATGCAGGACTCATTACTGCGTATAAAAACAAAAAACCTTTACCGGAAGATTTTGCCGCCAAAGTAGTTTTTAATCAGCCTCTTTAATTCAACCTTTTAGGGTTTTTTTTTTTTTTTTTTGTGGATGTTGCATCTAATATTCTGATTCTATTATTTGCATTTGGCAAGACAATAGAGTTTGTGGAGCGATCAAAAGAGTGGACATCAGTTGCAGACACTGGTAGCTCTGCTGACAATTTCATGATGGGTATCTTGGCTGAGGAGTTCTATAATCTTCCCACTGCTGAATATGCTCATCGGCGTGGATTTTTGTTTAAGCAACTAACTGTGTATCATGCTGCATTTCAAGCTTGTGCCGACCTTAAAAATGTAGAGGTATTCTTCTTCTTGCTATATTTGTATTTTTAACTTAACAGCTATATTCCTTGTATCCAAGGCACAGTTCTCTAATGTTTTTGCTAATGTGGGTTATTTTTTTTATTCCAGGTGATGGAAACACTTCTGGAGATGTTAGAGAAAGAGGGTAAAACTCCTGATATTTTCATTTTGATGCAAGTCATGAGGTCAGTATTGCTCATGAACGCCTGGTGTTTATTCCACTTGACTTCATGTAGTTACGGAATTGATTATGTTCGGGAGTTATTTTCCTTTTATTCTTTCGATAGTTTCTTGTTAACATGTTTTGGATCGCTGCAATCATTTTTATGCAGGTGCTATTTACATGCTGGGAATCTTGGCCTTGGTCTTAAAACTTTTGAAGACTACATGAACACCGATAAGGCTCCAGCAGTAGAGTTATATCTGGTTAGTAAATGTTCAAAACAAATTAACTTTTTGCATTCTGTAAGAAGGGATATTGAAAACTGTATTTTTTACCCAATCCCTTGTTGTCGGGGTCTTTTGGCTCCCTTTCTGTGTGGCTCAGCTTGTATATCCACTCAGACATTGACTCTCTTTTCTGAATGAATCAAGATAGTTTGGTTTCTTGTAAGAAATACCATTTGTCTCCTCCTCGCATTCACCCAATACAAAACTGTGAACTTTTTCCACATTATTGGCGCTTTTTGGCTAATTATTCAGTGTATAGTACTTTTTTTTCTTTTGAACATTGTTTGATACTTATTGTAACTTTCTTAATATTCCCCCACATTTTGTAAAGGACGTTAATTCTTCAAATTTTACATTTCCGTACATTCTACGGATTATCGTGATATGCTAACACTAGTTTCTTGTATTCTATGTGGCTCTAGACACTGATTGAGGGAGCCATGATTGGTTACACACCACAGGGAATGCAGATTGCCCAAGAAACATTGGTATGATTGAATCATCGAATCTGATCAAATAACCTATTTTTGTTGTGGTTGTGGCATTGACTCAACAAATTGTTCTTATCATGTGTTGATTCTCCAATACAGGAAAAAATGAACTCGAGGCGGTTTTTCTTGAGCCCTAGGGGTGGGAGTGATCTTCTCCTTGTAGCCGCTGGAGAAAAGGTATTCTAATAATTGGTTGATCACTCGTGTAAATATGGCCTAATATCATGCTGCAGAGATGCTGAATTTTTTATTTTTTATTTTTGGTTATTTTGCAGACTGGTGGATATATCATGGCCAACTATGTTTGGGACTTGATGCGGGCACGTAATATAATTCCTTTCTTTCCGGCAGTGGAAGCATATCACAAAGGCTTAAAAGTGAGGCTTTTTTTTTTGACAAGCCTTTTGTTATTATTTTCCTGTCTTAATAGAGAATATATGAATCAGCCATCTAAATAATTTGCATGCATTACTTATTTGGTTAAAAAAAAGGTTTGAAGTAAGCAGGGAGCTTGGTAGAGTAGCTGAGAATCTTCTATGTGATTGTTAGAGTCATTACTACTTATTGTCATTACTATTTGGTATTTATGTTTTAAGAACGTTAGAGTCGTTACTACTTATTCTCATTACTATTTGGTATTTATGTTTTAAGAGAACGGCCAATGTTTTTAAAAATTAAGAAATTAGTCATTAGTCCCTCAAATAACTAAGGGCATAAAAGTGAAAATACAACATCATATAGTAAAGAAAATTGTGGTTATTTTCTTTGTTAATTAATGAAAACGTTGGTTATTTTCTTAAAACAGCATTCAGAAAAATGGCTGTTTGCTTAATAATTTTAAGGAAAAAAAATTATTGGGGATTTCTACAGCAATACTATTATGAGTTATTTAAATCTATTTTTTCTCATAACCGAAACTGGCAATTGCAGGAACGCGAGATTCCCGAGGATGATCCTCGCCTCCAACATGTTTCTCGAATTTATGAGGGCCTTCGCTTGAGGTTTGGAAACGCTTCACGAGCTTCCGGTTAAGTTATGCAAAAAAAAAAAAAAAAAATTTCTTGTTAGAGCGAATTTTCTTCTAAGCATTTTGATTTTTTAGTCTCTCTCTTTCATTTTTTAGGGTAATGTTTTTCCAGCAAAAAATAATAAGAAAAAAAAAATCCTTGCATAAGTTGGAATAGATAGGTTAGGTGTCACTGAAATTTGGTTTGGTTGTTGGATCAGTGATGTTTATTTTCCGATGAGAAGTTTCTTGATGTACTATGAAGTTAAAACCAAAAGGTAACAAACAATATATATGAGATATTGATTTTCATAATTCAGAATATATCGTATCATCTCGTTTGTTTTAAAAAATTTATTATCTTTAATTCTTTGAGAGCAAGGAATCTATTGTTCCTTTTTTTTTTTTAAAGGGTAATATATACTTTATAAACGATAGTGTGGATGTTACTGAAACTCAGTTTAGCGGATCATGTAGGTAATTACAAGCTTAAAAACGGGGCCGCTTAAGAACGACATGGGCGTGTAAACGACATGTATTAAAACGACAATTAGTATCACAAGCAAACAACTTTGACAGATGACGCTACGAGCCAAAAAAAGAAAAGAAAAAAAAAAAAAGGCAAAACGACATGGCGTCCGAAGAAGGAAGCAAACTTGGTCGTTTGTTGGCCTAGACGAGAAAAACTACATAAAATTAGTAAAACGCACACGCTGGCTCATGCGGACAACCGCACATTATAAAACGACATCAATATAAAAACGACAATGTGCTAGGAAATAACTCGTAAACAACAACAAGTCAACAAGATGGAAAATAAAAAATAAAAAATAAAAAACCACAACATAGAAACGACAGCGTATTACGTACGCCTCAAGTGGATCTTTTGAGCGGCGAAATAAAACGCAAAATTCCCTACAAAATAGCAATCGCGCTGGTTGAATAGCAATATGAATAAATAAAAATTTTGAATTTATATAGAGCACTAAAAGAACAACAGTCAAACTTAAATCATTTCTTAAACTAGATTTACTAGACCAGAACGAAATTAAATACACGCTAATTAAAAATCGTATTAATCGTGTCAATTAATTATAATTTATGTATAAATTGTGTCTAATTTGATTTAAATAAATCATGTTACAGCTATTTTTATTAGATCAATTAAATGTATTTTTAAATTCAATCAATTTTTAATTATATTTTTTTAAATCTAAAAAAAAAACTTTATAAAGTCATTAAGATGATAATGACATAGATGAAAATTATGAGATAATAAATAAATAATTTTTAACTACATGTAAATGAGTTTTAAATGTGTCTTAATTGTGTATATTTATTTATAAATTATTTTATAATCGCATTTAATGGGTATTAGTCATGTTCACTTATTTTTTAATAATGTTAATCGTTTCCGATCTTATTAAAAACATGTCCACTGTGTCCCCAAATTACCGGCCTAACAAATATCCAAGTTAGAAATTGAAATATAGCACGTGTTAGACCTCAATTACTAAAATACCCCTGACCTGAACCTTTGCTCTCTCTTCTCTCTCTGAGACCTCTTCCATCGCCGCCGTCGACGCCAACGCCATAGCCAAGGTCTCTCTCTCTCTCTCTCTCTATATGTACTCGTGCTTTGATTTCTTTTCGTAAATTTTCTGGGATTTCAGGATTCTTGATTCAGCTCTATCTGAAATTTCCGTGCTTGCGATTTAGATTCAAGAATCTACTGCGTCAAAAGCGATTTTTTCCAAAGTAATTTCATTTTATCAGGTTGTGATTGATTTGAGATAATGGCTGAGAAAGATTACCAGTTTGATAATGATAACGCAAAACCTAACGGTAGAGAAGAAAAGAGAAAGAAAAAGGACAAGAGGAAGAAGAAATTGGTGATTGACTCTTCTCATGCTGAGGAAGAGGTACAATTCCAGGAGAAGACCAGTTCGAAAGGCGAGGCGAGTCGAGAGTCTAGTGAGGGAAAAGCCGCGGGGAGTGTGAAGAGGAAAAAGAGAGAGCCTTTGTTGAAGGAAAAAGTCGACAGCGAAGACAAAGGCGTGGCGGCGGTGAGCAGAGGAGAGTGTGATGATGGAAAGAGAGATGCAACGGAGGCTGCGGAGGAGGAGAATGTAGATTGCGGCGGCGATGAGAGGGAAGAAAAGAGGAAGAATAAGAGGAAGAGACGGCTGTTAGAGGAGGCTGCGGTAGCCGACAAGCGCGGGGTTTGCTACCTGAGCCGGATTCCTCCCCACATGGATCCTTTCAAACTTCGCCAGCTTCTCTCTCAGTTTGGGGATATTCAGAGGATTTACCTTACCCCCGAAAGTAACGAGTTTTCGAAATTGCTATGTATTGTTTTTCTTGTCTGTGTTGGTGATAATTATGCTACTGTTGTTAATCTCGGGGCGATTTGTGTTGTATTTCGTATTGCAGATCCTGCTGCTCAAGTGCGACGCAAGCCTGGTGGTCGGCGTCAAGAGCAAGGATTTTCAGAAGGGTGTGTGTGCATGAATAATTCGCATTTTTGTGTATATTAGTCTTCGTGTTTGTGGTATTGAGACAGTTAAAAGTGTTGCTCATATAGTTTATGTGGTTAAATCCTTTGTTCTTTGTTTTCCGCTTATTATTGAAAGCATAAGCTCATTTCGACTTCCTCGTTTTTCATGATGTAGATGGGTTGAATTTTCTGACAAAAGGATTGCTAAGAGGGTTGCTAATATGTTAAATGGTGAACAGATAGGTATGATATTTCATTTTTTGCAAATTGTTATATGTGGTTGTCCACTTCTGTCGTGTTTGATCGCAAAAGAGCTAAGATGAGCTATCTGATGTGAAAAACAAACCAAACTAGTTTGTCCTGGAAGTTCATGCGTATGGTTGCTTTTTCTCGAGGCTGTCTTAAAAGTCTATGTTCTATACTCTGTTTTATATTTTCCTGAGACGTCAACAGCAGTTTCTAATTAGAGAACTTAAATTAGAATCCTTATAGTTGACTGTTCGTTTGAATTGTTTCTTTGTTATATTAGCTACATGACCACCTGGTACATCTCTTGTGGTTGAACTTTTTTGCGTAATTTTGCTTGTCTTTTAGGTGGGAGAAAGAGGTCATCATTCTATTATGATCTTTGGAATATCAAGTACCTAAGCAAATTCAAGTGGGATGATCTGACTGAAGAAATTGGTATGATCTTTACTTGTATTAGTTTGCTTATCATGGCCAGTGGATTAATGTGACATAAAGTTGAAATATCATATTGCAGCTTACAAAAGTGCTATTCGAGAGCAGAAACTTGCTTTAGAGATTTCTGCTGCTAAAAGGGAGAGGGACTTCTATCTCTCCAAAGTTGACAAGGCCCGTGCATTAAGTTCTATTGAAGAACGGCTAAAGAAGGTACTCATTTTGCAGGCTTCTATCTTCCATGCTTTGATGTGTTTAATTACGGTTTATACGTTGGATAGCAAGTCAGGTTTCTTTTTAATAAAGAATTATGCTTTATCCTGTCTCTGAACTAATCAAAGACATGTATGGTCTCAGTATGAACATTCATACAGCACTATCACCAAAATATTCTAACCAAATTCACTGGATGCAATTGCTTCTTGTAAATATGGCCAAAACTGCGCTGCTTATTCTTTTAATCTTCGAGTTCACAGAAACAGAAGCTCCAAGAAGAGTCGGGGACGCATGCTGATATCCCTGTCAGTCAGGCACCGAAGATAGTTCGAAAGTTTGCACAGAAGAAACCTGTTGAACATAATGCTGCAGAAGCCAAGCCTAGACTCTCCAAAGATATCCTGGCAGGGGTAAGCATCTTCTCAAAGTTTCCATCAGCATTATGTTTGGTTTTCAACTCTCTACTAAAGCTTTGTTAATGATGCTCTTGATAGGTATTTGGTGGTTCATAATGATCGAGATTTCAAGAAATTTGGTATTTGGTGGTTCATAATGATCGAGATTTCAAGAAATTGACTCACTTTTTTATGAGGAGCTAGAATTGTATCATCTGGTTCTGGCTGTCCATTGTGTTGAGGAAGCTCCTAGTAGCAGTTTTGTTTTGTTTTGTTTTTCCCTGTTTTTAAATTCGATTTTCACTAAATATTATGTGCATCAATTGTAGTACGATCACAGGTTCTTATAATTTGTACCTCGGTTTCTATCGTTGACAAATCTATTAGAAGATGTTATTTGTGAGAGCAAATTACTTGACCCCAAAAATCAATTATTATGAGAGCAAAGTAGTCATTACTCATCAGTTCACACCAATATCAGTCCGAAATTATTTTCGTCGTTTTCACGCGTTTTGTTTAAGTTGCATATCTTACTTCCACATTATATAATTTATCATCACCATTAAATATGCATGACATAATATGTTATACATGTTGGTGAAATATATTTGTCCTCATGTGAGTTATATATAGCAAATGAGTATATTGCAAGTAGCGACTAATGATAGAATAAACAAATAATAAATAGCATTTCTGCCTTGTCATTATTGGTCTCATGACATCATTTGAGATGTAGATTAAAGGGTAAATAAAGGTGATCAAACTAAAGTTTGTGCTCATCTGTCATTTCCCATTACCCATTAGAACTTAGAAGTTCAAGCATATCATCACCAACTATAGAAACATTTATCGACAAGAACAAGGATCTATACATTCAATGTTTTCCTCAAGTCACATTCAGTTGTAGTATGTTATGTTCAAAGCATGGGTGGGTGAAGATTGATCAACAGAGTTTTGCACATAACAGAACCAAATATAGA
The DNA here is from genome assembly GCA_018132145.1 of Boehmeria nivea var. tenacissima. Taxonomy (NCBI): domain Eukaryota; kingdom Viridiplantae; phylum Streptophyta; class Magnoliopsida; order Rosales; family Urticaceae; genus Boehmeria; species Boehmeria nivea. Next base: position 19,700,062 of record CM030876.1, read on the forward strand.
AACTCTTCTGTTCAAATTAGCCGCAGCATGCTCCTCTCTGAGCAACTGTTCCGTCCCTTGCACCCGACGGACCTTGTGGGCGTCCATAGCCAACCTTGATTCCAGATGACTGCAAATCAATTATGGAACCAATGAGTAACCATTACAAAACCCTACTACATTCCTAATCATATAAGACATGAAGCTCGGAATTGCTTCGTGACTGCCAAGTATGTAGACTCGAATCAGGTAGCCAATAGTTTACACGTTAGTTCTGAAAAAACTATACCCAACGCTTAATATCTAAGTTCTAGTAGTTCAGTTATCTGAAACAATAGATGACTTTTCCATTACCTCGTTGGATACGTCAAAAACGCCATCCTGAATATTCTGAAGGATCTTTGCAGCAGTCTTAATAAAGGCCTGCAAGACATGAAGAGTATCAGTTTAAAGTTCAAAAAGAATTGAGTACATGTCATCCAAAGAAGGAAGAGAATATAGCGGGCTTCTTCGTAATTGGTCCTTGACGTCACCTCCTCAACATTTTGGGCAGTTCTTGCAGATGCCTCCAAGAACAGAAGCCCATTTTCCTTGGCAAATTGTTCCCCTTCTTCCTTGCTCACAGCCCTCCGATGAGAAAGATCGCACTTGTTGCCTATGAGCATGATTGTCATGTTGGGATTCGCATGCTGCCGGGCATCCTCAAGCCAATTTGTCAAATGATTAAACGTCTCTCTCCTGGACAGTAGTTAAATACAGCCTATAAATAACTATTAAACTAAAGGAAAACAAGATACGAGTCTCAAGCTTCCAAGCAGCCTTATCGGTAAATCTTCGTAGTTCGCTCATCCACTAGACGAGTTAAATTTTAGGAAACAACGGAAAAGAATGGTATGCGGATGAGCTAAGATTCGTATACCATTATCTACACGAGTAGATTTGGAAGTTATTTCGACTTCCTTTATTTCAACGCTCGAACGAACAATATACATATCTTAAAACCAGCCATCAGCTCCCCTCATATACATTAACACACACCTGGTTATGTCATAAACCAAAAGTGCTCCAGCTGCTCCTCTGTAGTAAGATCTAGTGATGGATCTGAACGATTCTTGGCCAGCCTGAATCATTGCATTACAACAAATGCACACAATAATTATTCATCAAATCATAAAGTAATACATCTAACAAACACTACTTATCTAGCATATCTTCAAATCAATCATTATCATTTATTAGCACTTAATTAGTTATATAATAACACATCCACACATCACTAGGTATTTAAACACCAAAATTTTAGTATCTACAACAATTTTACAAAATATACAAATTCCCAATAGCTATAGAAGCAAAATTTAAAGACTTTTGAGGTGAATTCAAGTTTCACAAATTCCCTCTTTTTCATATTATTATTTTCCAATAGCTTTCTCGGCAGCCAAACAGGAAGAAAGAAAAGGAAGCTTACGGTGTCCCAAATCTGGAGCTTGACGGGACGGCCATCAATGTTGACCATCCGAGCACCGAACTCGACACCAATGGTGAGATCGTGAACCGGCTGAAACCTCTTGTCGGTGAATTGCAGGAGCAGGCACGATTTCCCTACACCTGCACCACACCCGATCACAACCCCACAAAATTCCTCCTCAAACAAAACCCATTAATTCTCGATTTAGGGTTTCTCAATTCGAATTGAAAAAAAAAAAAAAAAACACAGAGAGTGAAACAGAGAAGTTTGTCGGAACCTGTGTCGCCGATGATGATGTACTTGAAGAGGTAATCGTACGACATGTCTGACACGACGTCGTCTCGAACAAGAACAACGATTCAGGGTTTGGGGATTTTCGCTTCAGAGATTGGTTTGGTTTTGGTTTTGGGTTTGGTTTTTTTGATCGTTTGGAAAAAGATAGAGAGCGCTTATCGGAACCCAGAGAAGAGATTATAATGACGCTTAATTCAATTTTAAATGAATTTTAATATTATGCGGTTTCGTATTTCTGAGAGCAAAAGAAGATTCCGTGGCGTGACAATTCACATTTATAATTATAGAAACCACCGACAAAAATTTGCTCAACGCTTCAGAATTTTGTTGTTTTCAAATAATTTTTTCAGCCTCTTTTAGGGGAAAAAAAAAAAAAGAGACGTATCCTACGTACAATTAATTTACATGTGGCTTAAATTTTTTGGAGCTCAAACAAATGCAATAAAATAATACTAAGCACACCTAAGAATTTGAGAAGGGCACAATTAATTTAATATTTCACCTAACTACGTTTTAGCAATTAGAATGGCCAACACATTTTTCCTTCTGCATTTTGTTTTGAATTTCAACTGTTATGAAGCAAAAGAATGTTTAGATGGAATTTGGTTATAGGGATATTAATATATTTAATTTTGTGACTCGAGAGTTGCCTAGTTTAGCTCTCCATTTTTGGCTTATCCATATAAATGTCAACCTTTTGCAACTAATCCAGTTTAGAGTAATAGAGTTTGTTGGGATTTTTACTAAACCTATTAAGATTTTTTTAAAAACTAATTATAGTAAAACAGAACGAATTTTGAAGACTGATTATCCAATCAGAACAAACACCAAAACTCGTTCCCAAAACTTTGCAGTGTTTTTTAGCTGTTATGACTTCAATGATCTGTTTAACTAACTAAAAGGAGACCATTGACCATTGATTTGATAATATGACATTTGTATATCTACCTCAATTAATCACCACTAAAAACACCTTGTAGATAAATAAAGCATGTCAGTCTATATAATCTTGGCAAAGTAATGACCCATATAACTCCAATCTTGAGACAATTCCTCGGTCACTTCTAAAAAGGAGAAACAACAATGTGCTCATGAAGTCTGGGTATCCAATCAATCTCTAACTTTGCCCATCCAGATGAGTTCACAGGAAATAAAGCCGGGACTAAAGTCGAATAACAAAGATATGGAACTTCGAGTATGATACGAACGTCCGACTAAAGAAAAGTTCACCCTTAAAACATGCAGAAATACCCATGGGTGTATCTTTTAATGTTCACTCTTCCATTGCATCTCCACCTTCAATCACTTCAACCTCCTTCAACGGGGTAATCTTCGTCAAAAGAACCTCTGCAACCACCCAGCAAAGAAGATAAACTTAGATAAGTAAATAAGTCTTTCTTTAATCTGCATTTAATGGGCAGGGTGTTACTTAAACAGGTCTATGTACGCTAGGAATACGATGATAGAATGTGAAGTCCTCGAGAGTACACATATTACTGATACTGACCAGTTTTCTTAGTGAAAGAGTAGTCTTTTGGACTGACATAAGTACGCGGGTTCGGCAAGAGGTGGTTCCTCAGGTACTCCTTGTTTCCCTGAGACAACATTCAACCAAAGAATTTTGTATTAGCATCGAACTTTTAACAATTTCTTTCTCTTATAATGATCGAGGCTGGTGGTTAGCAGCAAACCTTGGTTATTACGCAGACATCCACATTGCTTCCACTGCCCAAGTCATTAAATATACCAGAGCATATAGCCTCAGTCACAATCTTTACTCCTTCATCCCTCTGCAACAAGAGAAAAAAGCATATTTACTCCAATTGGATTCGGAAACATATTTATAAAAGGCTATCGCAGTAGGAAAGATGATATATTTTCCCCAATTCAACGGTCATTTCCCATGTGAAACAAGATCCCAAACGTTACAACTCATATTACAAGCTATATAATAAAATAGATTTCCATAAATGAAAATCATATAAACGTAATAATGGATGTTGATAAGGTTTAACATGTGTTAAGATGAGTTTGGCATTACTGATGCAACACATACATTTCCAAGTAGAGAAAGCTAACTTACAGTAAGGCCTTCTTTGTATTTAGACTCAAAAACTGACATCGCAGCAAGAGAACCCGAACCCATCGTAGCAAATGGCAACGTGTCAGTAGACCCATGAGGATATATCTGCACAGTGAATAAGCATTACCATAAGATGTCAAGATATAATGTGTGGGCAAAGATCATTATCATTTTCAAACGTAAGGAGTGGGAAGAGACGTACAGTATGTAAATGAGGTCCGGTGACATCAACCCCGCCAAGAACCAAAGCAGCTGAGACATAACCTTGATAACTAAACAATGTATTATCAGTTAGAATGATATGCTGACATCATGATGCATTTAAAAACTCAGAGCATCTAGAAAAGAACTCAACTTGAAAAGGTGCTTCTTAAGAAGAGTCAGTGCTGTAACAACTCTTGATTCTCGACCAGTGTGATAGCGATGTAGTTGTAGCTGTGAGCTGACCATGTCTAGAGAAACACAAACATCATAACAATGATTCATATGGGAAAGATAAATACCAATTTCTGAGATAGCAAATTTATTTCGTGCACATCTTCTAGCGAAACATGATGAGAAAATCTCTGCTTATATTATATGGTTTTCCAAATAGATATACCTGTTACTGCCTCAGTATCAGCAGCAGTTCCTGCTCCACAACAGTAAATGTTTGGTGCCATATAATGAATTTTCTCACAGTTTTTATCACAAACTATGGGTCCTTCAGTTGCCCTAGTATCTGCTCCAAGAATGACACCATCCTGAAGAAAAATTATAACAAACACAAATATGTAAGCTCATAAAGAAAAATACTATAACTGAGAGGATTAAGATTGCCTAGAATCATGTATTACCAGTCACAGACATTATTAAACAATTACGATACGTGTACACAGAGCCTTTTGATTGAATTCAACCAAATGAGGAAGTTCTTGTCCAACGAAAACTATTATAATAAGTGATTTCCTCTGCAGAAGCTACTCTTCACACCATTTGAAAGACCGAGAATATTTTCGACCTAGTAATCCATGGGTTGCAGTTGGGTTCCCAGTTTCAATAATACTTAGCATCTATGACATAACTTGACCACATAGGTTTCTCAACATACTCATATACCCTATTAGTTTTCTCTGCCCCGATACTCCAGAAGAATCAATTTCAGATTCATCCTAAAATTCTAAGCACAAATAGCTTATGAAATTCATCATACTTTCAAGCAACTAACTACTAGAGTTATCAATAAATACCATTTAACATCGTAAATCTGTAAGCAAACCGGCTATGACTTAAATCCTCACTCGAAACTAAAAATAGGTGTTCAACTGACAGTAAGCGTGCCACAATGTTGGCAGGAAAATTCAAAGTACAACAAACAAAAAATCAAACTCGAAAAATGAAATCAATAGAAGGCATTGAAATGTAGAGTACCTGGAAAACTAAACCAACAATAGTAGTGCCGGTCTTCCGGTAAGACGGAGCTCGAACGCCTTTCTCCGAAAGCATAGCATTTCTTCTACAAAGATCGAAGCTAAACCCACCCCTTGGAGGAACATCTATGGCCGCCTTCGACATTTTCGAATTCCAAACAAGCCTTCAGAAAAAGCACCAAAAATTTCAACCCTAAACTCAGAACAGACACAGCATTTATAAAACTACATACCCACCAAACAAAAATCCCTGAGCGAACCCAAATTCCAAACAAACAGACAAAAAGTACAAGAAACTAACAAACTCTACGGCTTTACAATACTAACATAACGAAATGGCTTTGAAAATCGTTTCCACTGCTAAAAAAACCTAAAATCAAGAGAATTTCACGCAGAACGGGATTGAGTATTCTGATTCCACAAACGTAGATTTCTAAATGTACCCGGAAGGCTAAAAGTACTGTTTTTCGAAGAGATTTTAAAAAACAAAAAATAATAAATAAAAAAAAAACCCAAACCCTCCTTCGATTGGAACTGACTAAGATCGGAGCTTGGTCGCAGAAATGGAAAAAGACGAAAGAGAAAGTGAAGAGCCATTGATTACCTGGAAGAGCTATTGAGAAAGAATGGGAAAAGTGTAGATCGAATCGAATCGGAGAAGAGCTGAAATTGCAGTGAAGATCAGTGAAGCATTTGGATTGGTTCTTCTATTAACCTAGGGGACAAGAAAACTGACTTTATGAAGAAGAAAATGAAGAATATAAAATTATGCAAAATTAAGGGCTTTTATTTGTAATTTTCATTTTCTGTACTGGGCTTGCATGCCTTGTAATAGTTGGGGCCCATTTTACATACCAAACACAAACAGCACAGGAAAAAAATGCTGTTCTATGTCGTTTTCCATTTTTATGTCGCTTTCGTAATTGTTGCCGTTTTATATGTTGCGATTATGAGGTGATTGCTATTTTTAGCGTTTATATGCTCATCTTTCAATAAGACATTGTCGTTTTACGGTGTTGATGACGTTTTTATAACTTATTGTCGTTTGTGATGTTATTGTCGCTTTCCTAACTAATTTTGGTTTGTGGGGTGTTTTTGTTTTCCCTAGATGTAGAACTTTAAGGTTTTTTTAATCTGATTAGATATAGTGAATACGGAATACTGTGCATTTGGGACAAAGGAAAAAAACCAAAACAAAACAACCTGTTCTATGTCGTTTTTTATATGGTGTCGTTTGTACATGGTGTCGTTTTGTGTTTGCCACTACGAGGTGACCGCCAATATTAAAGGTTAGACTCTCATATTTATATAGGATATTATCGTTATATAATGTCGATATCGCTTTTTATAAAAAAAAATTCTCGTTCTTATATGCCGTTTGTCGTTTGCCACTTTTGTGTCGTTTTAAGGCTATTGTCGTTTTCCTGAATTATATCGTTTTTTCCTTAAAATTAAACGTTGAGGTTATCTTACCTGAACAAACATATTTTTGGGTTTTTTTTTTTTTTTATAACTTGGCGTCGCTTTATTGTGCTTCTCGAGCTATTGTCGTTTTTCCATGTGATGTCGTTTTCAATTTTCATGTCGTTTTCGTGATTGTTGCCGATTTATACGTTGCGATTATGAGGTGACTTCTATTTTTAGCGTTTATATGCTCATCTTTCAATAAGACATTGTCGTTTTACGGTGTTGATGGCGTTTTATATCTTATTGTCGTTTGTGTATGGTATTCTCGTTTTCCTAACTTATGTTTATTGTTGGGGTGTTTTTGTTTTCCCTAGACGTAGAACTTTAAGGTTTTTTCTAATCTGATTAGATATAGTAAATACGGAATACTGTGCATTGGGGAAAAAAAAAAACCTGTTCTATGTCGTTTTTTATATGGTGTCGTTTTGTGTTTGCCACTACGAGGTGACCGCCAATATTAAAGGTTAGACTCTCATATTTATATAGGATATGATCGTTATATAATGTCGATATCGTTTTTTTATAAAAAAAAATTTCTCGTTCATATATGCCGTTTGTCGTTTGCCACTTTTGTGTCGTTTTAAGGCTATTGTCGTTTTCCTGAATTATGTCGTTTTTTCCTTAAAATTAAACGTTGAGGTTATCTTACCTGAACAAACATATTTTTTGGGGTTTTTTTTTTAACTTGGTGTCGCTTATTGCGCTTCTCGAGCTATTGTCGTTTTTCCATGTGATGTCGTTTTCAATTTTTATGTCGTTTTCGTGATTGTTGCCGATTTATACGTTGCGATTATGAGGTGACTTCTATTTTTAGCGTTTATATGCTCATCTTTCAATAAGACATTGTCATTTTACGGTGTTGATGACGTTTTATATCTTATTGTCGTTTGTGTATGTTATTGTCGTTTTCCTACCTTATGTTGATTGTTGGGGTGTTTTTGTTTTCCCTAGATTTTAATCTGATTAGATATAGTAAATACGGAATACTTTGCATTTGGAAAAAAGGAAAACAAAAAAAAACAAAAAAACAAAAAAACCGGTTCTATGTCGTTTTTATATATGGTGTCGTTTTTTGGTTCTATGTTGTACATGGTGTCGTTTTGTGTTTGTCACTAAGAGGTGACTGCCAATTATCAAAAGTTATACTCTCATATTTATATAGGATATTATCGTTTTATAATGTCGATATCGTTTTTTATAAAAATTTCTCTTTCATATATGCTATTTGTCGCTTGCCACTTTTGTGTCGTTTTAATGGTATTGTCGTTTTCCTGAATTATGTCGTTTTTTCCTTAAAATTAAACGTTGAGGTTATCTTATCTGAACAAACACATTTTTTGGGTATGGTTTTTTTTTTTTTTTTATACCTGGTGTCGTTTCATTGCGCTTCTCGAGCTATTGTCGCTTTTCCATGTGATGTCGTTGTTTTCATTGTCGTTTTTTTGTCATTGTCGTTTTTATACTGTAATTTAAGAAGAAAAATATGTAACTTAGCTTTTCTACCAATTAGTCATAGCTCTGTGGTCACACAACTCTTTTCCACATTATTACATCGTCAAATCTCTTTCTTAGAAAGGTCAGTTATTCATAACATATAATATATATATATATAAACAGTAAGTTCAAGTTTTAGTCTAAGATGTTGGCTGGGATAAGTCCGAAAATAACAAAGATAACAATATGTAGGCAAGGCACTATCTCAAGGATATTAGACGATATTTGGATGCAAAACATATTTTTGATCGTGATTTACTACTATTTACCTTAATTCTAATTGCAATTTATGATGAGCCAATTGAATTTTATATTATTCACTAGAGAGAATAAAAATGCAGCATCTGAGATTGTTGAGACGATCGATATAAACATGCATGGTCAAAGACTAGCCTCTAACACCAGAGCAAAAAGAAAATCCACTAAGCCTCAACACAAAAATGTAACTGATATATTTCTGCATTTTGATTCATAACACATAACATCCAAATCTCAATCACCTTAATCCCCTCTTTTCTTTTTTTCTTTTTTCTATTTTTCATAAGTTGCGGGGAAGTTATAACATTCTCTAATATAATCTTCATACTTTCCCATCTTAATTAATTGGAGGACATTTATTTATTATTTAGTGCAATCCTACAAAATCAGAAATCATAAGTAGAAAAATGACAAAAATGATATGACAATTACTTATCGATTATAAAATACAATTATCAATGTAAATATTTTCATTTTATTCAAGAAACCGTTGCCGTTTTTTGGCCAAAAATTCTGTTATATTATTTGTATGCCTTTAAATGCGTTGAGAGTTGAGACTTAATTATCAATCAAGGTCTTGGTGCAATGTCATTGCAGCGCTCAATCTCCAAAAGCAAACCTCTCCGAAATTCAACATATGGGTAAGCAAGAGGGACTTCATCTGCTTTTGTTTTCCATCTAGTGAATTAAAAAGAGAGAGAGAGAGAGAGATTAACAATAATCACATATTAAAATAATGAATAAAAATATCAGCTCAAATTAAGACAAGTATTGGATAGGAACAGATAATTAGACCACACATGACATAATCATACATCATTATATGCTGATTCAGAGAAACTTTTTTATTTATTTATTTATTTTGTATATAATTTAGTTTTGATACATTATTACCTATAATTAAGGACAAGATGATGAAGGAAAAATGCAATGACAACTTTGGCAAGTTCAGCACCGGGGCAAAGCCTTAGTCCACCACCAAATGGTGTCACTTTTCTGCGCAGCTCTTTATCCTGTGACCACATGAGCAATTTAGTTAAATAATTACCTAATCTAAATTCTTGTCTAGGGAATGGTAAACAAACAAGTCTTTTTTTTTTATATGTAAATTACATTTTATATTTTGGTAGTGATGTAGCATATAACGTGATCATTAGACAATATCAATTTCGTCTAGAAAAGCATATATATATATATATAATATAATAGTAAATAGAAATTCTTCAATGTTGGTATATTAATAAAGATGACATAATACAAGGTAATAATTTAATTATAGTGCATGTATAATGAAGGATAGATATATACATACAGAGGCCCATCTCCAAGGATTGAAGTGTTGAGGATTTTCATGAAGAAATGGATCCAAATGAGTCGCTGTGAATATTGGAAGAACCTTCCATCCTGATGGTATAAGAAGCCCTGAACAAACCATACTTAAATCAAATATTATCATGCATTAATTCTAATTATATTACGCAATTGAATCAAGCAAAGCAATGCAAGGCTTTAGGTATTGTATATATAAAGGAAAAAGAAAAACAATGTAAAATACTTGTATATATGCAATATTGCAATATAACCTTTGAACTTCACGTCTTGAAGAGCTTTCCTATGTACAAATTTGACCACATTCCCACATCTCAGGCCTTCACATATGACCTATTTGTATAATCATTATTATTGCAAAGTAATTTCATTAGTTACATCATGCTAGTTTAAGAAGAAGCAATATGGATATCAAATGGACTATAGGCATATGTTTAAATGAGAATATTAACTTACATAGTAAGTGAACTCCATTTTCTTGTAATCTTCCCAGCTCAAGGGCTCACCTTCCTTCTTGTTTTCCCTTATTGATTGATGTTCTTCCTTAGAAAAAAAAATTTGCGCAAAGAAAAAAAATAATCTTTCTGTGGAATAAAAATATAATTGGAAAAAACATGTGCATGACTACTAAAACATTAGGTAGAGAGGGAATCAATTTTAGACTAGGAAATTAGTACCTTTAATTTTTCAAAGGCATTCAGCGACTGCGCGAGAAAATAGACAATTAAGGAGATAAGAGTCGCGGTTGTCTCATAACCTCCTAGCAAGACGTCGAGGACGACACTCACTCTCTCTTCTTCGATCAGTGTTTCCTTCGCCAAAACGATGTCTAGAAAGTCTTGCTCGTCTTCTACTTTTGTAGCCCCCGTCACATTGCTTTTTCGCCTTTCGTTCATCATCTCCTTCACGGTACAAGAAAGCCTTTCTCTAGCCTGCAGATCAATTGACAAAAAAATAATAGTAATAGCAATAAAATTAGAGTATTGAAAGGAAAAACTTTATCGTAACATATATTTATTTAGTGAGGTTTTGAACAGCTCATTTAATTTATACCTTCACTGCATTGAAATATGAAGTCCCCGGGATGTAAATGGGCAAGGAAACAAATCCTTTCATGTATTTTTCGAAGTCTTCAAGTATCTGTTTGGCTCTTGGCTCTTCAGGTTCAATACTCAAAAGGTTGTTCACCATAAGACTCAGTGTAAACTGTGTATTATCATGAATAAAAAAAAATTAAATCAAGATAATTTTAATTTCCGTTGATTAATGAAGTTATATTTTAGTTTATGTCTTATTTGGTGCACTCATTTGGACGGTTTGTGACTATTTAAAATCTTTTTGACCACTAACAGTATTTCTGTAGGTGGGTTTTTGGGTAAACTAAACTGCGGACTTACCGTTTTAACCTCTTTGAGGAAGGAGACTTGTTGGCGGCCATGCCAAGATTCCATCAACGAGCGCGTTAGGTTGTGGACGCAGAGAAGGAATTTGGGACTTGATTTGGAGGAGTTGATGAAGTTGACGCCGAGTTGTCTGAGCTTCTTGTGAACATCTCCGGAGACAAGAAGTAGAGAGTACCTTCCCAGAATGCCATGCATGACTTTTGGATAGCTTGTTAGGAACAGCTTCTCTTCATTTTGAAGAATGAACATGTTGAGCTCCAGATCACATGAAATTATGGCCGGTGAACCAAAAACATGTGATTTGAAAATTCTCCCAAACCTGCCATTAATCATCATATTAATCAGTATGATCAACTGTAATTAAAGGAAAAGAAAAAAGAAAAAGGCAAGCTTAAGTAATATATAATCAAATTCGAGATTTTCTTTTTAAGTACCTGTCACATAAACCATATTTTACTAGTCAAATATAATAGTTGTTGATTCAGCCAAAATAAAAAATAAAAAAATTCAAATAGTTGTTAGAGACTAAATAAATAAGCGACACAAATTCTTGGTGTCAAATTGATATGTGAATATCATTGCAGAGTACTATTGATATATTGCTGAATCTCTGAATTATTGTCTGTGAATATCATTGCAGATTGCTATTGAAGAAATTATAACGAAAAAAAAAAAGTGTGTGACTGTGTGTATATATGTAAATAACCTTTGGCAATGTTGTTCAAGAAAGGTTCCAATGGAGTTTGAATTATGAGGCTTGAGGAAATCAAGAGTCTCTCCAAATAAAGGCCACCCCATGCTGCCACCAGGCAAAGCTAATGATCCTCGATCAGATTTCTCTTCATTTCTCAATAGTTTGAGATTAAGCCAAACGAAAACTAGGATTAAGACCATTAACAAGAGAGCTAATCCAGAATTAGCGCACAAAAATCCAACCATAGTGTTTGGAACAATTTCCATTTAAAAAAAAAAAAGAAAAGAAAAGTAATATAGTTTGTGTTTTTTTTTTTTTATGGGAAAAGCTCCATTCATGTTCTAGTAGGTACTTGTTTCATTGTCTTCGCTTTTTATATTTGAAAAAAAAATAGGGAATATTAAAAAAATGCATTCTAATTATCATTTAATAATTTATGCCGTAAGTGGTGTGCTTTCTTGATTTCTACTCTATATTTAACTTTAAAAATAGGAGCATAAATTTTATATTAAAAAAAACACAAAAAATAGGCATAGATTATTAATATTTAAAAAAAAAAAAGAGCATTCTATAAAATCCTCCAAAATATAGTCCAGCCTGACATTCCAAATTAATAGTTTTCTTAATCTTAATATTAATCACTTTAATGTTAAGATTTTGTTTACCATATTGTTCATTTCTGAAATATAGTCCAGCCTAACATTCCAAATTAATAGTTTTCTTAATCTTAATATTAATCACTTTAATGTTAAGATTTTGTTTACCATATTGTTCATTTCTGTTTTTGTGATGAATGGGGATTTTGACGAACACCTCATTTCGGTCACATAAATCATTTATATTACTTTTGTTTTGTATTTTTAATAAAATTTAAAGATTATTGTGTCATTAGTCATTTTTTAGATGATGTTTTAAGAAAATAACCAACGTTTTTATTAATTAAAAAAATAGCTATTTTCTCAATTACATGCTGATGTGTTGTTACTTTAATATCTTTAGTATTTTAAGGGGTTAATTGCTACTTTCTTAATTTTTAAAAATATTGACTATTTCTTTAAAACATGAATTAAAAAATAACTAAATATCAAATACATCCTTTAATTTATGCCCTCATTTTGACACTATAAATATAGTATATAAATTAAAAGAGTATACAACTATAGACATAGATTATTAAGCGGCACACATGATTACTTTTTTTTAATTCTCCCTTTATTTTATTTTATGTCGGCCGTTGTATGTGATGAATCAAATTTAAATAAATCAAAATATTGCATAAATTCAAGAAGCTCTCTCTCTCTTCTGTTTGATTTTTATTTTTTATTTGGAGAGAGAAAGAATATCATCCAAACCTTTAATATTTATGACACGTCTTATGTAATATAATCCCCACTTAATTCTCCCAATTAAACTTCTTGATTTTGTTAACTTATGAATATTCTTTTCCCAATACGAATCATTGTTCACTATGTTTCTTTAAACTGTCTAATGATATTGACTTTCAAATTCATTTTGATGTATATTAGCATGAGAGTTTTTTAGGCATTTAACCAAACTTTTGGATAATTTTTTAGGATTTAGCCATAAAATGTAACATTTTTTTGTTACATACAATATATATACGTGTAAAAGTATAATATTTTATGTTACATGTTACATTTAATATTACATTTTTTTACACGTACATACATTACATGTAACATAAAATGTACATGTTATGGCTAAATCCTTAATTTCGTGAAACTATGGCTAAATCCTTCAAACTTCACCTTTAAAATGACTAATTGCTTAACTGGCCCTTAGCATGATCATTTTGTTTGCGAAAAAATTGGTAGTTAGTCCGGTTTTACATCATATTAAAATAAATTTCTACCACTTCTTTTATTAGTTAAATAATTTTTTTTATGTCAACAAAATATTATTTTTAGTAGACAAAATACTAGCTGAAAATGACTGTTATTTTGTATACTAACTATGACAAATAATCTATAGAGATTATTAAGTAAATGGCCTATTTTTAACTTTAGTTTTAAGGAATTGACCTGAGTTTGTTATAATTAAGTTATTAGCCTTTAGACAATATGTATTAATTTTTTGTCCTTTATTACATGAGGTAACAAATGAGTATTGAGGGGTAAAAACGAGATTTCAAAGTGGTGTGAATGAGATTTGAGGCTAATAACTTAATATTTGAATTCTTAGGCCATTTCCTTCAAACAAAAGCTTCCAAGTGGCTATTTAATAAATGAACCCTAATCTATATATCAAAATCTGACTATTCACCTAAAAACAAAAGTTGTTGATTATGATTTTAAACAAGTTCTAAAATTAGACTATTTAGTTACAAATCCCTTCGTATAATTCCCATTTATAATTACTAATTAATTCATAATTTCCACTTTACATGATTGTATTTTATACTCGTTTACTAATCCTGTTTTTTTAAATAGCATATTATCGTCATTATATTTTTTTTTCGGATGAATTTTTTCATTTATTTTTAGGGGTTAACATTTATATGAATATTTTTAGTGCTATTTCATAAGTTTTGTTTTTTTTTTTTCTTTTTAGTCAACTTTCACAGGCTGTACACAAAAGAGAAACAACAATTCTTCTTCTGCTAATCTCACTAATGCTCATAATGTACCCACATTGTGTCTTCTTTTTTTTCTTTTTTTTAATACAAACTTGTCGTTGTTGACTTTCACACTTAGAAAAAGCATTTAGCACGCTCTTAGTTATTCATAAATGGGAAAATATATTGTTTTATTATTTTTCTACTTGAGTCGTGTGTTTATAAATTACTATTTATGAAATTAACAATCATTGTGAAAGGTGTCTTTTCTTATAAATTGCATGGAAACTTCCCAGATCCGTATCTCTATTTAATGGACCAGAATTGAAATGTTTGTTTTGGACTAAAAAAATATACATTTTTGTTTTTTTTTTTTTTTTTCTATCATGAAAACAACATGATGTTTCATATTACTAGTTTCTTGCGTTTACATTGAAAGCGACGTGTCGTTTATTTTATTAATTAATGTCGTTTCTGGTTTTTTTTTTTTTTAAGGGTTGTAGCTAAATAGTCTAATTTTAAAACCTTTAAAAAAAATGTCAATAACTTTTAAAATTAAGTAAATGGCCCATTCTTGGTAAGTAGACAATATATTACGGTAAGCGGATAAAATATTAGCCATTTTTAGCTTGAATTTTATCTACCTGTCATAGTAATTTATCTGATTACCGAAAGTTTTTTTTGGGTATATGATTATTTACTACGATAAGTAGACAAAATTCAAGCTAAAAATTGTTGGTATTTTATCCGCTTATCGTAAAATTTTGTCTACTTACCAAAAATAGGTGGTTTATCTAATTTTAAAAACTTGTAGATATTTTTTAAACGTGATCTAAAAATGGACTACCTACCAAAATTTTCCTTAAAAAATGTACCTGCTTCATTAGATATTTCGTTCTAGTTTCCATACCAGATTTATCAAAATAAAGATGTCGTTTTCATCTAAAGAATTTCCAAAATCAAACGATACGTTGCTTTTTTACTTTGTTAGCATTTTTAAAACTAATGAACGGCGTGAAATATTATTTGATTTGTCTTAGAAACGACAAGTAGTTTAGTTTTAGTTTTTCTATATGAGAAATTTCCGTAGAAAGGCACACAATATTTTATTTATAATTTTTTTAGGAAGATCAATTTTTAACACTTACCTTACATTTTATAAAGTTTTGCAAAATACTAGTAAAAGAATTATGATGAAGTTACGTTATGGTAATTTAGAGGAAAAACTATAAATGCCACATGCATTTTATTGAAATTCTATGCTTCTCCTCGGAGTTTTTGGAGTTAAAATTTTAATTAAAAAAATGATATTTATGATATTTTCTACATAGAATACTTAAGATATTTCCTCTTGTTACTGCAATTATTATAAAAAATAGAAATTATGTTACTCTTATTACTGCAATTATTATAAAAAATAGAAATAATTAACATAATTGTTAAAATTAATTACTTTTCAAATGTTCTAAAATATTGAGTATTTATTTAAGACGAGTTATGAATTTTATATAAATTTCATTATAGATTATTGACCATTTGAAATTTTAGACAACATTACAGTTCATTAAATTTTAGATAAATTTTATTGACCATTTCTGATTCACTTTCACCCCCCTAAAAAAGGTTTCCATTTTTTTTTCTCAAAGTACAAGAGATGATGCTTTATTCGACAAACTGATCTGTAATAATGAGCTATTATTAGTTATTACTACGCGTCGAATTTTCCTATTGTTTGAATTATTCTGTAAACTCGACATATTATCAAATTTCTTATTGTCTTAAACAACTAGTTAAACATATCGAATTAAATTTTAAGTGCTACTACATACATATAGTACATATTTACATCCATTATTAAATATCATGTAGTGTAAATACATTTCAACGTACTCTACATCCAGAGAGGCCACGTTTGTCGTCGAACTGATACTTCTATCTGATTACAACTATAATCAATATTTTGAAATAACCTTATAATTTTAATTTTCATATAAGCTTCTATTTCCAAATAGCTACAAATATATGAACTAGACATCTTAAACGTTTTCTTCCAAAATTTAGTTTCTGAGATTTTATATCTGCAAGCGTAAACAGATCTATGGATAAATTAAAGTAGTAGCCTGTATATGCTAATTACGTACTCACGTCTTTATATATATATATATATATATATATATAATACCAATAATTTTTTTCTAGATGTTCATAATTCTTTATAAATAATCCTATAATATACACCAATAGAACCTTTTTAGGATAAAACCTTGTCAGATTACTAAAAATTACTATTGAAGAATAAGTACCTGGATTGGTAGAAGCAATAGTCGAGACCTTTAGTTTGCCGAAACTCTAAGATGATTAGTTAGCGGGTTCTCGTCAAATTGCCTTAATTAATGTTTCATGGCTTCATTAGTTTTCTCTGTAAATGGGAAGAGAGAAAACATGCGAATATTTGGGATCCTAACATAAATGTCTCTATATACTTGTTAATAGGGTTCTCAATAAATTGTTATTGAGTATTTACTCACTTGGTCCATATTTAACTAAAATTTATGGGCTTTCTCTAAAATAGACTATTTCACAAAGCCCATTATAATTAATAGGAAACTTAATTTCCTAAAATAATATGCATATATAGTGTGCACCATAAGGGGAAAAATATAAAAAAAAACGATGAAATTATGAAGCTAAAGTATATGTAATAAAATGTGCAAAATGTAATTATTTATTGTACACTATACAACATATGTAGAGCCTATGGCGTGGTATAGTACAGTGAATCATGAAGCTATAAATACAACGACATTTAGATACAGCTTATCTAATGATACTCTGATTGAAATAGTTGCCTAAATATATTGGCATATGCAAATGGCACATTGCACATTGTCATGTACGTTTTCATACAAATTTTGTTTCCCACAATTATTTTTTTGCTTTTTTTTTTGCATTTAATTTTTGGATTATCAATCTTTCTTCACAACTATATATGAAGCCTCATCATGAGCTGGCTCAATCTCCAAAATCAAACCTCTTTGGAACTCCACATATGGGTAAGCAAGAGGCAAATCATCTCCTTTTGTCTTCCACCTGTAGAGTTAGAACAAAACAATTATTTCATTATTAACATAATATGAAGAGAATGAAAAATATGATTTTTTTAGACCTCATATTTGGACTATTGAATATTAACAATGATATGGCAACATATGCTTTGACTCAATTAATCTAGTTCACAAATATTAGTATCAAACTAATATATATATGGTCAAAAGTTGTATAAACACTCTTTATGTAAATTTCACACTATCCTCTTGTGGGTGTGGGTGTGTGTGTGTGTGTGTGTGTGTGTGTGTGTGTGTGTGTGTGTGTGTGTGTGTGTGTGTGTGTGTGAGAGAGAGAGAGAGAGAAAGAGAGAGAGAGAGAGAGAGAGAGAGAGAGAGAGAGAGAGAGAGAGAGAGAATCATGTACATATATAGTGGAAATTTTGGGTGGGGAAATGGGGTATTAAAATAATTAATTAAAAGATTATAATGAGAGTCAATTATGTGGGTTCCTAAATGGGTTGCAAGGGTTTCACCCAAAAAAAAAATATATGGATAACCCCCATTTGGTGGAAGCTGTAATTAACACCTGCAAATTAAGCAAGCATGTCAACATCCTAAGGGAAACTAGTACTTATTGATGAATTTATATATTTATATGTGTAATGTTTAAGTAATAAGTTTAGTTGCTATATACCTATAATTAAGGACAAAATGATGAAGGAAAAACCCAATCACTACTTTAGCAAGCTCGGCCCCCGGACAAAGCCTTGGTCCACCACCAAATGGCGTCACTTTCTTTCGCATCTCTTTGTCCTGTGTCAATCACAACAGCGCTTATGTAACTATTGAATAATGGTGTATTAAAGTAATTATTGAGAGAGAAAAAAAAAAAACATTTGTATATGCTTCTTAATTCTTATGGTGCAGGTCACACTTTATGACAACACCTATATTATCCAGCATCATATTATATATATAGGTGTTATAGCCCTTTTGTTTTATATGTGATAAAATATTAATTTTTTCTTTTTCCCATTATGGGATATACTTTATAGAATAATAAAGGTACATACAGTCCATCTCCAGGGATTAAATTCGTGGGGTTTGTCATGAAGAGATTGATCAAAATGTACACCCGTAAATATTGGAAGAACTTTCCATCCAGAGGGTATAAAAATATCTGCAGAACAATGAAACTCATTTTAGATTCTAAGATCATGTAGGAATATCTATTACAACAAATCTCAAATGATTTGCTGGCTTTTTTAAATGCTCTAATATTAGCATCGCTATTGTTATTATTATGAACCTTTAAATTTCACATCTTGAAGTGCTTTCCTGTGCACAAATTTGACAACGTTCCCACATCTCATGGCTTCACACGTGACCTGATAATTGCAATTGTGGTTAATTCAATAGTCCATTTAGAGAATCTAGTCATAAATACTAGATCATTAAATTACTAGTGTTTTTCTTACATGATATGTGAACTCCATTTTCTTGTAGTCTTCCCAGTTTAATGCTTCGTTAATGCTCTTTTTGTTTTCCCTAATTGCTTTGTGTTCTTCCTGCATATATATACACACAAATATAAAAATAAAAAATAAAAAATCCTAGACATACCCTATTCAATCACAAAAAGTTCTGTCAATAGATCCTACTGTTCAAAATTAGAAGTGTGCTATTTTAATGAACATAATAGACAAGAGTACGATTCTAAATATGGTCCATCAAATATTAAGCGCACATGGCTTAAACTTCACATTTAACAATTTGGAAATTCTCGAACTTTCAAAGTTGCGTTATAAGTTTTTGGTGAAATCTTTGATAAGCTATATCTTTACAATAGAGAACGATTACATATCGTCATATTTACTTTTAAAAGGACTCAACTCAAAATATTAATCTAACAATCTATAATCGTTCTCCAAAGTAAAATGTTCTACCGAACATTCTTCCTAAAGTTTTTACTCCCACAAACTTGGCGGTAATAAGTGAAAAGATATAATATATAGAGACACACACATGTGTATATATAGACATGCGCACGAGTACAATTTTAGAGGGAGGGAAAGAGACAAAGAAAGGTACCTTTAATTTTTGAAAGGCTAGAGGTGCATGGGAAATAAAGTAGACAATTAAGCCCATTAGCGTTGCGGTTGTCTCATAGCCTCCTAGCAATATGTCCAACACAATGCTCATTTTCTCTTCCTCACTCAGATTCTCCTTCGCCAATATCACTTCTAAAAAATCTTCTCTCTAATCTCTTCTTCATGATCACTATCTTCTGTGGGACCCACATTCCTATCATCACTCCCTTTCACTACTTCCCTCTCTTTGATGATCTCTTTCACGGTTAAAGAAAGCCTCTCTCTAGCCTGAACATCAACGTTGCAACTAGGATCAAGCCAATATGTTTTTCTTTCGAAGGTTTTTCTCGAGCTTCTTATTGTTATTATTATTATTTAGAAGATCACTTTTTGTACGTACCTTGACTGCCTTGAAATATGAAGTTCCGGGGACATAGATCGGTAGAGAAACAAACCCTTTCATGTATGTCTCAAAGTCTTGTAATATTTGTGTGGCTTTTGGCTCGCTAGGTTCGATGTTCAAAACATGCTTCACCATGAGACTAAGTGTGAACTGCAATATTAGGATGTTACAAAATCATTTCATATCATTAATGATCAAGTACTTTTTTGCTTTTACCAAGTTAAGTTAGAGGGAAGTTGCACTATTGCTTACTAGTATAGAGGGTAATTAATGAGTACTTTTGATATATCTTACCGTTTTAGCTTCTTTGAAGAAGGCTATTTCTCTTCGGCCATTCCATGATTCCATCATAGAGAGTAACAACTTTTCTACGCAATGAAGGAAGTTCGGTTGCGACTTCGACGAGCCGATGAAGCTTACAATAACGTTGCGAAGCTTCTTGTGAAGATCTCCAGACACGAGAAGTAAGGAATGCTTTCCAAGAATGCCATGTATGGCCTTTGGATAATTTGTTTGGAATAGCTTTTCCTCGTTATGAAGTATAAACAAGTTGAGCTCAAGATCACACGAAACTATGGCCGGCGAACCAAATAGATGAGATTTGAACACCCTTCCGTACCTGCACCAATATCTCCACAATAAGTACTTCATCAGTAATTATAATTAGTACTTACTAGATCAAAGAAATATTAATAAGGTCTAATTACAACATGACAATATTATTATCAACTAATACTTTAGTACTACTATATGCTACTAAAAGAGTGTATATCTTAAAGAAAGAAGAAGTGAATCACCTAAAGCAACGGTCTTGAAGGAATGTGCCCAAAGAGTTAGAATTGTGAGGCTTGAGGAAAGATAGAGTCTCACCAAGAAAAGGCAAATAACCCATGTTGCCAAGAGGCAAGTTTTGATGAGAGTGGTCTTGTTTGAAAAAGAGTTTGATGAGAAGAAGAGAAGCCAAAGTTAGGCCTAAAAGCAAGGCTAATAATGTAGCCATAAAAGGCCCAAACATAGTGTTTTTGATACAATATGTTCGCACAAGCTCTCTACTCTTTCTTTGCTCAACTTCAACTCAAACTCCACCTCCTTAGAGCACCTTGTACGTGCTTGCTATCTCCTATCCTTTTATATACTTGTCCACCAAAAAAGACTATGTATGTTACATTAATTAATTGAGTGATGAATTGGATAGATTATTATTTTCCAATATTTGACTCAAAAAGTAGCAAAATTAATTACGTCTTCTGCCTTGTCATCTAGCTAATAATGAGAACGTATATTAAATGAAATTGTATTCTTTATGTTTTTCAAAGAAATACTAGTACATTGGTCGGCGTTGACTACAAATTGAATAACATAAACTAAACATGGAATTTCGTATTTCTCTGTGTTCTTTTTTCTAATTTTCTTATATAGTGATAAGAATCAAAAACTCTAAATTCTGAGATTATAGCTATGTGTGTGTGTGTGTGTGTATTGTAGATGTTATGATCATTTAAAAAAAAAAATCTGCACCATAAACTTATATTGGAAGGAAGGCAGGTCAATCACATAAATACAAATATCTTCTTACCCCCCTAAAAAAAAAAACATAATTCCAAAAATCCAACCTATATATTAGCTAGGTTTTTGTTTTTTGTTTTTTTTTTTTTATTGCTAATAATTAAGTTAGCTTGTTATTGCCTTTCAATACATGGAACATTTTATAATTAAACTTTGCCTTCTCTACACTTAAAAATGAACCCTTCTATGTCTCAGAAATATGTGGATTAATCTTTATGCGCTCTTTTCCTGCAAAATCAACAAGCTATAGTCGTAACATAATAGCAAAGATAAATAATGATCATAGGTTTCCTAAAGGAATAGCAAAGAGGGGACACACACCCTTGAGAAATTCTACAACTTTTGAAAGGCTACACATTAAACCCCCAAAAAACCTCCTAGAGTTTTCATTTCTTTCTTCTTTTTTTTAATCGTGTTTCTTCTTTTACGTGGGCTTGATGTGGATGTTTGCAATTGAAACCCGACCAACGTTTTGTCTTTTTTTTTTTTTTTTTTGCATCGCATGATGATACATATTTTTCGGTTCATGTTGGTGCTCTTTCAAGAGCTAGGGGAATTTGAAATAGTACGGCCGAACCATTTAGGAAAATAATAAGAACTAGGAGATTAGCAAAAATAAAATAAAATTTATCAAAACCAAAAAGAAAAAAATAATAATAATAAATGAACGGGAGGCAAGTGAAAAAGCAAATGGTTTTTTTTTTGCTACTGAAAAAAGCAAATGGTTAACTCTGTCTGTCTTTTGCAGTGTCCATGGTGCACGTGCGATGGGATTGGGGGACCCACCCACATCAATTGGGTTGGTACATACATGGTTGGCATTTGTAACCCCATTAGCTGTATATCAATTTACATTGCAATCATAGCTTATATTTGCCTTTTAACGAGATGATAAATAAATAGTGTGTTTTGTTTATCACTGCCTTGATCGTTTAAAATTTGTTTACTTAAAAAAGAATGTAACATTTTAATTGTTAGTCATGTAAGATGGGATAACACTAGCCAAGTTAATTATGGTGATTGCACTTTTTTGCCCCCCTTTTGATTTATCTTTATTAGTGAAAATTATAGGAAGACATGATAGAGTACAAGCCCTAATCACACGCATAGATTCTATTTAATCGCCGATCCTTATCCGAGAGATACTTCCTTTTATTTATTTATTTATTATATATTCATAAACATTGTTATACGTCTATTTTGTTAAAGAATATATTTTCTCAACTATATTTGTCCTCTAGAAACCACACTTTATTTCAAAAAATGGCTGATTTTATAGTAGTTGAGTTAATTATCGTAAAACAAATTGTTATAGTCATATATATTCAACAACCTAATAACACAATTACATACTATTTCATATATGTTACACGTGTAACGGGTATATAATACACGTATGTTACGGCTAAATCCTTAATTTCATAAAATTATGACTAAATTAACCAAATTTACCTTTAAAATAATTAACCGAATTAAATATTAAAATGACTATGGTTTCCATTTATGTTTTGTTTATATTTGAATTTGTAACACACATTTCTGCACAAACATGTCCAACTAACTAGATATAATCTTCCCCCAATTTTCACATGTATATAACTTACCATTTTGCACAGTTAAACCAAAAGATATAGGTTTCCTTTAACCACAATCTAAACCATTTTAACAAAAGAAGACTCATAATTTTAGGGACAGCCGATTGAAAAAAGATCGCCTGGCTTCGTGTAATTATAAGACCTCACTGCACGTTTGAGAGGACAAGTTATGATTATTCTTGTCTTGTATTTGAGCTTTTTGCTCTTATATATTGTATAACCTAAAGTTCATCTCTCTAATACATATGCCTTTTCTTTTCACATGGCTAGTACCTATGCTTATATATATATATACAAATACAATTATCAACCGGTTGATCTGACTTAGCTTTGATTAAAAAAGAGGGGGAGATATAAGAAAGAAAAATAATATTGAAAGCGAACAAGACGTTGATTGATTGGTTTTGCTTCCATGTATTGTTTGTAATTTGTATATATAACCTCATAAAATGAGAGAATTGAGACAAGAAATATGGGGACCAATGGACTTAAAATGAATCTAATGGCACTATGACTGTCGTGGCATTATTATATCCTTTTTCTCTCTCCTTTTTTTTATTCCGTTATTAATTCTTTTGGGGGTAAGTAATAAGCTTATAACATGTTAGTTCTTTTGTAAGCACAAATAGGTGAAAATTGTTTATTCTAATTTTATCTTTTCAAGTTTGCACCGAAAACGAAAAACATATCTGGCTTTTGATGTCGTTTTCCCTTTTTTAACAATAAACTTAGGATTTGAATGTCGTTTCCTTCACCGTTTGCGTTGATCCACCGTGAGCCATGCCATGACCAGATCACCTATTTCGTCCACGTTGCAGTTGGCTTTTTCCCTCGGAGAACAAAGATGTCCCTATTGTCGTTTATTGCGTTTTCGCGTCGTTGTTTGTTGTCGTTTTCCGTTAGCTGATAAAAAGTAGTCCGTCCTCATTTGACAGGACAACTACCTAATTCTAATTGGGTTAAAAATAAGTCACTGGCTTATCGTTATCGAAATTTTAAATTTTGATACTGAATAAATCATCATATAAAATAGCTACTTTTGAATCGATAATTTATTAAAATTAATAGTTAAAATTAGTAATTTATGAAATATTTAGAAAAATATCACTTTTGAGATGCATGTTTAGATTGATACTACTTTCCGCTTATCTTTGTATTTTATACCACGTTTAAAGAAGAAAAATATGACATTAGGTGATGAATACATAAATTAAAGCGATATAAATTAAAAGCATAATTTCAACGTGGGTTCAATCAAATCGTTTTTGAAAAAAATGGCCACTTATAAGAAGTTACCCATTGAATAAGATGAATACATAAATTAAAGCGATATAAATTAAAAGCATAATTTCAACGTGGGTTCAATCAAATCGTTTTTGAAAAAAATGGCCACTTATAAGAAGTTACCCATTGAATAAAAATAAGAGTGAAGGAGGCAAATATCCAGAATTTATATAACAATAAAAATAAATATCCAAACTTTTGAAGTAATTGAGATTCTAGTCAATTTGTGAATTACTTGCACATGCTTTTGGTAATAAGTGAATTACCACAACTTACCACTGTGTAAGTAATTGAATCATTTTAGTATTTGGTTACATTTTTCAAAAAATTGGGTAATAACTTACATTAAGTTTTAAAAATTAGGTATTCACTATAATTTCTCTAAAAATAATGCTAGACATACCAACTCTTTTACCAATTTTTTAATACAAACCTTTGTGACAATTGAAGTGTCATGTTTTGATTGACTTATTTCTAACTAGATGATAAGCACTCACTAATGATAATATGACACATGGGTTTGTATTAAAAAAGTTAGTAAAAAAAAATTGTATGTCTAGCACTACTCATTAAATAATGAGTCGGGGGAGAAAATTTGATCGAATACCGCCTTTGAAATCTTATTTTATATATAATTCATGAAATAATTACAAACGACGCCACTTTTTATTGATAAATTACTAGTTTGTCATTTTGTTTGTCTTTTTCATATCATTTATAAAAAATAAGCAATTTGGTCAAATTCAATGCTAAAATATTGAAGAGAGTAGCAATTTTTGAGGAAAATTTTAAAAAATACCACATCTAGGTAGCATGGTTCAAAAAATACAATCAACGTCACCTTTTAAGAGCGAATTTGATCAAATTACCCATTTATATAACACAATGAGGACGGATTAGTAATTTGTTAATAAAAAATTAGCATAATTTAGAATAATTACATATATTGTAAACTTACTATTTAAAAAGTGGCATTGATCAATTCTTTTTAGGAAATTGCGAAATATGGTCATAAGTACTATTTAATAATTGAGTAATCTATACAAATACCTCCCGATGTTGTGCTATCCTTGCAAGTTGCACCCTGATGTTTCAAAACTGGCACTTGTGCCCCCTGATGTTTGAAAATGTTATAAGTTTACCCCTTCCACTTCAATTTTTTTTAAAAATAGATGAAATTAGGGGGTCTGAATACAAAGTTTTAAAAGATCGGGGTGTATTTTGAGAAAAAAATACAACATAAGGGGGTGTTTGTGAAAATAATTATAGAACTAATTACTATAATATTCTTAATTTAAGACATTCGATCTTTAAAAAATTATACATATGCCAACAGATTATTGTTACATTATTAATTTAATCAATTTTTTTACGTATTGTGACAGAGGGGGCATACTTCTAAGTTTTTAAAACTTTAAGGGGCAAGAATGACAGTTTGAACATTGGGGTGCAATTTGCAACAATAGCATAACATCGGGGGGCATTTGCATAGATAATCCTTAATAATTTATGTCCGAAATTATGTGTTTATTTTATTTTTACTTAATATTTATAGTGTAAAATTGAGGATATAAATTAGAAGGATAAATTTTATGAATGGCCCCTATAGTAAGTCACTGTCCATATTTGGCCCCTATAATATAAAACTTCTCAAATAGCCCCTCAAAATTTAGTCACTAAAGAAAAGTAGCCCTTCCGTTATATTTATTTGACGGAGATAACATCCTGGGGAAAAAAAATAATTTGACCTTATTATAAAGCCTTTGCTTTTTACTTTTTTTTTATTATCATTTTTTAAGAGAAAAATTTCAATTAAACCCAAATAATTGAATAAAATTTCACTTGATCTTTTTTTTTTTTCGTTCACCCCCACTCTATCTTCCACTCTACTTTTTTTTTTTCCTTCGATCCTTCTCATTGCTGGCTAATCCCTAACTTTGCGTCTCTCCCACTATTTTTTTTTCTCCTGTCCTTCTCATTGCTAGGCTAAAAGAGATGAATACAGGTAAACAAAATATGGGTCTAACATAGTTTGGGTCGCGGTGGTTGGGGTTGGACGGGGTTGAGGTCGCGAAGATCGGGGTCAGGGTGGTCGGGGTTGGCGGTGGTTGGGATTGGGGTGGCGGAGATCAGGTCGGGGTGGTCGGGGTTGGCAGTGGTTGGTGTTGGGGGAGCGGTAATCGGGGTTGGGGTCAGGGTGGTCGAGTTGGTGGTCGTTGGGGTTGGGGTTCGCGTATCGGCGTCAGAGGTCGGGGTTGGGGTCGGGGTGGTCAGGTTCTGGGTGGTTAGGGTGGCTGTGGTCTACGTCGACGAGGTCGGGGTTGCATTGGTTTGGGTTTCGAGAGGCGTGAGGGTTGTTCCGCATCGACGTGGCTCGTCTCCGATCTGCGCAATACCGGTGCGTTGAATTGGGAGGGAAACCACTTCCAAGCCATTATTTAAATCCTACAATAATTATAACATTTAATTAATACGAAAATGTAATATTTGATTTACACCGCACCAAACTTGCGCATGCCCTCAGGTTTCTTCCTCACCAAAATTCCCAGGTTCAAGTCAATGAGAGTGATTTTGGTATAATTTCTTTCAATGATTACCATAGTTGAGAACACAACCTTAGTCTTTGAAGTCCGACATAGTTTAAAGTTTATTTTTAGTATTTTCTACTTTTAACTATTGCGTTAGTTAAAAATAAACAAAATCAATGGTGACCATAATTCAGTTTCCGCTTGTTTCAATGCAATTTTCGATTTCAAATTTCAATCCACTCACTACTAGAGAAATATAAGCCACCAATGCAGACTTTTATCTCAGCAAAAAAAAAAAAAAAAAAGTTGCAGACTTTTATCATATTTTTGTTGCATTTGATAAAAATTAGACAAAAAGAATTGCTACTCTCTTTCGATATTACCGATTGGTGAGATTGAAGAAGAATGGCTAAAATGGTGGATCCAAACAAGTGGTGAGATTGAAGAAGAAGAAGCTATAAACTCTCTAAAAATACATCATGGGCATTGAGATTCACTAAAAGGTAATGGATAGGTCTTCCAAAATGTTCCACGTCATTTTCCGTCAAATAAAGGTAACAGGAAGGTAACGGGAGGGCCACATTTCTTTAGTGACTATATTTTGAGGGGCTATTTGAGAAATTTTATATTATAGGGGTCAAATATGGACATTGACTTATTATAGGGGCCATTCATAAAATTTATCCAAATTAGAAATATGACACAAAAAGAAACATAAATTACTAATGTGCGTTTGAGGGGTATTTCTCAAAATCCCGAAGAAAACAGTTGTCGTAGTGGAGAGTTTGAATAACTAGGCCCAATAAAACGGGCTAATATTGTACCACTTAAAGGCCCAATAATTTTTTCTAGGCCCAAAACATCAACAGTTTCTCTGAGAGGGGAATTGGACAAAAAGCGCCACAACGGGGGAATTGAAAAACAGACCGTTTTCTATGCTCATCTGGTGTGTTCTGTTCTTTTATTTTTACTCAGTATTTATATGATAAAAATAGGGTAAATTTCAAAACAAATATATTTTTAAAGACACTTAATAATTTATGTACTAAGTAGTCCTTTTAATTTGTTGCGTATAAATTAAAAAAGGGTAAAGTAAGCAAATATCCAAAATTTATATAATAATAAAAATAAATACTCAAACTTTGTAGTAATTGAGTTTCTAGTTAATTTGTGAATTACTTGCACGTGCTTTTGGTAACTAAGTGAATTACTACCACTTATGACTGTGTAAGTAATTAAACTATTTGAGTAGTTGGTTACATTTTTCAAAAGATTGGACAATAACTTACATTAAGTTTTAAAAATTGGGTATTCACTATAATTTCTCATTAAAAAATACAACACACATGAAAATATCGATTATAATTGTGCCAAAAAAAAAGACATTCCTCAAAATTTACCATAAAAATAATAAGTTGAATACAAAAATAGACATAAGAGTAACATAGAGTGATAATAGTGTATCAAAAAATGGCATGGGTCAAAATCCCCCGTTCCCCTAACTCCCAACGACTGGACATGCATTATCAGATTATCTTGATCTACCTTCCACACTCGACTCCTACGTGTTTCTCACTTTCACCATTCAAATCATATATCACTCACCAATCGGCAATCACCATAACCCAAACTCTCATTTCTTTCCCATTCATTCAAACCCCTCCATCCCCAAAAATTAAATAAAAAAACAAAAACATGTTAAACATTCGATTACCAAACCCAAAGCCAACAATCCCATCTCCATCCCCACTGCTGAGACCCAAACCAACAAGAATCATCACCATGAGCAGTCTCAGCCAAAACAACCCAACAGAACCGCCATCGCCATCGCCATCCGGCAGAGTGAAACGCCTCGTCTTGAGCGGCGAGCAGAGGGCGAAGCTGAACCCCTACCCGGACAGGGACTTCTACGCCTACCCGCGCTTCGTCACGCACGTCGACGACGCCTTCATCGCCGCCCTCACCCACCTCTACCGCGCCAGGCTGAGGCCGGGCTTCGAGGTCCTCGACCTCATGAGCTCCTGGGTCAGCCATTTGCCCCCCGACGTCAACTACAAGAGAGTCGTCGGCCACGGCCTCAACGCCGACGAGCTTTCCAAGAATCCCAGGTTGGACTATTTCTTCGTCAAGGATCTCAATGTTGACCAGAAGCTTGAGTTTGAGAGCGAGTCTTTTGACGCGGTTTTGTGCACTGTTAGTGTCCAGTACCTTCAACAGCCCGAGAAGGTTGGTTAATACGAGGACTATTGTTTTATTTCTATTTTAAATGTGTTGTTACGCTTACCAACTAAGTACTTAATACCATTCTATAACTAATTTACGCGGTGGTCGTGTGCTATGTAGTAATTGGGGAATCATAAACACTTGATCCGAAAGATATGCATTAGACTGGTTTTTCTTTTGTGTCAACCATCAAAGTGTACGTCTACAATCTATATTTCATTTTAACGGCCAAGAGAAGCTTTTATCTTAGAATTAGAAATTTGAATTATACAAGATTAAGATCAACACAGTTTCCATGGTACTTTGATTCTCTTATGTCCTAACTCCAATATTAAACTCTGTTAAGCACTTCATCAACAGCTTCACCAAATCAAAAGGGATCAAATTATTTTGTCCAATATTGAGTGTTTGACACAACATTCCTTTTTTGTCAAACAATGAGAAGCTAAACTAATTGACTGAAAAACCTTGCCCCAATCAGGTGTTTGCAGAGGTTTTTCGGGTGCTGAAGCCAGGAGGAGTGTTCATAGTGAGCTTCAGCAACCGAATGTTCTACGAGAAAGCCATAACCGCGTGGAGAGATGGGACCGACTACAGCCGGGTTCAGCTGGTCAAGCAGTACTTCCAATCCGTCGAAGGGTTTACAGAGCCCTGAAGTGATCAAGAAATCGCCTGCTGCTGCTAATACTGACACTGATCAAGGAGGCAATTTGCCCTTCGGTTGGACGATGGAGTTGCTCGGTTTTGTTCCTGCTTCGGACCCTTTCTACGCAGTGGTCTCTTACAGGAACTTCAAGCCTGTTTATGAATAAAGCTATCTTCCATGTACAGAAACACTTGATCATGTGTTTGTGTTTCATAGATGTGTATGTTTGAGTTTGATTTCGCTCTTTGCTTCACACTCAAAATAACACTTGTAGAACCAGAAATTATACAATTGAAAGTTTTTTTTTGTTTGTTTGTTTGTTTGTTTTTTTTTTTTTTATGACTAAATACTAAAGAAGTATTTGAGCGCAAAGACTTCTTTTTCTATCTTTTTATGGAATTAAGTAAAAGTTGAGATTAATATATATGCGCGTTTGTGTGTGTGTGTGTGTGTGTGTTTTAACAGAGAAACTGCTAAAAAGTCGATTCCGATGAAAATTGAACAACGAAAAGTCTTGTTTGCAAGTTTACAAGGAAATCTTCCCTGACTCGAAACGTGTCGTTTGGATAAAAACCTGTCGTTTACTAAAAACGTTTCGTATTTTGAGCGGAAAGAAACGTTTCATTTCTTTGACCGGCAAAATTTGTTGTTTTCATTGGAAATAAAATATTTTATATTTTTTTTCTCCTCTTACCTGCAAATCCATTTCCCTGGACCCCAACTAGCAAAAGACTATCCCTTCAGTTCACTCTCTCACTCCTTATCCTCTCTCTCTCTCTCTCTCTCTCTCTCTCTCTCTCTCCCCTTCTCTTTCTCTCTCTAAAAATGCCTTCTTCTGCAACAAACGCCTTATCAATGGCCGAAAGCTGTTTAGCCTCAGCACCAGCCATCTTCAGCCCCAAAACCCAACACTCATTTCTCTCAAAGTCCACAATCAAGCTCCCAAACTTGCCTTTCCCTTCATGGGTCTCTCTCAGACACAAATCCTCTTCTTCTTCAACCACTGGCTTCAGAATAGTGGTCCCACTTGTGGCTCAGACCTCCGACTGGGCTCAGGACGAGGACACAGAGGAACAAGGCCTCGATGGCGAAGGCGAAGGCGAAGTCGAAGTCGAAGTCGAAGTCGGTGAAGAAGAAGAAGAAACGACCGGCGAATGGGAAAACGAAACGTCCTCCGGCGGCGGAGACGGAGAAGGGTATTTCCCGGACCCGCCTGAGGACGCCAAGCTCTATGTGGGCAATTTGCCTTTCGATGTTGACAGTGAAAAGCTCGCTCAGCTCTTCAACCAGGCTGGGGTTGTTGAGATTGCTGAGGTAAAAGAAATTTAACAAAAAAAAAAAAAATTGATTCAAGAAAAAAAAATTGGGGTCTTTTTGTTGATTGTGTTTGTTTAGGTGATTGGGAATTGTAAAGATTTAAACTTACCGCTGATTTTTTTTTTGTGGGTATGTTTTGTTGTTTGGTTTCGTTTTAGGTGATTTACAACAGAGAAACAGATCAGAGTAGAGGGTTTGGTTTTGTGACAATGAGCACTGTTGAGGAGGCTGAGAAAGCTGTGGAGTTGTTTCACCGATATGTGAGTTTCTTTGTCTTAAGCTTTGAAATTAGCAAAGATTTCATTTTTGCGCTATTTTATTGAGAATGTTGGCTTATGTGTTGTAACACCTAGTATAAAAGTTTATAGACTGTTTGAAGATCAATATTAGTAGTTCATTTTTGAATCGCACCTTGTATAACTCTGAAATGTGAATAGTAACTACGTGCCTACCTTTAGCATACTAATTCTTTTGAAGGGTTAAGTCGGAGTGTAATCAGAGAAGTAAAATGTAATAGATCGGTTTTATGTCATCTGATGATATTCTATACCAGTTCAACCATTTACGCTTTATGAAATTGACATTGTTTTGCATTCTTGTTGGTCACTTATAAGGCTTCTTTTGTTCCTGTTGTTCCTCACTAATTGGAGTAAAGCATTTCTTTGTCTCTCTACATTACTAAATATGTTTCATTTTTGTTCCTCATGTTGCCTACAACAGGATTTAGATGGACGGTATTTGACAGTGAACAAGGCCGCTCCAAGAGGGTCGAGGCCTGAAAGGAGAACGAACGATGCTGCTTCATTCAGAATCTATGTTGGCAACCTGGCATGGCAAGTTGATGACGGTCGTCTGGAGCAGGTCTTCAGCGAGCACGGGAAGGTGGTGAGTGCGAGGGTAGTTCGCGACAGGGACTCAGGACGCTCACGAGGTTTTGGCTTTGTTACTATGTCGAACGAAACGGAAGTTAACGACGCAATTGCCGCTCTTGATGGACAGGTTAATTTTCCCATCCCCTTTCCTTTTCAAAGCTCAAAAGTTCGTTAAGATTAATCATTATAACTCGGCTGCTATGAAAGTATAAAATATAATTACCTATTCGAATAATATATTGTTCTTGGTGTTTCAGAGTTTGGATGGAAGGGCAATCAGAGTAAATGTCGCTGAGCAGAGGCCAAGGCGTAACTCGTTTTCGTTTTAGAAAGATGTTCTCAGAATCGACATGAAAACTCTGCGAATTCGTGATACGATAACTTTTGGAGTGATAGATTCAACATTTTTATACATATGTTTTATGGCTTATGTATTTGTTAGTGTGTCCAGAAAGCTTGATGTATAGGAAATGGAATGCCAATTTCTTGTCAGGTTTTCGTTCTCCTTTTCTCGTTGCTCTGACGCTGACGAGCTTTATCTTTTTTTTCTTTTTTTTTTTTTTTCCCTTTCCCTTATCAATTTATTTCCTTCTTCTATTATAGTTTGGTCAGTCAATGCAGTTTATTTCTCATGTAATAATGTTTTATGGAAGTATTGCAAGTTTACATTTGTTACCTGAACTTTTTAATTCTTCTGTGCGGAGTAAATTATGCTAGTTCAATGAAATATAAAATTTTCTCTAAAGTTGTGTCCGGTTGTCGTTATGATTGACGACCACAGATAGTTACTGGTAATATCAAATAATTGGGAACTTCGTGTTGTATACCACTATTCTTGCTGTCGTTTGGAATGTAAAACGACATGTTCCTTTTTATTATGCATCTTCTGGGTTTGGCTATAAAATTATAAACCGTCTTGAAACCTGTATCTACTCATGAATTGCAAGCTTCTTGTGCATTCTCTTGATCTTCGGATCATCAATGACCTGATCTTGCTTCTGAACAAACTCCACTAAGTCCTTCTGTGACCCGAAACCGCAAAAGTGGGAAATTTTGCAGTATTTCACCCGGCAAAAATATCGGCGACCGTTAAAAGGACAATTAGCAAAACTTATTGGGGAAATTTTCACACATGGATTCAAAATTCCTACTGAAACTTTTACTACACAAGAGTATATACAGTGCATCATTTAAAAGTGAAAGAAAAAGACCTAAACTGGTAAATGTATGGGCTTAAATTCTGATTATACTTCAAAAGGAATCTAGTTTCCGGGCTTGTGTGCTCAAATCATAAACCTGTAAGACTTGAACACAACCTGGTGGATTCACCCAAACTCTTAAGAGTCAAATGACGTGCCGACTTTCAAGGTTTTCAACCACATCTACCAAAAATGCCAACACACCCGAACCACAGTCAAGCTTTAGAGCCTTTGTGTATTAGTTAGCGACGGTGAGTATATGCAATCAGTCTTGTAACCAAAGAGTCAGACCTAATGGCGCAGTTTCTTAGCTTTCTCAGCCGCTTCTATGTAGTAATACAATCTCCATAGGGTTACGTTATTCTGAAAAATCCAAATGCAACCAAGGATTAGAACCAGCACAATTTCATAAAATATATCCATCTGAGACTTCAAGTACCTCTTTTTCAAGATCCACAAAAACTTCATCACAAGATCTTTGATCCGCTGGCCTGCTACGCTGAACAAGTTCTGCAATGTGGTCTAGATCCTTAGGCGGCAATGCCTTGATCATCTTTTGAAGCTGTTTTTTCTCGGCAAGGGTCATAGTCCTGTGGGTTGTAGTTAACATTTCGAACAAGGCAACAG
Organism: Boehmeria nivea var. tenacissima; assembly: GCA_018132145.1. NCBI lineage: Eukaryota > Viridiplantae > Streptophyta > Magnoliopsida > Rosales > Urticaceae > Boehmeria > Boehmeria nivea. The sequence continues at coordinate 19,733,912 of CM030876.1, forward strand.
ATTGATAGCAAAAGCGTTTAGATCATTCTTGAGAGGAATGAGCAAGAATTTAGTTCTACATTAACTTGGGTTTGATATTCTAATCGCCGTGAACAGACTTAAAGATTTGACTGCAATTTTTTTGAGAAGAGTGAACATTGTGGACGCAGTTGGGCCCTGATCCTTACAATCTCAGATGTTTAGAATTCAACTAGGGATAGTAATTTCCAATTTCCCATGACATCAAATTTACAAAATGCAAAACTAACCAAGGAAAATAAAATTTTAAGAGCAATAATAAACAAATACCTGCAGCTGGACATCACACCATCAAGAAGTTCCTCAAGTTCCTGCTCCATGTGCCCTAGCTGGGGTAAAAAAAAAGTTCCGCTTCAATTAGAGAAAGTTGTCATAATTCACTGCCATTAAAGCTCAAATTCCTGATATCGAGTCAGCACTGCATCAACCGCATTTTTCATCAGTGACATAAGCTATGAGTGAAAGGAAATGAAGACTAAAAAAGAAGAAAATAGGATCTGCATGCTCATAAGTATAGAAGATGAAAAATTTCAGAGAATACTCTAGCAGATAGTTCATCAGAAAATTTTGTCATTATCTTGTCAAGCTCTGAGTTATCATCCTCCAGAAGCAACTTAACATCAGCATTCACCTGAAAAACAAATGTATGGTACAATGTAAGAAATGCAGATCGGAATCTATTAAAAAGACCCACCCCTATTTGAAGGATAATTTTACATAATTCCTCTTCCACCGATTTATTCTAGTTCCTATTATTCTTTCTTCATGTATGATTGAAACAGGAATTCATCTTTTTCAATTTAGTTCCAACAAGTTTCCCAAAGGAATTTACTTGAAGAAAATAGAGTCTGAGCAAGAAAAAGATATGAGCACCGCAAGATGCAATTACAATCTTTAACCAGAGCAAAAGTATAACAAGTTCCAAGTGTTATTCAAACATATTTTGACAAATAAAAAGTTCGCCAATATCAATGCACGCTTAACGTTATCTGCCTTAGGAGTTATGAGAATAGAGGCAATATACATCCCACATATGACTTTCTTTTTCAGAACTTTGCAAGAAAATGCATGCATATGTAAACACACACATGCATGATTATTTATTCCGAGCTATTATGAGCAATGAAGAGGGAGATTAGAGCATTCTAAATCACCTTACACTGCTCTGAATCAATTGTCCCTTTGGCTGTTTCTGCGTTGTGTAAATCGACAGAATTCTTTGGATCAACACTTAATGCAGGATCGATTGGAGTAGAAAGTCGGGGTATGGAGGTTGCAGATGTGGAAGAGGTATCTTTAAGCTTCTTATGAGCACGACGCGCATCATCTTCAGATTCTGCCCCAGTTGATTTCGATAAACGCATTTTGTTTCTTCTTTGCGCCAGTAACTCGTTTGTTCTCACAACAGGACGCAGCATCTGAAATAGAATCACAGACACCCTTTATATATTTTGCTTAATAAAATCGGACTCACATAAGGACAACTACCTCATCTACTTCTGCAGAAAGAACGCTCACACCCCGACGAAGCAATGCCTTCAACCTTTCTCTCTTGAAATCCGATAGTGCAGTTCCTATCCCGTTACTAAACAAAGAATCCAAAACTTTGAGTCCGGGCTCGGTTCCAACATCCCCTCTGACAGCACCAAATCCTCTTCCAGTGAACTTGGAAGTTTTGGAGTCAAAAGGCAGAAAATCTTCATCTTGTGATAATAGCCCCACTACTTGACATCTATAGTACCCAAAGTAATCGGGTCCATCTCTATCACGCTCGCCCGAAACACCCAAATCCTTCGTGCCTTTCGACATAACTAGAAAATCAGAACATTTCTGCACATAACACTGCAACTAAGTTTATTGAGCAAGAAAAAAGGCAATAAAACATGTGACTTCAATGTGAGATTAAATCAGCATTGATAAAAAAACCCGGCCATGAACGATACTAGAGAGATCTAGAATTGGGATTTTTTTTTCTTTCAAAAGAAGAAAAACTGATGGAACCCAAGTCACCATTTGGATTGACCACTTATCAGCATTGTTGGTTTAGCAATGCAAATTGACAAACAGTTCAATCAGTTAAATCTATCTACTAATTCAAAATTTTTCTCATAAATTCCAAGAATTCTAAAATTCAAAACTCTACTTTTTCTCACACATTAAATCCCATTCCTCGTTTACATATCCAACACCAATCCGATTTTTTTTTCTTTTCAGTTCAAATGGTCACAATCTCAACCTAAAATCCAAACAATTCCTAAACCCTCCTTATAATTCAAAAAAAAAAAAAAAAAAAAAAGAGAGAGAGTTCGAAGAGGTAATCAGTACTCTTTTTTTTTTTTTTCTCTCCTTTTAGCTTTTAGACAATCGAAATGAAACAACATGTCCAAAATTTGGGTTCAATATTTCAGAATTCCGTAAATTACGGTCCTCGTACTTTCCCGTGAACCAAAAAAAAAAAAAAAAGAACGAAAAGAATTTCAAAGAGAGAAGAGAAAGCTTACGGAGGACTGAACGACGTCGTTAATGGAATGAGTAGAAGCTCCCTAATAATGGCACAACCGAAGAAGAAGAAGCGACCTTGTTGTTTACTTATTACTGAGTTTTTGAGTAAACACAGTCCTTTTTATTTATATGTATATCTATTGAGGGAAAGCTATGATCGGCAAGATTCTGCTAAATATATTATATGACCCAAAGAAAAAGTAGGGAAATTAATTATTAAAATTTTAATACGATCCTGCTTACTGCTGAACTTTCTAAAATGCCCTTGGCGGTTTCAGGATAGATATGTTTGGTTGTATGAATATGAAGGAAGGATGCGAATGATTTTATCAATCCTTTAAAGTACTTTGTAGGAAAGATAAGAGTTAAAATGAATGAGAATAATTATTTGTGTAATTATTATATTATTTATTTTTATTATTTGTGCATAATTATTATAAAGAGTCAAATAAATTTTTTATTTTTCTTCGTCATTTACCTATTCAAATACACCTTAAGAGTCCGTTTGGTAAGGGAAAAAAGTGAAAAAAAAAAATTGAATGAATTTTAGAGTGGAAAATATTTATTTGAGATGTTTTGTAAGAAAGAAAAGAAAAAAGAAGGAAAATATGATGAATAAAAAAAAGGGTTATTTGCACTGGTGGCCCCTCTCTTTATAGCGCGGTGACAATGTGGCCCTTAACTTTTTTTTTTTGGCAATTGGGTCCCTGTCCTCATAAAACCGTTGCAATTGAGTCCTTCCGTTAAATATTCCATCTAAATTGGACGGAAATGCCCACGTGATTTGCATGTGTCCCTTAATACAAGGGTATTTTGGTCACTTCACACAAAAAATTATTACCTCTCCGTCTCATCTCTCAAACTCTCCCTCTCTCTCTCAGATCTTCTCTCTGGTTAGACATTTGGAGCTTGAATATTGGTTGTTATTGTTATTATGCTTGATGTTGGTTGTTTTCTCGTTAAAGCTCAAAACTGTGATTGTTCTCTCGTTAAAGCTCAAAACTGAAATACATTTTTCTTTTAATGGTATTGATAGAATTAAAAATAAAAAATAAAAAACTCAATCTGAACTCAAATCAAAACCAGATACAGAACCAAATTCAGAAGATATATCAACATATCAAAATTACATCCAAAAGTAATAGATCAAAACTAGACACATAACCAAATCCAATACAAAATCTGAAATCAAATGAGAAATTTGGGCTCGTTTGGCAAACGGGTTCAAACTGTGACAATTTGAATTTTTTCATTTGAATTGGAAAATTTGAATTGGGTAATTTGAACGAAAAATTTAAATTGTTGTTTGGGTCAAATAATCCTATTTGAATGTATTATTTGGATTGTTGTTTGGGTAGATGTGAAATGTGTGATGTTGAGTAATAAAAAGAGTAGTTGAAATGTCAAATCAAAAAATACTATTCAAAATGGATTCAAACTGTTGAAATTTGAGGGGGGGAAGAATCTGATTTTGAAGGGTTTGAATGACTTTTTCTCATTTAAATTTTATCTTAAAAAACATAACCAAACAACCATTCAAATTGGAAAAGTAGTTTGAATGCTCCAAAATGGGTCCAAACCCATTTACCAAACATAACCAAAATTAAATCCCAAAACTCGGGTAAAGGTGAGGAGGCCGGTGATGGGATCACGCTGGTGGAGTCCGGCGAGGAGCAACCGATCTCGCGCTCGATCTCACTCGATCCCCGTCACTTCGAGATTGATCTCGCACTCTGGCTCGAAGAACTCGGCGAGAAATCCCGACCCCGCGCAACGAACCAGAACATCAAACCCTCGTGCGAGGAATCCCCAACCCACGGCGACCCAAACCCACAAGAACCCCTCCGCCCTCTGAGCTTAATCGCGCCGCCGCCCTCTGAGCTCAACCGCGCCGCCGCCCTCGACCTTAGAGCTCAAACCCCAAACACCATCACGATCTTCGAGCTCAACAGCCGCGCTCTTAACCTTCGATCTCGCCCACAGACAAAACCCCCAAACCCCGCGCCGCTGCCCTACGCCCAACCCAGATCTCGCCCTTGAACCGCCTTCCTCTCGCTCGCGCCTCCACCTCTGCCTCCGCCCCACGCTCGTCGCCCCCGCCCCGCGCTGGCCGCCTCCCTCCCCTCCACCCCGCGCTGGCCGTTGCCTCTCTCGCCTCAGCCCCTCGGTCACCGCCTCCATCCCCTCCGCCCCACGCTCGCCGCCTCCCTCAACTCAGCTCGTCGGTCGCCGCTCGCCTCTCCGATGAACATTACCTTCCCGACGAACCCCCAAACTCCGAAACCCATCACGGCGAACCCCAATCCGATGACTCCGGCGTGGATCTGGGCAGCAACGTCATCGTCTCCGCCGCCATTTGCCTCCGCCTAGCGCTCGCCGTCGCCTCCGCCTAGCGCTCGCCGTCGCCTCCGTCCCACGGTCGCAGTCGCCGCCCTCGCCTCCGTCGCGTTTGCCTCGGCCTAGCGCTCGCCGTCGCCTCCGTCGCGCGGCCGCCCTCGCCTCTGCCCCGCGCTCGCTGTCGCCGCCCTCCTCTCCGTCCCTAAAATTTTTCAGAGAAAAATGCACGAAGAGAGAGAAATGGAGAGAAATGAAGTTTTTTTTCTGTTTATTTCTTCAATTATTTCTCCAATTTCTCCAATTTTTCAAACTTTTATTATCGAAAGACCAAAATATCCTTTAAAAATGCCTCACGTGCAAGTCACATGGGCAATTCCGTTCAATTTTAGACGGAAATTAGACGGAAGGGTCCAATTGCAACGGTTTTACGAAGATGGAGACCCGATTGCCAAAAAAAAAAGGTTAAGGGCCACATTGTCACCGCGCTATAAGAAGAGGGGCCACCAGTGCAAATAACCCTAAAAAAAATAAGTGGGACCAACAAGTTTTTATCCTTCTAATATTAGAAGGAAAAGTGGAAGGAAAACTTTTATAATGCAATAAATAATATAATTACTCTTTTGTCCAATTTTTAAAAGTTGAAATAATAAAATAAATGAGTTAAATAATAACTGTATAAATAAAAAGTTTTCTCTCTCTCTTAATATACCAAACACTATAAAAAAATTATTTTTTTCATCTTATTTTCTATCACCTCTTATTTTTCTTTTTATTTAGTTTTCTTTTTCCTCTACCGAACGAACTCTAAAATGTTCGCGATTCTATTTGAAAATATGACAAAAAAAATAACTCATAGACATTACACAGTAGAACCTCTATAACTTAAAAACAATGGTCCATAGGTGTGGGACGAAAAAAATTTATTAATTTATCGATTTATAGGTAAATACTTTATTGAAAAATAAAAAGGATTGTTTAACTTAATGATGTAGATATTTTTGTATTAGAAGCGAGTTGAATAGTTCTTTTATTGAAAAATTAAGTAACTGTAAAAAAAAAAGCTCAGCGGAAGTAACGTAAGCCCCTATAGCTCAGTGGTAGAGCGTCAGTCTTGTAAACTGAAGGTCTGTAGTTCGATCCTGCATGGGGGCAATTCCATTTTTCACTTTTTCTCCGCGACTTCTTGTTTTGGGCCAAAAATAGCCCACTACTTGTTCTGGCCCGGCCCAGTTCATTCAAGACGTAAAACGAAAAAACAAAAAAGAAAAGAAAAAAGGGATTGAGAATTGCAAATGTAATGGATGGATGAATGGATATTGTCTATTAGACAAGGATGAGTAATTAGACAATAAAACGTACATGCATGCATGCAATGTCCTAATTGTCGCATCTAACAAATATTGGTGAAGCAAGCATAATACATATGAAACGTACAGCCACCTAAGTGAATTAAGTATCTTGCATTGATAACTTTAGATACAATAAATTGATAAAGGTGTCGGCAATGAAGAAAAACTCTTGGTGACATTGACATAAAGTTATATGATACATTAAGCACAAATTAAGGTATTTTTGGAAAGACAACTCAACAAATATATATAAGTACAATATCACAACAAAATGCATATTCTATACACGTATATATGCACAGAAGACACTAGATGTGTGTGTGTATTTAATGAGGGAACAGGAAACATATATATATATATATATATATATATAATTGGATGAAGGTAAAAAGAGTGCATGGTGGGATTTTTGAAGACGACTAGTGAGTGTAGTGAGGCAGAGGATTGTCTGTCTGCGGGTATCTGCATGATTTCCACTGCTAGTGGTACCCACTGTCCCTTAAGGGGACATTTTTTGACTACTCACATTTTTCTCTTTTATTTTCTTGACCTTAATTTTCCATTTATTTAATAAATTATAACTTATTCTATGCTATAGCTGCTTCTAATCCTGCTATAGCTTGCTTCTAGTATTATTATTATTATTATTATTATTAGTGCTGACCAGCTAGATAATTACTGTTTAACTAGCTTTGCCTTGATTTATAATCTTCTTCTGTGTTTACGTAAAAAGTTAATTGAAGGTCATGCTTTGCTAAAGAAAGTTGTAATTTCAAACTTTGGATTCTTTTGGCCGTGTGCACACGTTGCTTGTAAAAGCAATATATATGGCATTCTATATATTATCATCATGGCAACTTCTATCTATTGTATGGTTATTTCTCTCATGATCAACCCTCTTAGTGGTTTTCATTATAATTCTATATATCCTGTAATAAAGTTACCCAAACCAAAAAACCTACAAGGCAATTTGTGGTAGCTGTTTCGAGTACTTATTTATACTTTGTTCAATTTTTTGTCACGCGGCAGTTTTATTTTATCAATGGCTGATGAAGCATAAACGTATACGTATATTCAAACGTATATATGTGCGGATACATATATTGATTGTTGATTAATAATATATATATATATATATGTAGAAAAGAAGAAGAAGATAGGGTTAAATAAGAGGGGATATAGGCCCCACCAAGCGGTCTTTGAGACTCTCGCTTTCCACAGCACACTATCATGGGCCATATAACGCCACAGACATCCCCTTTTATTCTGTCATTGCATCGCATTTGTTGGGTTATGTTTTGTATTTCATATCATTTATACTCTTAAATATTATATAAATATTTATGTGTGTTCTATTCATATATATTGGTCGTTATCATGTCAAGTTCCACCAGCAAAGTCTTGTGCTTGTCTAAATGTGGCCTTATTATAATTAATTCATTCCAAGCTCACTTCCCTGCAGATCTTAGGGTCGTCCATGTGAATAAAGACTAAAAAGTGTGGTTTCATATTGTATATATAATACATAAATAATTTACAATGTATGTGTTTGTGTACATTGTGGGGTCGGACATCTCATGTTAATAGTTGAAGATGGAAGAAAAACAAAGTGATTAGTCTTTGACCAAATCACTTGTTTGCATGTGCAATCTAATGTAAAGATTTCCTATCAGCAATCTACTTCTTTTTTTTTTTTTTTTCAAACAACCAATTTTGTATGGAAAAGATTGGTCCGAATCTCTTTATCTTATGACCAAGCTTATATATATTTGTTTTCCCATAGTCCCAAGGATAGAAATATTAGCGTTACAAGAACTGCATTATTATTCTTTCTTTATACTTATATATCATAACAAATTAACAATGTTCAAGTTTAATATCTCAAATTCAACCACTTCTAGGCTCTAGCTAACAACACATATATACAGACAAACTTGTCTTTTCAAGCTATATAGAAAATCATGTATGCCCGTATCAACCTGCTTTACCTGGAAAGAATCTAATATGCAACAAAAATTTGGAAAATTCAAGAATACGACAATTTGACCATTACTTCTTCCAAAATATACATATTTGTGTATAGTGTAAAGATAATAACATATGCCACATTTAAACATGTGTTTGCCTTATAAACCTCAAAGTAAAGCAAAACAAGAAAAGCATCTTTATTGAAACTTTATCTCCGCATTTTCTGATTAAAGGGAATGTGGCCGTGTATTGTGGACTAGCAATTAGAGAAAAAAGTTTGAAACCTTTTGTCCTTGATAAATAAAGACTAAAGAGTACGACATTTTTTTTTAGTTCAAGTTTTCTATACCAATTTGATCATTTTACTATTCGATTTGCCTTCATGGGTAATTAAATTTATAATGTACTTTTGCTATTTCTGAATGGCAATTAATCAATCAAACACATAACTAGAGTCCAAAAAAAGATCAATCTTTGAAACATTTTGATAGCTTTTCCTTTGTTTGTTCTCTTTTCTGCCAAAAAACCCGGGTCCACTTAGTGAAGAAGATTTGGGTCAGACCGATTTGTATCCATGAATAAAATAATTTATTTACTTTGGTTTAGGTTGATAATATGATTTTATGTGGTATTGAAATTACTCAAAGGCCTTCCAAGAAGAGTGAGTAAATTATGTACAAAAATAATTGATGTGTTTGACAAGTGACTAGTGATAATATAAGATTAGATGTTAGGATTGCATAAAAACAACAAACGTAGTGACACCACTTTTTTCTTTCTTTGTTCTTTTCTTCTTTGTAGCTAATATCGCACAGTAAAAATGCTCGAATGACCAACTTTTTATCATTTCATACTCTATTTTTAAGTTTTTTTTTAATATATTAATCATATCTTAGGGCTTATTTGTAATAAAACCTTAAAAAAAAAACCTACCTAGCAATAACCAGACTTTTATAGCATTATTCTACGTACTTGAACTCTTATCTTTCTTAAAAAAGAAACCAACTTAAAAAAAAAAAAAAAAAGAACCGACAAGAGTCTACTCTTTTATCTTTTTTGCCCCTTATTTTCTCATATTTTTACGTCAAATTCCCATGACGCTAGAAATGATGCAAAATGGTCCTCCATATTGTGACTTGTGACCCAAGTGAAAATTTACAGGACTAATCTCTCTCTCTCTCTCTCTCAATTGCACAGAAAAGCAATTTAAACTCTCAATTCTAAAGTAGAAGAAGAAAGAAGAAGCTTAAACATACACTCTCTCTCTCTCTTTCCCTTTCTTTTGCATAAAGAAGAAAAGAAAAAGTTTGGTCTTTTTATTTTCAATTTAATAATTTTTTTTTAAAAAAAAGAGAGAAGTCTTCTGGAAAAAATAATGAAGTTGGAATCAAGCTAATTAAACCGAACAAATTGAAAATCCAAAACACCAAAAATTTCCATTTGAGAGAGCAGAGATGGGAGGAGTGACGTCATCAATGGCGGCGAAGTTCGCGTTCTTCCCGCCGAGCCCGCCGTCTTACAAGCTGGTGACCGACGAGCGGACCGGGCTGTTGCTGCTGAGCCCGTTCCCCCACCGCGAGAACGTGGAGGTCCTGAAGCTCCCGACGCGGCGGGGCACGGAGATCGTGGCCGTCTACGTCCGCCACCCCATGGCCACCTCCACGCTGCTCTACTCCCACGGCAACGCCGCCGATCTCGGCCAGATGTACGAGCTCTTCATCGAATTGAGCATCCACTTGCGCGTCAATCTCATGGGGTAATCGCTCCTTTCCCATCAAACCCTAGCTTCTTTTTTTTCTTCTTTTCGATTCTGGGCTTGAATTATTGGGGGAAAGGACTGCAGAGTCGATCGGATTGAGAAAGTGTTCTACTTTTTTGGATCTAAATCGCAAATATAGTGCGGTTTTAGTTTTCATTTTGGTGTTTAGGAGAAACTGGTTCTGGATCGTTTATCATGGTTTGTAGATTTGGTTTTGTTTATTACTAATGCAATTGACGTCATTAGAATAGGAATTTGGTTTGTGTCTTTGGACTCATGACTTGGATATATATATATATATATATATAATTTTCTGACTGGTTCAATGTGTAATGCTACTGTGCATCCAATATCTAAAATCCTAATCTCTATGTCATCAAATATTCTAAAGTTGCTTGTTTTGTGCGAAAATTTTCAGTCAATAAGCATTCCTTTACTTGTTGAGCAAGAGAAATAGTCTTCTCTTGCTTATGTGGGTTTGATTTATTTTGCAGGTATGACTATTCTGGGTACGGCCAATCATCCGGCAAGGTTAGTGAGAGATTTCAATCTAGTTTGTTTGTTGTTTCTTGTTGTCTATGTGGTCTGGTGATTTGAAACTGAGAGGGTTGTTTACTGTTTGCGCCGTTCATGACGATGTATTTGCAGCCGAGTGAACAGAATACGTACTCGGATATTGAAGCTGCGTACAAGTGCCTCGAAGATAGCTACGGGACAAGGCAAGAAGATGTCATCCTGTATGGCCAATCTGTTGGAAGTGGTCCAACTTTGGATCTTGCAGCTAGATTGCCTCAATTGAGAGCTGTTGTTCTCCACAGTCCTATACTCTCTGGTTTGAGAGTCATGTATCCTGTGAAACGTACATACTGGTTTGACATTTATAAGGTACCATCGAACTAGTTTTCAGTTTCCTTGCTTTAAATAGTATTATTGTTCTTTGAAGTTGCTTGTCTTATTTTGGATACTTTCTCTGCAGAATATTGACAAGATTCCATTAGTAAACTGCCCTGTTCTTATCATTCATGTAAGTATCAAAATAAGTATCTTTTTGAAAATCTTTCAACTTAGTGAAGTGAATGCCAGTTTCCTTAAAAATTACCGGGTTTTTTCAATCTGGTTGACTCAGATTAAGATAATGTCCTATCAGAGAAAAGACCAATTCAGTAAAACTGGTGTGATTGTATCAAAGTTATCATTTTCTGAGCTATTTGTTGTATGTTTCTATAGGGCACTTCAGATGAAGTTGTTGATTGTTCCCATGGAAAGCAACTGTGGGAACTTTGTAAAGAGAAGTATGAACCGCTGTGGCTTAAAGGAGGCAACCATTGTAATCTAGAGCAGTACCCCGAGTATATCAGACATCTCAAGAAGTTCATATCAACTGTTGAGAAGTCTCCTTCCCAGAGATACAATTCCAGGAGAAGCACGGACCAATACGAGCAGCCTCGGAAGAGCACGGATGTGTTTGAAGTTTCAAGGAAGAGCACTGACCGGAGAGAAAAACCAAGACAGAGCACTGACCGGCCAGAAAAGCTGAAGAACCAGTTCAGTAATGCTGATAAACTGGAGAAGCTGCGGATGTCATTTGACCATATGGAAAGGTCTCGCCGAAGCGTGGATTGCCACGAGAAGTCCCGGAAAAGTATAGACCACCAATTGGAGAGAGCAAGGAAGAGTGTTGATCGGTTGGATAGAATAAGAACTGGGTAATTCTTCTTCATAAGTTATAATCAATATATCATGTAAAATTTTAATCTCATGTTTGGGTGTTGTGGGAAAATTATTTGGGTCTTTTCCATCTAATTTATGGTATTCGATCTGTGTAATTTGGCTTGCCGTTCTATAATAACTATGGCATGGAATGAGAGGGTTTGATGTTATTGTGGTGTTCATTTTTAGAACGATAATGGATTAGAAAAATGAGAATTAGAACATTTATATTGTGAACTTAAGTAGGATCTTCATTACAAAGTGCATCATTGTACATTTCCACACGGAGCAAATTCTAAAAAGATCTATTATTCTGATGAGACTGAATTATTCTCAAGAAAATTGGCTTGGTTGAATAATCTCAGGTCGCCAAATAGCCGAGAGAGTTTAATTGTGTCAAAACTGTATAGAATAACAGACGGTGTTTGTTTATTTTCCTTTCAAAACGCAACATGAAAACAGAGGATTACACTTCTTAACCGTGTTAATTTATCTGCCTTCATGGAAAAGAGCTTTCTACGCCTCCGAAAAACAGAGGGTCTTCTTCTAGTCATGTTGCAAATTTGTATAAACTAATGATCGTTATTTCTCTGTTTTTCTCCAACAGCAAAGAAATTTACTTTTAAACATTTGGTAATTTTTTACTGTACCATGATGTCGTTTATCCATCAACAGTCAAACAGTACTAGGTAGAGCCTTCTACAAGGGGGAATTTCGGTTTCCTCTCACTATGCTCCACTATGGCTGATGGTGGTAGACGGCCGATGCAGATCTCGTGCACCGTTGCGAAAAGTGGAAACAACTCTAGCCATCCTCGGTGACTCAGAACCTCATAGACCTCTCTTGCCGTTGACACGCCCTGTACAAAGGAGAACAACGAAATCAATAACTTCTCATAGTTGCTCTAGAATGAAAAATATGTTTAGCTAGATGGTTCAATCAAGCATATCAGTTGCAACTTCAAATTTCTGACTTGGTTTCCCGTTTGATCGTCAGTGAGGATAAAATATACCTGTAGTTTCTGGCCTTGCAACATTTCTGCTTCTAGTTCATCGAATGATCTGTGGATAAACAGAAGAGTAGGTTAACAAATAACTCTGCCGAAATCTCACAAGATCATAAATGAAGAATTCAGAGGCTTAACCTTTTCCCTTCATTCTGTGCAAAAGCCTCTGCGACTTTCCTGTTTCTTCCTCCCACTGCCATGTCCAATTTTGGTTACTATGAAATACAAAAGAACAATGCACAAAAGAAATATGCATATTCTTTCTTACAGCATGTTGTTATGAGATCAGCTACGCCACAGCTCTCGAAGAAGGTGCTGTCCTTGACCGAGGAAAACAACATCTTGGAAAATGCCTTCATCTCTCTCAGACCGATTCTCATTATAGCGGCCTATAGTGATTGACATAATTATTCAAAATTTATAGAAGGGAAAATCAGATACATATACGAGCTTAGACTTTCATACAATCAATCATTTAAGCTAAGCTAAGCTAACCTTAGTGTTATTTCCCATCTCCAAGCCATCCACAAAACCTGTTTAATTGCTAATTAATCCCTCTATTGTCAAATCAATTAGATTTGAAAACAAAAACATAAAGATCTTACTACTAACCTGCTGCTATGGCAACAACATTTTTCAGAGTCCCGCATAGTTCGACTCCTTCAACATCTTGAACCTGTTGATATCATAGGCCACAAACACAGTGAGGACAACAACGCACATTTTCATCGTCTATATGATGCGTTAATATCAGTTTTACATAGTTGGCCAAGGGAAAAATCCCTTGCATATATATTGATCTCGGTCCTAACATTTTTGTTGTACTCACAGCTGTGACAATAAAATAGGGAGTGCTAAACAGTTGAACCCATTTCTCCGCAATATCTATGTTCCCTCGGTACCCGACAGTCGCTTCACTAAACTTCTCCACGGCAATCTACAAAATCCGCACCGGCACGGTCAAAGATCATCAGCGACATCATGAAGTCAATAACAAGCTAAGCAATTTACTAGGACTTGCCTCATTGGCGATATTCGCACCCATCAAAACACAGCAATTGAGACCCAACTGTTGAGAAATGAGTGTAGAGATCATACAAGGTCCTTCCTTTTTGACCTCCATTCCTTTGATGAGTGAAATAGCTTCCACATCTCCTCTCACCTTCCCAACAAGCCTTTTGCAAATTCCTTCCATGAACTGATGTGGGGTCACAAACACCAACATATTTGAGTCCCTCACTGCAACAATAACAACAGAAATTAATGATTGCCCATTTGGGATTTTGACCAATTAAATGAGAGTACATATGTGAATGAATTTGGATTTTGGACTAGAAATCTTTTAGTACCAGCATTTTCAAGGTCTGGATCAGCAACAACATTTTTGCCAAGCTTTACACCAGGTAGATATTTGACATTTTCCTATTGAACACAAACAATTCCAATTAAAAAAGCCCATCATAAATCCAATCATAAGAATGTAATTTCAGAAGTTCAAAATGGTTACTACATTGGATCGATTGATGACATCAGTGAGTTTCTCTCCAGTTGGCAATGTTTCTTCAAATACCCACATCCGTACTTCCTCTGAATTTCATTTTCAACGAACAGTTATTATAATAAAATCAAAATTAGAAATTTATTGATTTCTCAACCTATTTCCGGAGCAAAAATGACCCATAGATTTCACATTGCCTAATCAGAAATTTGAGAAATAAAAAATAAATAAAAAAGCAAGTCATTGTTTCATTGTTCCAAAACCCAAACAAAAATAAACAAATAATTAATAAAATGAATAAGCCATAAACCAAACCAGTCAAATCTGACTTTTTTTAATATAATTGCATGCAAATAGAAAATCCACACACAACAGTAAAGCCATTAACCCCCAAAAAGGAGAGAGAGAAAATTATACATATATATATATATATTATATTTATACATACCGTGGAAAGAGGGGAGAGAGAGGGTGTTAGAGGCAATGAGCTTGGCGGCGACGCTGCCCCAGTTGCCACTTCCGACGACGGTGACTCTGGATTTGGCGGAAACGTCGTCGTCGTCGCAGCGTTGGCGGGTCGGCGGCGGAGCTTCGGCGGCGTCACGTGCCGGCGGCGGAGCCATGGAAGAGAAAAAGGGAGAGAGAGAGCGAAGCAATGGAAGGGTGAGTTTGAGTTTGAGAGTGAGAAGAGACGAGCGAATATAGGTTGGTGTTGGCGGAGAAGCCATACACGTTTCGTTGCTTACTATGTGTTTTTCTTTTCTTTTTTTTTTTTATAATAATATATATATATATATATATATATATATATATATCAATCTGGCGATTTCCTCTATGCTTTGCCTTCACCGATTTATGCACCATTGTTTTTATTCTTATTATTAATTCCACATCTATTATATATACAATAATGTCCCGTGCGTATAATAGAGTATACGTGTTGTACTTATACGGTGAGTAGATACTTGATACGGATAGATTTTTTTTTAAAGGACTTTTTCGGATGAGAAGTGTTTTTTTTTTTTTATTTTTGGGGAAATTTGAGAATAATTAAATTTGTTTGAGTGAGTGAAGCAGAGTAATTTTGAGTGTATATATTGGACCAAACAAACACAAATGTTAAATGGATAGAAATTTTCATCATACAATAAAAATTCGCCATAGAATTTCATGAAGGGTATACATAAAGTTACTTACTCTCTTTATTTGGGTAAACATTTCCGCATTTCATTTTATTTTTTTTAACTTTATTAATTTTAATGCAATATTTTTAAATCTCAACCAATTATATCATATCAAATTCACAAAAGTCAAATTATTTTAAAATAAAATAATTGAGATATTACCTCAAACAACCCATTATTATGTACGTTAATTAGTAGTTTTAATTTGATTGAGATGCTATTTTATCAAAATCAACATACACATATATCTTGCGATGTTTAGTAGAACACTTTCCTCATTTAGCCAGTAAAAGCATTAAAAGCTTATACGAAATGACCAAAAGAAGATTTGTACACACACATGTATTAAGTTTGTATGCGTAGAGTAGATGTGATATATATCAAAGTTTGAGCTGTCCGAATGAGACCTGTCGTTAGGTAACAGTTAAAACTAAGACCAAACTCTACAAGAAGTCAAGAGCCTTTAAAGCTTCTTGCTAAATCAAAGCCCACCAATTTATGGCATATGAAAAAACATTGCAAAGAGTGGTCGAGAATAAATTTTGGCCTTCAAATCTAGCCAATATTTTGGTCTCCAGTTAAGCTGAGTAATTATTAACTCAGTTGCCGTGTCCTCGGATGAAGATGATTGGCCTTATCCTCTAATTCTAATGAAAAAAAAAATGGTGAGTGATAATGACCCATCCAAATCCTTGGTATTAAATCAATAAACGACAGAAAAACCATTGGCATTGGCTCCTAGTGTTTTGCTAGTATATCGATGTAATTTATTTTATTTAATTTTTCTTGTTTAATACTGAGAAGGCGATGAAGCGTAGTGCTAAAGATACCAAGTATCTGCCGTGTGTTTATGTATATATATATATATATATATATATATAGTTGTTTTAAAAATGAAATGGCATGTCGTTTATCGAAGAAACGACAGCAAATACTACAAACTACAAAACGACATGTTGTTTGGATCCGATAAGGAAGGATGGACTTTCAAGCTAATGACGAAATATATCGGAGTATGTACACGACTGAAATTAAGTTGTAATTGAATGAAGACGCGTATTGTGAAGCATTTTATAAGCGACACTAAAATATATAGCTGTCGGTTAGACATGTCGTTTAGGACTAGATAGCAAAAGTTCCCACTAAGATGTAACAACGATAGGTTGTCGTTTTGGAAAGCGTTCCGTACACAACTCAAGCCTTAGTTGTTTTGGTCTCCATTATTGTGTCATTTTCTTAACAAATGCAAGCTCATTCAGTTTCATTCTAAATATATATATTTTTATTAAATAATGTGTCAAAGCGAATCTGCATTGATATTTTTGGATAATAGTGTCTTAAAATATATAATAATACTCAAATCACAGCAAAAGACCAGTTGATATATAATTATAATAGAAAAGCAAGGCAAAGTATAGGGGGATTTACCTTTTGGAACATGGCAAACAACTGTTTGTGCATGCGCTGTACTGTGTGTCATGAACAGTTATTTTTAGTTTGAACGAGTAAATATAATATACAATTAATTTTCACCCATTAAAAATTTAAATCATAATGGGGCTATATAGCCTCTAAAGAGGCAAAGGGTAGGTATGTTTTTCCATCTTTCGGCACTTTTTGGGTCAAATTGTATGATTAGCATAGAAAAATAAAGTGCTTTATAATAAGTGAAACTCTGTTCTCCCATTCTGATTGCTGCGTATTCAAACGTGAAAAAAAAGTATATAATATATGATAAATAGCCAGAATTTATTTTTTATTTTTTTATTTTTTTAGCATAGTTAATCACTACTATTAATACTACGTACAAGTTCTTTGCTCAATTTTGTGTACATGCTTGCTTTTTTAACTCTTCTGTAAGTTTTAGGCTAAGTGATCAGTTCAAGGCAGTATAATACACATATATATATATATATACATCCTTGAAATGCATCTTGGTTGAATGAGATTGACAAGAGTTATTCGAAAGTACTGTGAGAATGAAACAGAACAAATTAAGCAAAAACGTCAGGAGCAAGAAAAAAAAAAAGAACCATAACAAAACTCATATAAGAATACAATATTGATGTCCTTTCTTAATTTCTAGAAACAAAACAAAAGCGGAAAAATTCCCAACTCCAAACCAAGCCTTGATGATGAAATTAAACCCTATATATAAACATATGATTATAATTAAAGACAAGCATTACAATATACACACACACACACAAACATACACAATATATATATATATATATAATTGATCATAATGATCAATATATAGCTAATGTTGCAAACTATTATGCACCGGGCTGCGGCGGTGAGGCATATCATAGTCTTCGTCGGACCACCACGGCGGCGGCGATCTCTTTCTGTCATCACCCAACGTCTTTTTTCAGTCACTTGCTCATCATCACCTAATTCATTATATAACATATATGATTAAAATTAAGCCAAAAAAAAAAAAACTGTTAGTACTAATTGATACAGCATTATTTCAATTTTCAACAACTAATTCATGATCTAGCTAGTTTTGCCTTTATACATATACATACACACACACATATATATATATGCTATATATATAAGCATATATATTGATGATGCTATATTAATTGGTATATCTAGCTAGCTAGTGATCACAAGTTGTACTGTTGTTTGAAGAAAAATATTATTTCGACTAATGATTCCATATTATATTACTGATAATTGGACTACATATATAAAGATTGACTACTCTTTATTACCTGACAAAAGAGTCGACGTTCTGGCTGCAAATAATACCTGCTTATTATTATTCTGAGATAGAATCAATATCAGAAAAAACAACATCTTAAGCGCAGTCCTGAACTTCATATAGATCAAATATTATTCACCATATATACCCAACCCTACAGAATTATATATTCCCTCTTATGTATTAAGTGTGTGTGTGTGTTTTTGTTTGTTCAAACTTGGTTCCCACTTTATAAATATGCGCAAAGATACTGATCAGATCAGGATATTTATATAAGAGATTATATATATGGACCCATGCATATATATGGAGAGACGTATAATGTGCTGGCTATGCTATATAGTGTAGGTGAATGATCTAGGTAACGCGGAAATCTAAAAAGAGGAACAGATTAAAAATAAATTCGTTTTTAATAGAGAAATGTGCACAGCATGTTGCATGGGGGTTTCTTTTTGTTTCTTTCTTTATCAACAACAGTGTCTGTGTAGATGTTCAAAATAAATAAATAAAAAAAGGACTAAAATGAAAAAAAAAAACAAACAAAACAAATCTATAATAGTGAGTGTCACCACATGGTCCATAAGATCTAGGATCAAGCTCAAACATAAACGATATCATATAGATACATGACATGTCAATGAAGGAAATAAGACCCGATAGCGCTAGCGCGACTAAGGACTAATTAATAAGCCAACAGACGGAGAGATTCAAAAAGCTGCGAAAAAATATACTATATATAGACAATGTTATACGCCATTCACTTATTAGTTACAACATCTAACCCCTAATTATAATGAACATATTTAATTATCTAATTAAGATTTCTGGCTTTCATTTATCATAATTTATATAGTTGGGGATATGATCTAGCAATAATTCTATAAGGGGCCTCACTAAAATGTGTTAAAGGTCAAATCCTTACAAGTTACATCCTGTCATTATCAAAAAAAATATTATTAATGCTCGAATGATGTACATTGAAATAAATACACAACTCAAATAACAATATGTGGCAATATAACACTACATTTTAATTAAAAAAATTGTATTAATTGATAAATAAAGTCACAAGTTTAGAAGAAAAAAAAACTTATCTATGATACGCTTCACATTTTTTATCTGTATATATTTATAACAAGGTTCGCTTAATTGAATTTAACCATAAAAAACCAAAACAAAATTAGATTGAAAGTCATTAGATATTAATAAGTCAAAAATAACCTAATCAAATAAAAATATATATATATATAGGCCTTAGGCAATTGCCTTAATGGCCGGTGAAATATTAAAAAAAATGTCACTTTACGATGGTTTAAATTTATGTTACAGTCTTACCTCAGCCACTTTTGAGTTTTGACATAGTTAATTAGCACAATCTAGAAATAAAGTGTTCTTCTTTTCCCCATTCGACAGAGTTAAATGTATCTAATTAGTTGAGAAATAAAGAACCAGTCCACGCTTAGTTGAGAAAACAGAAACTATTTCTTTTTAACAGCAAAAAGATGTAAACCCATTTACAAGATTACTTAAATTGGTTAGGTCCTTCAACTATCTAATCATTTAAAAATGAATTAAAATAATTAAAATTTTGATTAACAAAGCGTCTCACGCTGTCTTATCATCAATCAACCACAAAAAAATTTTCTACAATGCTACTTAATTTCCTATGTACACAACTAGAAGAAAATCATGCTACAATATAGGCTTTATATAAGCCTTAGCTCAAGGAGGGCCTTAGGCGATGGCACATATAGAGCTGGGCATATGATTAATTATAGTATCATTATTACTAACCGTAAAAACTAATCGCCACCTAATTCATTCACATTCCCGCCGCTAATTCCCCTATTCTCTTGCCTAATCAAATCTTAATTTCATATATAAATTCACTCCTTATGTTCTTACCACACCTTTCATTCTTTAGCTCTGCAGGTTTTCTCTATTAATTAATCTCTCAGAGAATTACACTGCAATCTGAAGAATCACCTTAAGTATTATTAATTAATTAATTAATAATAATGGCACGCCAAGTTGTTGTAATTTTCCTGGCTGCTTTGGTCTTTGTAGCCATCGCCGGAATAGTCTCCGCCGACCAGGCACCGACAACCTCCCCCGCCGCCTCGCCGAAGAAGTCTCCGTCTTCGTCGACATCGCCGGCGGCCGCTCCGAAATCGAGGTCGGAGAGCGAAGCGCCGGCCAAGGCCCCGAAATCCTCCCCGGCCCCGAAATCGTCGGTCTCCACCCCGACCGCCTCTCCCTCGGAGTCTCCCGCCTCGTCCCCCGACTCTGAGGTCTCGTCCCCGCCCTCCCCCGGCAGCGAGTACTTATACTCCGATGCGCCTGCTCCGGCACCTGCTGGCGGAGATGCCGCCGTCTCCGATGGGCCTGCGGCTAGCCCCGACGGCGCTCCGCCGAAGAGCGGCGCCTCCGCTCTCAGCGTCTCCGCGGCCGCCGTAGCTGGTTTGGCCGCTGTTGCTGGGGTCTTTGCATTTTAAGAATTAAGCTAGCTTGGTTATTGTTGTGTTCGGATCTCTCGTGTGTATTTTTACGTTGCATGTGCATGCATGGATGTCTGTTACGTTTAATGGTTGATATACTTTTAGTGAGTTTAATTAAGCCTAATTGGGGTTAATTGCCAATTATAAATTATTAGAGGCCTCTTTCTCTGAATATATGTGTAAGAGATCAGAGTTCCTTTAAAGATTCTTTCTTTAATTTTATTGCTGAGTTTGTACTAGTATAATGATCTCTTTTTTTTTCTTTTTCTTTTTCTTTTTTTCTTTTTAAATTTTGTTTGATCGGTGTGGTGTGTATTTTGTCAATATTGTTTGAGGTTTGAGCTATGAATAATTTGAACATGACTTTGAGGCTTGAGCAGTGCAAGCTGGTTGCACTAGTACTCAAAATTTGGCGACTTAATAATAATACTAACTGATGACCATATTGAATCCATGATCAATCTAATATTCATTAATACAATATATAGCAAATTAATATGCACGTCAATGTTGCGGGTTAATATTTTTCTAATATTACAACGTAGCGCATTAGAATATTGATAACATAAGAGAAAGATTTGTATTGGGTGTTAAAAATATTTTTTTTATTGTAATCAAAACATTGTATAATAAATAATTAAGTAAAAAATTTGAGCATTTTGTAAAAAAATATTGATTCTTTGAATTAATTTTTTTTTATTCGAATTATTTATCCGATGACCTCTAAAATATCCCGTAAACAAATCCCTCTTGGGTCTTCTTATGATTTCAAACGGCGAACTAAAAAAAAGTTACTTAAAATTTAGAATTGATTGATTACAAAACATGTATATATATATATATATATTTATACACCGTTAGGCATGCGATGTGAATGCGTGTTTCTTGACTTTAATGCAAGTTGTAGATCATTCCACTATATAATATATATTGACAACATGTGCCACACGACCACATGATTATAGAAGTGGACGCGACCTCAGAGGAGTAGTGGTGTTTGTTGATCGTTAATATTGCCTTGTTTTGAGTTGGAAGTAAAATTAAGCCCCACCAACGCCCTTGCTTGCATGATTGACGGCTAAAAGTGGTGACTATGATCATCACATGTCCAATATTTCTCCTTTTATTTTTCTTTTTTCCTTGTCTCAATTCACACCATATAACCACTACAACATGTTTAATAGGTATATATACATGTGAATGGAAGCTATTAATACGAACCCTTAAACCATGTGCAAGACCTTTTTTTTATATATAGATCAAAATGATGTGACATGATATATTTGTTGAAAGAATATACAACTACTAATTATGTTTTTTTTTTTTCAATTATTAATCGCAACATCATTTTTAACTTGTTTTTTTCTTTTTTGGCAGTTTTTTTTTCGATCATTAAAAAACATATCAATTTTGGCTATTTTTTGCCACAAATTATAAACAAGCATATATAATTTTCCTAAAAATAATTTACAGAGAATTACGAAAAAAAAAAGGCAGTCCATTAATAATAACTAATATAATAACTCAACACTTCTGCACTTGCTCTCTGCACGGCTAATAAAATACAAGATTTTGCTTCCTCTTTTTTAATAGCTAGCTACAAGCTAGGAGGGCAGGCAGAGGTTGCAACTTGCAAGTGGTACTTCAGCTTCATCAAAATGTAAAATTGAAAATAAAAGCTTGTAACATATATATATAGCTCATACATAATACTAATTTTAAAACTCCAAGGCAACAACTTTATAAGGATAAGGATATGAAATTCTCTGATCAAATTACACATCCTTTACCTACAATGTTGCTGCCATGCAGTTACAATATTTTTTCCCCTTTTGGAATATAACTTAAGCATCCTCATAATTTAAATATCAAGAAACTACGATCATATCATATCATATCATATCATAACGTGTGACATAATATAATATTTGTAGCTAGCAGTGGGAGCCTCTCCTGCAGTTGAGGGCGCCAGCATTGCCGGTGATGGAGCCCACAAAGGAGGCGGGCCTGGCGCTGAGGCTGGACGCCTTGGAGTAGATAGAGGAGGAGGCGCCGGCACCGGATTGGCGGAAATAGGCCCCGTTGAGGAAGAGGTCGCCCTCGGAGCGCCAGTTCCAGTGGCGCCACTCGCTCTCTGGCGCGTCCTCGTGCTTCGTCACCTCCTTCCTGAACCGCACGTTCGGTGCCAGGAACCGATTCCCTTGGCTGTTTATCGTCGGCGACGCGCTCCCGCCGATCGCGTACATCTCCCAATGCGTGTAGTCGTTGTTCACCACGTGGAAATAGCCATGTCTACACCTGAAATTTATTTGACAATATATTTCCGCCCGCACATTAGCCTAGTTCATTTTCATGAATAATATTAATTAATGCCATCTTGATAGCATTTAACCAATCTATCTTTGAGCATAATATACATATAATAAGATAATGACACATATCTTACTGTTCACAATTTTATAACGTAGATTTGCACTTTTTTTTATAAAAAAAATAATAATTATACGCGAGACATGAGACAAGACGAGTTGAAAACAAGCAAATATGTTTTTCAACTCATTATTATTCCACGCCGAAATAAAAACTTTGCAAAACGCGTTAGAAAATCAAAAATCTTTCTTTGTCCGAGGAAATAGAAATTACACAATAATTATGTTCATATTAAAATTCTTCATTATCTTTTACCATGGTATTGTTAGTATGTAATAATACCTTGGCATTCTCTGGACAAGCCCTTCTCCAAAATGATTGAAGGCAATAGTAACTTGCATGTTCTTGTCCTGAGTAAAGGAGTCGCTGTGCCCCAACAACATGACCTTGTCATGGTGAGTGAAGTAGTTGTTCGAGATGGTGATCGCCGTGGCGCCGTGGATCGCGTCGATCAGCCCGTCCCTGCAGTTGGACAGCGAGCAGTGGTCCACCCAAACGTGCTTCCCGCCGAAGATCGATATCCCGTCCCCGTCCGACACCGTCCACCACCCCGAGTGCTCAGGGGAGTCGCGTATATTCCCTACATCCATCATCACACCAAAAACTCTTAACAAAATTACCAAACCTTGTTTAATGGATATAATGCACTGATAAATGTATTACGTAGACAAATAAGAACATGTCACGTCATTCTGGTAATTTTTTTGTTCAAAATTTTCTGGTTTAGTAGCATGGGTACTTTTTACTAGCATTATTACCATTCCCTCCTTGCTTGCAGTCATGGATGTTGATTCCATGTATGATGATGTTGGAGGCGTAGTGGATAGTGATGCAGGGCCCGCCGGAGATGTGGACGCTGGCGCCACGGCCGTCGATGGTCTTGAAGGAGTTCATGACGAGCTCTTGCTTGAGCTGGATGACCATGTCGCGCTTGAAGATGATCCACAGCGGCTCGTCCTGTATGACCGCGTGCCGCAGTGTGCCCGGCCTGGGGTTGGTTGCGTCGTCGTCGCCAGCGTCGCTCACCACGTAGATCCTCCCGTTCTTCCCCCCGATCGCGTCCTTCCCGAACCCGATGGCGCAGTCAGCCAGCCGCTGGCGGTTCTGCTCCCAATTAGGGTCGCACCGCCAGCAGTCGTCGATGGGGTTCCCTGTCCCACATGAGGACAAGTACCCCAAGTTCCTCCTAGTCCTAGACGCGTTGATGCTCCTACCAAAAAAAAAAAAAAAAAAAGTCACATTATTTGTCAATTCATGTTACGTACTATAATAATAGCATAACTACATTGCAATTAATAATAATTGAGTGTTTAATTATACCTTTGTACTTCTTGTACAACGAGTTCAGGGTCTTGAACTGAGGCAGAGGAAATGGAAGCTGAAGCTAGAAAAGTTGTGGCGAGGAAAAGAAGCAAAATTGAAATTATGTTCGTCATTTTTGTTTCTTTTGTTCCTCTCACACACCACTAAGATTCTAAGAATAATAGAGAGAGAGAGAGAGAGAGAGAGAGAGACTTTGGTGAGTTGTGTGAGGACTGAGGAAGTACTGATCAGTTGTTGGGGTTTAAATAGATGAAATAAAGCCGAGAGTGATGGCGTGATTAATTTAATCTGGTGGGTCCCATAAGCTTGATCGTAATTACAGGTCTTAATAAGCAGCGGCTCTTGGGCTATTCCTACCAATAAGCTGACTTTAATTGGTAGTTTATGGCCGTTAAGATTTGGATGATCAATTTGTTCATTGCTCTAAAAAACCAACATCCTTCTCCACAAGTCAAATTAGTTGACTTTAGTTCTTTGGCACCACATGTCCGAATTAATGGAGATTGTAATAAATAAATTTCTTCTTCATTAAGAACTTCATTTAATATCCATTGCATTTGCTGGGCAAATTATCCTTAAAGGTTTGAAGAAGTACTGCAAGTAATAAATTATGCATATATTTAGCTCAGTGAAACAGAGTACTAATATTTAAAGGCACATAATATTGTGATAATGTCTTTTTATGCTTTTCCTTTTTAACTTTGCCTTTTGTTGTTCTATCCAGTGAAAAAGGAAGGGGCAAAAAAAATGCTTGCCTGCATATAGAGATTATGATTATATAACTTTCTTTTTGTCTTGTGTTCACGTATAGTGAGAGTTTTTACTCTTACAATAATTCATTGATGATTCCAGCCCAGATAATTAACAGAGTTAAAGGGGTAAAAGAATGAAAACAATTACAAATAGTTTGGACTAAAGCAGAGTTTTTTACATTATAATTTAATTTTTCACTTCATGTCACTAATTACTTTGGTTAGGTACAGTCAGTAGTACCCGAAAATTTAACTTATTAATTATTAGACAAAAACCAAACTTGCAATTACTTTTGGACTTTAGTAGTTCCCTCTGTTGGAACATATTTTCTAACTTCCTACTTACCAATGATGCCTTCTTTTGACTTTTTTCGTCAAGCCCAGAAAAGAAAATCCCATGTTTAATCTCACCTGGAAAGAATATAGATAGAAAGAGTAATTAATAACGTTATAAGTGCCTCAACTTTTAGTTGGTTTTCTTTTTCACACATCATTTTTTACAATTTAAACCTAAATTTTTAAAACTCTTAGCAATATACTCTAAACTCTAAACTCTAAAACACTCTATGATTGATTCAAAGACTAACTTGTCAAAGAAATAGTTTTCAATGATCAAAGTGGCACCACACAAGAAGCTTAGTGATATATATAACTGGCTAAGTGCCCAAAATCATAATTTTTTCCTATGAATTTGGATTTATTCTCACACTAACTAATAATTAAATTGCCAAAGTAACAAATTATAAAAGGATCAAAATGCCTACAAGCGATAAGCGTAGTGTGTATTTGTGCCAAAGAAAAAGCTATATTTATTTCTCTAAATTTGAATTTCCGCTATATATCAATTTGAAGAATTTTTGTCGAGATCATGTTATGCACAAGCTAACAATTCTCACACACAACAGCAATTAAGCAAAGTATAATAATAATTCACCACAGAAATTAATGAACCGGAACTGAAATATTCAATTACTAAAATAAGAACAATCACAAGGTCACACGAATCCTCCAAGCTTTCGAGAGGCTTGGTCTCTCCAAAATTGAGCAGAGCTCAAGGATACAAAAATGATTCGATGCCTCACACTTTCTACGCTGTCTCCTAAATACCCTACATCCCATTATCCTAGTCAGCTTACTACCTCACCCCTTCCACATCAGCAATTCCTAACTAATTTCTCACAGCACGTCAGGCCTGTCACGTGGTAATGCATCCACGCCCCTTCGTTGACGCCTAGTATACGTGAACCTGATTGGGGGTCTAACATTACCTCCCCCCCAAAGTTTCACCTTGTCCTCAAGGTGAAAGTCAGGAAATTGCATGTGTATGGCTTGAAAGTCTTCCCAGGTGGCTTCGAATGGTGGTAACCCCTTCCACTGAATCAGAACTTCCACTTCGCCTGGCGCACCATTAGACTTCGAACGAACCTCCAAGAGCTCCGCGGGCTCCACAATCAATTCCAACTCCGGAGAAAGCTGAGTGGGCAGGTGGGGAGAAGAGTTAGCCACTCCGTGAGCGCGCCGGAGCTGAGACACGTGAAAGACCGGGTGAATGGTTGCTGTCTCGGGAAGTGCAAGCTTGTAGGCTACCTTGCCAACGCGCTGGAGGATCTTGTATGGCCCGTAAAAACGAGCGGCCAGCTTCTCGAACTTTCGCTGGGCAAGTGAGCGTTGACGATACGGTTTCAGCTTAAGGAAAACCATGTCGCCGACGGCAAACTCTTCGTCATGGCGCTTCTTATCAGCTTGGAACTTCATTCGCTGCTGGGCCCTCAACAAATGCATGCGAAGATCATCGAGAATCTCATCACGATCAACAAGAATTTGATCGACAGCAGACACCACGGTTGCCCCTTTATCATATCGAAGCAAACGCGGCGGATCGCGCCCATACAAAGCACGAAAAGGGGTACATTGCGTGGCTGAGTGGGTGGAAGTATTGTACCAATATTCCGCCCACGGAAGCCAACGGGCCCAATTGCGGGGCTGTCCTGAAGAAAAACAGCGTAGATATGTCTCAAGGCAGCGATTTACCACCTCGGATTGGCCATCCGACTGCGGGTGATAGGCTGTGCTCCGCTTAAGTGTGGTCCCTTGCAACTTAAAAAGCTCATTCCAGAAATGACTCAAGAAAATGCGATCTCGGTCGGAGACAATCGCGTGGGGAATACCATGGAGCCGGACAATTTCCCGAACAAAGACTTCCGCTACGGTGGCTGCCGTGTAAGGATGTTTGAGGCCCACAAAGTGAGCATACTTGCTAAGCCGATCGACCACAACCAAAATGGAGTCGATCCCCGCTGACTTGGGCAGCCCCTCAATGAAGTCCATAGTCACCTCCTCCCAAACTTGCAGCGGCAAGGGAAGTGGTTGCAACAGACCAGCCGGAGTAGTGGTGGAATATTTGTGCTGTTGGCATATCATGCACTCGCGGATAAATCGAGCAACATCCTTACGCATGCCCATCCAATAAACTTCCGCCGCGAGCCGCTGATACGTCTTAGCCTCACCGGAATGGCCCCCAATCGGGGAGTTGTGAAATTCCCCGATGACTAGCGGAATCAAAGTAGAAGAACGAGGTAGGACCAGGCGTCCTTTGTAGTACAAAAACTCGTTCTCCACCGAGAAGCCGACATGAGTATGCTCACCCGAAGTGATCTCCGTGCGCAAGCGCCCCAAAAACTCATCTTGGGCGATCTCCTCCTTCAAGACATCCCATTGCCACCATTGAGGAACAATCATGGGTGCACACTCCACCGGACCGGAGACGCGGGATAAGGCGTCGGCAACACGGTTACTTGCCCCACTCCGATACTGTATATCGAAGTTGAATCCCATCAATTTGGAAATCCATTTCTGATATTCGACCCCGACCACACGCTGCTCCAGCAAATATTTCAAACTTTGTTGGTCCGTTCGCACCACAAAACGACGCCCGAGAAGATACGGTCGCCACTTGATCACCGCGAAGACAATCGCCATCAACTCTTTTTCATAGATGGGCTTTGAGCGAGCTTGCACTCCCAATGTTTGGCTATAAAAAGCCACAGGCCGATCCCCCTGCAATAAAACAGCCCCTAAGCCAAAGCCGGAAGCATCCGTCTCAATAATGAATTCACGGGTAAAATCTGGTAATGCCAACACCGGCACCTTCGTCATGGCCTCCTTTAGCTCCCCAAATGCTTGCTCGGCCTCGGTATTCCAACCAAATCTGTCCTTCTTGAGCTGCTCCGTCAGAGGAGACGCGATGCGAGCGTACCCCGCGACAAATTTTCGGTAATAGCCCGTCAGCCCGAGAAATCCGCGTAACTCCCGCAAGTTGGTCGGCGACGGCCACTTAACCATCGCTGCTATCTTTTCCGGGTCAGCAGTCACACCTTGGGCGGTCACAATAACCCCGAGATAAGCAACTTGAGACTTTCCAAATTCGCACTTCTTTTTGTTGACAAAGAGTCTGTTCTGGTACAGCAGCCCCAAGACTTGAGTTAAATGTTGTCGATGTTCTTCCTTCGTCGGGCTATACACCAAGATGTCGTCAAAGAACACTAGCACGAACTTCCGCAAAAAAGGACGAAACACGTTGTTCATCAACGATTGGAAGGTTGCCGGGGCGTTAGTGAGCCCGAACGGCATCACCAAAAACTCATAATGCCCATCATGAGTTCGGAAAGCCGTTTTTGGAATATCCTCTTCCCTCACCCGAATCTGATGGTATCCCGCCTTCAAGTCCAACTTCGAGAAAACCCGTGCACCAAACAATTCATCCAGCAGCTCTTCAATGACCGGAATAGGATACTTGTGCGGGACCGTCGCTTTGTTCAAAGCACGGTAATCGACGCAGAAGCGCCACGACCCGTCTTTCTTCTTGACCAAGAGTACCGGGCTGGAATACGGACTTTTGCTGACTCGAATAATCCCCGCTCTCAACATCTCCTTAATGAGTTTTTCAATTTCATCCTTCTGAACATGAGGATACCTGTAGGGCCGTACGCTAACGGGTGGGCTGCCCTCGTGGAGTACGATGGCGTGTTCATGCCCCCGGCTCGGCGGTAACCCCTTCGGTGTTTGGAAAACCTCCGCAAACTCCGTTAACACCTCAGTGAGAAACTCCGCTTCCTGGTCACCGCGCTGCATTGCGCCTTCAAGCTGACTAAGCTCCACCAATATTCCCGAGCCCTCCTTTCGAATACACTTCATCATAGATTTCAACGAAACCAGCGTACGACCGAGAGATGGATCCCCTCGCAACGTCACCGTCTTTTGGCCAAGAGTAAATTTCATCACTTGTGTCTTCCAATTCGTATGGGTCATCCCCAACGTTTCGAGCCATTGAACTCCTAGGATTATGTCGGAACTTCCCAGCTGTAATGGAAGGAAGTCATTCACCACGTCGATCCCATCCAAGTGGAGAACCACTCCACGGCAAATGCCGGCACCTTTCACTGAGTCCCCCGAACCCATTGTCACCCCGTACGCCTCCGTTTGAGCAATGGGTAACTCCAGCTTTGTCACCAGGTCCTTCGAGATGAAGTTATGGGTCGCACCCGGGTCGATCAAGCACACCACCTCCTGGTCCCCAACAACCCCTTTCAACTTCATAGTACGTGGAGAAGTCAGTCCAGCTACCGCATTGAGGGAGACCTCAATAACTTGGTTCAATTCCGCCGTCTCAAACCCCGTCTCCGTCGGCTCCGGCTGCTCGGCTTCCTCCGACTCCTCTTCACCTTCATCTTGAGTCAACAAAACGTTGAGCTCCTTCCGACGGCAACGATGCCCCGGTGCCCACTTGTCATCGCAGCGATAACATAAGCCTTTTTCACGTTTCCGTTGAGCTTCAGACTCGGTCAATCGCCGCACGTCCCCTAACGGCTTCGCCAGCGAGCCCCCCCCTCCGAACGCCGGTCGATTGGTCTCAAAGGTGGGTGTCGTTGCTCTAGGGCTCCAATTTCCACGCCCAGACGTTGCCGAACTACCCCCCTTTGGGCTGCGACAAACCATCAGTTTTTCCTCAATCAATTGGGCCAAGTCCATGGCCCGGCCCAAGTTCGTGGGCTCCAAGATTCGCAGCTCAGCCCGTATCTCCATCTTGAGTCCATTCACGAAGTTGCCCAACGCCATCTCCTCTGAAACATTCTCGAGTGGAGCTGATAATTCCATGAATCGCCGGCGGTATTCGCGAACCGAAGTCTCCTGGGTCAGAGCAAGCCATTGTTCATGGAGCGACCCCGCTTGCTTCGGCCGGAAGTGCTTCAACAGGAGGATCTTCATTTCCTCCCACAAAACCATCGTGCGCTTCTTGGACTCCCACTGGTACCAAAGTAACGCGTCACCTTCAAAAGAAATCACCGCCGCCTCCATCTTCTCGTCGTTAGAAAATCGATTGAAATGGAAGAAACGCTCAGCCTTCAAAATCCACCCATCCGGATTCGTGCCGTCAAACAGCGGCATCTCCAGTTTCCGGAAACGCCAATCGAGCCGATTTCCCGTCATCGGCGAACCGCCGCCGGGATGGAAAGCCTCCCCGTCCTCGGAAGGACTGTAAACCCCGGTGTCCTTCGGTTTGCCCGCCGACGAGGAACCCCCGCGTCCTGCTTCTTCCTGAGACCGAAGAATGTGCTCGAAACGGCGAGCCATACTCTGGATCTCTTCGCGCAGCGAGCCTTCCAGTCGTTTGTTCATGTCGGTCAGCTCGCTCTTCCAAGATCCTTCCACCCGATGGAATTCCTGCTGGATGGACCCCATCGCCTCCTCCAATTGATCGATCCGTTGATTTACGCCTTGGTTCTTCGCCATCCTCAGGTTCGTTATGGCTCTGATACCAATTTGTTATGCACAAGCTAACAATTCTCACACACAACAGCAATTAAGCAAAGTATAATAATAATTCACCACAGAAATTAATGAACCGGAACTGAAATATTCAATTACTAAAATAAGAACAATCACAAGGTCACACGAATCCTCCAAGCTTTCGAGAGGCTTGGTCTCTCCAAAATTGAGCAGAGCTCAAGGATACAAAAATGATTCGATGCCTCACACTTTCTACGCTGTCTCCTAAATACCCTACATCCCATTATCCTAGTCAGCTTACTACCTCACCCCTTCCACATCAGCAATTCCTAACTAATTTCTCACAGCACGTCAGGCCTGTCACGTGGTAATGCATCCACGCCCCTTCGTTGACGCCTAGTATACGTGAACCTGATTGGGGGTCTAACAGATCAAACTGTCAAAAGGAAAGAAAATGAAGGAGACCAAATTGATAACGTGAGCCAATTTTTCACGTACCAATAATGCTCATTAGAAAATAATTACTATACAGTTAAAATGGTATCATTTTTCACTTTGTGTTTATCAATATTTAAGACCTTCATAAATCAACTTCGTCATATCGGCCAAAGCACTTGTACGGCGCGAAAATTAGACTATAAACCCAACTTTGCCTTAAGTTTTCTATCAATTAAACTACATTTCGAAGCTATCACTTTCCTTTACCCACTAACTGCGGAACAATATTTGACTTCGAAATTGTGACCAATAATCGTGCAAGTCTTCTTATTTAATGCCGGAGATTTGGCTGTAACTTTTGTTAAAAACCAAAGCTCAATATATAGTGCACAATTATATTGGAAGTCAATAATCCACTAACTGCTTTTCATGAATTTTCAACACCTGAGTTCATACTTTGCTTCTCCACAAATTAAAGCACCATATATCTATTATATTAAGAGTAACTAGAACCTAACTTATATATGGAAATAAGTTAATACGTTCATAACAGAATTATATTGATGGTGCTATATATATTTTAGTACTGTTGAATAAAATGTCTTCACTAGTGATTTATGATGTCATGCATTCGTGATCTTAAGGCCACATTTTGAACTTTTATTAAGCTCCTAATAGTTGTCACTGTAATGATACATGTATTAGTATATCTCACGTGATAATTTTGACGAGGAATTAATAGATGTGAATGTGGCATATTGCCAAGTGTGGCAAAACGGTCTGACCGTTTGCCTTTACTCGTTTTTTTTTATTTTTTATTTATTAAGATAAGGTGTTATCCTATCCTCTATTTTTTGGATAGAGTAATATCCTTGCTCTTTTTCTTTTCTTTTTTTTTTTTTACCCGGTTTACTTTTTTTTTTTTTTAATAACATTTTTCTTTGTTTTCCTCCCTAATACACACGGCCCGCTAGTACGGGTTACCCGCTACCCGCAAATGCGAATACTCCTTACCTACCCCTTCACAATACACGTGGGTCAAAAACGGGTAAGGTTCCACACTATCCACATTTTACCCGCGCACGTAAAAGAGGGTAAATACCCTACCCTTACTAGTCCTAACCGAGCGAGGATAGGGTAATTACCTGACAAAACAGGCAAGGGTACGGGCTACCCGCCTTAACCGTGCCCATATTGCAACTGTAAATAGTGCAGAGAGCTGGCAATGGACCATTTTGATATTGTTGTGCTACTAGCATTGATTGTATCATTATTGCATATATATATATATGTATTTAAAAAATAAAATAAAAAACTACAATAGCAACATGCAGAATTTAAAAATGAAGACCACGTTAATTATCAATAGTTGTTTTTGTTTAAAAATATAAAAGAATTGTCAAAAGTCATTTTTCCAAATACTTGGTTCAGGTGCTAAACTGCTAATTATTGTAGAATACCAAAAAGTAGCAAGCATTGCCAAACAGTCAATTTCACATAATACAGCTATAATGTAATTACATACAATTCATGATTTACTAATCCTCTTCCTAGGATTCCTTAAACGTGTTTTTACTTGCTCAACCTTTATAACTAACAATTACATATCTTAATTCTTAACCAATCCCGCCACTTAGCAATAGAAAAATAAACTGATTAAAAAGTTTTACCAACCCCAATGAAGGTGATAATATATACCATGATACCACACTCATGAATTTTCTCAACATGTATATATAGTTTTTTAATATGGTTTTATGTATTATTAACTTATGGTCCAGAAAAAACAGGCTTGCATAATTTTGCCACTGACACCGTAGAGATGACATTTAATTGGGTTGGACTTTGTTAGCCCGTAGACATAGTTTACTGGCACTTGGTTTAAAGTTGAAAACTATAAAAGCTAAAAGTCCACTGCCAGTGTTCTAAATATATAGCCCAAAATAAAGGCTTATTATGTCCTGCATAACCTTCTGATTAGGATGCAATATTTCCAATTAATTTTCAGACAATTTTATTAGAATTCACGTTTTTATTAGCCAGTTATTATTTGACCTTCATCTTATATATCTTCTTCCCTAAAACATAAGAATTTGGTCAAATTCATTACTAAAGAATGACACGTGCTGGCTGCTGCAATATTTCTTTTAAGTGGTAATTTTCAAAATATGTTGTCCAAAAATAATATTTTAAAAAAAAATTCGCAAATTTTTTTGTTCATCCCCAATTCTTGTCACTTTTTGTTCGATTCTATTTATAGATATATCTCATTAATTTTCCTTTTGCTTATGCTTGCACACAAAGGAAACACAAATCAGCTAATGTATTTATTGATTCATTGATTTATTGAAAAAAGTTATCTATTTCAATTGAATACGTGTCCGAAATTAATAAAGCTAGTAAGAGAATGGTCTGCTATATAATTTTGTATTTTGAGTGGTTGTGTGCTCACTGCCAAGTCTATTTAGTAACTCCTAAACAAAGTCTTATCTAATTATGTAGTTACGTATGTGATGATCTCATTATTAACTATAAAGTATAAACAAATATCATGTTAAAAAAGATTCAAATGCTCAAAATCAAAGGGAGAGAAAATGTTGTTCGTGAACAATTGAAGTGTCGCAATACACTCGCTTGTCATAGATGTTTCAATATTTACTGGCATAACATGACACCCATGAACTCTATAGGACCCATGACTATGTCAAAATTAAAAAGGACTCTCCACCGACAGTTCCCTATCCACCAATCAGAATGAAACCCTCTTCATCAACAACCATAAATTCCCAAAAAGCACTTCTCTAATAAGAGATTATTGATAAGCTTTATTAAAGACAACTTTTGTGACAACGACCAATCAAGGGCATTTGGTCTAGTGGTATGATTCTCGCTTAGGGTGCGAGAGGTCCCGAGTTCAATTCTCGGAATGCCCCATTTCTATTTTTCTTTTATTTATGTAGATTTTAAAAAAAAAATTCAACAATAATACATGCAAGCATGAAAATTATAAAAAAGGCCACAAGAAGCTCTGGTTTTTTAAACAACGCAGAGAGCATCCAGAAGCAGAAACAGCCAAAAGAGAGAGAATTCATTAGGTTGTAAAAAAAGTAAGTCCCGGCTGATTTTGGAGCTTTGTTGTGTTTGTACATACATGATACATGTGTGACACGGCAGCAAAAAAAAAAAAAAAAAAAGTGAAAAGCCAAAGGCCAAAAGCGCTAAAAAGCTCTCTCACAACCCAAGTGGGACCCATTCACTCTGCACTTTTCTCGTGCAAGTCACTGCTTTTATTGTCCCAATCACAATTTGCCTTGATTCTCCACTTTTTTTTTCCCCCAAAAAGTTTCCTCTATTTTCTTGCCGAACCAAACCACGCACAATGAAAAATTATCTCATCCCAATCTGAATGAACCCAATAGTCTCTGAGAGCAGGGATGGCCTTCATGCATGATAATTGAAAATGATGTGATGCATATACATTAAAATATATGACCATTACTCACACTTATCCTATACAATGTGTCATAAGATATTTTCCTCTTTAATAATTGAAAATTCTCATCTACAGTATACAACTCTAGATCATTCATCAATCATCAGTCAGAGGCTAAGCATTATTCTATTCCACACAAATAAATACTTCGCTTATAGTTATCCGGATTTTTAACTTTTTGAATTCTGTGTTTGAAATAAGAACAAAAGATTTAGCAATTTAATTACTGTTTGGATTAATAAAATGACTTCGACACATATTGGCATGAGAATTATAGTGAAAAATCAATTTCTAACACACAATTAAATATTCAATTTCTAAAAATTATATCAAAATACGCAAGTAATTTAATTTCTACTATTAGTGTTAATTAGTAATAACTCATAAGTCATTAAAAATATGTGCAAACAATTAATAAATCATCTGTTCTTTTATTTTAAAACATTGAGTTTGAATTTGTGGTGTATAATTTGAGTGATATTTTTTCCATTTCCATATCACATTGTACAAATTATGAATTAAAATGAAACTGTCATTTGAATGGTCTTAATTAATTGAATATATATATATATATATATATATATATTGAACTTACCATACACATTATGTGAAAAGGTGTCATTTAAAACGTTAAAAATGATTGTAAATGTATCACTAAACAAGGGCTTCTCTTTCCATCTTTTTGTTAACATGATAGAGAGTAGATGGTAGGAGAAGACAACTCGTTTCATTCCTTTCCTTTCCCGTAGCTTGTAAGTTGTAATTTTAGTTGTGATGTATGAGAAAAGAAGTATTTTGTTTAGTTAATTTTGATGTTTTTAATATCATATAATTAACTTAAAATTAGTGTTAATTTTTAGAGTCTATTTAGTATTTCATCATTTTTATTTATATTTTAAAAAAAATATCAACTTTTGCAATAATTAAGTTATTAGACTCTAATATATAAAAGAACTAAAGACATAAAACTAAATACGCATTATTATGTAATTAAAAAAATAATTAATTTATGAATTAATCGAAACGTTGAAAATTTTCTTAAAATATCATAAAAATAATCATTTACTCAATTATCTCAAATTTTGATTAGTATTTATTGTTTTGTTGGGTATAAAATATCTTGCAATTCAACTTTGTTAATTGTGATCGACTTTGAATGATGAATAAAAATCGAAATATTAACTTCTTAGCTCACTTAGCCCAACCAAAATAATTGATAAGTTTATTTCTTTCGAAACGAGATTGCAATCGAAGTTTATATCATTAGATTGATACCGCCACCTAGAGCTGGCAATTCGGTTCCGGTAAACGGATTAACCGTTATCGGAACCGTTAATAACGGTAACGATTAATCGTTACCATTTTCAAACGGTTAACCGTTTTGACCGACCAATTTATCGATCGTTATCCATTTTTGATTTTTTTAATTATTATTTTCTAAAA
The DNA here is from genome assembly GCA_018132145.1 of Boehmeria nivea var. tenacissima. Classification (NCBI taxonomy): domain Eukaryota; kingdom Viridiplantae; phylum Streptophyta; class Magnoliopsida; order Rosales; family Urticaceae; genus Boehmeria; species Boehmeria nivea. Next base: position 19,770,123 of record CM030876.1, read on the forward strand.
AAATTTATAATAAAATAATAAAATAAATTAAAAAATACATTAAAAAATAATAAAAAATAATAAAAAAATTTTAAAACAGTTACCGTTAACCGTTTAACCGCATCAAAATAATAACGGTACGATAATAGTTACTGTTTTGACACCTTTACTGCTACCACAACCCCCGACTCATCACCTATATGATATATATATACCATCTCATACATAATAAAAAATAAAAATAAAAAAAGCAGTTTTGACTGTAGAGCATAGTTTGCAGGAACTCGGAAGCAAGCAGGAAAAGCAGAATCATCACGTGGATTCATTAAAATAATAGTAAATTATTAAATTTTTAAACCCAAAGAAGAGAATTAAAAAAAAAGGGGTTCAAAATGTGATCTAATAGGTTACTATATAGGGCAATAATAATAAATAAATAAATAAAAAAAGAACTCTCACACACACACACACCCACCCAAACCAATATCTATGATCTATCTAATATCTAATCTACACTACACAGCAAAACGAAATCCGGATAACAACACAATCCACCATTCTAACCAATCTCCTTCCTCCACGTGGCGATAAAGGTCAAGCCATCAGTATCACTTGTACAGAGAGACTGTGATGACTGATAAGTGATGATAATAATAATAATGAACCCTTTTTTCCCAGTGGCCTCTGTGGGTCAACAAGTCCACTGCACTTTTTTTATTCTCTCTCTCCACCACAGCAAAGACCAAAGAGAGATCACAAAAAGCTCAACAGAGGAGAGATCAAAAGAAAAAAGAATATCATGTGCAACAAGAACACGAGCCGACTAGTTAAAACCAAGACACAAGCTGGTCGAAGGTCTCGGAGCAGAACCAGGAAGCCCAAGTACCTTAGCCTCTCCAAACACATCAAGACCAAGTCTCAGCCACCGGCGAGCACCGAAATGCCCCGCCAGGCGCTGAAGAACCTCTTCCCTCTCCACCCGGAGAACCTCGTCGACGACCGCTCCTCCGGCGACGAGAACGTCGCTCTGCTCTTCCACTCCGACGCCGCCGACGCCGACGCCGCCTCGCTCACCGCCCTCCTCCAGACCACGACGACGACGGCGTCGTCGGAGTCGCTATCGCTGTCGTACGACCGCGGGAGTGATCTGATGTACGACGGCAACGATCGGCACCGCTCGCTGGTGAGGTCGGCGATGAAGAGGAACAGCAGAGAGAGGGACGACGTGGGCGAGGAGAAGTGGGTTTGTTACTCCGAGGTTGTCGAGGAAGCCACGAGCGCCAGCACGAGCTCGTCCAAGGATGTTGACGACAACAACATGAAAACCAGCACTGTCGTTTGGCGTGGCAAGAAGAGCAAGAAGAAGAAGAAGAAGAAGATGAAGATGACGATGACGATGATTAAGCATGAAACGACGTCGTCGTCCACCACGACTAGTAATAGCAATAGCAATAGTAATAGCAATAGCAAAAGCAATAAGAGCTTGTCGTTGGCTTTGAAGCTTGATTATCAAGGGATTTTGAACGCTTGGTCTGACAAAGGCTCGCTTTTCATCCAAGGAGGCGATCATATTTTCCCTTCGTCCCCTCAAACCGTCCCTGACTTGCAATATGATCTCGTAAGATTCATATATATATATATTACTAATTGAATTAGTTTTAATATTAATGATCTTTGTTTTACATATTGCATGGTACGGTTATGGTATATACTTCTTTTAGATTATTTAATTGGTTTCGGGATTCTAGAATTTAATCATTAGTTGTGTTGTATTGGATCAAGAATTCAATATAGAATTTTGTATGTGTTCCTTTGTTCTGTTCTGTTTTGAATATTATATATCGTTTGATTAAAGAATGGTTATGTTAGAAGGACCAATCAGCAGTTTCATGGCTTCTCGGAGGTCCTAGTGGTGGGACCTTAGCCAGCTGGGGTTGTGGGTCACATTACCCAACATTGAGTTGGTTGAAAATTTAATGTATTTTTGGGAATATTCTTTCAAAAATATCGAGTTATCGTTCGCCCCAAAAAGAAAAATAGTTGTAAATAAAATAATGAAGCAAAATAGCATCGATGATTAGGATCGTCCGACACTGTATACGCTAAAAGGTTTTGTCGGTATATTTATTTATTTAATTATTTTTTCCAATGGTTGAACTGTATTGGGTGTTATTGGTTTGATTTTGTCTGATATCTTGTTGTTTTAATGGTAGTTCAAACTTCAAAGTGTTGTTTGGTTTGGCTGATCTTCTGCGATTGATAATTGTCCGTGTCATGTCTATGGCCTACCCATTTGCTTGATCTTTTTCCAACATTAATTGGTTGATGCTAATTGTTGGTCCAATGTTGAGTACTTAATTGTGATCATGTTTCTATGCAGTGGAACCTAAGACTAATTAATTATAAGAGTAATTTGGGAATAAGATTGTTTGTTAATTTTGGGTTAGCAGGGGTTAATGGACGGCTGGGGATCAAGTGCTGGAAATCTGTGGAAAGTTCCGGAAAGTGGTGGCTTAAAAATCAAGGAAGAAATGGATGGCAAAGATGGTTGGAAATTGGGGCAAAGAGAGGCAAGTGTGTTGAGATACAAGGAGAAGAGGCAGAGCAGGCTCTTCTCTAAGCGCATTCGGTACGAAGTTCGAAAGCTCAACGCTGAGAAACGACCCCGAATGAAGGTACCGTTTTTTCAGTTTTTATCTTTTAAGCACTAATCCGAAATTTTCTATGTTGTGTAACTTGGATTAACATATTGTAGTGGTCCCTTTCCTTTCTAAGGGCCAAGGAAATTTATTACTCGCCAATGATTTAGCTTTCAAGTTGAGAGTCTTTGTACGTTTTGTGTCATGAAATTTTTGGGATTTCATTTTCATGGCATAACTTGGATTGATATATTTGAATATAGTTCTTGCTTTCTATTGACCGAGGCAATTACAAGACTCTGAAGTTTGAGATATGGGTTTGCTTAGAAATTGAGACTCTTGAGTAAAATTAAGTCATGGAAATGGTGAGATTTCATTTTCATTAGGAAAGTTTGCCTTATGTTTCAATTGCAAGTAACCACCAATATCTATGTCGTTCTTGTTGGTCTCAAGTCAATGCCAGGCCTTACATGTGAAAGGCAGTGTTTTGCTCTTTGCACTGACCAAATACTTCTTTTATAAATGAATTTATGTCTTACAAAGACTTACCTTTTACTTTCACCCAAGGTAACTCTACTTCTTTTTTTTCCATAACTGCAGGGGAGATTTGTGAAGATAGGTTGAGAAAAGCGTAAACTATTTGGACATACTATTTACTGAAAAATAAGAGCACCATATGGCTTTCTACTGTGAAGAAAGGCCTTCTCATTTCCCGGTTCTATTCTCATGGTGTGTAGCACCTAATATACCATGCTGATCAATGGATTCCGAATCGGACGAAAAGAAAAACAACAAGAATAATATGAACAACAATTGAAGTTTTCGATCAACTTTACAGGGCTTGATATTCATACTAGGACAAGCCCATGTCAAGAGCTTTCTTTGCCCATCAATAACCAGAGCGCGATTACTGCCACTTGGATGTGAAACTTGACGCGCATCATGATGCGGATTAAACACAGCGGTGATTTCAGAAAGGTTCACTCTAGCGAGGAGGCGAATCGATAAATGTACCAACCATAGCCATCTCTGCAGCTTCACTTAGCTGATAGACAAGTTATGGAAAATATTCAGATTTTGTATTTTGAGTAGCTATAGTACAGTTAAATAAAGCTCTTAATTTTGATGTTCCAATTACCTTATGCATTGGATTAGGATCAGACTTCAGAAGCCTAAATTTTTAACACTTTTACGGCAACACCGTCGATCTGCTGTGCGGTGAATGAGTTAAGCCAAACACTTTTCTTCACAAGGATTTGAAAAAATAAATTGGGTGGTTTGGGTTGTAGCATTATTTAAAATCATTAAAATAATAATTTGCTATTAGAGGTCAAAATGGTTTACCCAAAGAGCCTGTGTAAACTAAACATGTAATGGCACAGACCAATTTCCAAGCATTTGGGTGGCTTTTCTATTGGTTGAAAAGTATTATTGAAATAGCAAAAAAACGAAAGCAGAGAAGATGACGCATGAATGACTATTTGGTATTTATGGTAAAATATTGTTTGGTTGTGTAGTACCAATCTTGATATGCGTTGCATGTTATTTGGCACTGTGTGTGTGTCCTATTATTTGAATAGCTCCAAATTTCCTTTATCTTAATGCCAGAAAAGAAGGTACAATAATAAAACCTCACCGCGCTAATAATACATGTGTGTAAATTAATTGAGGTTTTGTTTAGCTATTTGATTATTGTTTTAATTGGGAAGAAATCACTTTCATATCTCTAGCTCCGTCTGAATGGATAAGGAAATGATGTGATATTGATGATAGGGTTCTTCATATTTTAGGTTATTGTGGGTTTTAATCAAGTAATTAAATGGATATATGTGTTCCCTATTATCAAAGAAGAAGTTGATTAGGCAAGGTAAAATCTTTGACAATATTAAGTTTTCTGTTTCGTTTTAGACCGTTTCAAAACTAATGGATTGAGATCTGAAGGTAAATTTTTGGTAGCTTTTTTATTCTTCAAAAAAAGAAAAAGATAAAATATACCTGAAAGAAGTCCTTAATCTGAAGCTAATATAACTATTTTGGGTTTTCATAGTTGTTACCAACTATGCTGTTAAATTTTTTTTATTGTGATAAAAATGAGAATTTATGAGAAAAATAATGAAAAATAAAATCTTAATAAAGAACAACATAATCAAAGCTTTAGTTGATCATAAAAGCTACTTCTGTACGACAAAAACAAATTATGAGATAATAATGTTAAAAATTGACAATTTTCACTTAACAGGCAATTTGACGGTGGATTAATTATCACAGAATTTAAACAGATCGCCAAACTGACCTTAAGAAGTCCCGGTTCAGAAGATATAAGCCGCAATAAAAACCAGCAAACAGCCGTATCTTTTAACTTGGATATTCAACTTTCTTCTACTTTCTCAAGTTTCATTGACTGTTTCTCAAAAACAAAAAAACAAAAAACAAAAACAAAAAAAAGTGCATTGCATACAAAATTCCGAACGATTGAAAGAAACATCATTTGATTGACTTTGAACTCGCCAGCTTCACCTACCTTGATGAAATGGTCAAACATCTCTACAGAATTTCATAACTATCCTCAAACATAGGAATATGATTTAGGTAATAAATAAGAAGTAATTATAAGTTAGTAACTAGGTAGAGGGAGGGTCATATATATGTATATGTATATGTATAAGCAAGAAATGCAGTGATGATACTTAGCTTTGCTTGAAATTGGTGGAGTGAGTGATATGAGAGCAACGAGGGATTGACTGTGTTGACAGAAGAACAAAGAGCACAAAACTGCCCATACACGAGCATTTCTCTTGGTATATGCTCAGTTGTGCTCTCTATCTTCTGTCAACTGAAACTAATTATAAACTTCCGTATATAACTTTAATTAAACCCCAAAAAATCACCTCAGAAAATCTGCAGATCAGGGAAATTAACCAAACGAATCATCAAAACACAAAAAACTAACTTTCACCAGAAACCATGCAAAACTGAAAAATGTTTCTCATACATACATACACACACATATATATATATACCTGTGGGTTGGGAATAATATTGCGCTCTCTCACCTTGGCTTGCCAAACCAATACAAGGAGGAGAAGGGATTGATTGGCCTAATAATTCGTTTTCTTATTGAGATGAGAGAAGTTGGGAAAAAAAAAAAGGAAAAGAACAAGAAAAACAAGTTTTAAATTTATTTCTTTTGGACAAGTTGTTAAGTTTGACAGCGATTGCTTCATAGTATCAACGTCATTTTACATCACGTTGACCAAGTAATTGGGTTTTTTCTTACATTTCATTTTCTTACTACATGAATTTCAGGGTGGTTGTCCTGTGCTCATTCGTGGGATTTTATGAAATTATAATTAATATGTAATTAATAATTTAAATGTACCAACTATTATAGTATTTATTATATCATACCGGACGTTCAACTAGGGCTTACAATTACTTATTACTTATTAGCTAGCTAGGCCTTGGAATACCCTAGAGCCTCTAAATTTGTCATGTTGGCTTTTCGACTCTTTGTGGGCATAAATCATATTTGACCATTCACAAAATCAGTATGTCAATTCACGTGATTACTCTAGAGGCTCTGCGAAATTACGTGGGTATAAAGCATGATCTTAGAAATGACTTGCTCTAATAAATTAACGTAATTAAATACTCAACCATGTTTATTTTTTATTGTTGTGGAAATTGATCGGTTGCTTAGAGACAAAAATTTGTAGCCCCCTTTTTTTGTCCTACTAGTAGTCCCCACTGGCGTGTGACAAAGCATTTACAAAAACGAATTGATTTTTTTTTTTTAACGAATTAAACTTATGACTTGATTGCCATGGTGTTAAACGACGTAGTTGATTAGTCTGCGGAGCTTGTTTCGCATTCGCAATCAAGAGTCAGAGATGTGGCTTAGCCAAACTGACCAGAACATATCGTTCATGCTATCAATCTACAAAACGACATGTCGTTTTGAAACTTGTGTCTTGACAAGTACTACTTGGACGGCGAACAACATAACGTTCCTTAGAACTCGGAACTTTTCAAGTACATGTAGAAAGCTTACATAACTAAGATTTAAGATGATCATTAGAAGTCCAAATAAAAAGTGCTATGTGTGTATAAGAATATGGTCTACTTGGCATTAAGTCATTTTCTAATCCATTTTTTAAAAAAGAAGTCAACAATTTTAAAAATTAACAAACTCTAGTCATTAATCCTTTAAAACTATAAAGGTAACATCACAACATCATATAGTTGGAAAAAATGACTATTTTCTTAATTAATGAAAATATTGGCTATTTTCTTAATGCATCATCTAAAAATTGCTATTTACTCAAATGGTTCGGATCAATAGTTTTTGGGGCTTTAAGCGAGACTTGTGAAGAGGCCTAATTATAAATTTTTTTTTTATTTTCTAGTTTTTTGAGAGGCAGTAAACTCAAAATTTGTTTGAATACCTCTTTCAACAGATAATGTAGCTAATCTATCTTTCTATTTTTATTTGTGATGCAATTAATTGCTCTATTTTTATATTTTCTTGAACATACTTTTTACTTAAAAATAAACAAATAAGAACAAATGCACATTCTAGAACAAAAATAATTAAAAAAATGGATCATTAGATGAAAATATAGGAAATTTTAAGAAAATAGCCATTGTTTACAAAATAATTTTAAAAAAATAGCCACAGTTTTAAAAAATTTAAAAACTAGCCCTTTCAGAAATTTCTGACACGTGTCAGAAATTTCTTATAACAATTTTTATGTGTAATTTTGTTATTGTCAGAAATTTCTTACATTGTTTTATGGTTAGTTTTTAAATTTTTTGAAACTATGGCTATTTTCAAAATAGCTATTTACCTAACTAACCCGAAAACATAATACAATATTAAGAACAAAATAAATAATATATGATAGTGAAAAAAAAAAAAGAAGAAACCCTTGAAATTTTACACGTCAACGTATTTATATGACTTGAGCTTTAAGAATATGGCAAATGAATTGAGGGAATAAAAGTAAAACATTAGTTTTTTAATATATTGAGATTTATTTGTTTTAGCTAATTATACGTTAAAGTTAAAATAGTATTGCTCAATCCACGTGAGTGCTTTGCGAAGTAATTTCAATTGATTTAAAAAATTGTGTTTTAACTAACTAATTGTTTTGAAAATTAAAATAAATTTAATTGATTGACTGGTATTTAATTTTCTCACGCAACTCTATCGACCCACTACCTTTTTTCCCACAAAATAAGAAACTAAAATTACTTTCTTATGCACGTACATAGAGTAAATATATAACTACCATTCTATCGGAGGCCTTAGTTCAAGGGGGGCCTTAGGCAATAGCCTCACCGGCCTTACCCTTGAGCCGGCCCCGTTAACTCAATAATCTCATAAGAATATTACATTTTCAGAATTCTAAACATCTAAATAACACATTAATTAAACTTTATTAATCAATGCTTGTAAAAATATTAAAAATTTATAATTGATTTTATGTACTCCTAAATAGTAACACTCATAATCATCTACGTTCAAAATTTTGAAAAGTTAGCATCTTTCGTAAAAGAAAAAAAGCTAAAATATGACGGGGAATTTTGAAAAGTACCTTTTCATGGTGCTTTTGATGTATTCTAATTCTAAATTGACTATTTATAAGTTATATCTTTTTTCAAATTAAATTTTAAAAAATTTGTTAGTTAGTATATTTTCACACTATATTACAATTTATTGGGTAAATGGTCCTATTTTGGTAATTATATCCAATGATAATCTCAAAACTTATTAAATTTTACCAAACTTTCAATTGAATTTTGTTTTGTTTAGTAAACAAATAAGTTGAACTTCTCTACCCTCAATTCCGTCCAATTTCATCTAAAGTTGAACTTCTATAACTAATAAGGACTAATTTATTAAATTTTATAAGTTCAAGGTACAAATTACCAAAAAAAAAAATAAAATTAAAGGCCAACTTGTCAAAGCAAGACAAGTTTAGGGGCCATTGTTGCCAATTATTCAAATCGTAAAGAGGCCTTAATTGGGATTTTGAAGAATGTCTCATTCTTGACACAATGATAATCTATACCCCATGTGTGTTGTATTTTTAATTTATACCCCAAAATTTACACTATACTATAAACATAAAATGAAAATAAATAGAGCATACTACTTGAAAAATAAATTATTAAGCGGCATCAAAAATGACTTTGTTTTAAATTCTCTCTAACCCTAAAGTGAACGTTCAAGGTTGTGCTAGCTAGAAGTGGAACCCCCAAAGAATATGGTAGAAACATCGACTTGATCGAACATTAATATTAGTCGATCATGAATCCATCCCCTTTATTTTAATTAATTAATTAATTAATCATCACATCACAACAACTGTATATATGATCACTCACTCACTCGCTAAATAATTACAAAGAAGAGCCGAGAAATTTCAAGACCTCTAGCCAGCAGTACTCTTCAATTATACATATTCATCTATAAAAACAGACACGTATATACAATGTACACCATCAACTAATTTCCTTCAAAGCCTTCAATATCATTTCTCATACGCACAAACATTACAAACACTAATTATCAACAGTATATACAATAATGGCGCTCGTTTCCAAATTACTCTTGGGCGGTGGCGACGATCATCGGGCGTTGTTTCTGGACCCTTTCCTGTCGATGATCAACAAGTGTCCCGTCCTCAGCGCCCCGACGGACTGGAAGGAGACGCCGGACGCCCACGTGTTCGTCACCGACGTCCCCGGCCTCACCAAGGACGATGTCAAGGTCGACATCGTCGACGACGAAGGAGCCAAAGTCCTTCAGATCAGCGGAGAGAAAATTAAGAAGGACAAGGAAAAGGACAGCGATGGCGATGATGATGATGATCGTGACAAGTGGCGCAGAGTGGAGCGCTTCCGAGGCAAGTTCCTGCGGCGCTTCAGGCTGCCGGAGGATGCTAAGGCCGACGAGGTCTCGGCGGCGTTGGAGAACGGTGTGCTCACCGTCAGGATCCCCAAGCAGGAGGTGAAGAAACCAGAGAAGAAGGTGATTCAGGTTGAAGTGAATTGATGATGATCAAACGTACTCATTAATCTTATAAATAATATGTGTGCGTGTATAGTAATTATGGCTCTAATGTGTTTGTTTTGAATTCGTTAATGTTTTGTTTGAAGTGTGGTTTTAAGTTTGTTGTAAGTGTGTTTTCTTTTATTTTATCTCAAAGAGTAATGCTATCATGAATTATGAATATTAATTAGAGGATTTTTCTTCTGCTCTCACTTGTAACAGTTCTTTAATAGGGAGAATTTCAAAATAAAGCCATTTTTTATGCCACTTAATAATCTATACCCTATGTGGTGTGCTCCCTTCATTTCCACTCTATGTTTGTAGTATAAATTTTGGGGTATAAATTAAAAGTGCAATACACATGGGGTATAGATTATCATTGTGTCAAGAATGGGGTATTCCTCAAAATCTCCCTCTTTAATATGGGTGTTTGAACTATGAAGTTTGAAGGTTTTCCTTTTTCTTCTTCTTTTTTTTTTTTTTCGTGCGCACTACAAAAATATTTGGTCCACTCATAAAAACGACATGTCGTTTTATTTGAAGGAATACGACAATGTTTGTCAACGGCATGTTGCTTCTGTCGTTTTCTTTGAGGGTGGAGGACAACAGATGCACGGCATCTCGTTTAATAATTTATCTGTGTGAAGTACAACAACTGTTAACGAAATGTCGTTTTCATCATTTATCTGAAGGGAAACGACGACAACTCTAAATGACATGAAAACGACAACAAATGTAAACGACATGTTTTGTTTGTTGTTTTATTTGACGGCAAACATTGACTACTGTTGACGATGTGAAACGACAACAATTGCAAAAGACATTATTTTATCGTTTATTGATAGCTAGCATGTCGTTTCAATTTTTATGCCTGAAAATGACAATGTAAATCCTGTCGTTTTAACCTTGCAAAAAAAAAAACCATGTCGTTTTCTTCATTTTATCCAGATAACACGTCGTTGTTGGACAAAACCACAACATTTATAGACGTAGTTATCTCGTATTCGGGATAAATGACGAACATGGTTCAAATCAATTCTAAACGATTGTTCCTTGATTAAAATATAATGTCCTTCGTACTTCCGATATGACATGTAATTTTGGTATTGAGATATAAAGAATGTCTTTTGTATTTGATAGAGTTTAAAAAGGAGAAAAAAAAAAACTCTGAAGAACTATATAATAAAGAGAAATTATAGTGAATACTCAATTTTTAAAACTTAATTTAAGTTATTACCTAATTTTTTAAAAAATATAACCAACTACCAAAGTGATTTAATTACTTACACAATGGCTAGTAGTGATAATTAACTTAGTAACTAAAAATATGTGCAAGTAATTAACGAGTTGACTATAAACTCAATTACTTTAAAAATATAGGTATTTATTTTTATTAATATATAAATGCTAGGTATTTTTTTACTTCACCCTATAATAAAAACGAGAACGCTAATAAGCACTACAAGTTACGGAGTCTAATAATAATGATCATCCCGCTAATAAGCAACTAAAAACACACAACAATGAACAACGTACGGTATGTTAGTTGTTGTACTAGTAATACAATAAGAAAAGTAATTGCTCAAATAAAGAAACACTAAAGAAAAAGCTGACATGCCATCTTTGTACTCCACTAATTTGATGTTTACAGCAACTAAGAAATTTATTTATTTTTTCTTCAAGAGGAAGTTAGCAAAATACCGGATGCAAATAAATATAACATCATATATAAAGGAAGCTCGAACTTTTTGATAAAGTACTTGTCGGATTAAGTACTAATAATCCCATCCAAGTATGTCCCAATTAGACAAATTCAAAGTGTTTAATGAGTTTGAAAAAAATAATTAATTATGCCGGTTTTCTTGGTCTTGTTGGCCGTTAACATGCCAAAAAAGAATTCCATTCCCCACCAATTTCCACATAATTAATAAGAATTTTGTTCCAACAAACAGAATGAATGAAAATACCTGTCAATATGGGACCCTTATGATTTTTTTTGTGGATTCACATAATTGTTCAACCTAAGATATCTCTAGACACAAAATAAACATATTTATGTCCATTTCATAAACGATTAGAAATATTTATTTGTGGGCATTGATATTGGAACTTTCACTTTTGATTCAAGCAATCTTTATAACTTTAAAATTATTTGAGGAAACCCATAACACCATCCAAATCCAGCTTTTTAGCTAACATGTTGTTATAATGTATTGTTTCAACTTTTGCTATTGGAGTGTCCAGCTTTTCAGTGATCTAAAATATATATTTTAATGTCGGTGTGCACGCGTGTTTTTAATATATGTACATGTATATTTACATACATGATATGTATATTTATGTATGTGTACTGTGTACAGATATATAGATATATATTATATGCAATATACTTAACATAAAGAAAAAGGAGAGACAGATCATAGATAGTCATAGAAAGAACATAATAAATTTTGTTCTTTGGCCAAACCCAAAAGGAACAACAATTAAAGATTTACATTACATGGAATCAACATCTTCATAAAACAGATGTGAATTAAACTAAAGGGAAAATATGACTCGGATTTGCATCAGCACACACAATTTCCATTTTTTTTTTTTAAATTTTCCCGGACCCACACATAATCCCTAATCTAGCTAAATGATGAAGAGGGAACCACACACCATCACCATATTTTGGTGCTTTTTTCTTTTAATAATAACAATAATTGTTTTCTAATAGTTAGTACTGAACAAAACGACATTAATTGTTTAAGCATGAATTAATTAAGGCATTTGATCATACAATAATGGTGGGATAAGGGTTTCTAATGGTTTGTCCTCCGGCTAAACTTAGGAGCTTCATTTCCTTAATAGCTGGATCTTGTAGCAAAAGCACTTTGTCCTTGTCTCTAACCCCAACCATGTGTAAATATTCACCATCATCTCTCTCTTTCCCTTTGAACAATAGCCTTTGCTCTTTTGGCTCCAATCCGGTCATCAATGACAATATCATCTTCAATTCCCCTAAATAAATTAAATAACGTTCAAATTAATAAACAGTTATGTATGTGAAACGTTATAATACATGATCAAGAAATTAATAATAATTTGATCAACTCATTAAATCCAATGAAGAAGTCTTACCAAAAGTAGAAGTGGATTGAATGGAAATGTCATGCCATTGTGAGACAGTTGAGACTCTAATGGTGATTAATCCTTCACCTAGGCTTTGAGCACTACTATTAGTCTCTCTCCTTTGGACAAGCATGCCACCTGGTCTCAGCTCCCATTTGATCTCACTAACAATATTATTGTTATTAATGCCACCACATACCTCCTTTTGATCACCTCCTCCTTTGTTCAACTTGCCACTGTTGCTACTATTCCCACCACTATCACTTCTGCTTAGCTTAGAGCTGCTTCTGCAAAAGTACTTCTTTGACCTCAACTTGATCATCATTTTCTTCACTTTGATGATTCTATATATCTTAGTTACTCTATTTATTAGCTTATCTTAATCACTCTCTCTCTTTTTCTCTCTTGTTGAACTCAAAGGGGAAGAGCAAGTGTTGGGGGTTGGCTAGTTATATAGTAGTTGGAGACCAAGCAATACGACAAGCTATCAAAAGGGCCAATGACTACTTGAAAGAAAAATTGAAAAAAAATTAAAATATGTAATTAAGGAAGGGTCAAGGCTAAAAATACAAAGCCGCCCTGAGTATATATGTAGCGAAAAAAAAAAAGAGTAAGAGTGGTGAGAGTGAAGAGCCAATGAGATAGGGACACGTGGAGTACAATATGGGCAATAGTCTAAAATGCTGATTTTATGGGGTGCTAACTGCTAAGGCACATGGGGGTGGGTGCTCTTAGACACGCTTGCTTGATTACCGGGCCACATAATAAACATCTATTGGTCGGCTGGTTCTTTTCTTAATTATAATAATAACAACATAATAATAATATTAATAATATGGCACTCTATTTCGACGGTTGGTATTCATAATTTTATTGATCGGAGGTTTGTATAGTCTTAGTGTGATTTGCATTACAAGTTTCTCAAAATCGGGATATGGTCTAATATTAATATGCAAATTGAATAAAAGTCGACGTGATTAAAAATAAGAAATAATATATATATATATAGTCAGAATGTTTATCTAAAATTTTTAATCAAAACGATAAATATAAATTGTGATTTATTATCAATAATTGAATGTCGTATTATTTTGGTTATATAACTAGTAAGTGAAAGTCACATGATTTTAACTAAACTTCTTATTGCATAAAATTGATCTGAATTTAATGGTCTAAAAATTTCTTATATAGCCAAAAAAAAAAAATCTTAATAAGTTGTTTTAATCATGAATGTATCTTGACTTTTTTTTTTTTCCCCTTTTTTTCTTAAAGTCTTTAGGACTAGGTTTGGTTAACTGTCAATTTTGAGTCGTCCTGACCCATTATGATCATTCTTCTTCTTTTTTTTTTTTTAGTAGGATTTTTGACAAGCTTTTAATTGAGTAGCTTTGTGAGTGTAGCTCATAGTTGTTTCCCCTAGCTAAGACCAATAATGAAATATCAATTTCAATGAAAATTTTATCAATTTAGTACTGCAAGAAAAGGTAAAAAAAAAATAATAATAACATCAAGAAGATCGCTAGAGTAATTAGGAAGATCAATTATATATATTATGTACCGCAAGTTAGGTTAGGTTAGCATATGATAAAAGAAAAGTCATGAGAATAGGTAATAAGTAGTTAGTTCATCTCTCTACCTAATTTGATTGCCAAAATCGGGGTCTAAATTATGTATATATTCTTGTTGCAACATAGAATTAGGAGTGATCATAGATCTCAAATTTGGCTTGGAATATATGTTATATTTGTGCACTTATAAACAAAACATAAGACTGAAAGCTCTTTTGTCCTTACTTGTAGAATATTTCTGATTTTGCTACGGTCTTGGCTCTTGCCTATTAGCCATTAGGTGGGTGTTTACAAAAACATAATAATAATAATTTCCTTTATTGGGTTTACTTTTGGTTTATATAAATATATTGGTGGTTGGCTAATCTGTATGGTATCAACCCATGTGGAAGAGATTATAGAATAATACCATTAATCTCTCTCTCTATCTCTCTTTCTCTTCAAGTCTCAACCATGTCCAATGGTTCGGTGCTATATATAATCCATTTTTATTAACTTAGCTGCTTGTAAAAATACATTAGTCAGTTCCGAAATTAAGGGAAAATAAGTAAAGCAGATTCACTCAATGCACACGTAATTTTGAGATGTATATATATGTATATATATATATATATATATAACTTATCCTTAATTAATTAAGCGTGTATGATTAAGATTCCAATTGTTACTTATTAGTTATATATATTAGCTAGATGCCATTAACTTCCAGGCATGTGTGGGCTATCTAAAAAGTTTATCTTTTTCTTGTTTCTTTTTTTTTTTTTTTTGCCCTATCCAGTTTATATAAGTTATAAAACTAAGGTAGTGACATTTCATGAACTAGGCTTAGTCCTATCTGCAAGAGAAAAAGGTCCATAATTGTGGTTGAAAATTAGCAACAAAACGACATGACTCCACATGCACTGTATGTGCATTTATAATATTTTCATAAGCTTGGGAAAACCATGGCAAGTTGAATTGAAGAAACAAATTATGGCAATATATTTGTCACGTTTTGACATTGCATATGCCTGTACATGCAATCCTAGTATGGGCCAAAATACCACTATTGCTTGCAATAATTCACATAATATGTCTTTGCGTGCTTTTTAAATCACAAATGCATGCTTCTTCATTTCAAGAGTGTTTTTTTTTTTTTTTTTTCAGGTCAAACTGAGATGAAAAAAGATAGATTAAATTGACTGAAAATATATCATGATATATATACATAAATAGGGTATTCATCATGAATGATACTACAACAATATTATGCATTATTTTTCTTTTAATTTCAATATTATTATTAAATATGGGCGGTGATCAATTAAGGACTTAAATTAGACAAATACAATCATGTATCTTAAATATATATTCTCATGGTTTAATTAAGAGATATGAAATGTATGATCTTACTACGAGATTGTATCGTATTCGTATATCATGCTGATATATTATTATTAATTATATATAAGTTGAATAATAATTACCATAGATAATTCAACAACACGTGAAGACATATAGGATGTCGAGAGATTATAATGGTGATGAGCACAAATATACAAAAGAGAAAAGCAATAATGTAACACAAGATTGATTCTCTCACTCATCCCACAAGATATGCTTCTTGTTGTTACTTGGTTTTGCTCAAACTAGAAGATATAGCCACAGATTTTATTCGCTTCATAATTCCTCTATACATATACCCTCATATATATATATATATATATATGTTTATAAATTATACTATTGCATCATGTGGTTTATGGCCCAACTCTTTGTCTCTCATAATTGCTTCCATGATATATTATTATTATTGATTTTCTTTTTATTATATTATAAATATGTAATGACAGTTAAAAGAAACAAAGTTTAACCTATACATTATTCATATTCGTCTCAAATTTCAATGATAAATCAGATGAATTGTCTATTGGATTTTGTACTTGGTGTGTGAAAAATCGAAGCCATAAATATAATTTGTGTTGAATCTGACCAAGCACGCGTGCAATACTCGCTACAAAAGCTGCATACTTCTACATACGCCACGTACTATCAATGCAAAAAAAAAAAAAAAAAAGTTAATGTCTTGATCAACGAAAAGTATTAATATTACTCTGAGTCTATACGTACGCTATATAACATATTATATATTTTTTAATTGCATGCATGATATAATTAATTAATATACAAATCTCTTACTATCCCACTAGTTGGGGCGTGTTATTCACGTTGTTTTTGAATATCCTTTTTATGCCTAGCTATGAATCTGTGATAATTTTTTTAACAGTTTAAGCTTTGTAGACGTTGTTAATCTATCAATAACATAATATTTCATCAACCATGCATCCCCAAAAAAATAAAAAAGAGCTTTTTAGACGTTGTTGTTCGAGGTGATGAGAGAGGTTAGAGAGATAATATGCAAGGAAAACTATAGAAATCCAATTTGGAGAG
Organism: Boehmeria nivea var. tenacissima; assembly: GCA_018132145.1. Taxonomy (NCBI): domain Eukaryota; kingdom Viridiplantae; phylum Streptophyta; class Magnoliopsida; order Rosales; family Urticaceae; genus Boehmeria; species Boehmeria nivea. Next base: position 19,786,910 of record CM030876.1, read on the forward strand.
AAATCAGTTATTAGAGCCTTAAATATTGCGCTATAGTTAGGGGTCAAAATTCATGTCATGGGTCGTGTTCGTGTCGTGTTCAAGTAATTTTGAAACGACCCACACACGACCTATTTATTAATCGTGTCTAGAGTGAAGACCCATATACGGCCATTTATTTTTTAATAGACCCATACACAACCCATTAAGATATGGTTATTATTCGTGTTTTAATGGGTCGTGCAGACTAACGAACTCATTTATTTAAATAGTTCCAAGTCACATGGCCTTTTTTTAAATGGGTTTAAATGAGTCTTGAATGCAGTAAAACTCATTTTTATCCCAAAATGAATTAACTATTAAAAACACTAAAAAATTAAGTGATTAATACACCTAAAACAAAGTTATAGTATATCAATATTAAACTAAGGGTTTCTTTGGTGAGAGAGATACAAAATATTATACAAGAGCCAAAATAGTTAAGAAATATAATAAAGAATTAAAAAAATATATATATATATATACACACACATATGGGTATTAAATGTGTCGTAGTCGTGCCTAAGTAAACGGGTCTTATTGGGTTGTAATCGTGTCTACCAATTTAAGACCTAATTATTAATCGTGTCTAATTAGGTCTAATCGTGTTTCCGGATCCGTGCCGTGTTCATGACTCGTTATTTAATCGTATTAATCGTTTCCGACCCATTAAGACCCAGACCCAGCCCTAACTATAGTTCTATACGATCTTCTTCTTTTTTTTTTTTTTTTTTTTTTCTCACTAGTTTTCAAAGAAAACCTTATTTCCTAACACAGTACTTCTGTGTTGCATTTTGTTTTTATTAATGATATACCCTAATGCTAACTTAGCAATATAAGTACCACAACATATATATCATAAATGATTAAGAGTGCATCCGTTTGGGTGTTTGTCAAATTAATTTATTTTTTCAGCTGATATATTTTTTTTTAATTGCGATCAAAATTAAAACTAGAAGTGACAAGTGAGAATTCTGTTTCTCGCTGATAACGTGACCCATTATCACGCTTTACGCTAAATGGACAGCCCATTAGAATCATTCGCTAACAGGCTGACCCATTATAGTTAGGCTGGTTATGACGGCCTTTTTTAAGCGTTACATTTTTATTTTTCTTTTTAATTTTATTTTAATCACACTGATTTTGTAGCACAGCTGGTAACTGGTTGCAAATTTTCAATTGAATGGCTGAGAAAAACCCACAGCATCGTTGACAAAAGCAAATAAAAAGCAAACCAAAACCCACTTCGAAAAACTCACTCAGCTCAATTTCACAAAAAAACTCTCATTCACATTCGCTCTCTCTTTGCATATTTACAAGCTCAGGTATGTAAAATCCATATCTTCCAACCAATCTACAGATAAGCCTCTCTATGCTTGAAAAAAGTGAACCAACATGATCACTCTTTCAATTGTCTAGTCCTTGCTCGTTGTAAAGATACAAGCTTTATTGGGTAACATAGCATGAGAGAAAAGTGGAAACAATCTTTGACGTTTTCAAGGTTTGCAATTCTGGGTTGTTCTCTTTGTTTGTAGTTATTATTTGGAAAAGAAAAAAAAAAATGCACGCTTTGAGTAGTACTTGGCTTATTAAGGGTGACTTGTGGATTTTACCACAATTGGTCTCTGAACAGAGCTCTTCTCTCAAAGAAAGTTGTAGGAGTAGAAGGAAAAGTGTATGGGATATTGGTTTTCCTGTTTGTCATGGTAGAAGTACTGGCTTTCTTTTGCTTGCTAGCAATTCTAGAGCTGTTGGGCATGGGAGTTTCCATGGAAGGCCAAAATTTGAATTGCGATATGGGTTTTTATCTGGGTTCTCGAGGATTAAAGTTGCTCGGTTTTGTAAGCCTAGGAAAAGTTCTGTGGGTGCTTCGGTCGCTACGGCTTTGGCATTGGAGCAACAAGCAATTGGTAGTGAATTTCGAATCGAGGAGTTAAATTCAGATGGTAGTTTGTTAGAGCAATCTAAGATTGATAGTAATCTTCATTTGGGTAGTATAGAGAACGGACAAGAAGGCAAGGCAACGGAGGTTGGAGATGAGAATCCGAGTGTGGTAGAGAAGAGCGGAAGGATTGATGTTCGGGAGTTAGCTTCGAGCTTACGGTTTGCTAAAACAGCTGACGATGTAGATGAGGTTCTCAAGGACAAGGGTGATTTACCGCTTCAAGTGTACTCGACCACGATTAGGGGTTTGGGCAAAGACAAGCTACTTGATCCGGCACTTGCCATTCTTGAGTGGATCAAGAGAAAGAAGGAAGAAACTAACGGATTGATTGCCCCAAACTTATTCATATACAACAGTCTTTTGGGGGCAGTGAAGCATGCCGAACGGTTTGGAGAAATGGATAGAGTGTTAGATGATATGGCTCGGGAAGGTGTTACTCCGAATGTTGTGACTTATAATGCTATAATGGCAATCTACTTAGAGCAAGGAAAAATTAAGAAAGCCCTTGGTGTTCTAGAGGAGATACGAAAGAAGGGTTTCATCCCATCTCCAGTCTCGTATTCGACAGCTATGTTGGCTTACCGAAAGATGGAAGATGCGTTCGGAGCAGTTAAGTTCTTTGCCGAGGCTAGGGAAAAGTATCAGAAAGGAGAGATTGGAAAAGAAGACGGTGAAGATTGGAAAACTGAGTTTGTTAGGCTTGAGAACTTTACAGTACGTGTCTGCTACCAAGTGATGCGGCAGTGGCTTGTAAAGGAGGATGACTTAAGTACCGACGTCTTAAAACTTCTCATTGCCATGGACAATACCGGGATTCCTCCTGGTCGATCAGAACATGAACGCTTATTGTGGGCTTGCACGCGCGAAGACCATGCTCTTGTGGCGAAGGAATTGTATGATAGGATTAGAGAAAGGCATTCGGAAATAAGTTTGTCTGTGTGCAATCATGTGATTTGGTTGATGGGGAAAGCAAAGAAGTGGTGGACGGCTCTGGAGATTTACGAAGATTTGTTGGATAAAGGTCCGCAGCCGAACAACATGTCGCACGAGATAATAGTGTCTCACTTTAACATTCTCCTGAGGGCAGCTAGGAAACGAGGGATTTGGAAATGGGGCGTTCGGTTGCTTAACAAGATGGAAGAGAAAGGCCTGAAACCGGGAAGTAAGGAATGGAATGCGGTTCTCATTGCTTGTTCCAAGGCTTCAGAAACTTCTGCTGCAGTGAAGATCTTTAAGAGAATGGTCGAGCAAGGTCAAAAACCAACAATGCTTTCCTACGGGGCATTGCTTAGTGCCCTCGAGAAGGGGAAACTCTATGACGAGGCACGGAGAGTGTGGGAACATATGCTCAAGGTGGGTCTCCGACCAAATTTGTATGCCTACACAATTATGGCTTCCGTTTTTGCTGGACAAGGGAAGTTCAATCTGGTTGACACCGTCATCCATGAAATGGTTTCATCAGGTGTCGAGCCGACAGTTGTGACGTACAACGCAATCATCAGCGGCTGCGTTCGCAATGACATGAGCAACGCAGCATTCGAGTGGTTCCACCGCATGAAAGCTCTGAACGTTCCTCCAAACAATGTCACTTACGAAATGCTGATCGAGGCTCTAGCAACGGACTGTAAACCGAGACTTGCTTACGAGTTGTATCTGAGGGCTCAAAACGAGGGACTTGACCTCGCTCCAAAGGCTTACGACGTAGTAGTAGAGTCGTCGCAAATTCATGGAGCTACCATCGACCTAAGACTTCTAGGACCCCGGCCGCCCGATAGAAAAGGAAAAAGCGCACAAATTGAAGACTAACCAAACATTTTTCTACTCAGCATATGTTTGTTTTCAGATGAAGTTTCTACCATTTGATTGAGAGGAAATAACTCCCCATAGAATGGAAAGAAAAAAAATCAAAAAGTCATTTGGTGGCTTTAAATTTTTTGTACATTATATCTTTGTTCATATAAGTGGCTTTCTCACATATTTGGATTGTCTTTGTAGTTTTATTACCTACTATGAAGATATCATGTGCAAAATTAGAATTATGCTTCGTTAATGGTAATGGACAGAGTCATATTTCCAAATCGTTGCAATTCGCAGACTTTGAAATTTAAGCCATCTTTTATTTAATAGTTTCAGCCTTGGATTCCATATTCTTGTTTCTGAGTTGTATCACTATCAAAAATATCAAAGGCGTATAAAATAGAAACAAACATCAAATTGCACTATTTTAAAATATTTACAAGATTACGCACCTTTTTGAAATGGTTTAATAAACAAAATAAAGTAAATCTCGTTGTCAACATTTCCATAACGACAATGGCCTCAACAATTTACAACTCAGAATATCTACAAACAAATCTTATTTTGATAATCTTAGTGCAAAATTAAAGTAAATAACCGAAGCTGTCACAACTATTTTTTTAATATTTTCTTCTTATAAAAAAAAAAAGAGGAAATGGATGCGAATTTATGTTGTCGAGCATGACTTGGGTACTCTTGCTTCCACCATTATTGTTTCATCATTATTATTATTATTTCTATTTTTGTGGGTGAATAATGATTGTTTTCCTTAAACAACATCATTGAGCAGCAAAAACTTTGAAGAATATTTTTCAGGCCAATATCTTTTGTTCTCTTTTTCTTTAACAAGCCTAGCAGCATAAATGTGATGAAACGAAAACGAAATTGTTATCTTATCTGTTATTTGAACGTAGCTATTAAAGGTTTTTTATTTTTTATTTTTGCTTTAAACTATTTCCTTTGCGAATTTGGAAAATGATTTGGAAGCTAAATTGAGCAAGCCAGAAATTTCGTGTAACATTGGATTTGTACATATCTTATTTTGTTTTCTTGTCAACTTTGTACAACAAATTCCATATTGATGATCCAAACTTTGATTGGTATTATCAGATCTCTCTTTCCATTTTTTGCATTTCAATCAATGAGGTTGAAAGCGTTATATATATGAGTTCTTCTTGTGGTCCACTCTGACCAACTTGATAAAGGGCATGATTTGATATATATGTAAATTACATATATAACCAGCTAATTTTGGTTTAGAAAAAGATTAATTTCCCTAATTGTTATTTAATTTTCTTGAAACGAACATAAGCCTCCATGTGAGACTGATAAAAACAAATAATAATTGCTTTAATCAAACTTGTGACGCCAAAAATAACTTTCTAGAGAGAAGATCGTTAGCTGTTTTTTTTTTTTTTTTTTAAATGGCTTAAAGCTTTTAAATTTCATTTTCCTGTTTCATTACCACTCGAATCATTATCAATTGCCACAAAAATGAATGTAGGCAATCATTATGTACTTTTTTTTTTTAATTGGAAGAAAAAGTCATCCCATAGATGACCAGAACCAAAACTAATAAAACTGCAACATAAAGCAAATGTTATTTGAGTTACGGAAAAAAATGCATTGAAAAAAGTAAACACTAAATTGAAGTGGTACAAAGTGTTACAACATAAAAAGTTGTAACTCATAAGTTTCATGTAATATTTTTAGAATATGAAATGAAAAATAATTGATAACTGAACCATCAAGTGAGTCAACAGTGAGATATACATGTTTTTTTTACTATGAGAGGGAATTTTTCTCATTTTCCATTTGAAAGTGACAGAAAATAAATGTCTATTCTTATTTCTTGCATTCTATAATTCAAATGTAAATTTAGCTATTTTTTTTAATTCGAATGTAAATTTAGCTATAGTTTATTATAATATAAATTCTTTCTTAATCCTAAAAATTCCGCGCAAAACTTAGATTTCACTCCGACACGGACAACTGAACTGAGATAACTAACTAAAAAGTACTGAACCTAAAAATTTACCATGAAATATATGTCCGATTCTTCACCACGTGTCACATGCTAATTGGTCGTCTCATTCCTTCGGCGTCACGTGCTTCAGTTTGCTTGGAAGTTGGAAACTAGGAAAAATATTAAAATCCCCACTTTTTTTTTTTTCCCCCTCTTCTTAATGGACAATGGTGTTTTTTCCTCGTAAGAAATTAAAAATTTTAAATATGCCCCTCAAAATTTTGAATGCTATAAATTTTTGAACAGTTATGAAATCGTCTCAATAAATAATAAAAATTCTTAAATATGTCCTTATCAGTCACTGCTTACAATTGACAGACAGAAACAGAACTCAAGTTGCTTTGCTTTAATTTAAGCACATCCAAGTATAATAAAATATAAAATAAAAAAACCCCACAAAAGAATTCGAAAAAGGAACCAAACAAACTCTCCACTGTGAGGCCCTAATCATTCTTTGCTCTGATTCTTCAGATACCAACCGCTCTTTCAACGTTTCGATCAATTTCACCACACTCATCTCAGTTTTTTATTTGGAAAACTTTGTTAAAAATCAGAGCTTGGATAAAAAAAATTCGAATTTTCTTTATTCTGTGGCTCTGTGCCAACAAATAAGTCTTCTGTGCAAAAAGAGGAAATTGCAGAGTTTTGAGTAAGTTTCTCATGTTGTGGTGTTTCGATTTTTTTTTTAATTAACTGCTAAAAATGAAGGGTTTTTCTCAATTTTTTATTATTTTTATTTATATATTTTTGCAGTCGATGAAATAGTGGTGAGTGAGAGATGGGTTTGAAGTGAAGTTGTGGAGATCTGATTGTAAGAATTAATAGAAATGGAACCTCCGAAAGGAATTTTGGCTTCTATTTGGAACTTCATATGCTTTTTGCCTTACTTCATTGGGTTATTGATTCTTGGCAACATTAAAGGTAAGACCTTTAATTTAATTTTTATTATGTCCCTGTTTCAGATTTTCGGCTGCTTCAAATTTTTCCTTATTAATATTGTCTATTCCTTCTTCGGTTTTTTTTTTTTTTTTAATTCCTACTTAAACTTTTCATATAGCTGAATGGATTAGGTTCTTCACTTTTTTGTTTTATTGTTGTGGAAAAGGAATTCATAGTATTTGGGTCAAAGAAAGTTAAGTCTCTGTTATACCTCAATTAGGATTTGTACAATGTTTAATTCTCCAGACTGTATTATAAAACATAACATTTTCATGGGAAGAAAATGCTATAATTCAAGGTAAAAAAAACATCTATGCCTTGAGTAAATTGTTCTTTTAATTGTGTAAGGTTGATTTGTCATGTTCAGAGTCAATGTTATGAATTTCATCGACATTGTTCGCCGGTTTTTTGTACTTAACAGACAAACGTTGAGTGTCTAGTGACATGCGTTTGTCTATGGACAACACTTGAAGATTGTTTAACATGGCTTTGTCTATAAAGGACAAACCTAAAACCCTTCTTTTCATTTCAGGTATTATAATATGCCCCGTGGTATGCCTTATCATGGCAATCGGAAACACGGCTATCATACTGGTTCTTTGGCTGCCTCACATTGTCATAACTTATTACAGCGTGATTCGGTACTTTCCTTTTTGTGACTCCCCGTTTTCTCATCCTAATATGTAAGAGTTAAAAGGGACTAGTTTCTTACCTTTTTTATTGCGTCTCATAAACGGGCAGGGGTAAAAACTTGGGGCCGGTTCTGAAGCTTGTTCTCTGCATAACCGTGCTACCGGTGGTTTTGATCTCATGGCCGGTGATTGGCATTCTTGGAAGTATCGTCGGTGGAGCAGCTTATGGCTTTTTTTCGCCCGTGCTTGCTACTTTTAAAGCAATTGAAGAAGGGAGGACCAACAAAATATATCACTGCTTTTATGTATATCTTTGATTTCGGGCTGTCTATTGTCTAATTCTTGTATTGTTGTGTGTTTCCAATCGTTGCTCTCTTATTGCCTTTGGATGAAAAGGAGGTTTATGACATTTGCAGGATGGGACTGTGAGCACTTTCGCAGGGTGTTTCACTGTTGTCAGGGATTTTAAGGATGTTTGTGTCCATTCGTATTTCTCAATTATGTCTGATTTGCGGAAGCAGGGGCCACCTAATGGGAAATATTACGAGATCAGGTTGGCAGAGTTTTATTATTATTATGCAAATGTGCTTCGAGCTTTTCTTTCTTTTGTGCAAATAAAATTATTTCTTTAAAGCAGAAGTTAGAGCTTAACCAAGAATCGTTTGCAATAAATGACCATTAGGCGTAACTGAATTGTTGTTCTCTTTGTTCACTTGTACAATGAGCCTCAATTGGAAAATCACTACTTATTTAGCAGAGAATTTCACACAAGCCACTTTTTACAATCTGCAATTTGATTTGATCATTCTTTCTCTTACTTTTTTTTCTTTGGTCTTACCCTTCATGGTTTTTGGCAGATTGCTTTATCTTCCTGGCGCTATTATAGTAGGAGCTCTTGGTTTCATGATTGATTTGCCTGTGATCTCAGTTATTGCTTTATTCAAAAGCATTTACATGCTCTTCAAGGGATGGCATCGTTTATTTCACGATCTTATAGGCCGTGAAGGCCCTTTCTTGGAAACGATATGCGTGCCATTTGCGGGCCTTGCTATCTTACTTTGGCCATTGGCTGTTGCCGGGGCAGTAATGGCTTCCATTGTGGCTAGTATCTTTATCGGCGCTTTTGCAGGCGTGATCGTTTACCAGGTCATTCTTATACAGAAGTGCTTTTATTTGAAATGCTACTGCATCTAAAAACTAAAGATAGCCAGTGCGACAATTTTTTCTAGATCACGAAGGATCCGATTAAAGCAGATAATCTTTCTGAGCATGTATAACCATCTGTTTATAGATCATCTAGATGATTTTGAGCAAAATACTGACAGATATTTTTGTGCAATTGGATTATAGGAGTCCTCTATTTGGTTCGGTCTTTGCTATATTGTCGCGTCCCTTGCCATTTACGATGAATACGGCAACGATATTCTTGACATGCCAGAAGGATCCTGTTTTCCAAGGTCTAAACCAGCATTCTGCTTCTTCTTTTTCCTTTGTACAATTATTGACTTTGCTGTTTTCTAACAAGTTTTGATACTGATAGACCTAGGTACCGAAAGAATCAACCACCGCAGACCAACTCTCGTGGATCTTCTTTCTCTAAAGCTGGCTCTTTCCGAAACCCACTTTCTCGAACTTCTTCACTCAATAATCCCCTTATTGATCTAAAGCCACTTGAGGTATTTTGCACATGATTTTTCCCTGCTCCTAATTCAATGTTTCGAACTGAATCAAATTCTTGTTGTATCTTCATGTGCAAAAAATTTCTTAGCCGTAAATCTTTCGCTGGAGTTTTGAATACTCTTTTCCCTGAAAATTTATACAGATTCTAGATACCTTATTCAAGGCGTGTCAAGAGAACGGACAAATGTTGGTTTCAGATGGACTAATAACACTCCAAGACATTGAAGATGCCAACTCTGGTAAAGGCAGCAGAGTTATTGACATTGGCTTACTAGCTTATTGCATTCTTCAGACGCTCTTACGCTCAGCAAAAGCTGGTTCGTCCGGTATATTGTTAAGTATGTCAAACTATTTCTCTTGGTTTTCATGAACTTTTCTTCTTTTTTTTAGTCTTTTAGCACTAATTTTCGACGGGCTTGCTTGTCAACAATGTAGCTGAAAGTTCAGAGATAACTAGCACAAATAGACCAAAAGATGTTGTCTTTGATTGGTTTCTCAACCCGTTATTGATCATCAAGGACCAGATTAAAGCAGATAATCTCTCTGAGGAAGAAGAGAGCTATTTCTGCAAATTAGTTCTGTTGAGTGGCGACCCGGCAAGGTTGAAAGCTTCGGACATTGGTCAACCACCAGAGTCTGAGCGTAGACGAGCTGAACTTGAAGCACTAGCTCGAAGGTGAGACTAGAATTGATAACTCATAATTGTTTTATGTATTTTGTTTGTCATTTAATAAGGTTCTTTGTGTTGCCATTTTGTTTGCGACAGGCTACAAGGGATCACAAAATCGATGTCAAGGTATCCAACTTTTAGGCGTCGCTTTGAAAATCTAGCCAAAGCCATATCCGATGAACTTGACAAGAAGAACGGGAAGCACCAGATGATCCAAAGATCGAAGAGCGCATTTGCGCGGATGTTTAGCCAAAGGTCCTTCAAGAACAAAACGAGCAATCATGGGCACGATCAGGACTCGCAAACAGCAGCGAGGGACGTGGAAATCGCGTGACAGAGAAATATTAATATGTTATTTGTTGATGCTCTCTCCAATTTTTCCTTTAGGCTTTTCGTAGTCCAAGTTTTTCATCATTACATCGATTTTACTTCTTGTTCACACTATGCCAAGCTGAGAATATTAATGTATTTGCATCCATTGTTGTACAAAGTCTAATTTGTAATTTCACAATCATAGAAAAGAAAGCTTTTTAATTTATTTTTTTTCACCCATTTTAGAATATAAAACATGGATTCCATTTTCGAATCTTGGATGTCTTCTATTTTATTTTGATGTTCTCACTTAAATTATCAACAATGCTACAAACAAAGTCCCACACATTCGACGTAATCTCTCAGCTGCCCCTCCCCCAAAAAAATCAATATATCAATGTAGTAGAACCCAATTTTAGCCACTAAATCATGCTTTTCTTTTTCACTTTATTATTTTTTTTCCTCTCCAAGTATGAGTAAATGCGGGTATTTTACTTGTATTGATGAAATCTGAGTAAATTATAACTATTGAAGTTGAAATAATCAAAAACAACCAACAAAATAAAAGGCTCATATAGTCATTCACATACATATCCATGAAACCAAACGTGAGTTCGTTGAGCGAGATTAATGCGTCGTGACCCATGATCTACAATCATGCTATGTAATGTTTGAATATAGTAACTATAATACAAACCAAACGTGCCAATAATATAATATATAAACACACGTAATAAAACACAACGTGCCAATATATTATAATTATGTACCAACAAATTGGCATTAGGACCAATTAGAGTATTAGACAAAGTCAAGAGAAAGTCACAGCTCACGTAATGTATAATAACTTCCCACTACCACTATTCCCACAAACAAGTGTGTAACCAATTAACCAACCCTTCCATAACTTCCCTCTCTAAAAACATATATAAATATGTGCCATAAGATACAATCTCTTACCTCGGTGAAAAAAAAATCCACTATAGCTTTTAATTCCAAGAGTTGGACAATATGGCAGCTTTTAACCAAATTATTATTCTTGTCTTGTTTGCCTTTGCCATGTTCTCATGCCTCAATGCCTTCGAGTTCCAAGTTGGAGGACCCAAAGGCTGGGTGGTCCCACAACCAAACGACACCAAACTCTACAACGCATGGGCATCCGAAAACCGCTTTCAACTAGGGGACACCATTCGTAAGTATTCACATGTCACATAAGTTGATATTAATAATAATTAATTAAAAGAAAACATTTACTCGTTTTCACACAAACCCTTTTTTTTTTTTTTTTTTTTCTTTTTTGAAGGTTTTAAGTACAAGAGAGACTCGGTGTTGGAAGTGAGCGAAGAGGATTACAAGAAGTGCAATTCGAGTCACCCGAATTTCTTCTCAAACACAGGCAACACAGTGTTCAAGCTTGATCATCGCGGTCCGTTCTATTTCATCAGTGGGGTCTCTGGCCACTGCGAGAAAGGTCAGCACTTGATCATCAAAGTCAAAGCTCCCGGAGAGTCCCCATCCGACGGCTCTAAATCCTCTGCTTCTGCGCCTCCCCTCGGAGCATCCATGCTTGTCGTTTCCATGTTTTTCTTGTCGTTTGTTGCCTCTGTTGTCGTCTAGTCTAGTTCGTGTTAGGACGTCGTTTGTTTCTGCTTCTGTTTATCATTTGGTGTGTTTTATCTAGCTACTTAATTTGAATACTTATGCAGTTATGTTAAATCGTGTATTTTGTCTTTGGAATCTATTGGAGTTAGAAATTAGTATGAAAAAATGCACTTTCATGTGTTTGTCATCTTTTTCTCTATATTATAACGCGTGATATAGATAAAGACAAACATAATTTGAACACAAGAAGGGCTTAATGGAAATAAATAATCAATCATGTAACAGTTGATAGTAAAATGAGAAGGAAGAGAAAAATAATAATAACCATCACAAATTCCTTTGCTTGTGCCCATTATTCAAACTTCCATGACCGGTCCAATCCACAAATTTGTAGCTTCAGAAACAACAAAACCATTTTTTCTGCACCAAATATAAAAAAGAACATAATCAAATTCACAAGATATCATCAAGCAAATTACTATATTATTGAATATATAATCAACTGACTTATTACATATTAGTACCATTGAGGGATATTCATAGTTCTCAGCTGGTTTAGCTAAATTGTCATTCCTTTGTGGTGTTGTTGATGAGGCCATATTGTTATGCCCAGCAGTACCATTACTGGACTTCTTCTCATCTCTGGCTTTGCTAAATATGACCGTAAATCCCTCGGCCGACGCCGGATTGTTCACGTCCCATTCTCCGAATTTCGGCAACGGCCGGCCTTTGTCCTGCTGCAAAATTCACAATTTCATTAAAGTGAACATTTGTTTTAGAATATCATTATTATTAATCATCCCAATTGCACACAATCCCTCGTCAATCTTGTAATTAATCCTCTAAATTGCCAATTTATGTTATTATATCACGTACTAAATTAAAATTTCAATAGCCAAATTCAAGAAGATTTTGAATCATCAGTCCTTCGAAAATAAAAAATCATGTATACATATAGCATGATATACAAATACACATATTCATTCATATTCAAATATCAATAGATAGAGATTGGATTAGAACTTACTGATGCCATTAGAGAACTCTGCAGGGCCTTGTCTTGTACCAGGAAAATCTGGAGATTTGAAGAAAGAAGAGAGAGAGAGAGAGAGAGAGAAGAAGAAGAAGAAGAAGAAGAGAAGAAAAATGAGCGAGTATTAAGGCACGTCAATTGAGAATGGTGGCTATAAAATAATTAGTGATTGGCATTTAGGTATGTATTATGTTTGCATTTATTGTATGTGAATAATACAGCTTTTTATTAGGTGGAATGTTTGATTTGGTTGCCTTTATTAAATTCGTAATTGCAATCTTTTTGAAATATTTTTCTCCACGATTGTGTGTCTGTGTGTGTGTGTGCGTGTTTTTTAATTTAATTTTACCAAAGATTGTGGTTTTCTTAGGTACGACCATTGAATATGTATGTGAAAATGATTAGAACAGTCGGAAACGACGAAAATTAATAAACGACAACAATGACCAAAAACGACAGTAAAATTGAGAAACGACAAAAAAGACAGTAATGTGGAAAACGACGGTGAATTTCGAAACGACATAAGACAATTAAAAAAAAAAAAGAGCAAGAGCTTAGAAAAACCATAATAATGTGTAAGAAAAATGACTCAAGGAAAGAATGGAACCTAAACACTGAGACAACAGCAACAACAAAATCTGAAAACGACACGTGTTCTGAAAACGACATCTTTTTATTCGGTGTCTTTTTTTTATCACATTCATTATTGTGAAATATAATATCGAAATTCTGCATTTTTACTCCAGTATTATTGTCTTTTCAGATACTACGATGGAGCATGTGAGAACGAGAGCATTAGTCGAAAAACAACGAAAGTGAGAAAACGACAGTAATGTAATAAACGACAGTAAACTGAGAAACGACACAAAACGACAGAAATAAGGGAAACGACAGTTATACCACGACCTGCAGAAGAAAACGACGAGAAATCGGATATAAATGAAAACGACATTAAATATCACAATTAGAAAACTACAGAAACATATGAAAAATAATATGAACAATTAGATTTTAGCTCAAAGACAACATGAAAAAACGACAGCAATTAAGAAACGACAGTAAGCAGGATACTAAACTAAAAAACGACAGTGTAGTGAAAATAAAAAGTACAAATAAAAATGACACACAAAAACACATTTATAAATAACACTACTAACAAAATCATAAATTGTCAATTATTTTTCAATTTTCATTATAAAAAAAAACCTCAAATCATCAAAAACGACATAAAACTAAAACTAGACCTTCAATCCTGGCCCATAGCTAGGAGAGAGAAACAGAGAGCCTTCAAACTTAAAAGATAGTTTGGGCCGTATGGCGGGCACGAGCCGCCATGGGGGCCCACATTCTCATCGAAACGTTTAGCGAATAAATCTCCCGAAACTAATCGATAATCAAACGATTGATCAACGGACTAACCACGTATCATCCTAAACCAACGGTTCTAACTCCGACACGTCATCCAAAACCCCGTGCAATCCAACCCAATCCACGGCACTGGATATTTCCCCCACTTAATTAAAAACCAATATGCCCCTCCTATATTTGAAATCCCGAAATTACCCCTCCACGTCATCCTTAAACCCTCCTATATTTGGTGTCTTTTTTTATCACATTCATTATTGTGAAATATAATATCGAAATTCTACATTTTTACTCCAGTATTATTGTCTTATCAGATACTACGATGGAGCATGTGAGAACAAGAGCATTAGTCGAAAACAACGAAAATGAGAAAACGACAGTAATGTAATAAACGACAGTAAACTGAGAAACGACACAAAACGACAGAAATAAGGGAAACGACAGTTATACCACGACCTGCAGAAGAAAGCGACGAGAAATCGGATATAAATGAAAACGACATTAAATATCACAATTAGAAAACTACAGAAACATATGAAAAAGAATATGAACAATTAGATTTTAGCTTCAAAAAACGACAGCAATTAAGAAACGACAGTAAGCAGGATACTAAACTAAAAAACGACAGTGTAGTGAAAATAAAAAGTACAAATAAAAATGACAAACAAAAACACATTTATAAATAACACTACTAACAAAATCATAAATTGTCAATTATTTTTCAATTTTCATTAAAAAAAAACCTCAAATCATCAAAAACGACATAAAACTAAAACTAGACCTTCAATCCTGGCCCATAACTAGGAGAGAGAAACAGAGAGCCTTCAAACTTAAAAGATAGTTTGGGCCGTATGGCGGGCACGCGCCTCCATGGGGGCCCACATTCTCATCGAAACGTTTAGCGAAGAAATCTCCCGAAACTAATCGATGATCAAACGATTGATCAACGGACTAACCACGTATCATCCTAAACCAACGGTTCTAACTCCGACACGTCATCCAAAACCCCGTGCAATCCAACCCAATCCACGGCACTGGATATTTCCCCCACTTAATTAAAAACCAATATGCCCCTCCTATATTTGAAATCCCGAAACTACCCCTCCACGTCATCCTTAAACCCTCCCCCATATATAACCCCAGTTTCGTAATTTTAATTAATTTCCATTTCCAGTCCAAATTATCCCTCTGTTGTCTCTCTCTCTCTCTCTCTCTCTCTCTCGCATCAATCGCTTTCTCTTCGTCCTTTCGAAGCTGCTTTTGGCCATGGCGACCGGAATAATCAGAAGAGCGATTGCTAGGGTTTCGACGGCGACACAGGCCTCGAAGCTCGTGGCTCTCCGATTCCTGGCCTCGGAGGCCGAGGCTCAGCAGGTGGAGCCCAAGGCCCGATCGAGCCCGAGCCTGAAGACGTTCGCGATCTACCGGTGGAGCCCGGACAAGGCGGCGAAGCCGGTGCTCCAGGAGTACCAGATCGACCTCAAGGATTGCGGTCCGATGGTCCTTGACGCGCTGATCAAGATCAAGAATGAGATCGACCCCACGCTGACGTTCCGGCGCTCGTGCCGCGAGGGGATCTGCGGGTCGTGCGCGATGAACATCGACGGCTGCAACGGCCTCGCCTGCCTGACGAAGATTCCGGCGGACTCTGCGGCGGCGTCGATGATCACTCCGCTGCCGCACATGTACGTCATCAAGGACCTGGTGGTGGACATGACCAACTTCTACAACCAGTACAAGAGCATCGAGCCCTGGCTCAAGAGGAAGACCCCTGCTCCGGCGGACAGCAAGGAGATTCTGCAGAGCAAGAAGGATAGGGCCAAGCTCGATGGGATGTACGAGTGCATTCTCTGCGCCTGCTGCAGCACATCCTGCCCCAGCTATTGGTGGAACCCCGAGTCCTATCTGGGACCCGCTGCTCTGCTTCACGCCAATCGGTAATTCTCTTTTGCTTATGGGTTTGTGTTTTGAAATCTACGCTTAAAGTTTCGTTCTTTATGGTGATTTATTTTGTTGGTCGAGGAATTGTTGTTTTGAGATATTTTTTTTGGTTCGTCATTCTGAGTTTGCTGAGACTTTGGTTTATTGCTTGGTTTGCTTGTGGAGGCTGTTTGTGTTTTAGTTTCGAGGGTTTCTATGGTCTGTTTTTTGAGATTGGATGAGTTAGTTCTGATATTGTTTATTTTATTTGGTCGGAATTAGCTTTGTTGCATTGATAGTGTAAAGATTGTTATGTTACTAAACTCATTAGTTCGTAGTGTATGTCCTACTGGGACAGAATTTATAACTTGCTGGGCAAAGATTTCTCTCCTTGGCAAGGACGATTCATATCGTCAAAAAAGACAATGAGTTAGTTTTGAACACATATTTGGTCAAGCTTTTCCTGATATGCTCTATGGTCAGTCTTTTTATACTTCTAATTTTCTTTCAAGGCTATCGCTGTAAAAGGACAGAAATAGTGAAAAGTTAAGAATTTGAAGCCTCCCAGAGGATAGAGTGATTGTTCTTTTTAACTCTTCAAATGCATCATTTTATATTGATACGACTTCTTCTCTAGTTTTGTTAGGTAAGCCCTTGCATTAGGTCACAAATATGAATAAGTTGCTGCTTGTCCGCTAGAAACCGTTACAGTTTTTCTTCTTCTTCAAAAGGCACGGTTGAAAAAAGTTTATGATGCTTTTGCTCTGACTCTTTCTGTTAAGTCCAAATACGTTCAGAATTTTTGAACGTTGACGAAAAGAAAAAAATATATAAGAAGATTTCTCTTGCTCTAACATGATGCTCGTTTTTCTACATTGCTTGTTTAAGATAGATAACATTGAGTGCTGAATACTATTTCTGGATTTGCATGCAGGTGGATTATGGATAGTCGTGATGAATACACAAAGGAGCGGTTGGAATCCATTAATGATGAGTTCAAGCTTTACCGTTGTCATACAATATTGAACTGCGCTAAAGCTTGCCCCAAGGGACTTAACCCTGGAAAGCAGATTCAAAACATCAAGAAACTCGAGTCATCAGCTTAAATGGTCGTAAAGCTCGAGTCAAAGTCAACTTAAATCGTCGTATTTGTGAGGCTTGATGATTGCACAATTATTGGTTGAGCCGGAATTTTTTTTTTTTTTGGAAGGAATTGTCGATTATGTTGAGTAATAATACAAGCAACAACTTTTTCCGGCCTCTGTTTAGACTCTGATAAAGCTTAGCATTGTTGTTTTTAAATAATTGTTAATGCAACCCCGTCTATTATTCGACTTGGGCTGTCATTTGTCATCACAATTTTTGCTTTCTTAGCTTTTTGAAGCTTCAATATATGCTAATTGCAAAATGAAAAATCCTCACCAAGAGTTTATACCTCCGTCTTGTATGTTTGTATGCATTTAATCCAAACTGTATTGTTTTTATCCTCGATTGAAAGCATGTTTTTGTTAAGGATCGAGAGTCCCGTTGTGGTTCCATTGTACAATTGAGTTGACCTGACTTGGATAGACTTATACTGAAATCACACCAACTTATGCAATTGGGCATTTGCAAGCAATCAGGCATATACATGAATTTGTATCCAAACAGACCCTAAAAGAAAACAACCACGCTGCGATGCATGGGGTTTTGAGCTCGTTCGAAACTATAGATATGTTCATGAGCTCTTGGCCCGCTAACAATATGCACTAAAACATTATATCCTAATCATTATGGCATTTATAAACTTGTCTTCGATTACTCGTGATTATTTCTTATAAATGTTTCCATTCACACATTAAGAGGGTGACCATTAGATAAATTCATCGACTGCATAAAAAAATAGACTATCAATTGTGTTACTAACGTTAGGTTAATTTGTTCTCCTAAACTCGAACTACTAAGTAAGCCTATATATACAAACGACAGCTAGTGAGAAAATTTCATCTGAGTGGATAAGCTAAAAAATCCTTGCAGAATTATGAAGTTGTTTGCATCAGCTACTGCTAGTTTTTTGGTATTAATGGTCATTTTCGTTCCGACTGATATTCAAGCAAGCCGTCAGATTGCAGACCTCCCTCAAGACCTCGAGCCATTTCGCTATGTTACAATAACAGGTGCTTAAAAGATGTACTTATAGCCGTCTAATTCATCTCTGATTCATTTAACCATAGCACCTCGCTTAAAAATGTTCTTCACGTCAAAGAACTGGTAATGCTTCTTTCGCTAAGTGTAACACTGGACCATCTTATTTTGCAGGGTGCAACAATGACTGCGACACGACTTGTTGCAATTGCGACATCCAGAAACAGCCACCACTTTGTGTTCAATGCTGTCAAGAAGAGCCGTGACTAGTTCAAACAAAGTCCCAACCCGAAGTCATGAATCACCGAGCATTCCATGACGCTTAATTTTCAATCTCACAAATTTCCCGGACAATTCTTTGTACAGAACCATGTATAACCAGCATCAACTAGTGCATCAATTACAAGGGCGTTGATATTTTCCAATTATCTTAATTGTTTGAACACAAACCTGGGAACAGTTTTACAAAAAATTTCACACCCAATAAGAAATCAGGTCCATAAAATAGGCATCTAAACGCTGCATGACATGGGTCATAAACTTATGATATCATTGCATCATAGTAACTAAATTGAATACTGATTTTGCTTATTGGATCAGATGATATTGGATCGGCTAACTTGGAAGAGTTTTACAGACCTCTCAAAAACTAGCTCTTAAAAAGCTAATTTAAAAGAGAAAATTAACTAGGGGGGAAAAAATGCAAATGTACAGAGACTAGATCTTCCTCGAAAGGCCTAGGAACACTACAGCTGAAGAAATTTGTACCTTGAGATCAGCAATATCCAAATCATGACCACCTTCAACAAGACCCCAACTATCAATCTGAGAAAAGATAAGGAAAAAAAAGGCATTAGGCTTCTGGCTCTGCAACAAGGCGAGCTAAACGTAAGCAACTACGAATTAAAACAGGGCAATCTAAAAGGCTTACAGAGTCTGGAGAATGGAAAGGATTAGAAGCACAAGAAAGTGAGCAAACCTGTAAATCTTCTTCAATTCTAACCAATTCAATGGCTTTCTCAATCTCCAATTCCCCACGAAACAATCCAATAGCAATAACTAGAGAGTGGGCTGCTCCTGCAATAGCATCAATTGCGGCCAACTCACAGTCATCTGTCTTCTTCAGCAGATCTTCTACGGCCTTTACGAGACCATCCTCCTGCTTTCCACCAAAGAAACTCGAGTACACAACAGGCTTATACCCAAATTCCGACTCCACCCAGCTAAATAAAGGATCAAATTTCTCTGCTTGCTTTTCTACATGAGGTTTTAAGGGAAAACCAAGTTCATTAATAACATCAAAATTAAAACCAAATGAAACCAGGAGTTCAGATCATCATACTAGTAAAAGGGAAGCCTGAACATAAAAACACATAAACCGAAATGTACTTCACGAAAGCAAATACTTTCGGATCTCAAATTAATTAGTACTTCATAAACGTATCTACAATTCAACAAACTTGCCACTTCTGAAACCTAGCCAAACACATCAAGAAACAACATACCATAAACTCCGGTCGTGAAAGCATTGTCTTCAGGGGCACGACAAAAGACTAAATCTTGATTGAATTTCCTCATCAAATGTTCTATGACTTTGTTTCTCGTGAGAGGGACTCTTTCCAGAGCAGTGCAAGCAAGCCTCATGAGGGGCATTGTGAAAGGTCTAATCCCATCCGAGAGCTAAAAAACAGTTAAAAACCTCATTAGAAAATCTCCAAATAGACAAACCATAACACAAATTTCACAATAACTAATAACTATCAACTAAAAATCCAATATGTGAACAAAAAAATAAACCAACCATAGACGAAAAAGAGCATTTCTCTGAAACATCGAAAGCTCGTTAATATACCTGATATTCCCACTCGGCAGCGATGGCTTTGGCGAGAGACAAAGTGGGAAGCTTGAGTGGTCTCTTCGATGGCGTCTTCAATGTTCGATAATCAAGCATCACCGACCATCCATTTCCGTCGTCGGACTCCCTCGTCGTCGCATTCTGGTAAAACCTCTTCCCGACGATCGAGCCAGTCATGAACGAGGTCGGCATCGTCACCGACGACGGCGAATGCTTCTCGCTCCGGGAACTCGGACTCCGAGCTTTCACGAAAATGGGGTCGTTTTTGAGTTCTTGGCCTTCGGATGAGAACGTGAAGGACGAGGACGGAGCGTCCGGTTGGGGATTCTCCGACGCGGCGGTTCCGGCGGCGGAAGAGTTGAAGCTCCGACGCCATGAGGAGAGAGATATGGCGAGAGTGGGGGTATTGGTGAGCTTAAGGGTTCGGTTTATGAGCGAGTTTGCCATTGAAATGGATTGGTTTGGGGTCTGTGATCAACTTGTACGTGACTGTGATTTTGCTAGGGCTTTGAGTTTGACTGGCCGAGTGAGGAAGACGAGCTTCTGATTATGAATCAAGTTGGGCTTAGTCCATGAATTTGGGCCACTGGGCAAGCCCAAATCACATCTGACGACACAGCTTCGGGAATTAAAGGAAGATTTCGATGAATGATTTTTTTTTTTTTTTTTTTACATATTTCGGCTATTTTTGTTACATTTTTAATTTATACCACTATTTTTATTAATAAAAACGTAAAATAAAAGTGCAATATATTTTTTTTTTGCAATTGTAGAAAAAAAAAGTAATAGGAGATTTTTAAAATGACACATTATTTTGAAAAGGCAGATTTTGAGGAATGCTCTATTCTCGTCACTTTGATAATATATGCTCTATATTGGTTGTATTTTTTATTTATACCAAAAAATTTATACTACAAACATAGAGAGAAAATAAAAAAAACACACCACTTGGAGTATAAATTATTAAGTATCATCAATAATGACTTTATTTTGTAATTTCCCCTTTTTGTGTTGAAAATAATACTATTGTTGTATTTGTGAGAAAGATAAAAGTCTTGCTTAAAAAAAATACCAAAGTCAAAAAATAACGGATAACTCATTTACTTGTTGCACTTTTTTTTTCTGTTCAATCTTAATAAAAATAAAAAATAAATTTAAATCTTCTTAGTAAAATGTGGTTTCTTTTTTTGAGAAAAATGATTGTATGTCATTTTATTAAATTATCGAAACATCAGCAAGAGTACTCTTGCGACTACAAGGATGACACTCAAACAACCAAGATTTGTCACCAATAAAAATTACTGACTCCCGAGCTAGCGTACGGGCCACTTTGTTTCCCAAAAGAAAAATGAAATGACATGTACCACCGTTAAGCTATAACAATAACGACGTAATGTCTGAAACTACAGAGTCTATAACATAAATTAACATTGCATCATTAGTCGCTTTCGATACCATTGGTGAATCCGTCTCAACACGTTCAGTCCTTTAATGAGCTAATAAAACATGTATTTTTTATTTTCTCTTGGAAATATGTAATATTTATTTCTAAATTGGCAATTGCACAAAGAAAACGAGAAAAATAAATGAAATGAAACATGGAGTTAATGTGACGTCAGCCGAATGAAAATAGTGTCTTCATTTCCAACGTATGAAGAAAAATGAATTTGGCTCGAAACCCACCCTTGTTCACAATCCCTTCCTGTACGTCATGACGTGCGGAATTTGCTATCCGGTAGAGCCTACTGTATCATATAAAAACCCCCTCAACTTACGTGGTCAAGTCCTAAGCATTTCACTGGGTCCAACCACGAACACTGCGGTCTAGATGCATCTGTATTGTCACGATCTGACGGACTAGAAACTTTCCCTGTCTCACTAGGTTGGACCGCCTTTCACAGTATTATTGTTCGATGGATTTGTGTAACCAAAATCCAATCGCAAGGACTTGTCCTTTCCCCAAAACATTTAAAAAAAAAAAAAAAATTGCAAGACGAAGGCCAAGACGGGATTTTGATCTGCTATTGGCTTCACCTTCCGAGTTCCGACCGAGTTGGAACAACTCACGACTCGGAAGAACAAATGGCGTCGTGGAATTCGATTCCCCTGGAGATCACGTACGAGGTTCTTGGTTGGATTGCCTTTATCTCCTGGTCCGTCAGTTTCTATCCACAAGTCATCTTGAATTTCCGTCGCAAAAGGTGATTCATATCAATTTTTCAATCCCCTAACTTTTTTCATGACTTCTTTATTGTTATTGTTACATATTTATTTAATTAATTAATTTATTTTTATAGTGTTGTTGGGTTGAACTTTGATTTCGTGGTGTTGAACTTGACGAAACACTCGTCGTATCTCATATACAACGCCACGCTCTACTTCAGCTCCGCCGTACAGAAACAATATCTTGAGAAGTACGGCTTCGGAGAGGTTTGCTTTTTGCAATTATTATACTAAAAGTACAAGCCTTTGTTTTCAATTAATTTATTTTGGGAATTTTGAGAAAATAGCCGCTGTTTATTAAAGAGTCTTTCAAAAAATTTTAAAACAAGGCATGTAAGAAATTTTTGATAAAATTTTTGTCTTAGTGTCAAAACTTTTTTAAGAAAATTTTTAAAACACAGTCTAAAACTATTTACCCCTAACTGACCCATTTATTTATTTTATTTATTTTTTTTGGGAACGTGACGATATTATTTTGTTGCACTTGCAGATGATTCCTGTAGCGGCAAATGATGTTGCTTTCTCAATTCATGCCGTTTTATTAACAGCAATAACATTGTTCCAAATTGTAATATACGAAGTAAGACTATTGTGTCTCAAGTTATCTGAATTTTACGGAGCTAATGTTGTGTATTTGGCTATATTCTGAGTTTTGGACATGTTTTGATGAATTTATGTAGCGTGGAAGTCAGACGGTGTCGAAGATTAGCATTGCGATTGTCTCCGGTGTGTGGCTGATTGCTGGAGTGTGTTTCTTCATTGCTCTGCCGACCCATTCCTGGCTTTGGTTAATCTCTGTGTTTAAGTAAGATTATCACTTTAGTTAACCCTCTGTGTTTTTTCTGTGGGAAGTTTTTACATTACGAGCGGAAATTAGTTCATTTTAAAAAAGGAAGGAACTTTGAATCTTGTTTTGTCATTTCTGCGTGCGCGGGTTTCTGGTTCAACTAACATTCTGACTTCGATGCTATTTATAACTTTGCAGCTCAATCCAAGTGTTTATGACAATGATCAAGTATATTCCTCAGGTTTGAATGCTTTGTTTGTAGTTATTTGGTCTGAGAGATGTTTTGTATGCAATTTCTTTGCCCTTTTCAAGCTTTGTAGCGTCACTCATAGAAAAGACTAGCAAGCTTGTACTTTAGAAGCTAACCATGAAATGAGAAAGAAAACCTTTTTAGTTCATCAGTCACTTTGATTATGTAATTGCTTGCCATGTCAATTGAAAGAGAACTCAAAATTTTATTTAGATTTTGATTATCCTAATCGTCTTTTCTAGGCCTAGTTTCTCAAGCTTGCTCAGCGATTGCAACTTTGTCCTTTATTATGCGCAAATGTAGTAGTTTTGACATCCGATTGAGATACTTAATAATGTAGGCATTCATGAACTTCAAGCGGAAGACCACTGACGGATTCAGCATTGGAAATATTCTACTCGATTTTTCGGGAGGAGTAGCAAATTATGCTCAGATGGCCGTGCAGTCTATTGATCAAAGTCTGTCATCTTTCCTCAGCTAAATAGTACTAATTTGCCACATGTATATACTTCTATGCTTATTTGTTCCAAATTTTTGGCCTTTTGCAGATTCTTGGGTGAACTTCTATGGAAACATAGGGAAGACTCTGCTGTCTTTGGTACGGAAATGTTTATTAATTTTTCTCTTCTTGAACTATTTTAGTAACAAATAGGTTTTAACAAAGATTATCCTTTTTTATTTTTATTTTTACCAAATTAGTTCAGTTTCAGCTTGCAAACTGATGAAAAATCTCCGTGATGAACTGTGTTGTTTTTGCAGATATCTATATTCTTTGACGTTATTTTCATGTTCCAACATTTCCTTCTATATCCTTCCCGGAGAACGAAGGTCCTGTCCAAAAATGGAAGGGAAAACAAGCCACTTATTGACTCTTCGGACCACACAGAGTCAGAAAATGTGTGAGGCTTAGCTCATCTCAGGCGTACATCATGTTCGCTTTTGATAGTAAATTGTCCTGAAAACCTTCTAGGATTTGCTCTCTCTCTCTCTCAACTTTGTGTACAGGAAAAGAATTTCTTTGGAACATTGGAAGTCTGTAACATCCAAGCCCCCTATGTGCTTGTATTGCATAATAACAACATTTAATCGAAAGCAAAGTCAGGTTTTTGTACCATTTCTTTGATGTGGTTATGATGCTGTAATCAATCTTTAGAGAAACTTGATCAATGAAAGCAGACCAAAAAGTATAAGGAAAAACGAATTTTAAAGTTCTTTTTCTTGTTGCAGTCATAATGAAGAGAATGAAGAGAGTAACCATTTGTTTGGTTTAGTCATAAGTCATTCCATTCCATTTGTTTGGAATGGTCAAAAATAGTAATAAATGGTTTAGAATAGTTTGAAAATGGTTTGTAAAAATGATGTAAGAATGGTTTGACTTTGCTGATTTTGAGGTAGTATGAATGGTTGAGATTTAAAGATATTATATAGGGATTTGAAAAGTTGAAAAAAATAGTTGAAAAAAAATTAAATGGAATGGAATAGTTTGAAGGATTTGAAAAGTTGAAAAAAATTAAAAAATAAAATGGAATGGAATGGGAGAAATGGGTTATCCAAACAAATGGTAAGTCAACCACCCCCCACAAAACAAAACAAAAAAAAATAAAAAAAAAGAGAGAAATGGAGGGTTACTAAAAAAATGGGGTACTTCTGTAATGAGTTTTTTTGTGGTGAGAAATAATTCTGGACCGTCAGATTCACTTTTTTGGTGGGTCTCGCATTTTAAAAATATGAATCTTACCATTCAAAATTATTTCCCACCACAAAAAAAACCCACTACAGAATCTCCCAAAAAATGTTGCTAATATCGTTATTGTTTGGCAAGCAATTATTCACTTAATTAATTTCCTCTAAAAGCACGCAGCTTTAAGCAAAGAACCACCAAACTATCGTATGCTTTAGGTGCTGAGTCTGTGACCTATTACTTGGTGATGGGTGAACAAGTTTTTCTCCAGTCTAATGTCATGTGACACTCACGTGGGTGTATCTTGTGGCTCTTTCAAGGAAACTACAAGTCCATATCCAAGAAACCACATACATTACCATTTGGGCTTTGGCCTTTATCAACTATTGGAATAAATGCTAGCCAGCTTGTTCCACAAGTACATAAAAATAAATGCTAGCCACCTTGTTCCACAAGTACATAAAAAAATCAACCAATCCCTTTGACTTGCTTCCGAAGGCTTCTCTCTTTATAAATTCACCACCACAAAACCTCTTCACAACCATTCAATAACCATCTTCCTTTTCAAAGACCACATTTTTGTCCAAAGATGAAGAGCGAGGGTCGCCAGCATGGGATGGTCCGGACTTATCAGGTCTTACCCAACCCGCTAAGCCAGAGACACGAAACCCGATTAGCTCACCGGTTGTTGGGCACACCCTCCACAGCCGGGTTGTTCACCCGGGTCTCAGCCAAGCCCGCCAACCACTCGAGGTTCACAAGCAAATGTTGCAGTGGCAAGCCTCGGTGCAAGGGTTGTCACTTGAGCCCAGCTTGCAAGGCCAAGAGCAAGACCAAAGGCAACCGGAAGAACAAGTCAAACGATGCTGTTTCCAATGGCAGGTTGACCCTTTCCGGTAACTCTGCCAATACGGCTTTGGATCAGCTAGCATCTTATTATGATCACCATGATGATCATGAAGATGAAGAATTAGCAGAAATGAGCTTTTGTGAGGCGGATTTTGAGTTGGACCAAGTGGAAGGAGATGATGCTTGGTGTTTGGTTGGAGAAATGTGATTTTATTTTTTTATTTTTAAATCACATTACTTTATCTAGATAATGTCCATTGTTGTAGTTCCACTTTCAAGAACAGTGGGCATGAGGGTTTCTGATTAAGCATCTATAACTCATTTTGAAAAACAAATTGGACAGGCTTTGTTAATGGTACAATTACTAGATAAGTGTGAGATAATTACTCAGCCGCGAGTAAGTGCCATTTTGGTCCTGTTGGTTTGCTTCCAGAGGCTGAGGGCTTCACTGGTGTTGTAACCCTTTAATTCATGCAAATTGTAGTACTTCACGTACAAGAGTTTAACATTTGCTATTTGAAAAATAATAAAATAACAAAATAAAATCCTTGTGTACCTTCTTCGACACCTACAATTTCATGACAATAAAAGCTTTCAAGCAAACTTTACAAAAACTGAAAATCAATGCAATTAAAATAAAATTTTTCAGACAAGAAATCACCATAATTTGGGTCTTCAGAACAATCTTTAGATGGCTTGGAAGAAGAAATCGAACCAAATCTCCTATCGTCATGAGAAAGGCAACTTAAAATTTTGTTTAGCTATGGATCATCTGAATTACCCTTTCTAGATTAGTTTTCGTGCGTAATATGCAACTTCGTTCTTCTAACGAGCAGATGTACTTTCCAAATGCGGTTCAGATAAATTGCGAAATATAGGCATCATGAAGTTCAATCTTCATTAAATTAAAAGCAAGTCCAATTTTTGTGTCATTTCTTTCATGTCATGATAATACTCTAATCAATCCGGACAAAAACTTGATCTTTGAAAGCATACCACAATCTGAATTTGGAAAAAAAAAAATTGCATATTTTTCTTTTGTTCTCATGGTAAAATTATAGCAACGGATGAACCTATAGATACTCTGTAATAAACATACCATGATTTAGCTCAATGAATAGAATCGCTCAGCATAACATGCCGTTTTTGCTTGTCCCTTTTATTCAACTAAACTTTGAAATCAGAGTTAGAGAGGAAAATGTTGCTCGTATCGTAATTGTTTGGCAAATAATTTATTTCGGTGATTTATTTTTCTTTGCCCCTAACTAAAAGCACTCAACTTTAATCAAAGAAATATTCTCCACCAAAGTATTGAATGCTTTTCAGTTAGTTTAGGTCCAAAACCAATCACACGAGTTTATCTTGAAGCTCTTACAAGGAAACTACAAGGTTATAACTTAGAACCAAGAAACCACATAACACAACAAATCGAAGTCATATATATATATATTCCTTTAGGGCATTGTCAACCATGACAACTCAACTATTAAAATAAAATAAATACTATTCTACTACATCAAGTTGATATGCGAGTAACACAAGCGAGCTTGGTCGCCGCGTACATTAAACAAAAAAAGAAAAAAAAATCAACCAAACTCTTTTGACTTGCTTCCCAAGGCTTCTTTCGTTATAAATTCACAACATAAAACCTCTCCCAAAACCATTCACTAATCATTTTCCTTTTCAAAGCCCACATTGGAGTTTGGCCAAAGATGAAGAGAGAGGGTCGCCAGCATGGGATGGTCCGGACTTATCAGGTCTTGCCGTCGCTTCACCAGAGGCTCGAAACCCGATTAGCTAACCGGCTGTTGGACTCAGCCCCCACGGCCGGGTTGTTCACCTTGGTCTCGGCCAAGCCCACCAACCACTCCAAGTACACAGGCAAATGTGGCAAGCCTCGGTGCAACGGGTGTCACTCGAGCCCAACTTGCAAGGCCAAGAACAAGACCAAAGGCAACCACAAGATCAAGTCAAACGACGCCGTTTCCAATCGCAGGTTGAGCCTTTCCGGGAACTCTGCCACCAGTGCTTTGGATCAGCTCGGGTCTTATCATGATCATCATGATTATGATGATGACGATCGTGATCACGATCATGAAGAATTGGAATAAATGTGGTAATTTTGAGATGATGGCTGGTGTTTGGTTGGAGAAATGTGATTTTTTTTTTTAAATATTGCTATATATATTGATTTATTCTATGTCAATTGTCACATTTTTTAAGATGTAAATTTCTTTGAACGTGTAATTTGTTTTGAAGTCTGTGTTCTTGAATTCGAGTTGATTTTGGTTTTTGATAAAGAACTCTCGTGTGTTTACTCTTCACTCTTTAGCCCTCAAAAGCACTTGCCCATTCCAAAACCATCGAGGAAAATGGGCCACTAATCAAATCTTTTGTCACCACGAACATTAATCACAAAAGACAAAAAAACAGAAAAAAACAAAACAAAACGTTTGACGCTCAGACTATTGGATCAAAAACCGCATTAGTATCGTGATCTTTGCTTTCTATGTTCTAATAAATAAGATAAACCTGCTTTCAACTTTTTTACATTGCTCACAGAACAAGCGTTTTTTTTTTTTGGAGCGTTTAAAGTTATCTAACGTAAGTGTTCACAGTATACTTGTGTACAAGTACTACATTAATAAGCAATTCAAGTGTTTGGTACCACTTCTTTGACGTCGTTTTTCATGCTCTAATTGTCAATATATCTCTACTTGTCAATATCGAAAAAAAGGAAAAAAGAATAATAAAAAGGAAAAAGGAAAAAGGAAAAGGAAAACATAATTGGTAGGGAATGGGGGCATATGATATGTTTCAAAAAGCACAAAACTTTGTTCAAATAACTTATTCACCAAGGTGCGATTCGATTACGCTCATAGTTTATGGCAATTATTACGGTTTATTTAATATTAATATAGTGATATCTTACCGAATATATCATTAAAAAACCAAAATATACTGAATATCACAAAATCATTAGTATTGCTTCATTTATCACGCATACAATATATAATTCTAATCCTATCACAATGTCAGCAAAATATATATATGTTAATACGATAATATATATAGGTTCCTATTGGATATTCGCAATTATCGGTTAGGAAAGTTCTGTCTTAACCATTATTTTAATATTTTATTTTATTAAAATTAAAAGAAAAAAAAATCTTTTACTTTATCTTAGATGATCTGTCCATGTTAACATTGTCTTGGTCCACACGTACATCACCATAAATCAAACGCCTTGCCCACCAAGCTATTTTCTTTAAAAGCCAACTCTATATATATATATATATATATACACACACACACCAACACAACCAAAACTCTCTCCAAAATCTTTCTCTCTTCTCTTCTCTTCTTTTTCTCAGTCCTTGATTTCAGTCCAAAACCATGAAGAGAGAGGGTCGCCAACACGGCATGGTCCGGACATACCGGATCCTACCGGATCCACTGAACCCGAGGCCCGAGACCCGGTTCGTGAACCGGTTCGAGTCGCCGGCCACGGCCGGGCTGTTCGCTCGGGTGTCGGCCCGGCCCACCAACCACTCCAAGTTCACCGGCAAGTGCGGTCAGCCCCGCTGCAACGGCTGCCACTTGAGCCCCGCCTGCAAGGCCAGGGACAAGGCCAAGGGCTCCCACAAGACCAAGTCAAACGACGTCGTCTCCAACTACCGCCTCGTTACGTGGCGGGTCGTGGACGCCCGACCCGGCTTGAACTTCTCCGGTGTCTCTGCCGCCAAGATCTTGGATCAGCTCTACGATGACGATCAAGATTATGATGATGACGATCAAGATTGTGGCGATGATGATAATGATGAAAACTACGCTAGGGATGACGATCCTACGGTGGAGATTCAGCCTGTTCAATCAACGGTTGAGATCAGCGATCATGGCGATGGTGGTGTTGAAGAAGAGGAAATGGGGTTTTGTGATGTGGGATTTGTGGTGGAGCAATTGGAAGGTGATGATGGGTGGTGTTTGGTCGGAGAAATGTGATTATAAAAGAAAAAAGAAAAAGAATGTTCGTTTATCAATTATATAATATAAGTATATTGTAAATTTGTAATTGTGTTTATTATGATAAGTCTTGTGAAAAAACATTTCTCTATAATATATCATTGCGGAATCGTAACTTCTTGATATTCTTGATTTGTTCGATATTTATTTCTACATTTTGATTTATTGGTCTTGTGCTGATTTAGCTTGGCCTCGTTGGATAATCTGCTTTTCGATCGCTAGATAAATAAACTATTTTTACGTGTAGGAATGGGAATCCACGTCGTTGAGCTGATCCTTTCGGACCTTTTACTGGTTTAAGAATTATTCTGCCGTGACAGGGTTTTCTTTAATTCCATTTTCAGCAAATTAGTGTAAAATGTGAAAGACCCTTCAATCTCAACAACTAGTCGTTTTCATTCTAACATATTCCCTACACGAGTTAAACAAGTATATAAATTTTGTAAAATCATCATAGTTATTTAAAAAGCGATTAATCCATAAAAATAAAAAATCAAATTTAAAGAGCTATCTAGCAATGTGTCAAACAAAGCCGTTCATCAAAATCCCCCTGCACTAGTGGACTGAGCCAAATCGGGCCCAATTCGGTATTCACTTTCTTGGCCCAATCAAATTCTTTCTCATTGGAGCCCAAAACGTCACAGCATGTCAGTTATAGGGTCCCAAAAGCACATTAACATAAATGCACGTTCTCTATCCAATTATCACGCGCCACGTACCACTCTTCGCTCTCTCTCTCCCCCCCATTTTTCTGTAACTGAACGAAGCGCAGAGATGGGGTAGGGGGGGGGAAAAAAAAAAACCCTTGCTAATGTCTACAATTCTTCCGATTCGCTCTCTCTGCCCTTCGCTCTATACTGTCCGACCAATTACGAAGATCAGAAAAGATCTGGTCCGTTGATCTTGTCTCAGATCATCAGACAGGCCTGCTCTCACATCGCAGCGGAACAATTTCCCGCTTCATCTTCTCTCACTCTACAGGTCTGTCTCTCCTTCATCACTGTTAATTCAGCTTCCTTTTGGAATTTGCCTGAAAGTTCATAAATTAGTCTTTCCAAGCTCTCTTTTTTGTTTCAATGGCCGAGTTAGTAGTTATTATAGTCGAATCTTGTCGCAGAGAGCTCTTAAAGCTTCAGTTTTTATGGCGTCTTGAAGTTTGTCGTCAAGTTCAAATGCCAACTCTGGTTCGTTTGAAAAATCTGTTGTTGGCTTTCGAGTTTGATATTAATCACAATGAATGTTGATTCTTGTTTATCTGTATGAATTTCGTTATCTGAATCTTTCTCACTCGCTGCTTTTGTCAATGAAGATCAATGGACTGTACCGAGCCTGATACATCGAATCGCCGCCAAGAAGAACAGGACAAAAATAGCCTCCAAAGATCGCCGGCAATCGGAGCAGTTGTTGAACAGGACTTTGAAAACCCTAAAGATTCTTCGTTTGAAAGGATTCGGAACGAAGGTCAGAGCCTAAGAACCTTGTCTTGCGAAACGAATCAAGAAGAGACTGATGGTGAGGAATGTCAAAATCCAAACTTTTCCTCTGTTAGCAAGTGTGAAGCTGATGGTGATTGTGATTTGGAGCCTCAGAACCCAAATGTTTTGTCTGAAGGCGAATCAGAATCTGGTACCAGTGTGAAAGTTGAGGAAGATGTATATTTGGTACCAGAAGTTGGCTCTGAATTTGAGTCCGAAGAGCATGCTTACAAGTGTTATAGTAGGTATGCCATTTTGGAAGGTTTCAGTATCAGGAAAGATTTCGTGAACAAAAGTAGGATTGACGGTGCGGTGGTTTCGAGGAGGTACACTTGTTATAGGCAAGGTTATAGGTCGAGTAAAGAGAGTGCTAATGGCAAGAAGCCAAGGCAGGGGACAAGAACCGGCTGCTTGGCGCATATGACTATTGCCCGGCAGCCCAACGGCAAGTTTCGCGTGACTCATTTTGAAACAAGGCATAATCACGAGTTTGTAACGTCTTCCACGACCCACTTGTTGCCCTCACAGAAGAGATTGACTTTTGCTGAAGCAGTTGAGGCTGATTTAGGCAATGATTGTGGGATGGATGGGGTGCCAAAGCTTGGAATGGGGTTTGACACAGAAGACCATGCATACGAGTTTTACAATACATATGCTGGGCGGGTAGGCTTTAGTGTAAGAAAAGATTATGTGAATAGGAGTAAGATAGATGGTGCTGTGGTGTCTAGAAGGTTTACTTGCTTCAGGGAAGGTTTTCGGCAGAGAGATAAACGGGATATGAACGTGAAAAGGCCTCGAAAGGAAACCAGAATTGGTTGTTTGGCACAGTTGGTAATATCTCGACAGCCCGATGGTAAATATCGTGTCAGTCACTTTGAAGAGAAGCACAATCACGAGCTTGTTGCGCCGTGTCGAGTTCACATGTTAAGATCACAGAAGAGATTAGTTGCTGCTCAAGTTGAAGGAAATTTAATGGGTAGTTATAATGGCCCGCAAGTATTAACCTCTGAGATACCTTTTAAGCCAGTTAGAGAATGTGGCAGTATGAGCTCTATTCCTATAGACTATAGAAGTAAACTTCCTTCCAAAGGCGCAACAGAAATGGGGGAAGGAGAAGCTGAAAAATTACAGCAATATTTTCAAAACAAGCATGTTAAAAACCCTTGTTTTTTCTACTCCATGCAACCTGATGTGGATGATAAAATAACAAATGTGTTCTGGGCTGATGCAAAGATGGTTGTGGACTACAGTGATTTTGGTGATGTCGTTTGCTTTGACACGACGTACAAATTACATAAAGACTGTCGGCCATTTACACTTTTCATTGGGATAAATCATCATAAGCAAATGGTGATCTTTGGTGCTGCACTTTTGAATGATGAAACCTAAAAGCATTCAAACAGAAAGAAAATATA
This sequence comes from Boehmeria nivea var. tenacissima, assembly GCA_018132145.1. Taxonomy (NCBI): domain Eukaryota; kingdom Viridiplantae; phylum Streptophyta; class Magnoliopsida; order Rosales; family Urticaceae; genus Boehmeria; species Boehmeria nivea. Next base: position 19,819,531 of record CM030876.1, read on the forward strand.
GAGTAATACTCTGAGTAAATGTTTTTATTTCGTAATCATTCCATAACACATTTACATAAGTCTCTATTTATACAACTAGGGTACATGAGCTAACAATATAAAGAGAAACTAACTCATCCTAATATTTAGGAACTATATTTAGTTACTAACTAAATCTCTTGAACGTGTCAACACTCCCCCTCAAGCTGGATGATATAAATTATACATCCCAAGCTTGTCTATCAAACGTTCAAACATAGGCTTAAATAAAGCCTTTGTTAGAATGTCTGCAGTTTGTTGTGAGGTTGGAATGTAGGAAACTTTGAGTATTCCTTCATCTATCTTCTCCTTGATAAAATGTCGATCAACCTCAACGTGCTTGGTTCGATCATGATGAACTGGGTTGTATGAAATGGATATTGCAGCCTTGTTATCACACCAGATGGTCATTGGGCTTTGCAACTGTATCTTCAATTCTTCTAGTAGCTGTTTCAGCCAAAGAGCTTCACATATTCCTTGTGCTGTGGACCGTAGTTCAGCTTCTGCGCTGCTTCGTGCAACCACCGGCTGTTTTTTACTCCGCCATGTAACAAGGTTACCAAAGACATAAGAACAATAACCAGATGTCGAGCGTCGATCGTTCGGACAGCCTGCCCAGTCAGCATCAACAAACACTTCCACACTTCTTTCTCCTCGCTTTCTAAACATTAGTCCTCTGCCCGGTGTTCCCTTTAAGTATCGCAAGATTCGATTAGCAGCATCTAAGTGACATTTGAAGGGTGAGTGCATGAATTGACTAATGCAGCTCACTGCAAAGGAGATGTCTGGTCTGGTGTGAGCGAGGTATATTAATCTGCCAACAAGTCGCTGAAATCTCCCCCTGTCAACCGGTTCATCATCTGGTTTGGCTTCAAGTTTGATATTGGGATCCATAGGAGTATCAACTGGTCGAGAACCCATCATGCCTGTATCCTTAAGTAAATCCAGGGTATATTTTCTCTGTGAGACACAAATTCCATCCTTGCTTCTAGCAACTTCCATTCCCAAGAAGTATCTCAGTTTGCCAAGGTCCTTCATTTCAAACGTCATTGCAAGTTTCGCCTTAATTCTCTCAATCTCTGTTAAGTGGTCTCCAGTGATGATAATATCATCCACGTAGACTATAAGAATGGAAATTTTTCCTTCTTTTCTTAGGTAAAACAGAGTGTGGTCGGTATGAGCTTGTGTGTAGCCAAGTTGTTGTATGGTTTGAGCAAATCTGTCAAACCACGCTTTAGGTGATTGCTTGAGCCCATAAAGCGCCTTCTTTAGTCGGCAGACTTTACCCTCACCAATATCTCCATAGAAACCAGGCGGAAGGTCCATGTACACTTCTTCTTCGAGATCGCCGTTGAGAAAGGCGTTTTTCACATCCAGTTGCTGCAGTGGCCAATCGAAATTAGCAGCAAGAGATAAGAGGACCCGAATAGTATTTACCTTGGCAACGGGGGCAAATGTCTCCTGATAATCGATCCCATACGTTTGAGTATATCCCTTAGCCACTAGTCTTGCCTTGTATCTTTCAATTGATCCATCACTCTTGTATTTAATTGTGAAGACCCATTTACATCCAACTGGAACTTTTCCATCTGACTTATTTACAAGCTCCCACGTACCATTCTTTTCTAAAGCTTTAATCTCCTCGAGGACTGCAATCTTCCATTCATTATGTCGAAGTGCCTCATCAATATTGGCTGGTAACTTGGAATCTGAAAGATTGGACACCAAGGCTCGCATAGGACCAGATAAGTGAGAATACCCCACAAAATTAGAGATAGGGTGCTGAGTGCAAGACCTAGTACCTTTCCTTAGAGCAATCGGGATGTCCAAGTTCACCAAATCAATATCAGGACCAGCACTTGAGGAAGATAACGGTGGCATGGGAGACCTTGACTCGTATTTTTTGTCCACATGTTTTCTCCTGCTATAAGTCACAGCAAATGGTTCAATAGTTCCATGATTTATGGATTGAGGAGGGACATTTGGCGTTGCAGGGGCTGAAATTGTGGTATTGGTGGATGTGACAAGTGGAGCGGTGGTTGGGACAGGTGGCAAGGTATTAAGATTTTCAGGAACAAGATTGGAATGAGTGGGATATGAGCTGGGCAGATTTTGTGGAGATAAATTCGAACTGGGCAGATTTGAGCTGGGCAGATTTTGTGGAGTTGAAATTGTGGTATTGGTGGATGTGACAGCTGGATCGGTGGATGGGACAAGTGGCAAGGTATTCAGATTTTCAGGAATAAGATTGGAATGAGTGGGATATGTGCTGGACAGATTTTGTGGAGATAAATTTGAACTGGGCAGATTTGAGCTGGACTTATTTTGCGGAGATAATTGTGCCATTGGCGGATTTTGTGGATTGGAAGTAGGAGAAGGTTCCCAAAAATATTCCCAGAGAGAAGAGAGATTTGAATATTCGTGATTGGAGAGAGATGAAGAATTTGGCTCCTGATTTTCAGCATGTGGAAACTCCCCCTGAGCCGAATTATTGGGATAGTAGAATTGAGATTCAAAAAATGTAACATCCCGAGAGATAAAATATTTTCTTTTCACAGGGGAATAACATCGGTAACCTTTTTGAGTTGTAGAATATCCAACAAAAACACATTTATGACTCCGAGGATCAAGTTTGGATCGATTGTGATCATGAACATGAACAAAGACAGAGCTGCCAAAAACGCGAAGGTCAAGATCAGAGAACACATGAGAAGAAGGATATGATTCGTGGAGAATGGAGATAGGAGTTCGAAATTTGAGAACCCGAGATGGCAGGCGGTTAATTAGATAACAAGCAGTGAGAATGGCATCACCCCAGAATGATTTAGGGACATGACTCGTGAAGAGCAATGAACGAGCAACCTCGAGAAGATGACGGTTTTTTCGTTCCGATACACCGTTTTGTTGCGGAGTATCAATACAAGAACTATGATGGATAATACCGGTTTGATTAGTAAAATTGTTCAGAGAAGAATTAAAATATTCAGTCCCATTATCAGTCCTAAGAATCTGAATTCGTGTATCAAATTGGGTAAGGACCATATTATAAAATTGCTCAAAGATATGCATAACTTCAGATTTATCACGAAGAAGATATAGCCAACAAACACGAGAGTGGTCATCAATAAAGGAAACGAACCATCGTTTATTAGAAATTGAGTTAATCCTGGAGGGACCCCAGATATCACTATGAACAAGAGAAAATGGCCGAGACTCATGATAAACATGAACAGGAAAAGGTACACGAGTATGTTTAGCCAATTGACACACCTCACAAACAAAATGATCCGAAGATCGAAATAATGATGGAAACAAGTGTTTTAAATACGAAAAACTAGGATGACCGAGTCTTTGATGGAGAAGACTTATTTGTTGATGACGAGTAAGGGAAGTGGATCCATGAACCATTTGACAGCAACCACTAGCAGAATCACCATGAAGAAAAAAATATAAACCAGAGATCTCCTTAGCACGTCCAATCATCTTCCCCGAGCCCCGATCCTGAAAAAGACAATATTTAGGTGAAAAAGTAACCACACAATCAGCATCAACCGTCAACTTGCTGATCGAAAGTAGATTATAGGATAATTGGGGCACAAATAAGACGTTGTAGAGAATCAACAGAGGACTAAGCTGAACAGTCCCAATACCAGAAACCAAGGTAGTAGAACCATCAGCCAAAGTAATTGTGCGAGACCCAAGGTAAGGATGTAAGGAAGAAAAAATAGCGCGACTACCCGACATATGTTCAGAAGCACCGGAGTCGATAATCCAGGACTCACCAGGAGAAGTTTGAGCAGCCAGGGAAATTGTAGGAGTACCGTGAGCCATAAGAGATGTAGAGGAGGACAGAAGTTGACCAATTTGATCGAGCTGGGCCTTGGAGAAAGTTGCCTCAGTGGTTGGAGTCGAATCTACTTTGGTTGTGGTGAAAGAAGGCTTGCTATCAGCACGTTGACTGCGAGGAACCCAATCAGCGGGTTTTCCGTGTAATTTCCAGCAAGTCGCCTTCGTATGATGGGGCCGCTGGCAATGGTCACACCAAAGAGAAGGCTTACGAGGACCACGAGAGTCATGATGGCGAGCGGCCATAGCGGAAGCATTAGAAGAGGCCAAGGGAGCAGCAGCAGGAGGAGACATACCGAGCATAGTGCGTTTGCGATGCTCTTCGCGGCGAACCTCAGAAAAAATGGCGTCAAGGCTGGGCAGAGGTTTGAGACTGAGAATGCGACCTCGAACATCATCCAAGGAAGGATGAAGACCAGCAAGAAAGTCATAAATGCGTTCCTTAGAGAGCATTTGGCGATACAACTCGGCATCGGTGGGATTTTGCCAAACAGGCTGAGTGAAGAGATCTAACTCTTGCCACAGTTTGGTGAGAGAATTGAAGTATTGAGTGACGTTGCCATCATCTTGCTTTAAATTGCGAGACCGAGTCCGTAAGTCGAACATCTGAGAGGAGTCTTCAAGGTCCGAATATGCCAAGGTAACGGCATCCCAAATCGCCTTGGCTGTTGGATAAAGAAGGTAGATCTCGGCAATGTTGTCGTCCATCGAGTTAATGAGCCACGCCATCACCATGGAATTTTGAATATCCCAATCAGAAAAAGAGGGATCCGTAGGAAGGGGCTGAGGAATAGAACCATCAATGAAACCGAATTTTCCTTTGCCGCGAATTACCAATTGAACAGATCGGGACCACTGAAGATAATTTCGGCCAGAAAGTTTAAAACTGGTGACTTGAAGGGATAAGGTATTTTCAGAGGAGGCAGCGGGAACAGGTCTAGGAGTAGACTGGGTAGCAATTGAAGGTGCTTCCGAGTCAGAGCTCCGGTCTGTTCCATTAGAGGCCATAAGCAGCGTAAAAAAAAAAATTCCAACTGAAAGAATGCTTTTACTGCTCTGATACCATAAAAGCATTCAAACAGAAAGAAAATATAGAGTAATACTCTGAGTAAATGTTTTTATTTCGTAATCATTCCATAACACATTTACATAAGTCTCTATTTATACAACTAGGGTACATGAGCTAACAATATAAAGAGAAACTAACTCATCCTAATATTTAGGAACTATATTTAGTTACTAACTAAATCTCTTGAACGTGTCAACAAAACCTTTGAATCCTACAAGTGGCTGTTTCAAACTTTTGTAGAGACAATGTCTGGAAAGAAACCAAAGACTATCCTAACTGATCAGGATGTGGTAATGGCTGAGGCAATAAATTCAGTTTTGTCAGGAACAAATCACCGAATATGTGCATGGCATGTATACCAAAATGCACTCAAACAAGTTGGTTACATGTTCACGGGTTCAAGTTCTTTTGTTAATGACTTGAACAGATGCTTCTTTGATCAGGAAGAAGAGGAGGATTTCAACAATGCCTGGAAGGCCATGCTGGATCTACACGGTCTATGGGAAAACGAGCATTTGCATGCAATATACGAAGATAGGGAAAAATGGGCTGTCCCGTATGGAAAGCACATTTTCTGTGCCGACATAAAAAGTGCCCTGCAAGGCGAAAGTTTTACCACGAACTTGAGAAAGTACTTGAACACTTGTTCAGACCTGACTCCCTTGTTGAAGCATCTAGCAAAGGTAGTGAATGACTTGCACTACAAGGAATTAGAAGCCAACTACAGTATGAGCCAACACCCTCCAAAACTCATGGGGGATGTGATTCTTTTGAAGCACGCAAGGGATGTTTACACTCCACCGATATTTGAATTGTTGCAGCAGGAATATGAGACATGTCTAAACATGATTGTGAACCGGTGCACTCATAGTGGGGCATTGTTTGAGTATAAAGTCAGTATATACGGTCAACAGAAGGAGTACACGGTTACTTTTAACTCAACTGACGAGAGTGTTGCCTGCAATTGTATGAAATTCGAATTGGTTGGAGTTTTGTGCAGCCACGCCTTGAAAGTGATTGATTATAGGAACTTGAAGTTTGTCCCAAACCAGTACATCTTGAAGAGGTGGACAAAAGATGCAAGAGTTTGATCTATGGCATTATACATAGTCGTTTGTTGCTGGATTTGGAATATGTGAAATAAATAGTGTTATGCATAATACAGTACGAAAATGTTGCTGAAACTCTCTAACTCTTGAATTTTTATTTTTATTTATTTTTTGTTGCTAAACTCTTACTCTTGAAATTGAACAAAAGAATGTAACTACTAAATACTAATTAATGCCCTTTCTCTCTGCTTTTACTCTGGCGCTTTGCCTTCCAGTTATTTCAAGAGTGTAAAGGCAATGGCAAACAGTAAACAACAAAACACATGAAAGCGTATCATATAGTTCATATCCAATTCACATGAATCAAGTCCTACATAACCGGAAACGTATTAACAAATTATTTCAATGCATACTAGTTACATACAGGAGTTTGAGTTCGAAAGCATTAAAGAATAGATGCCTAATGAATCTAGAATCTCTGCAAAATTCATTCGGAATGATGCGAGCCATGTGCACGTAGCAGCTCTGATGTTGCTCGAAAGAAGTCGTGTTCTCCTATCCGTACTGGATGTTCGGAGATGTGTTCTCGTGAGTTATGGTTGTGGTTCTTTTGGGTCGTGAAATGAGCGAATAAGCTGCACTGCGAGGGTTCTTTCCCTGGAAGTGCTTGGAGACATTGCTCTTCACTGTTGGCCTATTGGGCGTTTGAGAGATTCTGCTCTCAACTTTACTTGGAGTTGCCTTGTTATTTCCGGGCTTTGGTGACTGAGAACGAGTCACTGGAACCTGTAAAATCAAGAAAAGAAATTTGGTATAAAATTGATGAGACATTAATATTTTCTGTTACGATGTCTCTTATGAAATTATTATTATTATTATTTTTTTTTTAATGCTGAAAGGTCATTACAATAATCTGTGGTGGAAAAAGAAAAGTACCTTCTTTGTCTCTTCATTTTGCACTTTTCTTTGCTTGTAGAAGTCTGGTAATGGCCTGGCTTTGAAGCAAAAGCCCGGCCTTAATTTCCCAGTTTCCGCTTCTGGTTTGTCCTGCAGAAATTATTCGCTTAAATATGTTAAATCCTATAATAATTATGGCATAAATATGTGACTAATTTGAGGCTGATAATGAGAGCAAACCTTGACTTTGGTCTTTGGCTCAGCTTCCTGTACCTCGTTTGCATTGAATTTTTCTTCAAGCTTCTGAAAAGTAAGGAGGGTAATAATAAAAAAAAAAAATTAATAAGCATTGTGTATAAACAACTAACAGTTAATTCATTACAAGACAACCGTCCTAAGATTGGCTTAGAGTCTCTTTACCTCCTTTCTTTTTGCAGCTCTCTCCTCAGTCCTGAAGCTGAAAGGAGTTGATGAAAATGGCGAGCGAGTTTTGTTTCTGCAAGCACTCAAAAACTTTGAACAACTGGCCAAACACAGAGAAAACAAATCAGAATAACTCAACAGTCCCTAATCCTGCTAGAAAGGGACCAAAATAAGCGATTAAAATCAATTGTTTTAGTCCACTTTCAGAGCAGTGGACTTAGAGGTTTCTGATTAGTATCTAAAAACTATTTCGATCAAACAAAAATTGAACAGCCTTTGTACTGCTACAAATACTGGAGAACAAGAGATAATTACTCTGTCGCAAGCGAGCGCCATCTTGGTCCTGTTGGTTTACTTCCAGAGGCTGAGGGATTCACTGGTGTTGTAACCCTGTAATTAACACAAATAGTTTTGACATTTGATATTTGTCCAAAAAAATATATATATATATATATACAGCTCCCTTATATAGCTTGTGAATTTTGTTATGTACCTTTTACTTGCAGAACAAGGGGTTTCTAAAGGCTGTTGTCTGGCACCATTCTTGAACACCTACAATTTCATGACAATAATAATTTTTAAGCAACTTTACAAAAACTGAAAATCGATGCAACTAAAAGGAACATGTTAAGAGAACAACAAATCACCTTGATTGGGGTCTTGAGAGGAGTGGAGCAATCTTTAGATGGCTTGGAAGAAGAACTCATACCAAACCTAGAATTATCGATCTTCCTAATGACTGTTGACTTGAGTCTACTGATCTCTCTAATGGGTGAGAAGTTCACTGCCATGTGAAGCGATTTCGGAGTCGCTCTCTTCTTATCTGCAGACTCAAAGGCATGTTTTTTGCTCATTGGAGTGGCATTTATGACTGCAGATTTTGTCGAAGGTTTTGAGGAAACCGCAGGTTTTGTTGTTGATGAAGACTTTGAAGAAGAAGAAGAAAGAACTACTTTTTTCTTCTGGCTTGTGGTTTTTTGAAGTGAAACTTGTTCTTGATCTCTCTGCATTGTAAAAAAAAAATCAGCCAAAAAAAAAAAAATCGTAACTTGCTTTGCAATGAAACCATGAATATCACCTTGGAATTAGACTTTTCCACTCTCTCTGTCTCATTCAACTCTGTTTCTTTGACGACCAAAACAGACTCATCACAATTATCAACCTTAGTATCAGAATCAACAACCAGGTTTTGTTGTTCATTCTCTGTCTTTGCCTCTACAACAACGGCTTCAGAGCTCGAAGCCACCGCGGTCTCCAGATCAGCAATCGCAGGGCCAACACCAACGGACTCATACTCATGTTGAGAAGCACCACTGTTTTCCTCCTGCTCAAGCAATGCCGCTGCGGCAGCGGCAGCTTTCTTGGCGGCGAGGTTCTTGTAATGAGCTTCAAAGAAGGCCTTCTTTTGAGCCACCGAGCCGGGCCTCGAGTACCTCTCGGCCTCCTCGACGTAGCGGTTGTGAGAGAAAGTGGACCATTTTTCCCATGCCAATGATTCAGACATGAACCTCCCAAAGGACACTGATTGCCCAAGTGCGTGAATTGGGTTTCCCTAAACAAACACAAACAATAATGCCCCAAAAAAAAAGTTTCCATTTTTAAGACTTCGTTTCAAAAAACAATGCCATGTTTGTTTTTTTTTTTTTTGGTGGTTTAGTTTTGAGACAAAACATACCTCATTTGATTCATTGTTGGGAAGGCCTGAAGTGTAAGAGAATGGTTGTTGCTGTTGATGAACTTGCATGAGACAAGTTGGTTCTCCCATTCTTTCTTTTTTTTTTTTTGGTTGTTGTTGTTGTCTCTGAGACAGAGAGTGGCTATAATCTCCAAAGATCCAAACTTTGCAACTCTTTTGCTCTTGTTTATTATCTATATGGCTCTTTGCTTTTTGCTCAACGCTCGCTCAAGCTATTTGAATTTGAAAATTTTAAATGAGAAAAAAGTAGTCCATGCTGTGGGAAAAATGAAAAAGTGGCTAATCAGCTTTGTTGCAAAATCTTTTTATGTTTTTCAGAAGTGGGGTCCTACTTCCTATATCTTTTTTTTTTCTTTTTTTTTTTTGACCCTTTTCTTTTCCTTCTGGTTATTGTGGACCCCACTCTTTGAATGGCTCACCAACGGCCATATTCCAGGGGGTTAATTTGAATTTAATTTGAAAAAGTGTGGCATTGTGAACTGCAATTATAACATTAACGTGATGGTATTTGAAGGGAATGGGACTTTGGGCAGTATTTGAGTTTGAACAACTAAACCTACTTTTGGGGTTAATGGGGTCTTAAGTCTTTAACTACAGTGAAAGGCATAGTTAAGATGAAGTGTCTCTATTTGTGTGTGAGAGTGAGGTTTTGGCATGATTTAACAAAAACTAATCTTAATTCCAAAAGGGAACAAGAAAAGTGGGTGGTTGTTTTTGGAATGTAGAGAAAGATGTAATAAGCTCAACAACCAGTGGTTGCAATATTGCCTTAACAAGGCAAAATGTGTGCAATGTGTGACATTCTAGATGGTTGGTGATTCCAAAATTCGATCCCACAAATTTAAGACTAGTGAATTTAGAGCTTTTCTTATTCCGGGATATTTTGCATTAACTATCAAAATTAGTAGAGCAGTGTGACGTTTTACTGAAAATTAACTTGGTCAATGGTGATTTTGAGGAATTTGGTAATGTTAGAAATGAGTTGTTGGTCCCCCCCAAAAAAAAAAAAAGGAAATGCGTTGTAGGTGGGGATTTTGGGATTGCTTGCCGTTAAATAGTGCTATAATGACAAAGATCAATAATAGAATATTCAATGTGGCATTTTTTTTGTCCAAAAAAAATTTGAGTGTAAATTGGAGTAATTAACACTATTGATCTCTGAACTTATCACATTTGAACAACTTAACCCTTATTTTTTTGTATCAATTTTAATACCTCGGCAATTTTCTTCAAATTAATAACATACATCTCCTAAACTTCTAGAGTGTGGCATTTTAGTACCTCAATGTTTTCCTCTTTTAGTCCCTATAGTTATCAATTAGAGTGTATTGCTAAGTTTTAAACTTCATGGTTCAAATTGTCAAAAATAAAAAATGGAGAGTCAAGTTATTAAAATGGACAAGTTTAGGGCCAATAAAGCCAAATACTCTTTAAAATAATGAGTCAAGATAGATTTGTCATTTGTCTAGATTGGTGATTCGTTGAAAGGGATTTGGTAGAATTAGTCAATTAGGCGTTACAATGCTTGATTTGAAACAACCTATTTCAGATTAACAAGGAGATTTCAAAAACGGCAGACTGTTTTGGAGATGACATCAGAAATCGACCGTTACTCATGTAATGATAAACAAATAAATAACAACTTGTTGTCCAAAACAAATAACAAAACATACATGTCGTTTTCGTGATACAAGATAATAGAGCAAAAAAATGCTTTTTACCAAAACGGCATACTTTTCCAACCCAATACAACATAACATGTAGAACATGTTTTACCAAAAAAGATTGATGAGTTTTATAGATGAAGGTTTTTTTTTTTTTTTTTTCATCATATTTTCACAAGAAAGCGAAAATTTTTAGAAGAATACAACACTATCTTTTCTCGGTTGATATAAGCAAAAATGTTACAAGAATACAACACTATCTTTTCTCAGTTGTTATAACTTAATAGTATGGGTTGTGATCATTACTATCAGTGTGGATTCTCTCTATACCTCTTGTCAAACACCTCCAATTTTTTCCTGTGCTTCTTCCAATGGAGTTTTCAAGTTCCGCTGCGCGAAAGAAAGTTAAATTCGTGCTTTGTAACAAGCAGCGACCTCTTTCTATTCAAACTACTAAAATGCCTGGTCTGTGAATCCTTAATAAGGAGTTCGTCTCTTACTTCTGTGGTGTTTACCTCTCATGCCTTTTCCTCTGCGACCCGAAAACAAGAAAAATATAACTGCCAAGAAACCCAATCCAGAAACTGCCCATAACACAATAATCCAGAATCTCAAGGAATTAAACGCGCCTTCTTTCTCAGTGGGTTCCGAGGATTCCTGAGAAGTATTTGTTTCGGTTTGGTTGTTTTTCGCAGTGTAACTTGCAAGATCAAGCTTGCCAAATTTCCTTGAATGCCCATGTTCCTTCGTGGTATCCGAGTTCAAGGCAGGTGGAGAATTGGGGTCCCGGCATTTCCTTCTCACATGATGAAGCCGTAATGCTTCATTCATTGTCCTTATACACTCTATGTTGAGCAGATCCCTCTCGTATTTTTCCTTGTCATTTTGATCAAGCGTCAAGGGGTCTGGTGGGTCCGGAAACTTGGCCCAGCATTTGTTGACGATATCAACCTCCCTCAACTTTGCCTTGTCGAAGCTCCAATTGCCAACATGGAACTCCAATCCGTAATGGAAGACTCTGTAGTGGACACCAGGTTCAGGAACATATCCCGGGTAGATCATGATCTTGTCAGTTATGAGGTGCCGTAATTTTAGCTGCAAGTAAAATGAGAACGAAACCATAATCACATCAATCACTATAACACCACCCAAAACTGTCTAAAATGGAATAATGTTGCTCGGAAAGAACGGAAAACAAATTTACCTCTGCTGCGCCAAAGGAGTAACCATACATCTCGCTAATCCATCCAGATGAATAAATGTCTCCGGTGATATTAGTTGCATAATGTTCTTTGTCAGCACGTACTTCCTCAGTTTTATGCAACCAAAATAAGGCGAATTTCCGGAGGTCTTCTATGTGCATGATTATAACACCTCCAACCTTATCACATGCCTCGGGATGGCTTGTGTGGAGTTTCGCGAGCTCATTGTCGCAGCCAATAAGGTATCTGATTGCACAATCAGAAAAAATGAGAAGCCAAAGAAGAGAGAGAGATTGGTTAATAGTGTGTTCCTAGACAACAAGCACCGGAAACAGAACGCATTATTTGGTCTTACTCGTAGGGCGTTGAAACTGGGCGCCCACGTGCTGCATTGAATTCCCACGGCGTAATTGGACCTCTCATTATCATATCAGCGTCTAGAATCACTATAAACTCTGCATCGATTTCTACGTGATTCAGCCAGTGAAGGACAGCAGCTGGCTTATTAATTGCTGGATACCTAACATAGAAACAAGTTGTTCAGTGGCATTGACGGAATTTCAGAAAAAACCAGATGTGAAAAGCAAGAGCCAATTTATTCATTACAGTGAACTTCTAAGGATCAAAAAACATACTTCTAAAATGGATCGTCAACTAAACTAGTGGGGAACGGAACAAAAAGATATATAATTAGTTGATTCTGAAGTTTACCAAAAGATAATAACAGTTATCAACACTGATGGGAAAAATCTTGTCTTTTAAACTTTGGTACATAAAGAGTCCATTAAGAAAAGCTCCCATTTAGACTTTTGTATATGCTAGTTTATACATCCAAGTTTGGGAAAACAATTCAACCAATTGGAAAAGAAATTACCAATCGCCTGTTAATGGGTGTCGGCTCATGGAAGGGACATAATGAGTTGGTGCCAGATCGTGACCCTTATATTTCTTCAACTCTTCATCTGTACAGCTGAGAAGCCGTGTGATGTTTCCAGGCTGACCGCTCAGGTGGAAACTATGGACGAGTCCCACGGTCTGCCAGTCGAAGTAAGTACCGCATTCTGTGGAGAATACAGTGTGGATTTTTGGATGTGGCTTTTCAGCTTCATCGTTTTCCTGTCTCGGTTTTCTATCCTCCATGAATTCCAAACTCGCGGGAGTTGGATGTTTTGGCTTGGTCAGTTCCACAAAAGTGTTGCTTCTTAGAAAACTCAAGTATTTTGACCATGTCGGTTTTGGGCAACCATTCGCTTCATGTTGTGCTAAAAGACCCTCATTTAGAGTATTAATGCATTCTATATTTATCAGCAGAGTTCGCCTTCTATTTGCATCAGGTTCCATCTGCTTTATCTGCATGAAAGGAAGAAGAATCCAGACTGTAATTTTCCGTGGACAAGCAGAAAACTGTAGGAACTAAACCTCTGTACATAAATTCAGTTCTTTGGAAAATCAATGCTTAATCACAGGCTCTGTAATTGATCATGATTGTTCTTTATAGAAAGAGGAAAAAAAATTGATGCAATGAGATGAGCGAATGTATTTCCCAAACAAAACAGAACAATTATCTTCCTTTCTTTGGTTCATACGTATACCTCTTTAGGATAAGGAGGTTCAGGGAATAGTTTCCCACATTTATAAACTAGATCGTCTTCGTGGTGCTCTAACTTACTGAATGACCAGTTTCCCACTTTAAATGGCAAGCCATAGTGAAGAAGGATAGGCTCAATGCCTTGGCGCGGTTCATAGCCTGGGTAGATCATCAAATTATCATTGATCTTGTGTCGAAGTCCGGCCTGGAAAAACAAGTCACATAAAAACAAAGAAAATTAACCACTGAATTTGTTGTTTTGCATAAACTCGATTCTGATAATATTATTGTTCAAGGAAAGTTAAAAGAGTTTCTGACATACTTCGGCTGCACCGAAAGAGTACCCATACATCTCACTGATCCATCCTTTCCCGTAGATGTCACCAGTAATATTGGTTGCCCAGTGAGCTCTATCTTCCCTCACTTCTTCCGTTTTCGATAGCCACAATGGTGCCAATTTACGAAGATCGTCTATATGCATAGCTAGAAGTCCTCCAACTTTATCGCAGAGCTCTGGGTGCTTTGTGTGCAGTTCAGCAAGAACGTTGTCACATCCAACCAAGTACCTGAAGGAGAAATTCGTTATACAAGATCGCCACAGTCAATACATAAACAAAAGAAAGAAAAATCAAATGCAAAACACATCCCCTACTTCAGAACAGCTTTTGAATTTCATATCAGCCCATTTTCTCATCACAACAACTCATCAATATCGATGTTGGGTAAAGAAAAAAAGCCAGTCAAGGAGCTCTAAACCAATTTGGTTGGGACTGTAATATGGAAATAATTATTTCACATGGCAATCAAAAGCCTTCTTATGGCCAAACTTTGATTGAAAGACTAACAGAACCAAAGTTGGCCCTTGATATGAGAACAACTTGAAAATTGAAATGACATAAGAAAAAGAAATATACCCGTAATAGGCCGAAACAGGTCTGCCTTTCTCAGCGCCGATCTCCCACGGTATAATCGGCCCTCGGATGATCATGTCCGCATCGAGAATCACAACCCAATCCACATTCTGCGCTTCTTTACTATGTTTTAGCCAGTGAACAACTCCGGCGGGTTTGTTAATTGCAGGGTACCTTAAAAACCATACCCCAAAAAAAAAAAAATCAGAATTTACTTCTCTCCCCACTCGTTTGTTGTGACTATGATTTGGGATTAAATCCCAATATATCATCCAAACGGTAAATAGATCCACAAATCAACACAAAATAGGATTCTATGAGTATGAAACACAGTTATAATAACTGATCACACGCATTCTGAGAAGTTATTCTCGGTGCATATATAAGAGGATGTATCTTTAACTGTATTAACTAACAACTCAAATAAACACCAAATATAACATGAAAAACCAAGCAATAAAGTCAACATCAACCACAATTCAATTATCCCATATCAAAAAAAAAAATGTTATTATAAGAAACATAAAGATAAAAATAATTACCAATCACCGGTTTTGGGGTGTCTGCTCATAGAAGGGACTTCAAAAGTGGGGGCCAAATTCATGCCCTTATACTTCTTCTTCTCGTCGTCCGTACAGCTGAGCAAGCGGGTGATCGGGCCGGGTTGACCCGACTTCTTGAAGCTGTGGACCAACCCGACGGTTTGCCAGTCGAAGTAGTTCTGACATTCCACGGAGAAGAGCGTGTGGATTCTCCACGGAGCTTCTTGTTCCGTCTTCTTTGGCTTCTTCTTCTTCGTCGTCTCGGCGCTCAAACCGCCATTAAAGCATAGAAGAGTCACAACGCATATCAGCACCAAAACCCAGAATCGAGCCATGGTTGAACGATTCAGGGTCCCAGCTCAACTGGGTATTTGCTCATAGATCTAAAGTTTGTCTTTGACGAAATACGTTTGAGCTTTTTTTTTTTTTTTTTTTTGGGTTCAAAGTCAAATTGGAGGTTTCGTCTTATTGTTGCATGTCACGTTATTTAATTATAAGATTAATTTCATTTCTAATAATAGGTCGTGAGCTAGTGGGGGAAAGTGGGGTGATGCTCGAATTATAAAATAACAAGTAAATTATTGAGATTAAAAAAAATTATTTCTAGGCTCTAGCAGACAATTCAACAGGTATTATTAATGATTTTTTCAGATCGATGTACGATTTGATGTACCTAGTTTTTTTTTTTTTCCGGTTATTGAGCATTGACTACAATAGTTGATCTTTTTGCTTATGCACATTATTTCCGAATTATGAAAATGGAACGTAATTAATTATTTATATACATATTATATATAGGGATATGCATTTATTTCAGTTTATTGGTTCACACTTTGAAATTTGAATGACCTACTTTTGGAATTCTTTATTTATTTATTTGGTATTTAGCCCTTATATATGTTTTAAAGAAATAATTTTTAAAAGTTAAGAAATTTAACCATTAACTTCTTAAGAAATTAAATGGATAAAGTTAAAATTACATCTTTGCACCAAAAAAAAAGAAGTTAAAATTACATCATTATATAATTAAAAGAGTCGTTATTTTATTATTAATAAAAATTTTGGCTAAAAATTGGTTTGATTGGGTAATTTTTTTTTAAATATCATTAAAAAAATAATTATTTGCTTAATGATATTTTTTTCACCCCAAAAAGCGATGTCGGATACACATATCGTAAACTCACTTGTTCATAAATCTAACAATTCTTACGTAGAAGAAGCGTAGAAGGAAAGACGACAACAATATGTCCGAGGAAAACAAATAAAAATATATAATATATAATGCTCGACTCAAAAACGCTCTCTCTCTCACAACAAAAAAAACGACGTTAAAACTCTAAAAAACGACAATAACTTGTAAACGACATCAACATAGAAATGAAATAAACATCAAAACGGCAAAAATAACCCATAACTGACGATAAGATCATGAAACGACACAAAAAAAGACAAACAGTTGAAAACGTTATGTAAAAAGACATCATTATAAAAGCGACAATAAAAACCTAGAAACGACAGCCATAAAAACGACAAGAATAACCAATAAATGACAACATGATTATAAAACGACACAAAAAAGCACAATAGTTAAAGACATTCATTATGTAAAACGACATCAAGATAAAAACGACAATGACCTTTAAACGACGATAAAATTAGAAATTGTAAACGACATTCAAAGTAAAAACGACAATAACCAGCATACCATTGGAAAATATTAAAACGACATAAAAGGAGAAAAACCCAAAACGACAATAGAAGAGTAAACCGTTGAAAAAATGTATAATGAAATTGAACAACCAGTAAACGACTCCAGAACAGAACCAAAATAAATTAAAAACGATGGCAAGATAGTAAAACAAACGTGAAGGAGCAGAACCAGAAAGTGACAGTAATCAGATGTTATACGATGTAAAAACTTTGAAATAAGATTAAAGTCTGAGCCAAAAAAAAAAACATACAATCTGCAAACGACATCAAACTAAATATGATAATCTGTAAACGACATCAAACTTAATAAATGCAACAACCTATTGATAACAAAAATATTAAAATATGAAGCAACACAGCATTACAAGACATCAAAATAGAAACAAAAATAATCTGTAAAACGACGACAAAATAAAGGCCTACAAAGGACATCAAATTAAAAACGACAATAAACTGTAAGCGATAAAAAACAGTAAACGACATAAAATAACAAAACCAGTAAACCACCTTAAATCTTCCTAAAATATTTGAAACAATAAACCTGTAACGGCATCAAATCAAAGCTACAAGAATCATGTAAATGACAGGAACAAAACGACATAAAATCATCAGCATTAAACAGTAACTTGTAAAAGACGGTCCTCGTCCTTGACGAAAGGAAACAAATACGTTGTCGTTTTACCCTATTCAACGGGCTTTCTCGAAAATGGGCCCAAAAGTAAAGGGCCAGCTTTGGGCCAGAGGACCCAGAGAAACTAGTAACGCCACCTCAGCAAAAGTCAAGTAGAGAGTCAAATCGTTGACGTGGAAGCATGTGATTGGTCGACTGGTCGTGGCGAGTCTTACCCAGCAAATGCAATACACGCGAAAAGAGAGAGAGAGCGAGAGAGAGAAATGTAGAAGACGATAGTCCATGGTTGAAGATGAAGATTCGAAGATTGGACTCTGAATTTCTCGCTCTTCTCTTTCTTTGCCTATTTCTTTCTCTTAATGCAATTCAGGTACTTTTTTAATTTTTTTTTTCTGGGTCTAAAAATTTTCGTTTTCTTGTATTGCAAAACTCGATCTCTGATCTAAAACTTTTGGTTCGCTTGAGTTTCTTCGATTCCTTTTGCCGTTCTTTTGAAGAAACTGAGCTTGTTGAGAAAAATTTGTGTACATGATTTCGTGAAATTCAGTGACGAAGCTGAAATATATCTCGAAGGAAGAAAAATTTTCGTTCATGCTGTTTTTAAAGTTACCGCTAAGACATATGTAGAGAAATTATTGTGAAAATTTATTAGCTCCGAGATGGTTTTTTATGGTTGGCCAATCTGGGAATTTGGTATATAGTGTAAATTCATATGTTCATGTATATTACCCATGAGCTATGATGTGGCTTGTAATTGGCTTTGCATTTATATTTTCTCTGAATGCGTTTAATCATGCTCAAATAGAGAATGTCTTTTTCACTCTGCTATACCACATAACACATAACAAGTTACATCTGTTTTTCATTGCTGAAAGAAGTGATTTTTGAAGCTGATTTCATTGTTTTAGTTTTAAATAAAAGAGTCTAAGATAATAAGGACTAGTACTATAATCAAACTATTGGCCAATCCTGTCTGGTTTTTAAGTCTTTTTTTTTTTTTTTTTCCAAATACTGCTGCCAAACGGTTTATGCAATTTGTCATCTATTTGTTTTATCGCAGGGCGATGATGGATTTGCAGCTTCAAGGTACTGCGATTTTATGATTGCGATGTTGGATTTGAATATTCTATCTTTTATGTGGTTCTGAAAGGCTGGGGCACAATGTATTATGCTTATGTAAACTTTAGAACTTTAAAAATTTTGGTCTATAATCATGATAATTATATGATCCGTGTAGTTATATGGAGAAACATGTTGTGTTTAGTGTTCGTGTGCTATCAAGATTAACTTTCTTTTCAGAATTGACTTTGTTTTTATGTATGCGATTTTCAGAGAGCTAGAGGAAGAGGTTGGAGGTGCTGTGGAGATACATTGTTCGAGAGAAAGGAGTAGGGCAGCATGGAAAATAATTGAGGAGGTATTGGAACGAAATGTTCATTGCAAGTCTCTGTATAATATCGCTTTGTTAGAACTGGAAAACTTGGCTTTTGGAATAAGAGAGTATTTTTTTTTATTGCAGTATTTGACGCCTTTTGTAGAGAAACAACGGTACCACATCTCGACAAGATGTAGGCTGCACCCTGACAATGACCTGTTCAGAGACAACGAACAACACAAGATCCAAACTGATATAAACGAATGGAAGTGTGGATACTGCAAAAAGAGTTTCTACGAAGAAAAGTACCTTGATAAGCATTTTGACAACAGGCATCGTAATGTACTGAACGTGGTAAGTCTGAAATGCCCTCCCGTTACACGTCTCTTCTCGTGTCATTAATCAATATTAAGAGAATTATCTTTTCAAGATGCAGCTTACTTTAGTTCTCTCACGTTACTCAGTAAAGAATTTATTTCATCTTTGGTTATTTCATGCGCTTGTTAAATTGTTTCACAGAGCTAAATTTTAGGCTACTGTGAAGGCCTTGATCTTTTGGATTATATGACCTGATCCGTTGATTGTACTGAATCTAGAGCCATAGCAAGTGCTTAGCAGATGTATGTGGCGCTCTGCATTGTGACATTGTGATGGATTTGCCGCAAAAGACCAAGTGCAATCCCGCTGCTGCTGCAAGGAATAAACATTTGTGCGAGGTGGTCTCTAACTGATGTAAAATCGCTCCCATGTTCTGATGTTATTTTTATTCATGGAATCAAATTTATGTGCAGAGTCTTGCTGACAGTTGTTTTCCGGTCAGTGAAGGTCCTTCTGCAAATCGTCTTCATGGTATGTTTTTCTCCAACGTAACTGCAAAACAAATCGGAACAAGTTTTTGACTCTTCTTCAGCTCCTTACATATGCTTTTGGAATATTGTCATAATGCAGAATTCTTCTTGCGCCAATTCTGTGATGCTCACACTTGCACCGGAAATCGGAAACCTTTCACTCGAGGTCGCAAGGTATGTTGTCTGTCACAGATGATCAAATTCATTCAAATCTTTCATGGTTGGACCTTAATGGCTTACAATCCTTACATTGAGGTTTCAATGATTTTGATTCCTGCATTTGACTTTGTTCCTAACATTGTGGCGCTGACGGCAACAAGCCTTTAAATATTTGCATTCCAAAAGCCTGAAGCCAGGCTCGTCTATACCACAGATTTTTTCTGGATGATTCTCTTCATCAACTAACCCATGCCGCGTTTGTTTTGTGTACAGAAGAGGAAGAGTATACTCTATATTGTCATTTCCTGTTTGACTCTGCTTCTGCTACTGTTATTCTATTCCTTCATGTACTTATACCAGAGGTATCTATTCCTTGTCTGTAACTATTCAACCGTTTTAGGCACCTTTTTAGCGAAACAAAAACACCATTATTGTTTTCTTGTTTAATGCTGCAGAGGAATGAAAAGAGGAACTCAAAATTTGAAGCGTGTCCCACAAAGCGTTGGGAAGAAAAAGCCCTCGTAAGTTAGTGATGCATCTCCTATAATGATAGCCCATTGTTCTTCCCTCTTCGTTTCTCAGCGAGAGAGTGGATGAGAGACTGGGCGAGCACTGCATTGACTTTCAAGATCAAACCCGACACTTTATTCTTCTTGTAACACAGTCTCTGAAGAGAAATTCCATCAAAGAGCAAAGTTTTGTTAACATGATTTTAACAAATTTGATTCATTGAAGAAAAGATTTTCCTTCTGGCGTCGTTACCTGCTTATTTCAGTACTTCCATTTAACTTTCTTTTTCTAATTGTGCTATGATTTTGGCGTGGCATGAATGGCCAAATACTTTTAAAGAACATTGGGAAGAAGAAAAACATAATGAAGATAAAAAGATGCTTAAACCCAGAGCGAAAGTAATAACAATATTCAATGTCAATCTCAGATCATCTTTGAATAGGATGGCTTGCCATCCTTACACGACCAATCAAATTCCAAACATGTCAACAAGAAGACCATAGAGTATTAACTAAACCATTTTCGTTTTGGTATAATTTTTTTTAAGCTTCCACGCACCTACAAGCATACGCCATTTTACAATGAGCAAACATTTCAAATTCAAATCCGCGTTCTTCGCTCATAAAGCAAGGCAACTAATCCCAAACCGAGCATGAGTGAGCATTCTGATTTTGAACACATTCCTCATCTGACAGGCATTGCCTTAGAACATTGCTAAGTAAATCAATTAGACCAAGCAACCAAGCAAGGCCCAGATCATCACTTTCTTCGAGGCGGATCACGGCTGAGCCCGTGCTTCTTCAGCGATCCAACGTAGCTCCTCATGAGGCTGAACTTGTTGCTCCCCAGATGATAGAAATAGTCCCATGAATAGATTCCGGTTTTATGCAAGTCATCAAATATTATCCTGAAAAACAACATCAGACCATCAAACTTTTACCATTTCCAGTCATACAATAGCAGTTTAGAGTAAGAAACAAAACACCACCAAAAACCTTCAAAAAATTAGAAAATTCAAACACCAGCAAGTAAGTACCTTACCCCATAGTTCCCCACAGGCTCCGCTGACATAATCCCGACATAACGCCGGCCAGATATCACCTGATTCCGGTCATCGAATCCGTCAAATTATCGATTATTTTTCGGGTACTTTAAGAAAGCCAATTTCTTGGTCTACAAGTAATTAACATAACCATCGATGATTTTCCTTAAATTTCTAAAAATTTAGGCACTTTATTATAACTGATGGCTGAAAATGTATAGTATAATAAATTTGACGCGAAAAGAACAAATTTACAATCATGTTCATTAACTTAGACCCGAAGATATGAGAAGCAAAACTGCATTGTTTCAAGATCAGAGTGATATTTTGTTTTGATATCATAAAAACAAAACAAACAAAAAAATATTTTTCATGAATTAATTACCTTTTCGTTCCCAATTGACCTAAGCCTGCCATCAACAGCTGGGCTGTGAACTCTCAGGAATTCAGCCGATAGCTTGAACGCAGTGCCATTGGAAAATTCAACTTCTACCTGAAATAAAACCAAGATACTCGAAAATTCACTCACCGAAAATCTCAAAAAATACATTACGTTGTTGGATTTGTAAAGACGATTTTTTTTTTTTTTCCATTAAGATCAACAAAATCAATTGAAGCAGAGAAAGAAAATGAGTACGGATTTAGGGGCTTGGAGAGAGAATCTGGTGAGGCGAGGAACGCCGGCGGTGGCGTGGAGCCTCCGAATCGCCGACATTTCTTCTTCAGATGGTCTTCTTCCTCGGCCGGTTTGGTCGGTCGTTCCTAATCCTTGTGATGTCGTTTCGAATGTGGGCCTTGTTTTGTGGATATGCTGGATCTTAAATAGCCCATTATGGTGAACATTCAAAAAAAAAAAAAAAAAAAAAAAAAAAAAAGAGGGGGGGATGGAGAATTTCAAAATAAAGTCATTCTTGACGCCACTACTTTAATAATTTATGTCTTAAATGGTATACTCTGTTTATTTCTACTCTATGTTTATAATACAAATTTTGGGTACAAATTAAAAGCGCAACACATATGAGGCATAGATTATCATTGTGCCAAGAATGATGCGACCCAAATTTTATACTATACCCATATAGTGAAAACGAATAGAACACACTACTTAGGACATAGACTATTAAGTGTCACTTATAATGACCTTGTTTTTCAATTTCCAAAAAAACAAATGCATAATTATGCCCCAGTTTGGCATTGCCTCTGAAGGCTATTTTTAGATTATAAAAAGCAGGTACAAGCATTTGGTAAGTCTGTTTTTTAAAGAAGCATATAACTGTTTTTGTCTCCATTACGTGTAATTTGAAAAGTAGGTTAAAAAGTTTTTTTTTTGTAACCGAAACTACTTCTCTATTTCAAATTACTAAAATATCATTAATTAATTGTCTATCTTATACTAACTAACTTTTAAAATTATTTTTTGGTAATTTTACATATCTATAATATTTTAACAACACTTTCAAAAATAAGATAACCAAATACACAACCTGCTTATAACTTCAGCAATTTCTTTCTTTAGCATATTTTGAAACACTTTTTTTTATAAACACATCAATACTAAATTGACACTATGTGTTTCATTCGGTATTTCTATCTTTTTACACTCTAAACATAACTCACTTTATACCACAAATTTCTTTGTTCTACCATTTATTTTTCAAACACACGTTCTCTCAGTAGTGCGAAAAAAAAATCCATTTTTTCATAATGTCATTATAACAAACCCACTATTAGAAAAATTTGAAATCATGAAAATTTATCACCTCTTATCCTCGAGTATGGAAAGAATTCAGATCTTCTATCTCATTTTTTTCTCTCTGTACTTGTTCCTCCAATAAAAATTTGACATATAAACAAAAGTAGCTATTATAAAATATAATATAATATAAAATGATTAAGAGATATAAATAATTTTGTTTATGTGTCAAATTATTATTTGGAATGATAGAGAAAGAGACGCTAAGGAAGGCTACAACAATTTAGAATAAAGAAAAATGAATACATCAATGAAATAGGTTATTAAAAGAAAACACAAATATCAAAACTTAACCATATACATTTTGCCATCCGAAAGAAACATCTTAAATGGAAAGTTTTATAAGCTCAATTGTGACAAGGTTTGTGACTTTTGTATTCTACTAGGGTGAAGTAGAGAAATACCCAAAATTTATAAAATAATAAAAATATATATTTAAATTTTTGAAGTAATTATTTAACTAGTCAATTCATTAATTACTTGCACATGTTTTTTATTACTAAGTCAATTACCATATCAGTAATCACTATGCAAGTAATTGAATTACTTAGATATTTTGTTATATTTTTTTTAAAATTGAATATTTATTTAAATTAAGTATTAAAAATTGAGTATCCACTGCAATTTCTCATATAATAAAAAATAAATAATGCTTAACAGTACTGTTTTTTTTATAATTGTTATTGAATTATCTCAAAGCGGTTACTTTGTTTTTACTTTTAGGGTAATGATGATTTTAGGTAAAGAAATTAATTTTTGAACGATTATGAGTAATTATCATAATAAAGTTTTATAGCAATTATAATAATTATGATTGTTTTTAAAAAAAATTTAAAGATTATTTATTTATTAGAATTAATAGTTGAAAACGTCTTATTATTATCATAATTTTTAGTTTTTGTTAAAATATTTTTAATTTATTATCACTTAAAAAAAAACTGTCTCAACTGCACACTTTTCTGTAAGGCTACACAAATTGTACAAGTTTGCAGTATTCAATTCGAAAACCTTTTGAAAATGACCAACATTTTCTTATTTTCTAAAGTTGACAAAGAGAAAGCTACTCAAGAACTAACAAGAAGATACAGAGAAAATTTCTCATAAGAGAAACCGAAATAGAGGAATTTGATAATACTTTTCTACTTTTCACTTAAATATTATTCACAAAAATAAGGCTTTAAAGTACAGTCAAATAATCATTGCGTTATGGAGACAAATGTTTTTTTTTTTTTTGTTCATTGAATTACTTTGTAATACGCCATTAAAAGTGATGATGACCTGATCTAGTCCATTGGATAGTTACTTCAAAATTTAAAGCCAGTAAAATATAAACAATAAACAAAGTGGAAAAGATGAATTAAATATTTCAGTACTATAAATAAACATATAATATCTCTCACAGTCTCTGAGTTTAATAATGCCATTCCTAACAAACAAGTAAAAAAATAGTACTATATTAGTCCATTGATCAATACATACTACTCTAGCTTTCAACAAATGACACAACACTTATAATTAGTTAATTTTTTTTCCTTTATAGAAAATGACCTTCAAATGTAAGTATACTGATTAGATTGCTAATCATTCTGTCTTTTAATAATATGAGGCAATGATAATGCTGATGTTATTCAGACAAAAGAATGATGACAAAGATTGCATACTGGCACCCAATTTTTTAAAACCTCTAATTTAATATTTATGTAATTACAATTAGTCTTTTATTAATTAGTTTTCTTAGACAACTTGGTATCATACTTCGTTTTGTTGAGTAAACATTAATATCACGGCCTGAAGAACTAATTAAACCATAACTAATCATTCACTAACAATATATATAAACAAAATTAAGGTCCCATTCGAAGTGTTACTCCCCAAATCCTATTTCATTTCTTTTTTTTTTTTTTTTTGTTAGGACCTAAATCCTATTTCTTGTTGTAAGTCAAATTACTTTAATATTTCGGAGAAGAGAAAAAAAAAAACTCTCATAAGTCATAAGTCATAACTACCAATATGCAAAGAAACCACCTTTCATATATATATATATATATATAAAACTAATTTTGTAATGCTTCATGCCTATCGATGCTATATATAACATTATAAAAGGTTGTTTCGAGTTTAAAATAACTATTACAAAGCTCTTTATAACATTATATCTCTCTTCTATAATGTTATAAGGGGCACTGATAAAGTGGAGTGCACCGAATTCAGATCATCAATCCATTTTCTCTGTCCCTTTCTCTACGCCTCTAATAATATTATGACAACTCATAAATTATTTTAAATTTTACATGTGTATTTAACACTTTAATATTTTCTTTAAAAATATTTTGATGGATTATTATAATAGTATTGAGAGAGATAATTAAAGAAGGGGAAAGAAAAAATGAATGCTGAGTTCCTAAAAAAGGCGATATTTACATGCTTGTTGAAGTTTTGAGTTTTGACCAAAATAGTCATAGAGCTATTTTCTTCATTCTTTTTTTTTTTTAGGAAGGAAAGAGTAATTCATTACGGCGAAAAAACATTTAACTTGAAGGATGTGCTATTTTCTAGTGCTACAAACAGTATTTATAAAACAATACTGAAACAGATAAATATTTCCACTGTAAACCCCACAGTCTTAAATATTATTTCAATTTATAGGCTCGAGCAAGCAAAGTGTTAGCTGGCAAATTTTTTAAAACAAAATAAAAAAGTATGGTCATTATTAATTTAAAAGTATAGCAATTATTAAAGGGCAAATTAAAAAGAGCGCAGCGAGGATATAACAATGATCAGGTTGTAAATTTATGCATAATTAAAATCCAGTTATTATTTGATGGGTCAGGTCAACAATAGCTTGATACAAACATTTTCAATAAAATGGTCCCCAATTTCTGAATGGTGGATAACTATTGCTTGGTAAATGCCACATATTGGAACTATAATACTATATAATCTATGACATATATATTACGACAATATTAATTATAAACACGCGCGCGCGCATATATATATATATATATATATATATGCAAAGGTGTTTTCTTATACTTCAAGTTTCATGTTTATCCAGTATGTAATCTCTCGATATGAATCGTTGGACTTTGCATTATTAGAATAATATATGTTAATTAAATTATTTATATATATATATATATATATATATATTGTGGTCAAATTGAAACCGGTGATATGTCATATATACACTGATCAAGGAAAGTCATATTCTAGCGGTTATAGAGAGCGATTCATGTTTTTCGAAAATATAAAGAATTAGATAGAGATGCTAATATATCTACAAGTTGATATATATTAACTAACTAATATATATTTCGACGCGTATCGGAGAAAATATTGTCCATGCTTGATGGATCATAATTTTACACATTTTTAAGCATGCATTTAGTCCTAAATTATATCAAAATAATACGATTTTGTCTTTATTGGTGATTTATTTGACATATAGGTCATTGGGAGCAAATGGGAGGAAATGGAACAAAAACAAGAAAATTCGGAGCAATCTGAGTTGAGGAAAAAGAAGGTTACACATTATGACAGAATTACATGATGATTTCTGGAATTTTTATGTAGCATATTGCATATCAAATTAAAGATCATCGAAAGAGCTTTCCAACGGCGTATCATATGCATGATTTGGATAAGTAACGAAGGAGATACGCCATTTTGAAAATCAGTGCGCGCAGATTTACACCGTCTCGGGTGTCCGCAGCGCCAGTAGGCAGCGCCGCAGCGCCATAGTGCAGCGCCGCAGCGCCCAAAATACAGCGCCGCGGCGCTACAGCGTGCCCAGGTGCCCAGAATGAGCCCAGAATGCGCCCAGATGCCCAGAAATCGCAGCGCCGCGGCGCCAAACCTGTAGCGCCGCGGCGCTACTCCACCAAATTGGGCCGTACAACTCCGAAAAGGCCCGAAATAGCCCGAAAACTCCTAAATTTCCTTCCATGAACCCTAAAAATTATAAAGGGTACTCGAAAACTGAAAAAGAAGACAGAGAAGAAGGCTAAAAGAGCAATTCCAAGGCTAGAGGAAGGAGATTTTGGCGAAATCGAGCGACGGAGCAATCATTCACCGCCAAGATCTCGAGTTTTTCATTCTTTCTCATTCTTTTCAACATGAACTCTCATATTTATCTGTTTAGTTTGTGTTTGATTATGTTCTAAATTTCTTTAGCTAAGGCTACGATGTAGCCAAACCAATGCTGTGAATTGTTTGCTTTTCTATTTTAATCAATTGACGTGTTATTGCAATTCTTGTTGATTGTTTAATTAAGTTCTTAATGCTTTCATGAGTTTGCGCACCTTATGATTGAATCTATGTATTTCGTTCAAAAATCGAGAGATGAGAATGAATTTGTTGCTCAATAATTAGACAACATAATTGTTTGATTGGCTAGAGATAGTAATTGCTTTTATGTGACATGTGAACTCTTGTGTTTAAAGCTGGTTTAATAAACATAATCAGAGATTCGAGAGACGAGATTAGTTTATTAGACTTAGGATTGTTTATGTTCGAGAGAAATAAATAGTCAAATTCGTGAGTTGTCTTCTTCAAGATGCAATAATTTGTCAATTGGTTAGGTTTAGCAAACGTTCATAGCCTGGTGAGGTGAAATCGGATGCCTTAGATTCTTCTACCATTGAACTACCTTTCATTTATTTTCTGCAATTTCTTTTATTTTCCCGCAATATTTCAACTTATAATTCCTTCAAATAGTGATATAGATTTAGTAAATCGGTAATCAATACAAGTCCTCGTGGGAACGACAATCCCTTACTCAAAAACCCTTTATTACTTGAACGGCACGTGCACTTGCGTTGCGCATTTCGCCTATCAAGTTTTTGGCGCCGTTGCCGGGGACTTGGCAATTGATATCGAACGAAGTATCGCGTCACTAATTTGAATTTTTTTTTATTATTTATTTTTCTTTTTATTTGTTATTTCAGGTGAATGCGTAAGTGGGGAACGGCTGATCTATTCCCATTTGACAGTGAGATCGAAAAGACAGCCAGGCGACTTCGCAAAGAAGCTCGTGAGGCAGCTGCAAGGCCTCCCGAGCCCGCACTTGAACATCTCATCGACACCTCCGCCTTCACCACCTACGACAACCCCATGGCGGAGGAACACCACGCAGCACCGGCGGCCCAAGCCGCACAAGAGGAGGGCAGAACTCTTATGGACTACATGCAGCCCTCCGTTGGCGGACTTCACTCGGCTATCCGCAAGCCAGTAATTGCCGCCAATAATTTTGAGATCAAGTCCGGGACGATACAGATGATCAAATCGTCCCAGTTTGGCGGGTTAGCAACAGAGGATCCAAAGGAGCACATTTCAAACTTTGTGGAGCTCTGCGAGACGTTTAAGTTTAACGGCGTTACTGATGATGCCGTCCGTCTCCGCCTATTCCCGTTCTCCCTGCGGGATGGCGCAAAGAGTTGGTTGAACTCCTTACCCGCCAACTCTATCACCACTTGGGAAGAATTATGCCAGAAGTTCCTCAACAAATTTTTCCCGTTCGAGAAGCAGGCCAAATTGCGCAACGAGATAGTCACCTTTGCGCAATATGATGGAGAGACTCTCTACGAGTCATGGGGACGCTTCAAAGAACTCCTTAGACGGTGTCCGCAACACGGCTTACCCGGATGGATGCAAGTTCAAACTTTTTACATCGGGTTGACACCACTAACGAGAAACCTCTTAAATGCCGCAGCAGGAGGTGCGTTCATGAACCAAACCGAGGAGGCAGCCTTCAAGTTACTGGAAGATATGTCACTTAATAATGAAGGCGGTGAGGCTGAACGGGCTATCTTGAGGAGGCAAGCACCAAGTCAAAATGATGAGGCAATCAGGGCCTTGACAGAGCAGGTAGCCATGCTGACACGGCAACTTCAAGGAGCAACACTTGGAGTAAACTCTGTTGCTATTTGCCAATGGTGCCACGGAGCTCATCCAAGCGAAGCATGCCAAGTGGGAAATCCCATGGCGGGAGAGTGTCAAGAGCAAGCCAACTTCGTAGGCAATAATAACAACAATGCGTACGGTAACTCATACAATCCGAGCTGGCGCAACCATCCAAACTTCTCATGGAGGAACAACCAAAATGCAGCACCTCTGCAACAAGCACTTCCACTACAAGATAAGTCGAGTCATTTGGAGGATTTGATCGGTAGGATGGCGGAGCACACCACCAAGTTCATGGACGAGACAAAGACTGTGCTTCAGAACCAGTCAGCACAAATAAGAAGCTTGGAAGCTCAGATTAGCCAACTTGCCATGGCTCAAAACGCAAGACCTCAAGGAACACTGCCGAGCAACACCGAGATTAACCCGAAAGAGCAGTGCAATGCGATAGTATTGAGAGGGGGGAAGATGCTACAAGAGAGAGAGGTGCTAGAATCATCAAGGCCACAAGAGATTGAAGAACCTGCTGTAAAGAAAGAAGTTGAGGAAGTGGCACCCAAGACAGCGACACCACCGCAGCCAAAAGTCCTTTACCCGCAGAGATTGAAACAAGGCAAGCTCGATAAGCAGTTTGCGAAGTTTTTGGATGTTTTCAAGAAACTTCACATCAACATCCCCTTCGCCGAGGCATTAGAGAATATGCCGAGCTACGCCAAGTTCCTGAAGGAGATCCTGTCGAAGAAGAGGAAGCTAGAGGAATTCGAGACCGTTGCACTTACTGAAGAGTGCAGTGCAGTGATTCAAAGAAAGCTCCCACCAAAGCTCAAGGACCCGGGTTCCTTTACCGTGCCTTGTGCCTTTGGTGACACGGTGTTTGAGAAGGCGCTATGCGACCTGGGAGCAAGCATCAACTTAATGCCACTCTCAATCTACAAGCGGCTAGAGCTAGGAGAAGTGAAGCCCACTACCATCACTCTCCAAATGGCGGATCGAACTATCAAACACCCGAGGGGGGTTGTAGAGGACGTGCTCATAAAGGTGGGGAAATTCATATTCCCTGTTGATTTTGTAGTCCTCGACATGGCTGAAGATCATAACATTCCCATCATTTTGGGACGACCATTCTTAGCCACTGAACGTGCTCTCATAGACGTCCAAAAAGGAGAGCTCAAGCTGCGCGTACAAGGAGAAGAGGAAACCTTCAAGGTTTTCAAAGCAACAAGACACCCCGAGGTGGACGAGGTATTTTACACTGAAGCAACTCCACCTCTGGATCCCACCCTGCCTACCATTCAGATTAAGAAGCGGAAGAGGTATGGCAAGTTCAAGCAATTGGTGGATGAACTTAAGGAGAGGGTCACAGCTGTGGCTGAGAAAATAAAGAGGAGGCGCAGCAACATCAGCGTCTCCACAACAATCAAAGGACGTCGTCCAATTGGGCGGCGCCACACTGCGAGACCATAGATGGGCGGTACCCATCCAGGGAGTATCTCTACACTCACTTGTTTTATTTGACATTGGGGACAATGTATATCTTAAGTGTGGGGGTAGAAATTTCCTTGGACTTTAGTTTAGTTTAGGTTAGGTTATTTTATTTTCTTAGGTTGTTCTCGTTATTTTTGTTTCAATAATTGCATTACTAGGTTATGCATTCTCTTTGCATTGGTGCTTTTGTTTTGGGTGAATGTAGCCGATGATATGAAACAACAACTTCCATTTCAAAAAAAAAAAAAAAAAAAGAGACCGACTTGAGTGTTTGACAGTCTTTGCACTTGTTTGATGACTGAGAAACCTGATTGTATATCTTGCTCCTAGTTATCTCACACACTTGAGCACATAGCCATGAACAAATAGTCTAAACCTTTGGTGAAAATGCGTGTAGACAACATTGTTCTAGAACTTGCCCCAAAGCTTTCTTGAAGCGAAATCCTAGGTCACACATGATTACGGGAAAGACGTAGGCCATCTTTGGAACGTTTGAGCCTTTCCAGCCTACCCCGATAATAACAACAGATCCCTAGTCACACATTTGAGCCGTAATTGATATTATACCTCATTTGATTGTCACCAAATTTGAGCCGAGCCTAAAAGTAAAACCAAGTCTCAAACCATAAACCTTAAGCACATCCACCTCTAAAAGTTAGAGGTTGAGAAACTTTGAGGAACCAATAGCACTGAACCGAAGCATCTTCTTGTGAGTGTGGAATCTCTAAAAAAAAAAAAGTGTAACACTCGGAAAGAAAAAAAAATGCTTTTGGTGAACAAAAAAAAAAAAGTGTAACACTCGGAAAGAAAAAAAAAATGCTTTTGGTGAACGAAAAAAAAAATGACAATGGGTGAGAAGAAAGTGAAAATCAGGGTGGTTAATGTGCTTAGGGTAATGATCTCACTTATATCCACAAAACATACCTTAGCCGAGGCCTAACACTACAAGCTCATAAAGACCTACTGACCCGTAGTTGTGATTGTGACCTACATTAGTAGAGAGAGAGTCTAAGGCGAGCCTATGGGACAATGAATATCTAAATTATACACCATTTGATTTTTGTCCGCACAAATTGATCCGGGGTAAAAGATTAAAAGTGATTGGCTAAATAACACACACACACGAGAGACTAGAGGTGAGAGAAATCATGAAGGTAGCTCAAGATTCAAAACTTTTGTGAGCTTGATTTCATTCTAAGTTGGTCTCCATTTCTTTTGCAAAATAATTGTTGTTGTTGTTGTTGAACTAAGGCACCCATAAATGAATCCTAACTTAAGTACCGTGTTTAAAGAATTTAGAGATTCATGTCTTTTCATTGGTTTAATCTAGTGATTTGTGTTTTGCTCGAGGACTAGCAAAAGCTAAGTGTGGGGGTATTTGATGGATCATAATTTTACACATTTTTAAGCATGCATTTAGTCCTAAATTATATCAAAATAATACGATTTTGTCTTTATTGGTGATTTATTTGACATATAGGTCATTGGGAGCAAATGGGAGGAAATGGAACAAAAACAAGAAAATTCGGAGCAATCTGAGTTGAGGAAAAAGAAGGTTACACATTATGACAGAATTACATGATGATTTCTGGAATTTTTATGTAGCATATTGCATATCAAATTAAAGATCATCGAAAGAGCTTTCCAACGGCGTATCATATGCATGATTTGGATAAGTAACGAAGGAGATACGCCATTTTGAAAATCAGTGCGCGCAGATTGACACCGTCTCGGGTGTCCGCAGCGCCAGTAGGCAGCGCCGCAGCGCCATAGTGCAGCGCCGCAGCGCCCAAAATACAGCGCCGCGGCGCTACAGCGTGCCCAGGTGCCCAGAATGAGCCCAGAATGCGCCCAGATGCCCAGAAATCGCAGCGCCGCGGCGCCAAACCTGTAGCGCCGCGGCGCTACTCCACCAAATTGGGCCGTACAACTCCGAAAAGGCCCGAAATAGCCCGAAAACTCCTAAATTTCCTTCCATGAACCCTAAAAATTATAAAGGGTACTCGAAAACTGAAAAAGAAGACAGAGAAGAAGGCTAAAAGAGCAATTCCAAGGCTAGAGGAAGGAGATTTTGGCGAAATCGAGCGACGGAGCAATCATTCACCGCCAAGATCTCGAGTTTTTCATTCTTTCTCATTCTTTTCAACATGAACTCTCATATTTATCTGTTTAGTTTGTGTTTGATTATGTTCTAAATTTCTTTAGCTAAGGCTACGATGTAGCCAAACCAATGCTGTGAATTGTTTGCTTTTCTATTTTAATCAATTGACGTGTTATTGCAATTCTTGTTGATTGTTTAATTAAGTTCTTAATGCTTTCATGAGTTTGCGCACCTTATGATTGAATCTATGTATTTCGTTCAAAAATCGAGAGATGAGAATGAATTTGTTGCTCAATAATTAGACAACATAATTGTTTGATTGGCTAGAGATAGTAATTGCTTTTATGTGACATGTGAACTCTTGTGTTTAAAGCTGGTTTAATAAACATAATCAGAGATTCGAGAGACGAGATTAGTTTATTAGACTTAGGATTGTTTATGTTCGAGAGAAATAAATAGTCAAATTCGTGAGTTGTCTTCTTCAAGATGCAATAATTTGTCAATTGGTTAGGTTTAGCAAACGTTCATAGCCTGGTGAGGTGAAATCGGATGCCTTAGATTCTTCTACCATTGAACTACCTTTCATTTATTTTCTGCAATTTCTTTTATTTTCCCGCAATATTTCAACTTATAATTCCTTCAAATAGTGATATAGATTTAGTAAATCGGTAATCAATACAAGTCCTCGTGGGAACGACAATCCCTTACTCAAAAACCCTTTATTACTTGAACGGCACGTGCACTTGCGTTGCGCATTTCGCCTATCAATGCTCATATACTCATGTTGTATAGTACTGTGAGGTGATATTATTAGTGGGTTTCCATGTTGGATTTTTTGCTTTCCTGTTTGCCGTATAGATACATGCACGTATTGATCAAGCTCTATACAATAATAATCCTCTTGTAATTAACTTTAGCCAAAACAGAATAATAAGAAAATAAGATCAAAGAGGGCCTATGAGAATCCTTTTAATTCCAGTGCTTAGCACGACCCTACAAGCCCAATTATCTTAAGCCAGCTATAAATAATTTTTTTTCCCTTGGCAACAAGACAAAAACAAAACAAAACAAAGCAAAGCTTGCATGTTTTATCTTTTACTAATTAATTATATAATATGTGTATGCATATATATGATATGTAGTATATATAAGTTAATAAGGTACCAAAGGGAAAATGATTAAAGAAAAATCAAACCGAATAAGCAGCTTGTATACGCAACTAGCTAATCAATATTAAAAATGTTGTAAATAATGATTTGAAAGGTGACAAACTGATTACTGATTAGCAGACATTCATGACCCTTTGTTTGGCTTTAATTACTTGCAATTTTTTCAAACTTTAATATTTTTTAAGGAACCAATCAAAGAAATTAATAAACCTTAGACGGTACTTTCATTATCAAGTGTGACACTAAAAGGACAAGTTTACAGTTCCACAACAGAAGTATACACATATATAAGAAAAAAATGACCTCATGATCAACATTTTGTGTAGATATATATAAATTCGTCATTATTCATCAACCTTTTTTTTTGCTTCATGCACTTGGTCAAGACGTTGACGAGCTAACTGATTATGATCAATAATCTTAGTACTGAAAGCGAAAGATTACGAGAAAATTACGCTTG
This sequence comes from Boehmeria nivea var. tenacissima, assembly GCA_018132145.1. Lineage (NCBI taxonomy): Eukaryota > Viridiplantae > Streptophyta > Magnoliopsida > Rosales > Urticaceae > Boehmeria > Boehmeria nivea. Next base: position 19,853,583 of record CM030876.1, read on the forward strand.
TTACTATATAGTAAAATACAATATTATACCTACTTTTGAGTTGAAGAAGCATATAGAAATAATTAGATAAAAATCATAAACCACTAAAAAAATTATCAAACTGAAGTTTGAAGCAAACTTTTCACAGCTCCTTTGAGCATGAAATTAAAGAAGAGACACATATATTTGCATGCACAGTAGTACTTGTGAATTTGTGATCATAATCATGATCAAGTGGAAAATATTTTGTAATAACATATTACGTTCATTAAAAAGGACAATTTCCAAAGAAAAATAGGTCTTGTTGATCCAGATTGAGGCCATATTCCCAAGAAAGAATCGAGTTTTCTACGGTAGTGGCACCATAATCCACCCACTGTTGCAGAGAATCTGCTTGTAGAGAAGGAGATTCGCCGACGGAATTCGGATTATTGTTGTTCGATTCCTCGACAGAGAACGAAGAAGCACTGTATGAAGCTGTGACGACGTTGTTGTTATTGTTGACCATAATAATCTCTTGGTTGTTCATCCACGTGTGGTCCAAATTATCCAACTTGTTTAGGCTAATCATGTCATAATAATTCATTTTCGCGAGATCATCGACATCGCTCGTAGTATCGACTGAATTAGTACTAGTAATCGTTACCTTGCTCTTCTCGTGATCTTGCGAAAATTTAGCTTCTGATGATGACAAGCCATTTTCTTGTCCTGATGATGATATTGACACTGGTTTAGTACTTGACTGTGCAGAGTCATTTTGATGATCATGAGTGCTAGTTGTGTCGGATTTTTGCTCATGATCATGATCTTGATCATCTTCTTCTTGATCAACATTTTCTTTTTCTTGATGATCATCAATGGGCTTGTGTGTCACGGGGTCGAGACCGAGCTGCTTTAGTCTCTTCTTGATTCGAGTGTTCCAGTGGTTCTTGATCTCGTTGTCTGTGCGACCAGGAAAATGTGCTGCAATCTTAGACCACCTAAAAAAAAAATGTTTAATTCATCAAAAATTTTGTGTTATAAGCAAAAATTGACAAACAAAAAATATATGTACCATATAAATAAATATTACCTGTTACCTAGGCGTGAATGTAACTGAATAATTTGATTCTCTTCCATTTCTGTGAAACCTCCTCTCTTAAGATCAGGCCTAAGATAGTTGATCCATCTTAATCTGCAGCTTTTGCCACATCTTAGCAAGCCTACACCATCACACACCATAACATTATTAATGAATCATAATTAGAGAAAGAAATATATATTGAAGATATATATAAAGATTGATCATTAATAATTAGTACCTGCAAGCTTAGGAACCATTCTCCAACAATGAATACCATTGTTGAGAATAAAGTTCATAAGCTTGTGATCTTCCTCAATTGTCCAAGGACCTCTCTTAAGTCCTATCTTTTCACAACAAGGTTGTCTTCCCATTATTTTTGGCTGATTTCTTTTCACAAAGCTAGCCTAGAGCTTATAGGCCAAGCCCAAAGGTGTGAGGAATATTAATGTGAAACCCCCTAATTAGAATTAATTGGAAACTTAACAACACTAAATGTAAAAGAAAATGGGGATGATTAGCAATCTCCTTATAGTCCAAGCAAAAGATTCTGCCAGTTCATTTCTCATTATAATAAGGCAATATGTAGTTCAAGAAGGGAGATAAATGATTGGTTTGGAAAGCATTTTTTGGTGTTTGATTCGTATTTTTTTTTTAAAGGGAAAAAAAGAAAATCAAAAGCATTATTAAGGCTATAGGGCATAATTGTCATTATGAAAATGGTACCACTCCCATGTTAAGACAATGGAAAGAGTCTTGTTTGTTGGAGTATTTACAGGGCAGAGAAGAAAAACGACACTTCAAAACGTGAGTGTTACTCGTTGACAAATGACAAACACCACTTTATATATTTTATTACTTTGTAACCTCTAATCCTCTCTTATTGGTCTTCTTTTTCTCTTATATTTTGTGTGAAGTCCAAAAACTAATATAAAAAAATAAGGGGAATTGCAAAAAAAAAAAAAAAAGCCATTGTAAATGTATTTTCTTGATACTATTCTATGTTACCATTCTATCAAAATCCCCAAATAACAACGATAAATTTTGTTTACGATTCTTTATGGGCCTGATTAAGGCTGGCCTTTTTTGTCGTTGGAGGCAACTCTTTCCCATATTTTTTGTCCCTATTTGGATAGTTTTTTAGGAAATAGTTAATAAATAAATATATACAAGTTACAAGTAAGATGCTCATGAGAATTCTACCAAAGTGTTCTTAGTCTTACATTCCAAACGTGGATTCATTACAGTCAATGTTTATTCAATAATTTGTCTGAAAATAATTTTAAAAAAAAGGAAATAGATAAACTTATTTCCTTGAATCTTCGCAAGTGTTGTTATGCATTACCACTTACATATTTGAGGTGGCAAAGTAAAATCTTTACACAACGACTATTATTTTGGTCAAACTGGTGGTGCTTTGTTTTAATTACTAGCCGAAAGCATTGACTAATAATACATTGTTATATTTTAGCTAGGTGAATCTCCATTATATTGGATGTTTTGTTTAGTATAATTCAGTAAATGTGACTACAATAACTATGCATCAGATTGTTTATATTCAAAGCACTGTTTATAATAAAGCTAGTTTATTAGGTAGGTAAGCTGTAGATAATAATTCACAAGAGAAAATGTTTAAATAAATGACGAGAAAGCAGTTTTCATTCAAATGTTGTGACATTAATTTAGGAAACAAGTTAGAGAAATATATAATCCTAAATTTCGCAGCATTTAGTATAGATATGTCTCTATACATGCAACAATGTGAACTAAAAATGACATTATACAATTAACACGGAATAAATTTCAGTTCGAAGTACATTGATTCATGGGCTATTAACATATAAAATAAAGTTTTCCTTTTTAGTCAATGGACAAATCAATCATGATAATTTGGTTCATGAATTAGAATATTCTCCAATAATCTTTTTGGGATGCACGGTCATCCTAAACACAAACATCTGGGACCAGCCTCGACTAGTGAAATAAAGACATAATTAAGGACATAATTAATTCTTTTGCTTTTCCAAATTAAGATGATTATGACTACTTTGGATCATAACAATCAATGTCTTTTTTCACACAACAGAAAGGTGCCATAACATAATGCATGAAACACACAACATGTTTTCTTGGCTTCAAGGCTTTGTCTAATGCATCCGGATATCCATATAATCTTGCTAGTGATTTTTTTCTTTCTTCTTTCCTTTATTTTTTTTTTAAATTTTATTTCTACAGAAGTTGATCAGTCATGAGATAAAGGAATGAATTGGTAAAAACAAAATAATTTAGAAGTAATTTAAAAAGACTATTAATCGAGCAAGGAATAGAGAGATCGAACTCAATGCTAAAGACTCTAGTAAGATATTTTTATCAATGAAATAGAATTTTTTTGTCGAATCCGATCGATACAAGTTAGACATGTGGTCATGCTCAATAGTTTTGCTCTAAGATAATATATGGTTTTTTTTTTTTAAATCTTATATGGCAGAGTGTTAGAGTTTGTGATCCAAATTCTATTTTGGCTTGTCTTAATATGAAAATGGAGAAAAAAGAAATAGAGATGTTGTGGTAACTGAGGAATTTGGCAGTATACCCAATCTTGGAGCTCACAACTCAAATCACGGAGTACGCCCAAATTTGCATATTCTTTGTAACTTATATCAAAAATTTTATTTTCTTCTTATAGTGAATTTTCTCTTATTCGCCAATAGTTTCCCCATCTTGAATTTCCACTTGAATCTGTGTTTTATTGATTTTGTGTTTTTGTTTTTGCTTTTCACCATTAATTTTCGTAACATGCATGTAGCAATTTAAATTCTTATAAAATGCTTTCGATCAAAGACAAGTATTAAAAAAATATTCGAGTATTACGACCTCATATTATTAAAAATAAAGAATAAAAATTGACACTATATTGTTATATGATAGTCGATTATAATTTAAATAGTATATATAATTATTAGCAAAACTAGTATATCGTTGAGATTAATGGAGAGAAATATTCATGCATTATTGTCAGTGGCTATGTTGTCTCTTAGTTGACATTCTCAAATATGTAAACTTGTACTCATGATTCATGAATAATGATGAGAATGGTCAGTAGAACTCAATAATTGTTTTTTTTTTTTTTTGATTATTTCCTTCTTTTGTTTGTTTTTCCAAAGCTGATCAGCTAAATATTCCTGATAGAACAAACAATAATATTGATCATGAAACTACACATATATTGGGAGTCCAAAATATTCCCTGTTTGGAATATCGGCCTCATCGCAGTCCATGACATCATCACAGTTTGGTACATATATATATAACACAAAACAAAGTCAAGAAACAAAGATTCAATGGGTGAGGACAAAGCTTGAGTGACAACTAGTTTAAAGAGGAAAGACACGACACAACCGAACAAATCCATCGCCAAACTTGTGAACTCGCAGAAGATCCTCTTGCTCGCCGCCTTGGATTATGCAAAATCCACTCGACAAGACACATAATAAAACCAACCTTCAATGCTTAATATATGATATATATATATATATTTGTTGAGGGTTTAGAGGGCATCTAAGAATGGTTATAAAATGTTGGTCGAATGGCTCCAAAAATATGTGTACTTATTTTTTGTTGAGAGAATTTCAATCTTACGATATGACAAAAAACATGAGGCTATAATATCTTGTTACTCGCGTCGCTTTGAGTAGAAAACCATGTCTACTTGGGCTCAAACAGAATATGTTAGGCGAAAAATATATATGGTGCTACAAATTCAAACTTTTTAACCTAAGTTACGTGATGGTTGTGTTGTTGTATGGTTATTAATATTTAACAAGGACCGTGTTTGATTAATTATAAATATGGACTCCTTGTACATGTTAGGCGGAAAATTTTGAAAAATGCCATTTCTTGACAATATAATTTGAAAATTTGCCACTGCAAAAGAAAAGTTGCAATCCACCTTTTAATAATGAATTTGGTCAAATTTTAATTTTTTACAAATGAAAAAAAAAATGAAATAGTAATTTACTATTATTCAGTTAGATCATTTTTCGTAGCATGATTATAAATAGGGAAATTTTGAGGAATGACCATCTTTTGACACATTGATAATTTATACTCCATTTGTATTGCACTTTTAATTTGTACCCTAAATTTTACCACAAACATAGAGTGAAAACAAGATGAGCATACGACTTAGGGTATAGATTATTAAGTGGCACTAAAAACGACATTGTTTTGTAATTTTCCCTTTATATAAATAGGAAAATTTTGAAAAATGCTATTTTTGGACAACATATTTTGAAAAATATCACTTACAACTAAAGTTTGCGGTTCATGTCACTTTATAGTTGTGAATTTGACCGAACTACCTTTTTTTTTTTTCACAAATGAAAAAGACAAGAGGAGAATGGAGGCAACATAATAATTTGTTTATGAAAAAATGTGATACTCTAAAATGTAAATTGTGCATGACGCTTGAGATCATTTTTTCTCAAATAAAGCCCAACTCAATATAGGCTTGGGCTTAGAGACACTTATGTAAGCCCAAATAAATCTGAAATGGGCTCATGTTGGACATACTTGGGCCTCGCTTATGTCCAGCAGTCTACCTACCAATAAGTACTTCTCAACTCCATGAAAATGGACAGTATATTCCTATATATAACCTTCACTATATAATTAGAGAACAAGAAATATGGACTCTCTGTTTTTGAAGAACAAAAGAAGAAATATGGAGATTTGGTAAATAAAACGTGACATGGACAGAAAATCGATCAAGCAAAATAGTCAATTACAAGTGAAAGAATTGTCACGTGTCACTCATTTTCGGCAGAATTATAATTTTGCTTAGCGAGAAAGGAAATAATAAAGAGCAGATCTAGACATGAAATACGTTTTCTTTTTCCCTCTCTTTTTCTTCATTATTTTAGCGAATAGCCTTTTTCAATAAATTGACTCATGGTTTGCAAATATCCTGCTGTCTCATTCTGAAGATATTCAAGATTTGACACGTCTATTAATTATGCTAATCATAAGAAAAACATACTTACAATTCATGATTATCATTCAAAGGTCTCTTTCTTTAGACGCTTGTATTTTACGTACTAGTTCCCTGAATATGCCACGTGCCTCTCATTTCCATCAAGTTCGATCCATTGATTTGGGTGTTGAAAACGACACAGTTCGTGTCATTGTCGTTTGAGGTCTCTCGCTCTCCACCGTGGCAATGCTGACGTGTCAAATTGAGAAGGAATGTAGCTTTCTGGTGGGTCCCAAATGCCTCCCAAAAGTGGACCCCAGTCGGTGATTGGTATCGTGGGTTGTGGCTGACACATATCAAATGAGCACGAAACGGTAGCAAATATCCGGCACGAGCGACCTCACCATTATTCCCATACACACCCAGCCACATCACTCTCGGATGGACACTCATACTCCGAACAAAAAATAACAAGCATACCCCTATACTTTGATAAAATAGCGAAACCACCCCATCACCTTTTAAAATTCTAACAAAAATATGCTTTCAGTTTTCAAAGTTCTAATAGAAGTATACCTTTGAATTTTGATGGGTATAAGATTTATAATTTTAAGTAGATGGGCTAGTAGATTGATTATTTTTCTTAGAATAGATTTAATAACAGTCAATGAAAAAACGATAAATGCATGCGTGTCATTTTAAGTACTAAATAATATATTATGTTTCTGAAGGAAGGGTTATGATTTGCTGTTTGGTGATATAAATTTTGTGGCCTCGGTTATTCATGGCCTTATAAAAAAATTCATAATTATTTAAAAGACTAATAATAATGTAGCATGTTAGCAATCACTTTTATGTTACGTAAACCACTATAGTGTTTGCAACCTGCATGAAGGGTTAAATAATGATCAAGTCATCAAATCAATGTAACAAAAGTTCCCTAAATACTAGTATACGAATCAAAATCTACTGTTATTATTTTACTGTTTCAATTGTAGGCTTATTTTAATGAGAAAATAATAATTAAAAAACTGAAATATAGTTACAAAATTAATACATACCAAACTTTTTTTTGGCACATGAATAAAAATAACAAAATAGGAACAACAAATCTTGATTCAGTATAAAGCTTAATAAACAAGAACAAAGATTTACTCAAAAGAAAAAAAAAACAAAAGGATTAATTAATAAATTAGTTGATTGTTAGTTTAGTCGAATGAAAATCTTGTTTATTTATCTTATTCCGAATTTCCTAACAAAAAATAAAAAGGAAAATCATAGGAAATGGCCAAAAAAAAATTTCGTTTTTAAAATCCAGCCCATATTTTAAAAAATTAAAAAAATAGCCATGTTACGAATTATATAACAGAAAAATATCATCCAAAATATAACACATCTGTAAATATTTGTAAGATATTTTGTAACACTTCAAGTTTTACCAATTATTTTCTGAAGTATCAAATAATATCTTACAAATATTTATAGATCTGTTATATTTTATGTGACACTTTTCTGTTATACAATTCGTAATATGACTTTTTTTTTTATAAATTTTTTGAAACACAAGCTATCATTTAAAACAAACATTTAATTTTGGCCTACTTTTACAACTCACCCTAATAAAAAATATATAGTGTCAATTATTTATTGGCGGAATTTTCTCGTTATTTTGGTACGTTGACATGAACAAATTGTCGTACCACGATTAACCTATGTAATTTTTTTATTCCTTCTTTATTTTGTGTTTTTTATGCCTTAAATTTTCTCTATTAATTGTATTCTGAGCATTTTCTCTATTAATTGTATTCTGAGCAAGTTTATACTACGAAGTACGAACAAAAACACATGTTTTCAATGCAAAATGCCACAATGCATCAGAAAACGACATGTTTTTTTTTTGTCGTCAGACGACATTCTTGTACTAGTGTGCATTGAAACTACATGTCGTTTCTGGTCCAAGTTAAGGCACACGGGAGGACAGGACAGCAAATCCCGAATTATAGCCGTTGGAGACGCTTACAAAGCAAAGCAGCCCAATTCAAAAAATCCGACCGTTTGAACTTGTCTCTCTCTCTCTCTCTCTCTCTCTCTCTCTCTTCTCCTTCCCAAAAAAGATTTCTTTCCCCCAAAAACAAACAACCAGATCGCTTCTTTCTAACCAAAAAGAGCAAAAAGAAAAAGAAAAGCCCAAAAATGACGAGCGAAGAACGAAAACCGAGCCCGAGCGAGTCCATCCACGGCGCTATCTTCAGTCCCAGATTCAAATCCGTGGCTGCCATGGCCGGATGGGACGAAGATTCCCTTTTATATGCGAGCCTCATCGTCGACGACACGCCCGAGCGCCAGCTGAGCCACAAGAAACGCACCGTTTTCCAGTTCAAAACCCCTCCAAGCACCAGTTCAAGAAAGTAATTTCACTTCCTTCTTCTTGTTTTATGATTAAAAAAAAAAAGACTTCAATTTTCTTTTCTTTTTTTTTTTTGGGGGAAAATTAAAATAAAGGGTATTTATTTGGTGTTTATGTATGTTCAGAAAAAGGAGGGCTCAAAGTAGTCCAGTGGTTCCAGTTCCCATTGTTGCTCTTGACCTTGACGACGTTGAATCTTCGAAGAAAGGTAATTTCTCTGGTAAATCCAAACTCTCTTTGAACTTTATTTTAGTTCTTAGAATATTGAAAAAAAGATTGAATCTCTTTTTTCTTTCTGCGCAATTGATTTGTAGAGACTCAGAAAGATACACCAAAGGCTGATAAAAAGGAAAAGGAAAAAGAAAAAGAAGAAGATAGATTGGAAGAAAAGAACTCTGGTGTTTCTACGAGCCTTCCATGTATGGACAAGCTAAGGGAGGAGCTTTCTTGCGCAGTAAGAATCCTCTGTTCGTTCGTTCAATTAATAATTCCACTTTTTGATTCGGTTTCTTTCATAAGATAAAGACTAATTATTTGTTATCGATGTTCACGGAATTTGCCAGATTTGTTTGGATGTTTGCTTTGAACCTAGCACCACTCCTTGTGGACATAGGTAAGCTCATAAATCAATTTGGAAAAGCCTAAAGGTTCAGTGATATTACTTGTGTTCCTTTTCGTAGTGTTATTGTATGAATGATCGTTGCTTTGGGTTTTAGTTTAAAAGTTTGTCTTGTTGTTAGTCTTGATTAGTTCATTTTGATTGTGTAGTTTCTGTCTGAAATGTCTGCGATTTTCTGCGAGCAAATGCGGGAAAAAGTGCCCAAAGTGCAGGCAGTTGATAAGGTAAAACAATATAAATAAAATCATTTTCAAAATTTTGAGTTAAAAGGGGTTTAGTTTAAATCATTTACATTCTTTGGCTCTGAATATTTGCAGCAATGGAAGGAGCTGCACGGTTAATACCGTTCTTTGGAACACAATACAGCTTCTTTTCCCTCAAGAAGTGGAAGCAAAGAAGGCTGCCGGAGCCTTAAACAGCCGCGAATCTGACCGCCGTCGAAGGATCCCAGAAGCGGCATTTTATGATAACTTGAGGAATGGAAGTTCAGACGACTCAGAGCTACCGAGAAGTGAGGAAACCTCTATGAGGAGGAGGCGATCAACCCAGAGCCGGAATGACGATCCTACAGCAAGCTTGGAACGCGATATCAGAAGAAATATCCGAGCTGCTTCTAGGGTGTCGAGCAGAGATACCGGGGCCAGAACTGGCAGAGCTGCGCCGAGCCAAGACGAGGATGCTGCGTTAGCCCTGAGGTTGCAGAGAGAGGAGTTTATGGGAGCTGTTAGGGGGACAAGTACAATCCAATCTAGTACTAGTACTTATAATCCCATAAATGCACATTCTACTAGTACTAATAGTTCACTTTCCTTAGCATCTAGATCAACATTTGACCAATCCAGCACTAGTACAAATCCTACTAGTAGTAATAGTAGTAGTTCCTTTTCCTTAGCTAGAGCAAACTTGAGAGCCATGGCTTCTAGAGCCATCACACTTCGGGTTAGACGGCAATTTTAGTTTGAAATTGGATGAATGCTTAGTTACTAGGAACAACTTCACTCAATCCTATTGAGTTCTAACAGAATCAGATTCGCGCGTTGCTCAAAATAGTTTCCGATGGACTAATTTCTCCGACTATATGTTATGTCCGCTTGAATTTTTTTTGGCAATTCAAATTTTTGCTGTTGATCTTGCTTCATATTTGTTTCAGAATGACAATCTCAAGGAGGTTGATATTTCTTTCTTTGTGGTTGTAATGTCTTTCTCAGTCATTTTGGCGTGAATGATAGTTATTATTATTATTATTATGATAAACTTGAGTCAGACATTCAATAAAATGAGAGTCATATGACTGCTAAATTAATGCAAAACCTTCTAAAATTTCTTCACTTTTCTGGTTTTTTTAATCACGCATCGAGAATTTGTCAACTTTAATGACGTCTATACCTAATCAAGATCATCAGAAAAACATTTTCTCACTGTTACAAAAGTCGATAATTATATTTTACAGCTATAAATTGAAAATACAAGGCTTAAACATATTCTGTTAGTTGAAATGGAAGCACATTGCGTACTTGCCAATCTCTTAAAAACGGCTTTGACTTTGTCTTCTTACATTTTATCTTAATCAATTGTAATGGATTGGTCTACAATCTTTTCATACCTTGACACCAGCTTTATAAAATTTATAATCACTTTTGAATTCAACGCCTATCGGTCAACCAATCACAAAATGACACTTGTTATACGCAGGTTGGTAAACGCAAAAGTTAGGCGAGAATTATTGGGGTTAATCATGCAGGTTTATACGTTTCCTCAACTAAATTTCTTGTATAAATATAACTAAACCAGTGTTTGGCAAAAAATACAATCTACCTTAACTCAGAGAAATGGCAACATTTAGTAGAGCGCCATGGATTCCACTAGCCTTGTTTTGCATGGCATTTGCGTTGCTTGTGGCGACGGGCATGTCTGACTCCACTTGGGGTTTGCAGGGTCATTCACTCGCCTCTGCGCCGGTTCCATCTTCAGACACGGGCACTGGAAACGGCGACTCTGCCGCTTCTGGCTGTTCTCCTCATTTGTTCATCGCAACTCTGTTTGCTTCTTTGGCGTTCTTATCTCCCATCTGTCTATCTGTCTTTTAATAGTTGTATTGTTTATTAGTCCCATGTTTGGCTGTACTTTTCCTTTCTTGTGGTTGTGTCTTGTGCGTATTAAGAAAGGGATTATCTTGGCTTCATAAATAAAATTATTACAGTTGGGATATCAATATCTGAGGTATTACAATCCCATTTGCAGCTAAATAACAGGTCAAAGAGACAACACAATGGTGCAAAGACAAAATGAGTTTAATATTAAACAAGGTCACTATTTTTCTTTCTTTACTTCTTGGCTTAGCATGCGTAATAAGTTAGTAATTTTTTTGATCTGTTACGTGAGCAATAGACAAATTTGAGCAACCTGTAGGATTAGAGCTTATGTTTATGGCTGTTCCATTTGTTGGGCGTTATTTCTTGTTTAATTGGCGATAATTAAAACACTCAATCTGAAGCCATTTGTGGACTTGGTATGGACATAAGCAAAGACAGTGTTAAGAAATTAATAGCAAGAAACGAAAATAGAGAACACGTAGATTTAAGTGGAATACCCAAGACCGACAAAATCACATGCATACGAGTGTATTTATTATATGAAAAAGATTGGTACAGAGTTACAAAGTATATACGAATTTGATAAATATATGAAATCATCCTAATCTGAAATGTCCATAGCACTAATAAAAATTTTATTGTAGACAAGAAAAATATCGATTGTAGACCAGAATAATATACTGGAAGTGTCTCAAAAACTGTTACAAGTGCCAAAAATGCGATGCTTTGAGCTCTAGATTCCATGGCAAGAACCGCTGCGACTGTGCTCGAGCCACATGCCCTAAGTGCCATTAGTGCGCTTTTATAGCCCCCCCCCCCCCCCCCCCCCATCTTGTTGCACGCGTGACATGAGAGTGCGTGAGTGTAATCAGGTGATACTCATGGCTAGCACTATACACATACTCGCTAAAGAGCTATTTTCTTATAAAAAACACTCTCTCTTTATAAGTTGGACTCTTTCGCCCAGAATTTTTTTCGAAACACTTAGCTTTAACTAAAACCAAACCCAACACATATTTATGACACTTGAAACTCAGAAGAGTATAATTTATAAAGTAATTTGTACATATAACCCTCGAACCTATTGGAGTTTTGTGAGTTTGCTTAAGAAAAACAAACTCTAAGGGCAACTTGGAAAATCTCGATAAATTTAAGGACTATTGATGCAATCATCTGAAACATGAGGTTGCTGACATGGCCGAGTTTGAGAGTTTCCAAAAATGAAAACAGAAACAGGAGATCGGAGCCCAATTGACATATTAACGACCTCATATAAACCGACGCGAACGGTCTCTCTCTCTCTCTCTCTCTCACCAAAGCCGGAACAGCCCTAACATCTCTCTCTCTCTCTCTCTCTCTACTTTGTTATCTTTTTTCACTTCTCTCTCTATCGATTCCCTCGGAGCCTTCAACCCCACAATGAACAACTTATTTATTCATTTTAAAATTCAAAATCAAAATCAAAATCCAGATTTAGTTATCAAATAAATGAATGAACGAACGGGAAAGAAGAATATAAGCTCGACAAAATCATGCTTAAGGAACATAATCGCAGGAAGAGGCCAAACGACGTCGTCGTGTCGTGGAGCAGGTTCTTCTGGTGCACCGTCTTCGTCGTCCTCACCTGCGTCCTCTTCTCTGGCTTCACCTTCTCCACTTTTCGCCTTCTCTTCGGAGGTTGCTTTTTTTTTTTTTTACTTTTTTCTTTTTCCTTTTCCATTTCCATTTCTTTTGTTTTGATTCTCGGAACTTTTATTTATTTGATTTTGAACAGAGACGGTTCAACCAGTACTGGTACTAAAATGGCGAGCTCGGCCGGTGAAGTCCCTCTCCAGCGAGTCTCCGGGGGAAGAGTCGTCAATCACTGTCAGAGAAGTCGTGTCGTTACCGGATCAATCCTTAGTTTTCCTAAATTACCCCTCTTCGTCTCGGTTATTTGCCAAAGAGGACCTCACCTGTGTTTACCACTCCGTTGTCAAGAACTCCACGGCCGCGAAACGGAAGTTCAGAAAGTCGCCGATTTCTTCGGAGGGAATCGGCGGCGGGCAGATCGTGCGGTGTCCGCTGCAGCCGCGTGGCTTCGTGGTGTCCGTCGGATTGAAGCGGAGAGGCAAAGGAGAGACGTTCTCCGGCGAAACGGCGTCGCCGTCGCCGCCGAAGCGGTGGGACTCGCTGGCGTACGAGGCTCTGATCGACCGCGACAACACGACGGTGGTGTTCGTGAAGGGGCTGAATCTACGGCCCGAGAGAGTCTCCGACGCCTCCAAGTTCGAGTGCGTGTACGGCTGGGATTTCGCGGCGGCGCCGAAGTTCGTGCTCCGATCGGAGGTCGTCTCAATCGCTCAGGAGATCGTGCGGTGCAAAACGCCCCTGAGTCTGCTGAGTGGTGGCTCTGGCCCACACAGCGACGGCATTAACTCCGTTAAGGTTTCCGTTAGGATGAAGGGCCGGAAATCTTTAAACACCATAGCGCGCCCGAGGACCCGGACCCGACCCACTCCGGCGACCCGGAAAGACCACGAGGTGTGCGTTTGCACTATGGTCCGGAACCAGGCCCGGTTCTTGAAGGAATGGGTCATGTACCACGCCGAAATCGGGGTCGAGCGTTGGTTCGTGTACGACAACAACAGCAACGACGGGTTGGAGGCTGTCGTAGGGTCGCTGTCGGGCGGGAATTACAACGTCACGCGCCACGCGTGGCCGTGGGTGAAGACGCAGGAGGCGGGCTTCGCGCATTGCGCGCTGAGGGCCCGCGGCGCGTGCGAGTGGGTGGGGTTCATCGACGTGGACGAGTTCATTCACCTGCCACGTGAGTTGGTATTAAAAGACGTGGTCGCCAATCAGACGAGTCATGACCCCAATGTGGCCGAGCTGCGGGTCTCGTGCCACAGCTTCGGGCCCTCGGGGCTGAAGCGCGTGCCGGCTCGGGGAGTCACAGTTGGGTACACGTGCCGGCTGGCAGCCCCCGAGCGGCACAAGAGCGTGGTGCGGCCCGAGGCACTGAACGCGTCGTTGATCAACGTGGTGCACCACTTCCACCTGAGGGAAGGGTTTGGGTATGTGAACGTGGATAGGAATGTGATGGTGATAAATCACTACAAGTACCAAGTTTGGGAAGTGTTCAAGGACAAGTTCTATAGGAGAGTGGCCACTTACGTGGCGGATTGGCAGGACGACCAGAATGTGGGGTCCAAGGACCGAGCCCCTGGATTGGGGACCAGAGCCGTGGAGCCACCTGATTGGTCCACTAGATTCTGTGAGGTCAATGACACTGGATTGAGGGACCGAGTGTTACAAAGATTTTCAGACCCACAAACACATCTCTTGCCGTGGCAAAATGGTTTTAACGGCCACGACATGAAGCACAGAAAGGGAACAGCCAAGATGGTCAGAAAGCGTAAAGGCATTCTATGATTTTTTTTTTTTTTTGAGGAAGCATTTTATGATTTTTATTATGAGAGGAAGTTACACTTCTTTTTTTTTTTAGGGGTAGTTATTTGTTTATTTGCTTGAATGATGGGTGTGTAAAGATATATAATTTAGGGGATGGGTTAGTAGATTGATTCTTATTATTTTTTTTGTAGATAGATTTAACGACACGATTAATGAAAAATGATGAATGCGTGCCATATGAAATACTGTATATATTGTTTTTGAAGGAAATATAGATGACGTTCTTGTGTAGTCAAGTTTTGTGGACCAATACAGGCTGTGCTTATGCATGGCCTTTTGTAGATGTGGTAATTAATTCCTAAATTGAAATGCTAATATCAATGTAGCATGTTACTCGGTAGCAACAACACTCATGAGAACTCATTAGCAATCAATGTTGTGTTATGTCAACCACTAGATGTTTTCAACACGCATGGAGGGTTAGATAAAGAGTTTCCTTTTACATTCTTGAAAGGGAATCAAGTCACTATCGATGGCTTTTACATTCTAACTGTATCATGCACAATTCAGAACCTTCACAGAAACATAAACAGGGAATTAGAAACCCTCGAGATGGGGCGATAAATTTATCAAATATTAGAATTCAATTTGCTTGTTTTGAACATAGAAGTCCAAAGATTAATTAATGGCTTTTTTCCAACTAAAGAGCAAGATATCAAATCAACTCATTCCCTATGGTAACAAACCCTCGTCAAACAAAAATGATCAAAAGTGAATCGTCCAAAAAATGTACAAGAAAAAATTTCTTTTCTTCACTCGTCCTGCATATTTCTTCACTCAAAGGACCCTTGCTTGTGCCTGCCTCACAAGCCCCGCAATCTTATATGAGATCCACGGGCACACCAGTTGTCCTCATATCAATAACAAGTCCCACATTCGCAAAGTCGGCATGTATCGAAACGTGCTTGAAGAAGCACTCTGGATTAGTCAATACTACAAATGTGCAGCCTGTGAAGAATCATGCTCAGTGTCTGTGCGAATGCTTTCGGCTACCGAGTGTGGTCTCTCCCTTGTCCCCGTTTCTTCTTTGTAAGACCCTCAAAACAAAGGAAACAAAACCTATAGCAGCCATAGCATAAAACACCTTGTACGGCGCTAAGGCCAGGCCGGAGATATAGGAATAGTATCCCGCAATCAGGAAAACAAACTTCAGCCTCACTTCCAATCCCCGAATGCCAGGGAAAGAAAACAAAAGAGAATTGTCGGGTTTTGAATTACAGAAACCATGAAGGATCACTCCTGCGCAAAGAATTGAATCCAAAAGCCAAGGAAGGCTCTCACCCATCCCTATTCTCTGCAATCACGAAAAAAATGAAGGATCAATGCTATAACTAAAGGAAAACTAAGCGTTTGTAAATTGAGGTAAATCAAGATTGTTTCTTTTTTTTCCCCTCCACAGAAAATGCTTTTAGGTTTATGTTGTTAATTGAGGTATCGCTTTGAAAATTATGGTCCTAAAAGAGATCAAAAGCTGAGTAATCCAAGGAAACCAGTCCGGAGTTCAAATCCAGATAGGCATTTGAAAAGTATACATACCTGCAACCAAGCTGCGAGAGATGGGAGAAACATCATAGTTGCAGCAAGATGTAAAACCAACAAGCCATGCCGATGATAGAATAGCTCTAACTGTGTCTCACCAAAGGTTTTCGAAGAGTCTGGGCTGTCAGAACAGCTCTCTTTCATAGTGTTATTCTGATCAAGTTTACCATCAACTGCGAAGTTAAGTTGCTCAGATGCATCACTGCCTCCTTTTCTAAAATCAAACATCTCGATTTCACGAGCATTGCTGCGAAATGAAGCCATCAAAAAACTGTCGCAAAAACATGAAGCAACTTTTAGGATCACTAGCATTTTCTAGCCAAAAAATAAAACCCACTTACGAGCACCAGTCCCACCATTGTAACTAATGAAACGTTTGGATCCTAATTTGAAAGGCGTGTGCAATAACAGATCATGCTCAGATATACAAGTAGTTTAAGCAAAGACGAGTTCAAGCGCAAAGACAAAATACCTAGAAAGAGCATCATGACAGCACAAAGCATGGGATAGAAGGAGGACAAATAGACCCAGGGCTGGATGAACCAAGCAAGCCAACGTGGTTGCAGCAAGTGCTGTAACAAGGGGCGGATTGACTCTTAATACCCTCACTACCTGTTTCATCAACGTGGTGAATCAAAGCAAAATAATGCATCAACCAACCATTGTCGTTAACATTTGACGAAACAAAGAAAAAAAGGGTATCATATATGCACACACACAGCCTGTTTCATCAAAGAAGCAAATCAAAGTGAACAAGTAAAAGCATCAACTTTATCATTAAGCATGCAGCAAAGATAGTTACCACACACACACAAAAACAAGCTGAATGATTGACCATAAGTTGATAAGAACCTAAATAATCGGATGGAAAGCTAGCTAATGCTTCACATATTTATAAGAGAGAATAGTTTACCTTTAATGAAGATAAGCCAGAAGATAGGCTTAAAAACCAATGAACAAATCCAAAGAAGACACTTCCCTCCCATGATTCCCACCTGTGTGGCACGTTACATCCTTTTGTCATTTCAGCTAAATATGAACATTTTAATTGCATCTAGAAGATCAATTGGTATAATACTTTAATACTCTATCAAGTCCGGTTCTAGGGAGGAGTAAAATTTTTTTCTTTAAACGTCATCCAGAAGAAAAGCACACCAAAAATTTCTAGGCCAAGATTTCAGGACACAAATGCAACATTTTAACATATTCTGAAAACTGATAATAGTTCCATCCTTCTTAGGTGGTACTGGTAACGTAGTATTGTATCACCACAAGGTAGTATCATTTATACGTTCCAAAGGGTTGCATTTGCAAAAAACCAAAAAAAAAAAAAAAAAACAAAACAAAACAAAAGAAGGATCTTATCAATTCTGATTCTCGTTGGTACAAGCATATCCCATTTTGAGTATATATGAGGAGAGCATACTGACCTCGTTTTGATGAAAATATGCACAAGAGCAGCAGCATAGAAGAGCAGTTGGGTTATCAATATCAAAACTATTACAATCCCATTTGAAAGCAAATAACATATCAAGGAGACAATGGTAAAGCCCGCAAACAATGGAAGCGGCTGAGACATTAAAAAGGAAATGAACAAGGAAAGTAAAATGGGCGCAATGCCCGTGTAGAAAAATGGCAATGGAACTCTCAAATTTGACTCCACTGCTGTGAGCATAGACGGTATGGGAAGATAATGATCCCATGCATGTGCTTGCCGCATCAAAGCAAAGAAAATAACGGCAACAGAGAAACCAACTATCTGCAGGAAAGTCACAATGACATGATTAATCTAACTGCTGAAAAAGAAAATTTAATAACGCGTTTTCAAGACAATAAATTTAATATAAAATAAGGTCACAACAAGACACTTATTTTTCTTTCTTTTCTTATTGTTATTTAATTTTCACTACCATACACAACAAATGAGTAATGGTTTTCCCTTTTGATTTATTATCTGAACAATAGACAAATTTAGGCAGCCTGTAGGACTAGAGCTAGGGTTAATGCCTTTGCCTTGTACGTCCATTACTCCATTTCCCCTTTCCCTTGTTAAACATTTTTTTCCCTCTGATGCATGAAAGTTCAAAAACTGAAGCCATTACCATTAATTTGTGGACTTCGTATAGGCATAAGAAACATATTGAAATGGGGGAAAACAATAGGCCAGATTAAGCATCTTGCTTTAGGAATTGAAACTCACTTGTGGATTATATACAAGCAAAAATCTACTAGCAACTCGTGTGAAAGAAACATCAATGGTAGTTTTATAGGAACAATGTGGGTCCACCTGCAATACGCAACAGAAGTATGCAAAAGTTATGAATCAAATATTTTTAACTTGTTAGAAAAAAATCTTTTAGAAGAAAGCACCATGCTAAATTATTGTACACATGTCATGCATAGAAAAGTAACTCATTAGGTAACATTACCAGCAACAAAACATTAGTTTTCTCAGAACTTGGAACTGAACTCCAAAGTGCTGGTGAGGAATCAACAACAATTGTCTCACTCAGTAAATTTGGGAACACGTGAAGACCTGATGTGTCGTCCCAAGCAAATGCTATTGGCGGGAAACAACGAAGTTTACATAGCTCTATAACATAAAGAAACTCTCAGCAAAAAAGGAAAAGCAAATAAACAAGTAAAATCATGTATAAAAAAAAAAAACCCAAATACTAAACACAAACTGCTCCAAAAAGAAACATTAGGCAGGCTTTTAAAGAAACAAACTAAGAGTATTACTTTCAACATCTCCAGCCTCTTCATCTGGAAGTCCAGAATTTTTAATTCCACATCCAGCAGTCTTCAAAGACAAGGTAACAGGAAGAAGGCCTAAGCTTACGCTGAACGATAGATTTAAAGCAAGTGAATGGTCCTCCTTCAAAAACAAGTCCTGCGTGGCATTCAAGTGATGAAAGAGCTACCAGTTACTCATCTAAGAGACAGCATTAAAATCTTTAGGAATTAGCAATTTTGCATGGATAATAACCTTATGAGAATAAGTAGCTTGAAGCATTGACCAAGGAGAGATATCCATCCCTGCTTCCTCCGGATTGAAAAACTGTCCAACAGCCATGGAAGCTGCTGGCGGAGGTCTACCTGAAATAGTCTGAACAACGGATTGTTAACAACCATATACAACGTGTGAAAAATCTGGATAGATGGCATAAACAAGAAAAGTAGCAGTGATGAAAATTAAAGACGAAAAACCCAAATATCCCATCAAAGACAATAAATTTCATTAAATGGGGCCAACAGAAAAAAAGGATACAACAATAACTTTTCCCAAAGTTCTGCTAGCATGATTCATTAAATAACTGCAGCACTCTGTTTATAATGTATTATAGAAAAGCGAATCATTGAGAAATTGGGAGAGACTGAAAAGGCAATGTAGTTCAAAAGGACGTTAACTTGAAAGGAAACTCTTCATGAGGAGACCTGAAAGTAACATACCGGGCGCGGTGCAACTGATATGGTTAAGAATCTGAAACCATGCATATCCTCAGGTGTTAAAAAAATGATAGCAGTAGGTGGAGGTTGCTCTGTCTGACTGCCAGGTTCAATCTGATGAGGCAAAGCATATACATAAAAATAAGTATGAGCGTGCAAACAGTATCGCACCACAGACGCATTATAGGGATTAGTGTCATGTTAAGCATCCCACTTAACATATTCCACCACGCTAAGACACAGAGCTTTGCTTAATTTCCATACAAGAAAAAGAACACAAAACCAGCACGATAAAATATAAGAGCATTGCCATAAACACTTATTGATACAGCATTTTGTACCTGTTTGGGTGCTGGTCCTGATGGAATGTGCACCATCCTTGTTGTCACTTCAACTATTCTTTTACTACCTGGCAATTCTGAAGCTGATTTTCTCTTTTCAGGCCATAGGTGAAGTCTAACCCCAGTA
Organism: Boehmeria nivea var. tenacissima; assembly: GCA_018132145.1. Classification (NCBI taxonomy): domain Eukaryota; kingdom Viridiplantae; phylum Streptophyta; class Magnoliopsida; order Rosales; family Urticaceae; genus Boehmeria; species Boehmeria nivea. The sequence continues at coordinate 19,873,623 of CM030876.1, forward strand.
CATGGGGCAAGGTTTGTCACAAAGATGAAATGGCTCTTTCCATCCGATCCCTACAATCAAATTCAAGTTCATATAAAAGTTAATTGAACAATGGCGCTCCCAGATTCAAGAATCAGGGGAAAGAAACGTGCACAGACTAAAGATAACAAAGTAAGTTTAGGGCTTGAAGCAGCTGCCTGCTCAGAATCTTAATATTTCAATGATCACAAACTAACCAGTTTCTGTATGTCCAACCACCGTCTTCGGCCATCCATTGCTAATACAGTGACAGTCTTCATCTGAATGTATAGGTCTCTCTCGAGGCCATTATCACTCCAATGAACATTGCTAGGACAAGCATTTGAAGCATGCATTATCGCCGCGCCTGCAATCATATGGGCAATAATGGTTGCATAACCTAAAGGTAATGTGAAGGGAAGCACATATGAAGAATGCAAGACAGTACAGCAGATATATGTTCACACGCTATTAAATTTTTACGACAAAACATGGCATTGTTATATATTCAAACCATTAACAAACTGAAAATAGTCATTGCTAGCATACTTGATTTGTAGTAGATTTATCAATCAGGAGAGCTGCATGAATATCCTTTAGTAGGAATTGATGTCCCACAAGCATTCCAGACGTTCAAACTATTCAAAACAAATGAATTCTATATTTGCCTATCCAATTACATAAACAGACGCTGTTTACTGTTACAACTGAAAATGGAAACGGGGTGATATTGTACCATACCATCTGAATCTTTTGCATCCTTCAAGGGAGCCGAGACATGTGATTGCATCACCCAATTGAAGCTGCGTGGTATAGCACTACGAAGCATTCTAGAGAATATTGAAACTCTTCGTTGAGTCTCAGCAAAGGGTTGGTTGGTCTTTGTGTCTATCAAACTAAGCAGAGTGTGTGAGACCTATATAAGAATTTAATAAACTCAGAATAACTATCTCAATAAATATCAAGCTTTGGTTCTCAAAAAGACTTTACTCACTTGGACAACAAGTTGATTACACCATAAAATCGCCTGATGTTCCATTGACAACCATACATTTTTCATGCTGGTACTACTGATAACAAGACCATGAGTAGGAGGCACGATACCATCGAGCGACTCCAACTTTGATCGTACCTGAAGATAGTAACAAGATAAACACCACACTCGAGCCAAATCATAAAGCTTGGTTCACAACTCATGCATTACTTCTCATAGTTTTTATCAAATTGACATTTCATTCTTATCCTCTTAAGATTTCATTCCTATGATACGAACCCTAGAGGTTATTTTTTTAATAGTAAACAAATAATATCTTGACGGGAAGTATAAACCCAGGCCAAAAAATTTTCCATACTTCTGCAAAACTATTAGAACTTCTATATTACTGATGATCAGAAAACTGCCTATTAATCACTATAAGCAGAAAATCAACAACAGCTTCAAAATCACTTGAAAATGCTGATTGCTACATAAAATCATTAAATAAGGAATAACTCTGGCAGTTCACAGAAATATATATGCAAGATTTCTACAAACCATCCTTTTTTATTTAAACCAAACGCTTATTTGCTAAAATAATGTCAGTTCTATGCAACTTACCTGATAATCATTATAACCACCAGTAATTGATATAACAGCCACGTGAGAGAGTACAGGTTTAGATGTATGTCCTGTTCGAGTTGTTTGGACCTCATATCCCTTTCTCCATTCATTATTTACGCGTGCAAAGTAGTAACCCAATGAAGGCTGCAATGCCAGAGGAGGTGATCTGAATATAATATAGGCAAATTCAATTAAACACTAATTTATGCATCCATATCTAAACAGAAACCAAATGTGTAAACTACAATACTCACTGGTGAGGACTTGAAAGTGTGAGGACAGTTTCAACTGCTGATCTTCTCAAACGAGGATGAACTATTGCAGCTCTGGCAACAAAACCACCCATAGAATGACCAACTAATATCACACTTTTTGGCAATGAACCAGAAAAAGCAGCGCCTTCTCTTTCTCTAGCATCATAAGATTCTTTGTACTGGTCTAATATCTGAAAAATGTTCACATAACTGGGTAAGGGGGCATGAAAATGAAATTTGCACAATTAAGCATGTGGAAACTCAACTTTAACCCCTAAGTTCTCTCAAGTACATTTTATAAATGATAAAAGCACGTATATTGAATTTGCTACCAATAACTTTTACTTATTTAACAAAATTACTTAACTGAGACACATAATGCAACATCAAAATGTCAATGTGGAATATCCGAACTGTGTTTGACCTAAACAATGTAAAAGGTTATAGACACATACCCTGTGAATGGCATACACAACATATTCCGTGTGTTCTTCAAGTATACCACCATCCATAGCAGAATGCTCTCCCTCGAGATCCACAGCAAACCAATCCAATCTGCTATTATATTGGTTGGGTAACTTAAAATTAATAGAATCTTCATGCAGGCCTCCCTCTTCAGGAGTTAGAGAAGCTTCCCGGTAAAAACTACGCTCAAGTGGACCGCCTTGATATGCCCTGTCCGATTCAGCAGCTAAAGATCGTACCTACATTGTCATTAAAATAGCAAAGATAAAACTTATGAAATGAAGCTTGCACTGTGGAGAAGCAAAGAATGGCCAAAAATATTAGAAGCTGTACAATAGAAAGCAATGAGATTTCAGTAGTGGATTAAGAACCAAGTAAATTCAAACAAATATCAATATTGAGGACCTTACCTGTTTGAAGCTACCGCCATTTCCAGGAATGAAAAGGACCGGAACACCACTAAGCTTCTTAATATGCTCCTTAAAATCAATCTTTTTCCAACCCTCATGATACAAATACAACCCGTACTTCACAGACGACACACCTTTGGGCGAGGAGATAGGTATATAAGTGGGATACATGTACGTCATAACGCACCCATTTGAAATTGGTTTCAACAAACCATACATAGCTGCCAAACCAATCCATATGGCTAATAACACAACCGTCGCTACTCTAGATTTGGCTTTAACACCTTGCATTTCCTCTGAAAGTTCTCTCACACCAACTCTGTCAATTTCAGAATCGCTTTAGATTTCCTCATTCAATAACAATTCTCGTCCTGAATGAAAGAACAACAAACAAATAAGTTCAGAATAACCGTTGTTCAACCATCCAATTAATAGACCTTAAGATCAATTTTAATTCACTTAAACTTAAAATGCTACTTTTGAACCTACTTTTTGAAGTGTCGAAAACCAGAAGCAAAATAAAGTGAAAAAAGTTGCTTCTTTCACCGAACTTTTCAACTTTTTCCATATCAAACTACGAATGTCCAAAAACTTTGCAAAATTTAGCTTCAGCAACAATCTAATACATAAAAAAGAAAGTAATAACTAAAAACCACAATGTAAAGCAACTTAGGATGAGATTTGCTTTGCTAAACACAGAAGCAAGTGCGAAACTTCATTCTCAAAATGGCAAAGCAAGAAACCGAAAAAGAGAAGATATCAATCTGAAATGAGCTTTTTGAAAAAGCAAGTGCTTTTCCAACAACGGGAGTGACAGTGAGTGATTGAAAATGAAAGCAACAAGCAGATCTGAATCGATTCGAGAGCAAAAAGATAGAAGAAAAAGAGTAGACAAAGATGGCGAAAGAACTCGGAGAAAAATCGTACCGGATCGGAAATTCGCCGAAACATTCGCCGATATTTTCGATTAAAGCACTGATATATATATATATATATTTTTTGGTTTGAAGCTCGTTTTTGTAGTCGCAGAGCTCTGACGATCTTCGGAATCAGAGACGACCCGAGAAGAAAAGGATACATACGGGTGAGGTGTTACGGGTCGGGTTGTAGTAATTAAAAAAAAATAGAGGAAGACAACTTGGGTGGGAAATTATACACTGCCGCGAGAGCGTGAGTCTGTATGGCACACCAGCGGTCTTTGTTGTCTTTATATGTTGTTTTAGGGAATGTTGACTCTTATGTTTGTTTTGATTGATTTAAGGATTGAATATATTAAGAAAGTGCGAGAAGTATAGTAAATGTGAGATTTTTTATTTTTTTTAAGAGGTTTACTTCATAAAAGGGTAAGAAGAGAGGAAAAAAAAAAGAAAATAAAAAAGAGTGCCAATTACAAATATCCTTTTTCAATTTGACAAAGGTTACCAATATGATAAGTTTAAAGTTCAAATTACAGCAAATATATATATATATAAAGACCAAATTACCAAAACAAGTAGAGAAGATTATACTAGTACTATATATTTGAACAAACCATTGTACAACTTTCTTGTCGCATAATAGTTTTTTTTTTCCAATATAATTTAACAAGAGTATGGAAATTTCATTGAATTGAACTGTACTGATAAGAAATAGAACATTTTGTAATAGAACCTGTAATACACAAGGGGAAAAAAATGGAGCGATAACATCCGAATTCACTGCCACAGGAGGTGAAAGCAAATTTCAAAGGCTCAACCTAAATACCTACACTCAAAAGAACAACTTCCTTCTATCTTACAAAAAAAAAGAGACCGAAAATACCGAGGTCACTGCGAGGACAACTAAAGAGCTTAACGAGGCTAGAACCACCAGACCGATTTAGACGCCCCCGTAAATGTAATACAGAAAACAAAAGCTCTTTCGGCTTCGGTCAGCAGAAGAACAAAGAGATGGTGGTTTCTGGGAAACGGTTTTTTAGTTCTCAGGCTAAGAGATTGTCTGGATTACTTGTGTCGTGTGTTGCTTAGTATGAGAACTCGTGGCCTCTAAGTGAGATGTATTTCTTGACCCAGATGGAAATGTCCTCGGCACAGGCCTGCGCCTGAGGACTCTTGAGAAGGATGTCGAGCGTCGCAAACTCGTGAACCGCATCCTTGTACTCCAGAACTGGAGCGTCGACGTTGACCTTCCGAAGCTCCTCTGAGTAGGCAATAGCTCGGTCTCTCATCCAGTCGTGTTCTGCCACCACCGTTAAGGTAGGAGGCATGAGCTTTAAAGGGGGTCCTCTGCCTGGGACGAGAGGATTGGCAGCGGGGTGGTCCAGGCTAAAGTCTTCCTCGGGTAGGAACAATTTCCAGGCAAGTGTGCACATTGACTTGTCATAGAAATAGGAGTTTGCAAGCTTTATCTCGGAATGCGTTGGGACGCTTCCAATGAAGAATGGGTACATCAAGACCTGAGCAACAACCTTCACGGGGTCCAGTAGTCGCCCTGCCTCAACAGCTTTCCGAGCCACATAGTCTGCAATGTTGGCACCACAGCTCACACCAAGGAGAACGCATCTGTTTCATAGATATCAAGATAAGCTGAGAGTTCAGGCAAAATGGCCTTCTTGTAAAAGACAACCAACTCATAGGATGAACCAACACTTAAATGTTGGGAGAACTAATTGTTACTACGTATTGCTTTATCAGCAAACTTCAATCCAAAAATGACTGCGTTATACAAGGCCAGTAACACCAAACAGATCCAGGCAGTTCCAATTACAGATTAAAAAGAAAAGCAATTAACATCTACTCTAACGAGAAGTTTTTCCCCCGTCCTGCCAAGAAAATCTGAAACTAAATCATGAATGATGTATCTGATTTCGAGGAATCTATATATAAATCATCGCACTACCAATTCAATAAATTTTAGGAAACAATCATCCTGTATCAAATTCTAAGGTATGCCAAGATGTTTACAAGTCAAAACCATAGTAGTGCCCGATGAGTCCCTAAAATGGTACAGAATTCCACACATCAAAGGCAAAGGTCAAATAACTTTTCCTTCCCCAAAAGAGTCCATGAGAATATGTTAAAAGCACCAATCCACAGCAAAGTATGATGATAGAGCAAGTGATCGATTGAGAGATTAGCACAAATATAAAGGTAGAATAGGCAACAAAACATTGTATTGAGCTTTGTTATTCTTACAAGTTAAAACTATTGATACGGAGTTTTTCTAGTTCACAATAGTAACATTATTCTCACAATGCCAACACCTAACAAGTTCGTTAATCAACAAAGACTACCGTCTGCTTTTGTAAACTCAAAATCCCATAACTTTCCCATAGAAAAAGATCAATGCTAAGTGAAAGCAACTAAGATCGGAGCTAAACTCTCCAGTCTAGTCCAAAGCAATTCACAAATTGTGCAAATGTAAATTCTTGTCAACACATTCAAAAGCAAATTAGCACTAATCTATCAATTGTAAGAAAAAGAATAAGGGAGATGATAACCTTGTCGGATCGCCATGGGCGGCCAGCCACGGCTCAACCATTGACGCCCCGAACGTGTCGACGATATGGCGGTGAGCGTCCGCCTTCTTAAACTCCGCACCACCGCCACCGCCTCCTCCGCCACCGCTGCCCCGCACATTCCCCATAGATTTACTACACTCGGCCAAATTCGCCTGCTTTCCGAGCCAATTCAACACCTTTAACCCATCCTCAAACGCCGCCGGCCACCGATTCTCCGGCGCCAGCCTGTACCCGACTGCCACCACCACCACATCGCAGAGCTTCGCGATCCGCCGGCAGAAGAAATCGTTGGCCGCCGAGTCGTTGCTCCCGCTCACCCATCCTCCGCCGTGGAACTGCAGCATCACCGGCAGTTTCCGGCAATTCCCCGCCGCCGCCGACGACGACGGCGAGTAGCCTCTGTAAACTCCTCCTCCTCCTCCGCCGCCGCCCGACATCAAATTCAAACCGTCAATGTCGTTGCTGCAACCATAGCTATTCCTCCGCGGCTCTCTCCTCACGTCCTCCGACGCCGAAGACGCCGGCAACGGCGCCACGAAACTGCCGTAGCTGTTGCGGCGAGAAGGGTACTGCTGCAGCGACGTCGGCGGCGGAGCAGGCGGAGACGGAGAGTTAGAGGAGGAATCGAGATCGGACCTCTTGGCCCCGGTCGGAGCCCTAACCCTAGCCGGGCGGGCCGGGGGCTTGGAATCGGACTCCGGCGGGCGCAGGGCCGACTCCGGCAGGAAGATTCGGATGGAGAGCGACGTGAAGGGGTCGATGTGGATGTCCTTGGTGGCGACGCCGTCGGTGAAGAGCGGGTTCACGGCGGCGACGGTCTCCTCCGGCCGGCACGTGACTCCGAACGGGTCGGAGTCGTCTGGTTGGGTCTGGATCCGGTTCTGGAGGCGGTGCTTCAAGAGAAACTTGAAGAACACACTGTACAGCTTCACTGCTACGGTTGGCATTTCTCTTCTTCTTCTTCACCGACACAAACCCAAAATCTGTGCTTTGTTGGTGCAGACACTTGGATTGGATTAGATCAAATCCATTTGCCTGATCGAATCGGAGAGTCTCGATTCCAGTGGATCACATGGATTAGGGTTTATGGCAATCGAGACTTGCCTCTGAAGATGATAATCGAATTCTTCCAAAATCCTATCAAATGGCGTTAGAGAGAGAGAGAGAGAGAGAAGGTAATATGTAAATGTAATAGCAAACATGGCAAGCAATGCTTTTCCTCTGTTTTTTTTTTTCAAAATTTTTATATTTTCTTTTCATTTTTATTTCTTTTATCTTTTTGGAATTTATCAGATGGAATTTCGTTTTGTTTAATCAAGTAATCATGCATTGGATAAAATTTTTAAAAAGCCCCTCAGCTATTGCATTTGTCCAAACTTAATCCTATATATGCTTAAAAATCACATATCATTGATTCCCCTAAACTTCTATTGTTAAGGATTTTTTTTTAATGAAAATGAACACTAATCTGTTGACTACAAGTGTTATATTTTGTTCGATTACAAGTGTTAAATACTCACGTTGAAACAAATTTATTAAAATTAATTATGTTGAAATCGAGTTTTTAAACTACTTGTTTGACTTCGAAACAATTCTAGAGAATTCAATTCGATCCAAAGTTCACACTCATATTATATGAAAACAAATCATAGGAACTGATTCTGTTTAATTATAAGTCTTAGAAACTCATTCCGCATTGAAACAAATTTTGTTGAAATCGAGTCCTTAAACAATTAATTTGGCTTAAGAAAACCTCTAAAACCATTTTAAACTTTAACTAAAATCTCAAACAAAAAAATTTAAATCCAAAATTTCACTAAAAGAATTTATATTTAAATTATATTTAATTTTTAAAAAAATTATTATTTGGTTGTCAATTAATACTTAAAGTAATTATACAAACGTCCATAGTGATTGCAGGTAATTTTTTAAAAGCTCGTGGAGAATGTATGGCTTAGTATTATAAAATTTGGGGTTTAATTTTGACAAGTACAATAATTCGAGGACAATTTTGAAATGTTTCCTTATTTAATATTTATGATTTATTTTGTTTTAGGAGTTGCGTTTTCAAGATCGTGTCTGTTTTGGTGACGTGGATGGATCTATTTCGGTGACAGGTATGAGTATGGTGGCTGTAACACGAGCCATAATCCAGTGCGACGCCCTCTATGGAAACCAGGAACACATGCACATCTCATACGTGATTGATGATAGGTACAACGTACAAGCGACGTAGTGATTGTTTTGGTCGTTTTCGAAAGCTTTGAACTTTGAAGATTAAAAGGTTGTAGCTAAGTGGGGTGTGACTAGTGCACAGACGATCATGATTCTGTTAGTGAGCCTCTAAAATCATTTTTTTAATTATTATTATTATTTATTTTAAACCTTTTTGGGAATGTAAATGTGAACCGAATCGAACCAAACCCCAATAATGTTTGCATATCAAGTCATATAAATTTGTGCTTTACTTGGTTTAATTGGAAATGTGTCCTTTACATGGATTCATAAATATGTTCTTTTTTTCCTTAATTTTCTTTTCTTAAACCCTCATGATAGTACCACAAGATACACCTTTTACTGTTTATGCTTTGTGCTTTTGAAATACATGGGAACAAAACTAATGCTGAAATCTTTTTCTTTCTGTGGAATGAGTCTTTCTTTGTTTCTTTTTTTTTTTCCCCCCTAGAAAAAGCTATTATGAATTATTTGGAGGTTGGAGCTATGAAAAATAGGAGCTTTTTATTTGGTATAGTTGTTGGACTTATCTTCTAATGCCAAGTTACTCTCACGGTCACTTTCCAACGTGGGAGAAAAAAAATATATTGTGTGTGTAAATACACAACAACGAAAAAAATGTCCCAAAAGTAAAGCACTTTTGGATTTTTAATTGAAGCACCTTGGTTGAAACGTTGAACTTGAGCTATGCGTGTCAATTAGGACTTTCTATCTACATGTTATGGTAATTCAAGTACTTTCGAAGTGGGTTTACACGTATTGGTTAAAAATCCCCATCTCATCACTCAATAAAAAAAAATCCTCTTAATGGAAAGACACCTCTGCATATATACCCTCGTAGATAAAATATATATATATATATATATATAATCAATAACCTTGAGGTAACTTCTCAAAAGCGTCCTAATTCTATGTGCAATTGCCTTTTCATCAAGTAATACATCAAATCTCTTACCTTTTAGCTTCAATATATCTCTAATTTTATGCCTTTTGCTCTCAAATCTCAATGCGTATACAAAAATTGCTCTAACAATTTTGTGTTATAGCATTCTAGAAGAGAACTTGGTATGGCAGGAACTCTCTTAGTTTTGGGAAGGAAAAGCGTTGTTGTCATTGAGCGATTCGTTTTTAACAAAGGAGAAGAAGAGGTTAAAGAAGCTTGAATGTGGCTTCATAATATTGCAACTAACTTGATAAATACCAATTACCAAACCAAAAAGGGAAATGAGAGTTAGAAATGACAAACACTAAATACATTAGATACGTTTGACCTACACAAGTTAATGTGTACATTTGAGTATGCAAAATAAAAAGCTTTGTCCATCAAAAAAGATGATCATTATTCAAATTTCATTATGAGGATTCATTTTCAGTCATCACATTCTTATTAAAGAGAAACCATATAAATGCAGGCATATGATTACCAGTGATGAATCCCGAAGATAACCATACAGAGAGTCCCACTATATAATGTCGCAACTCGAGATTGCTGACATGTGTGGTTGTTATTCTATATAACCAATGCAATATATGGAACTTTTCATACAAGTAAGCACATATTCTTGGTCTACTTGGATGGTAACAAGGGCTTAATCCAAAAGCCCTTCAAATCTTCATCCATATTGATCTCAAGAAAATTACTTTTGGAATAAATGTTGGCTTCCAAATCTCTCATGTATCCAAGCCTTTCCAAAAGAACAAGAGACAGAGCTACGTATGTATGTATGTATGTATGTATGTATGTATGTATCACAAAAGACGAAAAGCATTAAAAGCTAACATTGAGAACAATAATGGCAACTAATGTGCAAAACTTACTAGTCCAGAGTGGTATACCAATAAAAGCAATTTATGCCAATATTCTAATGTCGCTCCACTTTTATAGAGAAGATTCACAAAAGAAACAAAGTTGATGATACATACACAAAGTAATTTAAAGATTGAGCATGCCTCCCATCAAATCAAATTCATAAGTGTAGGCTTTCATCGCATCAAAAGTCAAATCGTTTTTCGTTACCCCTTTTAGAAACATGAATGGCAAATGAACCAACTATACTAACCAGATCTCTGGAATTGAACTGCCTGCGTGAACGCCGCTTTGTTCGACTCCAACCAATCAAATATTTACAACATAGGGCGTGATCAAAATGGGGGCTGCGTGTAACAAACAGTGGTAGCCTTCAATCCGTAACTCGATTACCTTGATAAATTAATATCCAGAGTGTGAGCAACGAAACCAAGGAATAAAAACTAGCTTAATGTCAGAATACGAGCATATGTGCCCGAAGGTAAGTTATCTTTTAACTAGTGTTATCAAGTAAATGTCTTAATCGGTACTAACCATAGTAAATCCGTGACTTGACATAATCATTTTCTAATTTACCAGCCATTTTACTTGGGTAACTTGTCGATTTACCATGTCAAGTCCAAGAAAAAAAAAAGGCTATTCCTTCTAAAATGTTGGACATGTTCTAAAATAAGAATTCAAAAATGGACATTTATAAGGAGTCATCACTTATCATACCATTTGCAATACTGAAATTCCTGTTAGATGGGAAATCTCCACCTTGCTAGCCAGAAGGTACACGAGCGATTATTTTGGAGGCGACAAGCACAGGTTCGTTGCTAGCAGCTTTCTTCGCAGCAATCTCCTCCAAGCGCTTCCATGTCATTTCCCGTTTTGAATTGACGTCTTTCTCTTGTACTTCATCTTCCTGAAACTTGAGCAAACACTCTTCAAAAAGCTCGGGATCAACATCAGAGAATATCTTGCGGACATTTTGTGTGAGGCTCTGCACGGCCTGGTTCCAATGACTTCTTGTATTTCTCTCTAACGAGGGGAATATAATTGGCAGTATAACCTTCCGGTTCTGCTTAATTAGGTTCTCAATGTGATCATTGTTCCATAAGAACAAAGCCCTTTCCGCAACCTACAGATTTAAAGAGTTAAAGTCTCAGCATTTAAAATTAAAATTTGCAGCTCGGTGAAACATAATCAAAGTATGATTTTAAAACGAATGATAAAATGTTCACGAAGAGAAAACATGAATGCTAATCAAGGAAAGACTAACACAAAAGAAGAATGATTGAATATATTTTATGCAGCAAAGTATCAGAACTAAATGCCCTTTCTGGATAGAACATTTGACAAAGAAAATTTTTTCCAAAGCTTCTGGTTCAACTTCAACATAAAACCTAGCCAACTGGAAATTTTGTTTTCCCTTATGAGAAAAGGGGGAAAAAAAAAAGTATACTTCCATAGATGAGATACATTGAAGGCTGCTTCAAGAGAGGTGAGGTTTGAAGAAGTGGTCCGAAACTTTGAATAGGGCAAAAGAAATATACTTCTACAATGGAATAAGATATGGACAGTGTACAAATCACAAGGGAAGTGTCTTTTGATGGTACTCAAATGTTATACAGTATCCAATTCAAAATTGATTAAGAATCCCTATCGTCGGACCTACTCTCAAGATTCCAACTTTACAATTAAATTCACATATATACAATATCTATGCAATACGGGTCAACTTGAGGTTGTAAAAGATACAATCAAATAAAATAAATTCTTTTCTATTGATACTTGTTGTGTACAGTTGATAGAAGGTTACCTTATCGAGCAAATCGAATATCTACGTACAGGTAATTTAGTGTCCTAAAAAATTTGTATATACATGAACAGTATGATATAACTGTGCCCATAGTAAAATATTGTCTATACACAAACCAAATTCAATAAGTTTCTCACTTTTATACCAGATGAATGAAATTGTGTTAAGATGACTTCCTAATTGTCCACCATGGAGCTTGGAAATTATCACAAAAGCCAAAGAAGCGATAAAACTAGCAAGTAGACAGCAGATGAAACATGTCAGATAACTCACCTGAAAATGTGAACTGCTCAAGCAACGAGATATCTGGCGAAACAACGGTACCATACAGCGTTGGAACTCTGCCGGCTGAGTTGCTTCTAAAACTTCCTCGAGCTCACCTAAAAACATGACCTCCTTAGAACTATTCGTTACGGGCCAATATTTTAGTAAACCCCGAATGATTGTATCAGCGAGTTTGCAGTCTTTCTCCACAAACTGTGTGATGCAGTAAGATAACTGCTGGTGGTACATAGGTATGCATTTTGGCTTATGAAGCGGAATTAGAGCCCGAACAAGAAAGAGTTTATGTTCTTCTTTTAGAGGCAGAGCGAACCCATTGATGATACTTCCCAAAATCTCTAACAGCTCTGCGATCCCATTGTGCTTCTCCGTCTCAAAAATAAAACGATAAAAGATGTTGTTTATCGCTTTCCTAATGAACGGTCGGTGCACCATAAATTTCCCATAGATGCGATGCAACACCGTTTTCAAGTAATCTCTCTCTCTGGGATCCTCTGAATCGAAAAGGTCTAACAGCCTGAGAACAAAAGAGTGGTCAATATACCTCTTAGCCAACTTTGCATCTGTCTCAGGTGATGCCACGAATCTCAAAAAGAATTCGTACACAACTTGCAAGTGCGACCATGCAGGGTCCATTGAAGGCTCCTCATCTTCTACATCAAATGCTTCTAGAACCTTGTTCTCACGGGGTGGAGAAGTGAGCGTTCGGAACAAGTTTGCGGACACCATTTTCACGATTTCTTGCAATACAGCTTCTGAGAATTTCCCATTAGCCGAAGCGACATAATCCACAAGCTCCACCAGCATTTGCCGCTTGATGTCCTTCTCTTTGAGGTTCTTTGTTGGGTCAGTGAAGTCAAATATGACACAACACATGTTCAGCTTCTTAATAAATAAGTTCGGCTTCTCGGAGTTTGGAACATCCCTAAAACTAGGCAATGCCTCAAATGAATATGCCACAGAATTCCCATTAAGCTTTGAATTCACAGCCTGGTTAAGTTTACTCCCATAATTAACTCCTAAACTTGAAGCTGGGTTAATCCCCGATAGCGATGCAGTAACCTGATTGCCATATCGGTTGTTCGATGCATCACCACTTCTTGAACTGTTGTTAGCATTTGAAGAAGAGGTAGAGGTTCCCCCACCTTCTCGATTCTCGGACGACTTGGAGGGCTTCCTTGGGAGCTTGTTAAGTATCTGTTTGATCATAACTTACAAAGGCGAGAGAAAACCGCTACTTTCTTGTGCGAATAGCAATCCAGACACTTATAGAACTCGTCTAAAGTATCAACGACAAAGAAAAATCCAGACAAGCAAGCAGACAATTGAAGAAAATAACCAACCCTCTAGTTTCTAACCTTCTTCGCATTCACGAACACGGCCATCTTTACTTGATCACAACCCAATGTCGCAATCTAAGTGAGAAAATCTGAGATAGAGGAATCAAAACCACTTTAGAAGATGAGAAATACAACAAATGAAATCATTCCAAGCTCAAACTTGTAGCCAAAAAGTCATTAATCATAATCAACTATATAGAACAAAACCCGTAACTGCTTTCCCTTTTTCCTTTTCATCTTCAAAAGTAATAGCATACTTTAACTTCTTAGACCAAAAATCTTGACATTTTGACTTGTATTGCGAAGACCCAGTTGAACAATAAATCCCAAAAATCAAATTAGACTCCAAAGATTAATTTCTATACGCTTTGACTTGCGTTTATTGTCCAACAATCAAAGCGAAAAAAATAGGCGAGAATAAGAAATTTTCATATTCCCTTCTCTCTCACTCTCTCTCTCTCTCCACTTGTCTACAACAAGATTAAGAAAGCTATATCCTTTGCCAAAAAAAAAAAAAAAGAGGATTAAGAAAGCTATTAGGTCCGATCAAAAGATAATAAGATCTGGGCACGATCTAGAAAGCCCAGACAGCATTTTCAAACAACAGTAACATGCAAAAAATCAACCAACAAAATAGGAACCCATAAACAACATCAAGTGCAACATTCTTTCACCGATTTAGTCCGAGAAAGATTGGCCTCAAAACATGCAATTTAAGGAAAATAACCACAAGAGAATTCAAAAAACAAAATAAAAAATAATAATAGTAAGAGAAAAGAATGGTAATGGAATTACTTACATAAAAAGCTCGGCTTTTTTTCTAAAAGAGAGAGAGAGAGAGATTGAAATCGAAGTGAAAGAAAGAAACAAAGAAAGAAAAGGTGGGTGTTGAAGAACAGCAAACCGTAGCTGTTGTTGTTGATGATTGTGTTGCTATTTTTTAAGTTTTTTTTTTTCTCTCTTTAATAATTTTTTCTTTAAAAAAAATTCTCAGCAGGGAATTAATTTCAATTAATCCTAAAAAAAAAAAAAAAAACTGCTCCTAAAATTTGTGACAATGGAGTTGACTAGAATAGCCTTGCTGCTTCGTTCCACTCTGGCGACCGTTTTGCTTTTTAAAAGGTTAAAAGTGTAATTCAATGTTCAAGTCCACGCGCTCACGCGCGTAGGGATCGCTCGATCACCGAGGAGGTTGTTCCCATTTTGCTGTGATTTTTGGGCCAAACGAGTACAAAGTTCAAAACGTCTTGAACCATAAAATTATCACTCGCTTATAGGCGCGTGAATGTGTTTGGAATTGGTGGTCTCGCAAAATTTTTTATTTATTTTTTGTTTCCTTTTATCGTCTTTTGCTTGAAATGGTCCAAGTTCGAATACTATGGAGGTTAAGGATTCTAGTTATAATATCTTTTTCTTCTTAGTAGTTATTTTAGTTTTAGGCTTGTGGGAAGGGGTTGACGAAGAACGAGTATTTGTATTGTATAGATATAGATGATCATTAACAAATGTGTGTACATTCTATTTTTTGACTTATTATGTGTCTTTTAGTATTTGAATGATTCGCTCTTAATAAATTCAATAACAAAATTAAGCAAAAAAAAAAATTATTAAGAAGAATAGTATGCACAATGAACCTCTGTCATAACTTTACCAGATCATAGAATGAGTAACGAAACAAGTACTAAATTCGGATATAATATGACATAATATTTGTCAACTTTATATTAGTTAAGAGTTACATTATTACCTTACCTTAAGTATTAATTACCAATTGTATTAAAAATGGCCAAAGATCTTATCTATGAGGTGAGTTGAAGATCGTCTATAATGAACAATCAAGTTTTCAAATTTTATCGTTTTAGAAGTAAAGGGTAATACATTTTTCCATATTCTTTTCATTTATAAAATATTTTATTCATCAATTTAATGATGTAATTACAAAAGTGACGATGATAGAATTATACAAGGGAAATCGTAGGAAATAGCCAAAAAAAATTCGTTTTTAAAGTCGAGCCCATGTTTCAAAAAATTAAAAAAATAGTCATGTTACGAATTGTATAACAGAAAACTGTCATACAAAATATAATATATCTGTAAATATTTGTAAGATATTTTGTAACACTTTAAATTTTACTTATTATTTTTTTAAGTGTTAAATAATATCTTACAAATATTTATAGATCTGTTATATTTTGTGTGACACTTTTCTGTTATACAATTCGTAACATAGACTATTTTTTTAATTTTTTGAAACACAGACTATCATTTAAAACAAACATTTAATTTTAGCCTATTTTTGCAACTCACCCATTATACAACTATACGAGTAAAAAAGATGAGATAACTAGATCCGGCAATCTAAGATAACATTTTTGAAACGCAAAAGAATACTCGTTCTAGTACTCATATATATATATATATATATATATATATATATATATATCTTTCGAAAGGATACTCTCTTTGACTGAGGAATTTGTTTCTTATTTTACCCGCTTCTTGGAAGATGGTAGCTCATAAAAATTCGTCAAAATGGTGTACTGTACCGTGTGGTAGCAGTAAAAATGACATTGACAAAGCTAAAGAACAAATGCAATTATTCGCATAAAGAAAATCCATTATTTAGGCAGAACAGTATTCTTCAAGCAAATTGGAAAAAATGGGAGTCTGTGCCTAAAAAATCATTAATGCTAGAAAAAATACGTCTTCACCTAGCAGAAAGCCCTTTAAGGTAAAAATTCTTCGTAATTAATAATTCAAGAGACAATTATACCTCTCGTCATCTCAAAGTCGGTGGTAATCAAAATCAATAATGAGAACTGAGAAGCCCATTTCACCACTAGATTCGATGACTAACGTTGTAGTCAAACTACCAATGGCCAATATGGCAATGCCCAAAAAAGCAAGTTAATCAGTCATATCTTGGCATAATGTAGATGACCAATTCTTTTTCTAATGTTATTCGTCAAGGCACTTTTCATTATAGAGAAAATACAAAATAAGAAAAAGGGATATTGAAAAATTAAATTGGACACAAGAGGGATATAAATAAATCTGATAATCAAACCATACAAACAAAAAATTCTCATTGCTTGATATCAACAGAAGATGTTTCAGATACATGTAATACACAATTATCGCATACATATATATGATATATAAATCAGACCAATTAAATGAAACCAAGAAACTAGATAGAAATGAAAACCAGAAATGCTACCTGAGACCCATCAGGCTAAGAAATTACAATCACCGATTATAGCATTTATCTTTAAAGACAAAACATCGCAAAGGAATTTTCTGAC